>CM055883.1:4807500-6007500 GCA_029582165.1 Portulaca oleracea | reverse complement strand
GAAAGGTTTTGGTGAGGGACCCATTATTTCACTATCAAGCTCAGTAAACATTTTCCACAAAAGCGCCGTAGAGAAAGTCTTTCTCAGAAAACTACCAAACAAAAGGATCGAAATTGTTAAAACTAAATGTTGATGCTGGGAAAGTAGTAATGGAAAGTGGTAAACAAGGAGGCCAGTTCCTGCGAATTAAAGTTGAGGAACCAAGGGAAATGTCTTTTGCCTTCAATCAAGTGGCAAACAAGAAGATGAGGCTACCTATTATTTAAAGTTCAAGAAGAAGGAAATCTTGATCAGTTTAAATCCACTCCATAATTAATAGAATTTGACAATGGCTCCGATTTTAGATTCGAGTATCCAAATTTTGTGCTCATCCTTCAAACTCATGTTAAGTATTATATATGATGGCAATTACAAACAAAGGGAGATAAGGAATAATAAATATGTCTTTTGTAAGAAGAAGTACATCAACCGTACTAATAAACATACCTTTTGTATTACTCAATCATAACCATTTACCATAACATATACCTTTCTAAGCCACTTTTGTGTTAAAAAAAAAAACATTAGCTCAATTATACTAAGTTATTAACCAGTAGCTACGAGTCTTACATTTCACCAAACATTAGCTCAATTATACTAAGTTACTCAATCATAGCCACTTTTGTGTTAAAAAAACTTTTTATGCGTCTTACATTTCACCAAACATAGGAGTCTTATCCCAAGACACTTTTTATGCGTCTTACATTTCACCAAATTTGTATTTCTTATGATTTTTAACACTATTTTTTTAATAGTAAGTATTAATCATCAATTATAAAAAGTTTGGGATGCTTAAGTATAAGTTGCGTCAACGAGAATAAATAATACGCTAATCGAATCAACCATTTCTGCTAAGCTTATTTTAAACGTTTTTTTGAAATATAATTAATAGCACATGAAGAAGATTAGATTTGAAAAGAACATGAACCCTAAATAAAAAAGTTGGGATTATTGAACAATGAGTGGGGTAATTTATGGCGAGGTTTAATTGGGATTTGTCTTACTATCTCATGTAGCATGGGGCTTCTTGGTGTTAAATAGCCTTATGTAATGCTTGCATTGTTACTTCGACTTTGCGACTTAACTTGAATAAAAGAGTCTATATATTGACCGCTAATTATTAAAAAAGAAAAAGAAATTGGTTGAAGAAATCGTCGATAATCGATAAACAAGCAGAGTGTAGAAATACTGGTGAGTAGGAGTCAACAACTTACAACGGTTACTTTGTGATTTGGTGAATTTGAGTTGCAATTTGGAAGATTGAAGAATAAAACTTTGTGTGGTTGTCTAACAAGTAGTACTCCAAGAAAAAAAAAACACAATAATTATAATTTTTTTAAAATATATAGAAGGATTTATAATTTATACATCTTATTTAAATTACAAAGTGATAGATAATTTGAAACAAAAAAATTAATTAAAAAGACGGATAAAAAAGAATCGAGGGAATGTTAAGTGTGCACACAATGATATACTCCCTCCGTTCTTTTTTATCTGTCATTTACGGTTTTTAGTGCCAACTTTTAATCAATAATTTTTAATATAAAACTTTTATAGAAAAATATAATATTATACTTTTTTAATAGTATTTTTTATTACGAATATAATGATATTAATTTTGTATGATGAATCATTATACAAATTAAGATATTCACGGTCAAAGTTTTTACCACAATTTCCTAGGCGACAGATAAAACAAAACGGAGGTAGTATTGTAATAACTCCTCGATTGTTACATATTCTCTTCCTTAAAAGATAAATAATAGAAGTAATTAATGAAAATTCTACCATAGTTGAAAACAATTCAACTATGGTAGTTGAAAATTTTATATCATTAATTTATCAAAAATAAATTTTATTTATTGAAAAGATCTATATTTTGGCTAATTAATTGTCGCAAAAAGTTACTTTAGTCAACATACATTGGTTTTGATTTTTCTTTATGGTAAAATCAATCGTATTTGTACTTTTCAACTACGATAGTTGAAAAAATCAATTATGATATAATTTTCTTTAAAATACTAAATTTGTAAAAATTTATCTCTCAACTAATAGGATTACTTGCTGTGAAATGTAATTTGATCAATATATATTAAATTTTGATCTTTTTATAGGTAAGAGTAAGGGTAATTATACATTATAACTACTGTAATTGAAAAAAAATTAACTATAGTAGAATCTCCTTGTAGTTAATATTCTTATTCGTCTAAAACAAAATTATTATTAATCAAACATATACTCCATCCGTTTTTATTTATCTGTCGGCTAGGAAATATTCTGCTAAAAACTTTGACCATTAATATTTTAATTTGCATAATGATTTATCATGTAAAATTGATATCGTTAGTTTCATTATAAAAAATTACCATTAAAAAAGTATAATATTATATTTATTTATAAAATTTTATTGATTAAAGATTGATATTAGAAATTATAAATGACAGATAAAAAGCATGGATGGAATAAAATTTGAAACTAATTTGAACAATGCATTATTAATCATGTTTATTTGAAGCACGTCCAGCATAAAACTAAAGAAATACAACACAATTTGGCGCAAAATTGAACCCAAATCTAAAACACTAAAACCGCTGTGTGTGTGTGTGCCCCTCAATCCATTGAATTCAGGGTCCTAAGTCGTAACCACCGCCATAATCAAGCTCCATAACCACCGCCCAAGCTCACCTCTCCGCCGTCGTCGCCTCCCCCGCCGGCCGGCCACCGGCGCCGCTGCCTAAGTCGTTATGTTTTCTCAATTTTGATCTCGATTGCTTCAATCTCTGTTGGATCAAGTTATGCCTGGTTATTTCCCCGTTTTTGTGTTCGATTGATGGTGAAATTTGGTGGATAATTCGATTAGGTTTTGGGGGAAGACTGAGAAATCAAGTCAGTGATGGATATGAAGAAGCGCTGGTGCAGTAGCTGCACTAGAGCTGTTCCTGTTGAGCATACTGATTTAGGTTTAATGTCAGTGTTCCTAATCCTTTGATTTTGAGTATTTCTTTCGATTGATTTCTGTTTTTTCTCAGTGAATTGCGTCGTATACATTGCAATATGTAACAGTTATTCTGCTGGTACTGTCTGATTGAATGTTTTTTTGCATACTGGTGTGCTAATATGTTTTGGTTTCCTTGTTAGATGTTGTGTGCGTTGTGGGAAAGTTCTCGAAGAAGATTTATTTTCAACGGAAGCAACTTTTGTTAAAGATGCTAGCGGACAAGTATCCCTTTTTTTCCCCTTTGTTTTGGTTGCGCTGCGATTTTTTCCCCTTTCAGTTAGTTTGTGAGGTTATTTGGTTTAGAAGTTTGATTTGGTTTTGGGTGTGACAGAGTCGGCTAGCCGGGCGCATGGTGAGTAGTGTCCAAAGTGGTAATTCAGAGTCGCGAGAAAGGACGCTTGATAAGGGTATGTGGTTGTCAAGTTTAATTTCTATTTTTGAATTGGCCCAGTTTTAGGTCTTGTTCTGAAATGCGGGAAAATTTACGGCCCAATATGATTATCTAAAAGGCTTTTGGGAGACTGATCCTGATGTCTGATGCTTGATCAACATTAGAAAATCTGCTGCTCATATTCATTGATATTCTCGTTATATGATTGTAATTGGGGTTGTGGGGAAATGGGTTTGGGGGAATGTGTTGGTTGTTGTAAGGGATCTATGTTACTCGGACTCGGCTACATATGTCCATGACGGACATGGGTATGGGTGTCAGACTTGGCTATTTTTAGGAAATTTGCATATTTTAATTGTAATTTGAAGTGTCAAGTGTCGTACCCTTGTCCGGGCATCAAGGGTCTGACGCTGTATGGCATGGGATATGAAGAGTCAGAGTAACATAGTAAGAGATGATCATTTGCCAATGCCATCAAGAAGATCTCTGGTGTTATTTTTTGTTTCTTGTGTTAAAAGTTATCTCAATGAGGAACTCTGTCTCGGTTGTCATTAAGAGAAGGTATAGGTGAGTGGAAAAAGAAAGCGTAGCAGTTAGAACATTCACGTGCTACTTATGGCTATGATATGGAAATCTTACATTACTCTTTTTATCTTATTACAGCTGAAGACACTATCCGTTTCATTGCTGACAGCTTAGGTGTAGGTGGTGGGGACCAAATATGTCTGCCAGCTCGGAGATTCTATGAGGTAAGTTTTACTGATTGATGCTTACTTTGAGATATAGTCAGTTTGTCATGATCACAGAACATAGCGATCCTCTGTTTATGTAGATTGCTCTTATGAGAAATTTCACACGTGGTCGTAGAGCTGATCAGGTTGCAGCTGCTTGTCTTTACATTGCATGCAGGTAAGTTACACTGAAATCTTACCAGTGTTATTGAAATAAAACAAGCTGGTTCTTTGAATTTGATGTACTGTAGTTTTGGGGCTCGCTTCTGAATGTAAGTGCGAAAGAAGGTATGGGTGGGATGGCCATGGCCACCCTTAACCCCAAAAAAATATTAAATTTAGTATAATTTGAGTTAAAAGTTATAGATAATATATTTCCAAACAAGCGAAATAATGTATTCGACACTCCTAGTACGAAGACCTAGATCCGCCACTGGCTGTGGCCATAGTGTTACTTTTCATGGCTGGAGGGCAATTTAGTCTGCTCATGTATTTAGTTTACTCAAGTCTTATGTCCATAGTAATTTTCTCCGGAACCACTGTAGAAATTCTCTTTCAGAACATATCATGGACCATAGAACAATGATAATTCCTCTCATGACCTGATGGTCCTGATTGTCTGACCCTTCTTTTCCCAAGACCTGAATTGTGGAAGCTTCTTATTAGAAAGCGATTCCATTAGGCTTGACAGGATGTTGATTCTCATACTTTTCCTGTTTTTGGACATGGTTGAACTCCTCTGGTGTCTTTCCAATGTATTTTTTTGACAACTCATTAAAAAAAGGATGACGATATATGAAGGGCTGTCCAGATTATTTGCGGTCAGTTAGAAGCACACGGTTTTATCTATGGCCTAAAAATTGGTGGCATCATTTTGAAGTTCACAAGATTGCTAGACCTTTTTATTGTCAGGAAACTTAATTTGCCAAGTTAAAGAAGTGAAACAAAGAAGTCTTTGGTGGTATGAACGTAAAAAATTATATAACCATTTAAGCACCATTTCTTCCCTGGGCTTATAAGAGGAATTGGTTTTCTAAACGTGAAACGGGGATTCTAGATAAAGAGGGTGTTTGACAGCAAGTTGTTGGCTGGTTTTAGCTGTTTAGGGTTTAGGGTGATGTGAATGTAAAAAATATATAAACATTTATAGACTTGGGTGATTTGTAATCTTGATATTACGAATGCTTGCAATTCTGTCATTTGGAATTCCTTATTTACATGAGAAAACGACTTTGGAAGAATTAATAGAGTGGATGGATTGGTGTGTCTTTTATTCTTTACTACTTTTACACATATTGTTACTGCTTTCCTAACATAATTCATATGTACTTCTAGAGGACTTGGAGATGGTGACTGTATCACAATGTATCTTTTCATTCTAGTTATGGAGTGATTGAGGGGGATGTTGTCCATCGCTTCACAGCTTGATTGCTATTTTTTGGTGGAATGCTCACTTTGGCATGTTTGGAAATTTGTCACCTCCTCTCTGCCCACGGCAGTCTCTTTTTTTTGCCTCCTTTTATTGAGTTCAAGCTGCCTTGCATTATTAATCTGTGTGGCGTTCTCGTTTCTGTGGAGGCCAGTTGTAGTTTCAGAGTGTATAATGCCTATATACTTGCGCACATCTTAGTTGTGGGTTCAAGTCACTCCATTTATCTTACTTGGATCTTGTGTAGGTGCACAATTGCGAGTGGTTTAAGCCTTCAGTAGATGAACCTAACTTTTCCGAGATGCAGATTATAAGTTATCGTTGTGGGAAGGTTATTTTAGGAATCGTCAAGAATTGATTTCTGTATGCAATTCTTCACGCCAGCATTTGGTTGGGCAGAAATAGAAGAGTTTCTGATGCGGTTAAACATTACTTAAGTGCTTAGAGGACAAGTAGCTCAGCACCTCTCCGTTTTGGAGGTCTTTTCTTTCTTTTGATTGATGTAGTTGAATTTGTATAGCCCTGTTCAAAATTTGGCCCAAAAAACTGAATCTAATCATGATTTTCACGACCTAATTTAAAAATCAGTCATTTGGACACGACCCAACTTAAAGTTGGGTGGCATTTTGATTTACTAAATCAGATTCGAGTTGACCGAATTTCCATAGAAAAGTCGGGTTTAGTCAAATTCAGTCATTCTGATGTCAATGCCATTTTTTTTGTTTGTGGTTTTGGCATTGCCCGTTCAAATTCGGTCTGGTCATGGCAAAACTTGGTCGAGCTTTGTGTTTTTTTGAGAAATAATTTGGTCATGTTCCACGTTTGGCCATTTGGGCATGGACAAAGTGACTGAATTTGATTTTGGTGACGGTTTGGGTTTGAGTGATTTGACTAAATAACTGAATTGACCGAAGAAGAACTGAACTATCTAAATTTTTTCCATTCCTAATTTTGTAGATAGCCTACTTTTTGGGGTGCTTGTTCAAGTTCTTTTCTTGTAGGGAGCTATCTTTTGTAATGTATATTACCTTCTCATATCTTTATAAAAAAAAAAAAACCCAAAAATACTGATAGGACTAATGTGCCTCCTACTATACTAATCAAATCCACTGAGTGGCTAAAACCAAAGTGCGAATGGCCAACTACTTCAAGCCGGCTCAAATGACAGAGCTCTAAAATCCTAATGGAGGCTTATTATCCACAAGTCCAAGTAATTATAATCACCTCATTGCAATTTTTATTAGGATTTCATCTGTGCCTCACTTTATTCCCAGTAGCCGCAATAGGTTGTCTCTCTTACACCTTTATGCATCCACACCTTACTTCGGATCCTTTCAGTGTGTGGGGGTCATCTGAGTCTTGCACCCTTCCTTTTTGTAGGGGAGCCCCCCCCTCCCCCCGCGGTAAGAATCAAGGGAATGAATATCATTTCCAACTGCTTAGCTGCACTTCTTTGTCGTTGTTGTTGATATTGTGTTTGTGTGAGTGTGTAATTCTTTTATTTGTGTTTTTGAATGAGTTTGTAATCTGAGTGACCTACTGATAATATTATATTTGCAGGGAAAATAACAAACCTTTCCTCTTGATTGAATTTTCAGAGATACTGCGAGTAAATGTGTAAGCCTTTTGTTATCCTGCTTTTGCATTATATATGTCTTCAAATTATGAGCGTACACATGCGTTTTTACCTGTACACCCACGCTTACAAAAGGCATTTTGGAGAGGGGAAGATCCTATAAGAAAGGCCTCATAAAGAGATACTAGAAATTACGTCGAGGGAACTTCAAGGTTTTTTTTAGGTTATTGATTTACTAGCTGAAGTAATCTAACAATCGATAGAGATTTATCGTATTTGATAGTGCAGAATCTAATGAAGAGTATATTAACCCTCTTTTTATTCATTGTGACCCTTTGGCATTTAGCTTTTGCTTTGGTAGGGGTTAGTTATGGTGCAACCTCTAGGTTTAAGAGGTGGTCCTTGTGGTATGGAGAAGAAGATTGAACAAGCATTGGGGTCTTTAGTGTTTGGAACTAGATTCCTTTGACTATTTGGCGGAACATTTTGAAGGAAAGAAATTCCTGGATTTGTGAGCACAAGGCTAGAACGCTAATTGACTTCAAACTTTATCTTTTGAGAACCTTGCATGGTAGGTGTTGAAGTTTTCGTCATGGTGCAGACGTCATTGTTTTGGATTTTGTGGACAAAGTTCTTGTAGAGAGCTTAAGGAGTAAGGCCTTTTGGTTTCTTGTTTTATGCTCATTTTGTAAATGGGTGATGTTCTTTAATACATCTTTTGATTACTTTAAAAAAACAATAGTGATTTATATCCATCGAGTCAATTGTATTTTCTAAGAAACAACAATCTACTTGGTTTTTGGCCTTCAGAAACTTAACGGGATCACAGGTTATGCTTTCAACATTTTTAATCCCCACTAGAATGTCTATTGTAGTTTGTCTCTCGTAATGAAAGGAAATAGGTTTATGTGGTTAACATATAACCCACTACTATACAAACCACATGTTTTACTAGGAAAGTGGGTGTGGAAACCGAAAGCTGGCACAGAGTGGAAAATTTCTGGAGAAGTTGGATAAAATGGGAAATTCGTCAATGGGTAGGAAATTTGAGAATAGGGTGGGACAGTGGGAAATTTCTGGAGGAATGAGAAACTTCCAAAGATGATTGTGTTTGGAGAATGGGAAGGGGCAGGAAAAGTGGATTTACCATCCAAAAGAAGAGGTTCTTATTGTGTAATTCCCTTAGCGTGAGACAATTTAGGCATTTAATTAATTGCTTTAAGGTCTGGTGGGTGTGGATTTTTGTGTGCCATGCTGTTTTTCCCCCAGAGATGTTCATCATGCAACCAAAGGTACATGAATAGTTGAATACTATGCACTCCTTCAGACTAACATACTTGATCTGAATTTTTTTCCCAATGGCTAATAAAAGTTTATATAAGGGAGGGACAGAGTGTACAACTCAATTTTCTTGCTCTTCTCAGTTATTCTCTCCTTCTCTATGAGTCTGTTGAGCTTGCCAGATTTCTTAGTTGTCATTAGTGGTTCTAATTTTAGGTTTTTTTTTTTATGTTCATAAGAATCTAAGCACTGTCCATAAAAATGCTCACAAACATGGGGGAGGAGTCTCTCTTCTCACTAGTTTTTACCTCTCTATATGGTTCCGTTGTGGTTGCGGATTTCTTTGGTTTTAGTGTTCTTTGATAACTAATCTAGTGTTCATTAGATAACTAATCTAGTGTTCATGAAAAGTTTGTCTGTTGTTGATGAATGTTCCTAGAAAAAAGTCGGCACCTTTTCTAGTTCTTTGTGTGTGTCCATTAGATCTTTATTGTGCATGTGTTTTTTCATTTTGTTTCATTTTCTCATGTTCAAAGCTAATGTGCTCTGCAGGTATGTGCTTGGTGCAGTATTCTTGCAGCTTTGTAAATTGCTGCGACTTGAAGAGCACCCATTTATTCAGAAACTGGTTGATCCAAGTCTATTTATACATCGGTTTGCAAGTGGTATGCATTTTTGGACTGTTTGACTAGACATGCTTCAACATCTTAACAGCTTTTCTTGTCGATTTTGCTGAATGCATCTTATCCAACTTGCTCTTTTTTGTTTTTTCTTTTCATTCTTCCTAAGCCTAGAAAGATATTTGGTTGTTTCTTAATTCTTAGCATGTTAGAATGCGTATTGTTGTCTAGTTGTTCCTTTGCTGAGCTGTGAATTCCATCTTAGTATAATCTTTGGCTTTCTTTCAAAGTAGGTCTTTTGGTGGGATTCTTTACAGGGATACTTTTGTTCTGCGCTGCTGATCAGGGTTTTAGTTGCCTTAAACCCACTCGATAGATTAAATCTAGTGTTACAGTAGGTGTAGTATGCTAGTTGGAAGATCTTTGCTTTGTTTATTTTTTTTGGGGGGATGATCATATGGCCGTTAACATAAGCTGACAAGTCAGTTAAGTTTTTGTGGCTTAAATATTTGGCATGATCACCTGTAGGTTTGCTCGGGGAGGTAAACCGTGAAGTTGAAGAAACAGCTTTGCATATTGTAGCCAGTATGAAGCGAGATTGGATGCAGGTATTAATGTCTAACAATTTGTTTTTTGGTTTTTGTTTTTGTTTTCTTTTTCTTGCATAGCTTTTATTACTTGCTTCTTGGAATGAACCAAATAATTGAGTTGTGCATACAGTGATGGTTTCTAGTTGAGGAATTGACGTCTTGGCTTGTTGCATTAGGTTCCCATGTGAACAATTCGTCTAACTGGCATTCTGTTTTTTAGCTTCTAAAAGATGCTATAGTGCAATAAGCGGTCAGTTGGAATGGTGATCCAAGTCATTGGAGCATCGAGTCCCAATTATTGGGAAGAGGAGAGAGTGTGATTTTCTTTAGATCTTTGGGGAGAAAACCTTGTCTTTTCAAACTCTCAAGCCCTACCTTCTGAGAATCTTGTACTGTTGGAGTATGTTGGTTGATGGTGTAAGTCACTTGACTTTTTTGGATTTTGTAGATAATGTCATACATGGGAGCTTGAGGGCATAATAGTCTTTGTACTTGACCCTTGTGTACATGGATGGCACCCCCTTGGTGTCTCTCGAATGAAATATTTTGATTACTGATCAACATAAAAAAAGAAAAGAAAAACTGTCATTATGGTTTGAGTTAGCATTTCCTTAGCTACTGTCGTGAATGTTATAATCGTCCCATTTTCCCTCTCACTGTCTTAGCATTTTCAGAATACTACCATCGTACCATCCTCTTCTTTTGCAGCTACACTAACTCTTGGATCTTCTAGGTTTTCTCTTTGTTCTGTGGGTCTTTGGCAAAAGATCTGAATATAACTTGATTGATTGGGGGTGAAGTTGGCTTCTTCTTGACCTCCCTTACACACACGTATATAAAATTACTAGTAATTCTGCTATTCCTTATCTTGGCTAGCTATGCCAACGCTTATAACCTTTTGTCTTTGGCATGCTTTGTGTTTCCCTTTTTCTTTTTTTTGGCAAAGATTCTCTATAAATCTTGAGTGGTTGGGTTGAAGTTGTGTTCCTTACCTTCATGTACACACACAAAAAGGCTCGACTGTTAAACGTACGTACGTATGAATGTATATCAATTTATAATTAATCCTTGCTTGTTCTATTGTGAAGTATATGATTGACGCTTAATTTGCCACCACCACCATCATATTGTTACTATTATGAATAATCATTATCGACACATTGTCATCATCATTATTGAAGCTTTTTTATCATCCTTCTGAGGCTATAAGCAAGTTACTTGGCATCTATCATTTGGGTTAATATCAATTACGAGGGTTGCATTGCCCGAGGTATCATGGGTTTTGTGACATGCTATTGCAGCTTATATTTAATATAGTGGACATTGCTCTGTAGTTTTCAGAATTTATTTGCAAGATATTGTATTGGTAGGCTAAGTTCTGCTATGCAACATAAATTCTGCAGTCTATAGTTTGATGCTTATGGTGCTGTTGTTTCTTCTAACAAGTGCTGTTTTGCAGACGGGAAGGAAACCTAGCGGGATATGTGGAGCAGCATTGTATATTGCAGCTCTGTCACATGGGTTCAAGTTTTCAAAGAATGACGTTGTAAGCATGCTATTCTTTCAACGTGCTTCTCAGTGTCCCAGTGTTTGTGTGCTCACACACATGTGCGTCGCAGTTTGTTTTGGTTATTTTCCTTTTTGGGCTTTTCTTTTTCTGAGAAAATCATCAGCGTGGTGTTCTAGTGTCTTCCTCTTGGTTTATTTTAAACAAACTAGTTATAATATTTTTTTTGAGAATGTTGTGTTGTTGGAATCTTCACGGTGAATGAGATTTTGCTTTTGGACTATATAATGCATGAGAGTGTGAGGCATAATGCTTGTGGTGCTTGCCTTTCTCATGCATGGGTGACATCCATTAGCATCATCTTATAACAAGGCTTGATTACTGTTTTTTTTTTAAAGAAAAAAAAGCTGCTTATTGTTAGCATTGTTAGACACTGATTACTGAAAACAAGTCCCATTCCCAAGGGGTTCTAGTAAATTGACATTGGAGGAGCAAGTGATTTGATGATTCAAAACTTCCCAGGCACTCAAAATAGATGTTCAATACTCCCTGTGAACGTAAAGCACATATGCTAGACTTGTTCCTTCAAATTGGACCACTTTCTCAGATTTACTTTGTTTCACTCTGTTGGTGTTCTATTTCAAGCTTAACTGCTCTTGACTTCTGACTACTTGCATTTGAGGGGGAAAGACCCTGGTGAATAGATGCTTTATTTGTAAAGAGGATTTGGAACCAACTGATCGCTTCTTGCTTTATTGCCCATTTCCCTAGAGCAATATACTATTCCTGCTATTCGTTTTAGTGCCTCTCATTTACTTATTGCGCTATCAGTGTTTGGGCCATTTCCTGTCGACTAATTTTGTTTCCATTGATTTCTGTGGTACATGGTCATTGATTTCCTGTATTTTGCGATCCTTGCCTCTGGTTATATGGCAATAATAAAAATACACTAAAAAGTTCAGTATAGCCATTTGACTGAATAATTTGATCTAGCCATGAAATTTATCTTAATTGCTTGGTAGGGCACCTGAGATTCTTGAAGGCTGAATTTATCACCTGTTTCACTATACTGCCCGCTGCTTCTCTTGTACTTGAGTAATAGACTGTCAGTGCTTTTAAGGGTAGGGCCAACAGAAATTGTTTGCAATATAATTGTAGGGGTAAGGCTACATGCATGGTTTACCTGACTGACTCTCCAACTCCTTGCCTTGGCTGAGATGCTGGCAATGTTGTTGGTCTGCTGTGTGTGCACACAACATCTCATACACTAAAACAATTTCCCCCCTCCCCAAAAGAAATATAAATAAAAATATAACCAAGTATCTAAACAGCGACTTTTTTCCTGTTGTTTCCTTTTTTTCTTTGCAGTGCACATGTTTGTAAACAGCTTCTTTATTTATGCGTTCATTTACTGGTTTTTGATTGTGATCAGGTGAAGATTGTACATATTTGTGAAGCCACATTGACAAAAAGGTTGATTGAGTTTGAAGAAACAGAATCAGGAAGTCTGACGGTATTCCCATTGTTTTCCTATTCCTGTCTCTACATGTTAAGATCATTCATTTATCATATTTTTGGGGAGATGTTTGAGGAACTTCTCTCATACTTGAGTAATTTTTATGGGCACTACTGTTAGGGTTTCTGGTGGCCCACCTTGGTTTTTTTTTTAAAAATTAATTTTCTCTAAAATGTGTATCAATGACGGGCTACCTTTGAATAGCTGATAGGAAATGCATACTACACAGTGTCAGTCTCATCAGTTATCAGTGTTCCTGTGTGTCCAGTTTCTTCCCTTACACTACCCATTGCTTGAAAGTGAGGAATACCATCAGTCTCATGCTTGCAAACAGGGCCTGGAATGGTGGTATATCTCTTCCTTATAGTGAAACATCTGTTGTGCTTGGTGGCGAGGACGGCTGGAAGAGTGTTGCTTTCATGTTTCAGCTTTGTGATTTTGTGGATATAGTCATTCTGTTGACTGTATATAGTTCCCCTTTGTCTTCTGAAATGACCTCAGTCATTTATGTAGTTCAGTAGTTGGTATCTGTAGATATTGTTTGCATTCTAGGTTTCTAGAGTATTAATTTTGCATCTAATAATGTCTTCACAACTGTGAACTGGCTATGGCAGATAGAGGAATTCAATCAAAAAGCTAAGGAACTTGAGGGACAGTGCAATTTGGTTAAAAAGGCTGAAAAGGGTGAACTGCTCTGTGAACACAGGGATAGTGGGGAGGCTCATTTTGCCCACGGGCTTTGTGAAACTTGTTATGATAAGGTACTTTCTAAATCTGTTGAAGTTATCCATTGATGATGTTCATTTTGTTTCTTTGAAGATTTAACATGTCCACTTCATGTTGGAATGGATGATGCAGTTCATAAAAATTTCAGGTGGTCTTGATGGCGGATCAGAACCCCCAGCTTTCCAACGTGCTGAGAGAGAGAGATTGGCGAATGCATGTGCAAATGAAAATGCTGATGATTCACTTTTAGAGCCTATCAAAGGCGTAAGTTGTTTTAAACACCCAAATCAACTTATCGGTTTTGTTTGTTGTTGCGATGTCATTTCCGTATATTCTTTTGCTCACGTTAATGATGGGGGTCTTCGTGCTATGTTTAGTGTGTCCATTCATTGTTTCTACATCCGCACTGGTGGTATATTTTTTCTTGTGCATCAATTATATAAGCAAAGCAACATTTTTTCACTTTTTGGGTAGAACCAGGGCAGATAAATGCATTGAAAAAATGGTTATCTGTAAGATGAACTATATATGGTTGTAGTTTCCCAAAACACACATTTGGAAGTACAAAATAGTCATAAAAATAGGCTGATCGATTTGGCGCTAACTCATATTTGCAGGGGCCATTTCATAAACAATAAACCGGGGGGAAAGTTGAAACCTCGGGGTGGTGTGGGGAGTGGGGGGATGGTAATGTACTAATAGAAAGACAAAGGGGGGGGGGGGGTTAAGCTTCTGCTTTGTTTCTTGTTCATTTCTGTTTGTTATTTCTTTGCAATTTTTTGTTTAAATCTATGCAATCTGATGAATTCACAAATCTAATTTATATACTTTTTCTTTTTAATTGTGAAGTGTCATGGGATACCATGGCATGACTTAAAAATCATGACTGTGCATGCTGATCACCTTGAAATCACAAAAAACTTTGTTCAGAGGTCAACCACAGAGACCAGACCATCCAGTTTCCGTCTTCAATTCTCTGTGTTAGCAGGCCTCCTCCTTTTTTACTTGTTTTTCATTTTTACAACTCTTATCACTTGATTTGCCACATATTAGAAACCATAACTTGGAGTCTTTTTCATTTTTATTTTTTTGGTTCTCCAGATAAGTTTTGTAACTCCAGTACCATTAGTTTTTCCTTTTTGAAATGTTTAATTGCATAATATAACTTTTCACAAACTATTTAACGAATTTGGAAATTGGATTTGAGAAGTAGTTTGGATTTAATGAGGAACATAAACTATGGAATATGGAAGATGATACTGGAGAATGATATTTCAAAATTTTTGAAATAGGACTTGAATATGTTTAATTTCTTAATATTGTTTGGAGAGGAGGTTAATTAACAAATTGGGAAGTTAAAAATTGAATGTTTGATCTTGGATATGGATGTAGTTGATTTAGCAGTTTGTTGGAAAATAAATGGCTCAAATAGTCAAATGTGTGTGGACGATCTTCCCATGTTACTTTTGAAGTTGTGAACTTTACTCTTTTATTAAGCATTGCCATTTGCCACAATACATGGTGATGGGTTTTTCCCCTCTAAATGAACGTAGGGATCTTTGAGGCAGTTGATGAGCTTTCTTTCAGTGCATTCCTTTTGAAGTTGGCTGTGTTTTCCCTATCATTGTAGGTTGGAAAAGAATCTGGGAAGTTGGATACTGGTGGTTGTGACCGACTGCCAATAGCAGGTTAGGATCTTGATGTTGTTTTTCTTTCCATTGATTAGATGTTGAGAATAATCAATTTTGCTTGTAATGTTCATAATGAATCAGGAGAGACTGGTGAGCATGAGGCTTTAGGTAGGGAAAGTAACGAACCTGAGAAAGTGGATGATGTGGGTGTTGAAGATGATGAATCAGGAAATTTTTCTGACATTGATGATGCTGAGGTATGTTGCAACATTTCGTCTGTGTTCTCATTTCCCATATTTATTCATGGATTAATATTGATACATGTGATCCTATTGAAAAGAAATAAAAATCAGTATCTGTTGTCATCAATTCACTTGATCCTAC
Organism: Portulaca oleracea; assembly: GCA_029582165.1. Lineage (NCBI taxonomy): Eukaryota > Viridiplantae > Streptophyta > Magnoliopsida > Caryophyllales > Portulacaceae > Portulaca > Portulaca oleracea. Next base: position 5,992,081 of record CM055883.1, on the reverse strand, counting down.
TATTGACAGAATGATGTAATTGGGGAAAACAAAAGGATCTATTGGCTGGAATAGGAATATTGAGATAGACTAGTGGCTTTAGAAATAGATGGAGAACTGTACACGTTATGAGCATTTGAGCATGGAATAGGAATATTCTTTAACTGTGCATCATGTAGTACCACCTCAACACTTTAAATATGATGTTATGAAGACTAGTTTGGGGATCAATGGAACATTTACTATTCTTGTTTTGATCTTGTACATTTTGTGGTCACTTTCTAAATTGGATGTGGATAGCCTTTCTCAGATGCTAGATTTGCATCCAACCTTTTGATCTGGCATTGTATGTAATCTTATTACCAGAAAGTCATCAGGACGGAAATGTGAGCTCGAGTGTTTGGCACACTTGTAATATTTATTTGGCCTGGATGCTATGTCTTCAAATGTTGAGAAGCTGTTCTCAACACGTTTTATCTTTACTCAGCATTTCAAGTTCTTGGTGTTTTCCACCATGCTTAAACTTTGAGATTTTGGTGCAGGTTGATGGCTATTTACATGATGAAAAGGAGAAGGTTATGAAGAAGATTGCATGGGAGGCGATGAATTGGGAATACGTTCAGGTAATTCATATATTTGTTAGTTTACGTTCCTTCCTCCGAGCCCTATGTATTGTCTGTAAATGAAGGACATTGTGCGTCAAATGCGATTGTCATGGGCTCTTACCAATAGTGTGTGTACTGGTTACATCTTTGTCTTTATTGTTAATGAAGCTCAGGGACACAATTCATTGTGACACAGTGGGCTCAATTTGGAAATGAAGTTGCTTATGTGAAAACAAGAGTAGCAGTAGAATATACTTTTGCGGGCATAATTGTGATGTACTTTACTGCAGCATGTGTGCTTTGGCAATTTTCTTTTTAACCTCTTCGTGGATGCTCAAATCACTTGTTGCAATATCTAAAATTGTCTCCCCAGGAACAAGCAGCAAAAGAAGCAGCTGCCAAGGAAGCAAATTTGGCCAACAATATGAACTTTTCAGAAGATATGCTTGCTGCCCGAGAACTTCTTTCTGCAGCTTCTGCCAATGCAGCAAAATCAAGAAAGGTAAGCCTTAGTGTCCAACCCTTTCCCCTGATAGTGTTCACTCGCCTTTTCTCTCTTTTGTTTTCATCAACCTCATAATTATGGTCCATTATTAAATGGAATACAGCATTTTCGATTCATTTTGAATTTATCTTAATGATGTGAAACCTACAGCGTATCACTCTTGTCAGTTGAAATAGCAAATAAGAGAATGACTGTTTTAGCATTGCGTAAAGATTTATGATACTAGTATATTTCAGTGCTGATGAATGAGCATTCATATTTTCAACTTTGTATTTGGAGTAAGTAGTGCTACCTCAGGGGTTTGGGCTGAAAATACCCAAGCATTATTATAAATGTGCCACATTAGCTTCTTTATGTTGAAGGGAAGCTATAAGGTACCTTGCTGAATTAGTTTGTAATGTGGTAATTCTCAGATATTATTGGACCATCATGATATTTATTGGCAATTTCACCTGGAATATTTTTCCTGTTTGCGGTGAGCAATGGAGTTTTTCTATTGCTCCTCTATTTACTTGTTTTAAAATATTTCAACTTAGAAAAATGCTTTCTGGAAATTTTTCTGTTGGTGTTTTGGAATCAGTTTCTCTATTTGTAGGTAAGATCACCTACAGATATGATTCACTTTAGGCTTCGCTACTCGGTGGAAGAGTTATTGTTCTTGTAGAGCTTGAATTGGCAACTTTGTTGGACTGATGCAAAATGCAATTATTCATGGCTTTCCAAATTCTATTCTATTTGCAGGAACGTCAAAAGAAAAGAGCGGCTGAAACAAAGAATCCACAAACTGCTGCAGAAGCAGTTTTTCAAACGTTGAGCAAGAAGGTATAGCGAGCTTGCTTAAAAGATTTGTATCTCAGTATCTGCCATCCATTTTACAGTGTCTTGTATGAATTTTAGGTTTGTTTGAATATTCTGTTCAAGTGATCCACTTTATAATTACAAATTTACTGTATTCAGTGTTATCCATCGCTCCATTTCTAACTTTTGCCATTAAACCACCAAAAAGTGTACTAAGGCATGAGAGAATTCTCCTTCTTTCATGCCTTCCCCCACTGATGTGTCCCCATGAGAGGGATACCTTTCTGCAAATAAATTGAAGGGGTGAAGCAGTATACATAATCATCTTGGGTTTTGATTTGGTTGCATGTGTTAATTGTTCCCGGTGCTTAATTTTTGGTCCGTATATATGATCTTGGTGTTATAGATAATATGTTGATTTGTTTATTATTATTTTTTGTTTCAAGTTATACAAATTTGCTTCTTATGGACTTGCATTGTCATTTACAGAGGGTTAGTTCAAAACTCAACTATGAAAAGTTGCAGGAGCTCTTGGATGGACCTGTAAGTACTACATTTCTATCTGTCCTCGGAAGTGTACGAGCTTGTTAATGTGTGTGTAATTTTTTTTATTTTATATATTTTTTATTATTATGAACTATGAAGGGTAAGTTAAGTAGGAGTGTAGGACCACCCATTGGGCCCCTATCGTAGAAGTAACCACCATTAAGCTTTATGTCATGTAGAATGGATACCAAACTACCCATGAAAAGCAGGGTTCCATCAACCCCAATTTCCACTTAGGGTGTGCTTGGTGGGGAGGAAAACCATTTTCCAGAAAATGTTTTTTCCATTTTCATGTGTTTGGTGGTCAGAAAACGGGTAAAATCATTTTCAGTGAAAATTATTTGCCCCCCTTCCTTTGTAAACTATTTTTCTTGGGTCCAACCTTAAGAAAATCCAATTTTCGGGTCTATGTCACTCCTCGCAGCTCCGAGGTCCTTGCGGTCGCTTCTATCTATACTGGATACAGTTCATTTCACATCCAACTCTTTTTTTCGCATCCGGCTTCTCTCTCTTCCTTTTTCTCTCTCATCCAGCCCAAAAGACGTCTGTATGTAATTATGTATATATCTCCCAAATAAGTAAAAATATCACTTCAAAAATTATTTTCCTGGAAAACCATTTTACAAGGAAACTTTTCCTAGAAAACGATTTTCACTTGCACCGAGCACACCCTTATGGGAAGTGTTTTTTCTTCCACTAAGAGTTGAATCTTGGTGGGAAGTTTGGAAGATGGGGGCGGTTACCATCTTGGCAACCACGTCTTTGGTTTACAAGCTTGTCAGTGGTGTGGTGATTTGAGCTCATTAGACATTCGAATCTTGCCACAATGAGTAGTCAGTATTCAGTGCTGATAAAACTTTATCTGATTTCTGAAATGATGATGTGAACATTCACTTTCTTGTATGTTCAGGTGGCTTCTGATAATGCAAAGAAGAGTAAGACAGAAAAACAGTCTGAAAATAATGAATTACCAGAAACCAACGGAGCTGAAGCTGAGAATAACGACGACGATGAGCAAGATTACCAAGAAGAAGGGAATGCTTATGAAGAATACCAAGAAGATTACCCGTATTATAATGAAGAAGAGTATCAACATTATGACGATGAATACTATTGAGAGATTTCCACTGCAGCAGGACTGGCAGAGTAATTCTTTGTTTACATTCTACATTATGATTAGACTGATGACTGATTAATTAGACTATATATAAACTATAGTTTGCTCCGTCGAAATTCTTTGCACCTTTCACCTTCTTTCAAACAGAAGAGCTGAGGGAGGGGGGTGTTGTAAATATGAAATAACAAATGCGGGTTTAGGTAAAACACAGAAGACTGCTACAGATAGTGAGTTCAATAGGTGCCATTTCTGTTGTCAAATCTTAGTTTGGATATTTGTCACAGGCTCTATTTTTGTGTAGTTAGAATGAGAGTTTGAGTAAATTTGAATTGAAATTTCAGAAGATTTATCAGAGACTTTTAATTGAGGTGCTTCGTCTCAGGTTGTTCAGCCTCGTTTCTATTTGAGCTCGGCTAGCTTGTTTGTTTAGCAACCTAAGCTCAAATATAAGGCATTCAGGCTCTGCTCATCTGCTCAATATGGTTGAACGTAATTGTTTTGAGAGTAAATTTCATTATATATAGTGTTAGACTTGTAAGAAATGGTTCTTATTATTGTAATTGGGGCGTTATGATTCTTTGAAGTTTAAAACTTTAAACATGCGTTCAAATGAGTCACATAAAAAGATTGATCATACAAGAAAATATATGTCTTAGGTCACCTCGGTAAAAATTGGTCACGATTAATGTACATTTTGGATTCAGTCGGAGCACAAAAATAGTGAGAGTTTTGTGGGTCCTACCATTTTCTAGAAATCTCCCAGAAAAATCTCTGCCCCCCCCCCCCCCCCAAATGGGGCAAGTTTTTAACTCTTTGTGTGAGGGTTGAGTCAAAATTTTCCCTGTCCTTTTATTCTCGTTAGGCCATCGACAATAACAATAACATTCTCCAAAATCTAGAATGACAAGTATATGAATAGTAGGTTTAGTATTATTTTAATGGGTAGTGAAGAATAGGTATTGTTAATGGTGAAGAATGGGTTGAAGAATGCGATGAAGAATGGGTAATGTATAATTATTAAAAAAGCACAAAAAAAAAGATGAAACAAAATCAGTTTTATTTAATATTTTCTCTCTTCTATTTAAAATATTTTTTCTCTCCTTGTTTCTAAGTATGCTGCAGCATACTTGGTATGCCATCTTTTTTTATTTTTCCTTTTTTATTTACACTCTCTCTCCTTCATTGTAGATAGCCTTAAGAAAAATTACCTGCCAAGCATCCCTGTCAAATCAATTTCACTTTTTTATTAAAATACATAAACATCCTTAATGTATTAATTTTAATGTATATTAGGAGCATATTTGTAATTTTAGTTAGTAGAAAACCATATATATATATATATATATATATATATATATATATATATATATATTTAACTTATGGTTCGTTTGTTAGTTTCTCATGAAAGATTTTTCCGAGAAAAATTTTCCTTAACGCTCCATTGGGAAACTTTTTCCTAAAGTTATGAAGGAAATAATGGACCCACACTAAAACTTTCTTATATATTATAAAAAATCAAACATAAGAAAATTTGTCAATTTGAAAAAGTTGACCAACTTTTCCGAAAAAATTTATCAATCAGACGCCCCATTATTCTCACTTCCATACCTATTGGAACTCCACTCTGGGGGCCCTAAGGACAGAGGGTAGGGCGAGGACCTAACATACAACTAAATTAATTGGTTAACGTTGCTCCCCTTTTCACTAATGTCACCCCCCCAAATGATTATTTTACCCATATCCTTTTTCACTCCTCTCTCACTCTCTAAGTACTCTCTCTAATAATAATAATAATAATAATAATAATAATAATAATAATAATATTTACCAATTTTTTTAAAAAAAAAAAACTGAAAATACCGTTGCGGCACGAAACATGGGCCAGTGCCGTGATCGAGCGCGGTGCCGCTGCACGTTTCGTGCCGCAACCGTATTTTCAGTTTTTTTTATAAATTTTGTAAATATTATTATTATTATTATTATTATTATTATTATTATTATTATAAAAATCGAAAATACGGTTGCGACACGAATACGTGCGGCGGCGCCGCGGTCGTCGATCGCGGCATCGGCCGTGGCTTTGCCGCGATCAACGTGCGGCAGCCACCGCGGTGCCGCCGCACGTTTCGTGCCGCAACCGTATTTTCAATTTTTTTTAATAAATTTTGTAAATATTATTATTATTATTATTATTAATGTTAAATTGCAATGGTATTATTAATAAATTAACGGTTTTTGAAATTCAACCTAAATTTAATAATAACATTGCAATTTAGGTTGAATTTCAAAAACGGTTAATTTATTAATAATAACATTGCAATTTAATATTAATAATGATAATAATAATAATAATAATATTAACAATAATAATAATAATAACAATTTTTTTAAAAAAACATAAATATTATTATTATTATTAATTTTTTTGTTAATAATAATAATAATAATAATAATAATAATAATAATAATAGAGTGAAAGGTCAAGGGCGATATTAAAAATTATTATGAAAAAGTGAGCGATATTAGTAAAAAGGGTGGCGAACAAATGCAAACGGCAAATATAAACGAAAACTCAGCCAGTGAGTCTTGCATGCAAAACTGTCTCATCCTGAGATCATCCCCAAAAATTTTCACCCTTTCTCTGTCATAAACCCTAACCCCGCGAATCTACAAACCCTAGAATCTCATACCTGTGATTTCCCGCTCAGAATCGTGAAGAGAATGGCCAACACTCGATCGAAATCAAGGAGAAGATCAACTAATTTCCCCTACTTGCCGCTAGAGTTATGGTTCGAAGTTCTCATCAGACTCCCTTCAAAAACTCTACTGAAATTCAGGTGCGTTTGTAAGGACTGGAAATCTACAATCGAAAACCCTAAATTCGTATCTTCCCATCTCAATTCCTTCAAGAACAACCATGAACTTGCCCAATTACTCGTAATCGAAACGATCCCCCATGAAAGTAGCAAAGTATCTGCATCTATACGTTCCGCGACGACATTCCGAAGGTCCCGCAAGATCAAATATTTCAAGAATCTCCCTCGAAATTTTCGTGTCGAGGGTTACGCTGCTGGCCTGCTTTTGTGGAAGAGATACGATTTCTCGAATCAAAGGGTTTCAGGTTTTGCAGTTTCCAACCCTTCCATTCTAAAAACCAGAAGAATTCCCATTCCTCCATCGCCATTTACAAGACGCAGTTGGGTTGGATTAGGTTATGATTCTGACAACGATGATTGCAAAGTGGTGTTCTTTTCTGTAGAATCTAATGATTCAAGATCCTCTGTTATGAACGACCCATCACAATCTCAACAGAATCAGGTCCTTGTTTCAGTTCATATTTACTCAATCAACAATCAGACATGGAAAACAACCAGCTTAAAAACCCAATTTCTGAGGTGCCGAGGGTATTACAATACGTCGATTTTTCTCAATGGAACGATAAATTGGATAGGATATGATGTGGGTTTAGTTCCTTACCCATCTGGTGGTTCTCATATTGTTGCCTTTGACTTGCACAAGGAAGTTTTCGGTGCATTCGGATTGCCTCCTGACAGAGGCACTGATGCTTCTTCGAGTCTGTCTGTCCTTGGCGATTCGCTTGCGTTGATAGACTATGATCATAGGATGGGACACTTCACAGTTCATGTGATGGAACGATATGGTGTGGCTGAATCGTGGGTTAAACGGTTCGCATTCGATTTGGTGTGTGATAACTTCTTGTATCTCAAGAGGGATGGCGAGTTATTCGTGACCTTGGAAGAAGAACATGTGAAATCGTGTCAGATTGAGAGCGGGAAGATCAAGGATCTCACTCGAACTCACTGGGACCCGGTTATCTTTATGGGTGCTTTTGTGGAGAGCTTGGTGTAATACTAAGGAATTGGAGATGGTTAATTAGCAGCTAGAGTGGAGTAATACTAAGGAATGGTAATTTAGATATACAGTAACAGTGTAGTGTATAGTACAGTGTTTGTTATTTATGCTTGTGGTGGTTTTGTGTGTGCATAAGGTGGGATCATGTTGGAATTGGTATGCCTCCTTTGCTCTGTAGTCCTTATGCTATCTGTGATTTGGAGCTCTGCACTCTAGAACTGTAATATGGTACATCAGTGATCGTGCTGTAATATATATATATATATGATAGAGTGAAGTGCTTTCAATTCTAATCTTATGGTGTGTTTGATTGATCTAGTTTCGTGGGAAAGTTGGTTAACTTTCCGAAGTTGACCAACTTTCTCATGTTTGATCAGAAAAATAGGAGGGGGAATGTTTGCGATGGGGCTTGGGAAACCATTTTTGTGTATAAACTTCCAAAACTAACCCCACAAATCCTATTAAATAAATTAATAAATAAGTGAAAATTCTACCATAGTTGAATTTATTTTCAACTATGGTAGTTGAAAATTTTATAGCATTCATTTATAAAAAATAAATCATATTTTTTGAAAAGATTTATATTCTCATAAACATGGTTAATTATTGTATCAATTTACTTTGATCAACTTACATTGATTTCGAATTTTTATGGTAAAATTAATGGTCTTTTCACTTTTCAACTACGATAGTTGAAGAAAAGTCAACTATGGTAGAATTTCCTTTAAAATATTCAATTTTGTAAAAAATTATAACTTTAACATATAGATTTACTTATTGTAACAAGTTCTATGATGAATATATATATTAATTTTAATTTTTAATGGTTAAACTAAGGATAATTATACATTTCAACTACCATAGTTGAAAATAAATTCAACTACGGTAGAATCTCCCATAAATAAGAGTAGGTTTGACATTTGATATAAATTTTTCCAAGAAACATACAAATTTATGTGTTTAACCAAACTTTGTAAAAATTTTCCAATAAACTTTCCCATTATTCAAATGTAAACTAAATACCATGAAATATTATTTCCCATGAACAACTTTTCCGAGTAAAATTTTCCTAGGAAAATAACGAAACGCACCATTAAAAAAGAAAGCAATGCCACTAGGAGGAGTAAAAATGCTTTCAGTTGTTTGGGTGTAGTTGCTTGAGCATGATTTGTAGTCCATCTTGCAGCATTCTCCTGGATTGCTTTCATAATAGATTTGTTTATGGGTCTAGTTGCTACTCCCTCTGTTGCATATTAATTGTCATAAGTTTGACTTTCACGGTCTCCTTAATTGTCATCCTTTAATTGATAATTTCTTACATAATATGTTATTAACAATTGAAATATTATATGATAATATTTTTCGTTACGAATCTAATTGTGGTAATTTTATATAGCAACTCATTGTATATGTTGATAAATTTATGGTCAAAAATTTTAAAATTTGATTGCACAATTTCCAAAGATGACAATTAATATGGAACGGAGGGAGTACTTTGTTATTTTTACCTTTATCATTCAATTCTTTCGTGAAGGAATTGAGTAACTGATGAGTTAAATCCCTTGTAATTAGAGGGAGCAATGGTAGTAGAAGTATAGAACTCCTAGTTGTATGCAATGATTTAACCGATAAAATTTCCAAAGTGACAAATAATACGGAATGGAAGAAATACAGTAAATTCATCGTTTTATTTAATGGCAGACGATTACATTAGGAGACTCTAAACACAGAAGTCCCATTACATTCGCTCGAAATGCCAGATGATTAAACAGAGTACATTTTTATTTGTTGTTGTAACTATAGAACTGTAAATTATTAATGCATATCAAGACGACCCAAGGTTGTATATGGGGTCATCAACCAATGTAGGGAACTTGAACGACGATATCATTGTCATCAACGAAGATCCGAACACGATCCATTCAGAGATCTTTGGTGACGGGACTCCCATTCGGCAACACAACGATCTCCTTTATGCTTGGCTCGTCTTTCAGTATGATGGCTGAAGCCTCATCCGACTTCATTCCGACTAGCTCCGGCCATGACTTCCTCTCTGTAAATTTTTCATCCTTTCAATTGTTAGGAAAACAAACATCCTCAGAGTGAATCTATGAGCCTCAGTAAAACCGGCTCATCATAAATTTATCGTGAAGGTGAATGAATATCTATTAATATAGGGTTGTAAGGCTAACAAAAATTTGTCCGACTCTATAACCCGAATTTGTTCGACCTGGAAAAGATTGAGTATGGTTATAGAATTTTCGTCCGAATTTTGACATTAACTGGTTTGTCCTACAATTCAAACACATTTTTTTTCAAATTTCTACAGTCCAAAACCGATTTAGATTCAAACTTATATTTGCCCGATTTTTCCAACTCGAGTACAACCTAAAAAATACACGAAAAACACCACATGTAACATGTTATAGACTTATAGTGCAAATTTTACTGTACAACGTGGTGGACCTATCCAAATCCAACAAATATATAAATATTCCAATTTTTACATAACGAGTTTATGTAAAACGTTGAAATATTAAAAATATCAATAAATTTTGCAATGATGTTAATAAATTTACGATGAATTTATATATATTATCGATTTTTAAAGTTCTAACACCTTGATGGATCTAGATAGGTACATCAAGATCTATGATATAACAATTGTGTTATTGCTAGTATGAAAAGGGACCATCAATTTACCTTTGAGCTGAATTGCCGCCATCTTGCTTGGTTATGTCTTTCTTTTTGCTCTTTCCCTGTCTGTCTTCGCTAATGTGTGTTGGTTGTTCCTGGGAGCAAGCAAATGTGTGTATATATAAAGGAGAGTTGAAGAAGAGAGGATGGGGTACATGTAATAATTGAGTATCTGAATATTTAAATCCAGCATTTTTCTTGCCATCTTTATATGGTCACGAACTAGGAATTTATGCTTTCTTGTTCATATATTTAAATGGGTTATTAGGTTTTAAAATCCCCAACTTTGGGGTTTGTTTATCATAATATCCTGAACTTCAATTTTAATATGAATATCCCAAATTTTGGGGATTTATATTTGACATTAGCCCAACACTAGAATAACCTCAATTAAACTCGAGTTTTTATGTGATGTAACAATATTTGTTGGGGTATTTTGTAGAATGAAAGTATGTTTAAGCCAAAAAACAATCATTGCATTGTAAAAAAAATCGAGTTTAATTGATGTTAATTCGATTTTGGGATGCTAATAAATACCAACCCCTAAAGTTTGGGATATTCATGCTAAAAATAAAGTTTGGGATATTCTCATAAACAAGACCCAAAGTTGGGTATTTTAAAACCAAATATTCCTATTTAAATTAGGGCGCATTTCGTAGGAATTTCAGTAAAAAATTTCTTAGGAAAAATTGAAAAAATTTCATGGGAAAGATTTTTTTCAGGGAAAATTTTCCTTAGTTCTCCCAAAGAAAATGTGGAAAATGGTAGATTTCCTATAAAATTTTTCCCAAGGTCAATGTACATCGAAACATGATAAAAATAAGCCAATTTAGAATAATTGACCATTTTTCCAAAATTTTTGACCAATCAAACACATCCTTAAATAAGTTATCTATTTTTTTATTTAAAAAAAGAATCGACCTTTTCTTCTTTGTGGGTCTGGGATGCACTAAAAATTGGAATTTCATGAATGTAGCTAGTTTTTATGAGTTGTTGGCGTCAAGCGAGTAAATATATCCTTGTTTGTGGATGTGCACATTGTTCTTTAAGATGTCTAATCCTAGCTCGCGGGGTTATCAAAAAGGATTTTTGGATGATAATATACTAACCTTTGGAGTGTTGGATCGTAATATACCAACCTTAACTATTGGACATCAATATCTCTGACCTTTATACCTGAGTGACATTATTATACCACAATAACTAAGGGGATGGTGAACCAGTCTCCATGCGCGCTAACATGGTTGGCTAAGGGACCCAAGTCAATAACTTCATTAACCCTTTAGTTTTTCTCACTAACTCACATTACAAGACATTGGTTGCTTGTGTTTCACGTCAGTATGAAAACCGGTTCACCACACCGTTAATCATTGTGTTAGAATTGATTTTTTTAGCGTGAGATAGTGAGAAAAACCGAGGGGTTAACGGGGTTATTTGGCAATGACCAATTATTTTTCCTCCGCCTGTCACGTCAGAATCGAGACCAATTAACCAGTCACCACCTCCTTAACCATTGTTGGTATCATAATCTCACTAAGTATAAAGGTCAGAGATATTGTTGTCCAATAGTAAAGGTCGGTATATTACAATCCAATCCCTCCAAAGGTCGGTATATTGTCATCCAATATCCCTATAAAAAAAACGAGTGAATATATGTTAGATGCAAAATGATAAGGATTTTTATTCAAGCTCGTTAATAATCATTTTAGATTTCATTTAAATCACTCAAAAAATTATATAAGCGTATTTAAGTTATTATGAATGTATGTTTCATTACTCAATTTGAAAGTTATGACGACTTATAAACTATATAAAAATAATTATTTATTTATATTTTTTTATAAATATGAAACTATGCATGAAATGTACATTCTCTGCTATGATTGATAAAATTAGGTTATCATTTATATTTATTGACCTAGCTAGTAAGTGTACTTGATAAATAGATATTTAAAATTACAAAAATGTGAATTATGGACAATTCAAGAGGACTATTAACCATCTTGATTCAAGATGCATATCATTGTCCACAAGATTTCAGCGTGAGTGAAATATATTTCATTTGTGCGGGAAATACATAAATTAATTTTTATTTACAAATTTTAATGTAAGATTGTTTCACTTAATTTTATTCGAGATAGGTTCTTTATAGGGTGGCATTTTTATATTTTATTATATATGACTAATAAAATAAATATGGTAAAGAATACCACTTTCAAGACTCTCTATGAACTAAGCCAAGAACTTGCAAGGATAATAGATATCGAGAAAAAATAATGCAAGAATAATAGAAAGAAATGAGACAAGATTTAACGTGTGAAACCCAAAAACTGAGCCAAAAACCAACAAATAGCACAAACACGAACAAACTCCACTATCAAGGTTAGAGTACAACAACATTTCTCAAGTCTTTCATGAGGTCAATAAGAAACATACAAGTCTACCCCTAGTAGACCAAATTATATGTAAAGAGTACCACTTTCAAAACTCTCTATGACAACTCCTCAACCATAGTGAATCCATCTATTCATATCACTCTCCTCTCCTTTAAGGGAGGCGCATCAAGGAATCATCATCCTTTTTCCAATGTTATCTTCACGAGAGGCTCGTTGCTGTCTCCACAAGAGACGCATAATACCTCAATAGCTTGAATATTCCTACAAGATCGTTTTTTTCAACTTAGATTGCAGTGAATTAAAAGTATAATGTCTCATTAAACTTGTTCTACTTCTTTTTCATGGAGTAGTCAGTAGCAAACAATTTTTAAGACTTGAGTCAATTACTAAACGACAACCATCCTCATCTTCGATGCTTTCCACCAAGGTTCAAGTCTTTCTTTTGCCAAAATATTTTTTTATTGGTGGACATTGTGGGGTTGATGGGTCGTGCTTGTTATGGGCAGTTGGTAACGGACTTGTTAAATTCGTTGGTGATTACCTCTGAGATAGGATTCAATGGACGGGCCAAATTTACTTGGGCTAAAAGAATTTAGGGGTATGGCTGCAACATCCAACGTACCCCTCTATAGTCCATTCCCTGTCTAGGTGGGATTTCGGAGTTCTAAAACCCCAGGTATATGGTTAAGTGTGGTTTAAATGGATTGAAATAACTACATATATCACTAAAGTACACCTTCTTTTAAAGTAGTACAATCGTTGGGAACTCCTCAATTAAGCATATTTAGCTGGGAGTACTTTTAGGATGGGTGACCTCCTGGAAGTTTTCCAGGCAGTGTGTGAGCGAGGACAAAGCACGCTGGAAAGAGTCGTGGTGATTTGTGGGGCCAATCAGCGATCCTTGAAACGGGTATCGATAATGTCTGTGGCCCGAGAAGAGTTGAGGCGTTACAGATGGTATAGAGTTGACCCGCGACTGCGAGTTGTGCCAGTGAACAGAAGATCCATGAACAGCCACTTCGCAGGACAAAGATTCTGGATTGATAATGATTCTTTCTGTCTCTGGTATCTTTAACTGTGTTTTGGTGTGTCTTCAAACATATGTGTATATATATTTATGGTGAAGAACGGATTCAAAAAAAAAAATTATGGTGATGAACGACCTTAACTAGTTCTTCTTGACTTTTTTTTGTCTTTTTTTTTTGTCTTTTTCCATTATAAAGCACTCATAGTGCATTCAGTCTTTTTCTTTTTTTTTTACATGCGACAGGATTTTGTTTTTTTGAGACCATGACCTTAAACCGAAGGGTGCTCTGTCTTGGGAAATAAATTGCAGGTCCTTCATGTGTTATATAATATCATATTAAATCGTAAATTTATGCTTATATGAATACATATATGCTTATATTTTTCTTTTTGGAATAAAAATGCTCCATCGATAATGAATAAAAACATTTAAAATATTTTATTTGTTGGAGACAATGACCTAAAACCGGAGGGTGCTCTGTTATGGGAATCTTGAACTATAGGATAGATTTTCCTGGTTTTGATCATATTTTGTGTGAAGTGTTGAAGAATGTTGTGAAGACATCACAATAAATATTCAAGAAGAAAAAAAAATGGATGGCCATGGGAATAATATTGTAGAACCTTCATGTATTATTTGTTATCTCATAGAATCGTGAATTTATGCTTATAAATCCATATATGCTTGTATTTTTCTTTACGAGATAAAAGATACTCCACCGATAACGAATAAGAACATTTAAACGTGACAATTTTGGGGCCAGTTTTGGAGTGGCTCTAACGAGGTTAAATGATATATGTGGATGATGGTTAAGTTTATGATAGTTGGTGGTGGTCTTGTTTGATTTTGAGAGAAATGGAAGGAATAGTTTTGTGGATATTATTTCTTACATAATCTTTTATTATCAATTACAATATTATATATTGTGGATATTATTTTTTATTACGAATTATGCTAGCAATATATAACAAATCATTATATATATTAAGAAGTTGATGTTAAAACTTTTAAAAGTTCAACTAACACAATTTTTAAAGTGACAAATAATAAACTACTAGAAAGGAACAAATACAATAAACTCTTTGTTTTATTTAATGGCATATGATTACATTTAGGAGACTCCAAACACACGTACAGAGTCCCATTACATTAACTCAAAATGCCAGATTATTAAACATAGTACATTGTTTTTGCGATTGTAAGTTTGTAACTATAACATTGTAAATTATTAATGCACTTCAAGACGACCCAATCTTGTATATGGGGTTAGCCAATGTAGGGAACTTGAACGACGATATCATTGTCATCAACGAAGATTCGAACACGATCCTTTTGATAATCGTCGGTGACGGGAGTCCCATCCGGCAATATAACAATCTCCCTTATGCTTGGCTCGTCTTTCATTATAATGTCCGATGCGTCATCCGACTTCATTCCTACTACCTCTGGCCAGGACTTCTCTGCATTTTTTTAGGGTTTTCCATTGTTAGGAAAAATAAATAAATATTGTCAAAGTGAATCTAGTATCTAGAAGTATATGTAGGCTCTATTCTTTTTTCTATTTTAGGCACTTAAGCTTTATATTTTTGATTGCTAAAATAAGTTTAGTGATAGTAAATAAGTTAAAAGTCAATTTAGATTATTTCCAATCACTCACTTATGAACATAAATTAATTGCAGCGGAAACTTCTATTAGAAATCATGGAGAATCTGTAGATATTACAGTATGTTGCATTGTAAATTAATGCAACCGCAAGCAATTTCTAGAGTTTCTATCAGTAACAAACATAGCAAAGTGATTTACAAAACTACGTGACAGGAACCTTTAATAAGTTTGTAGAAAGCTTCTTGAAAGGTTTTGATTAATAGCTAGTTTAGACACACATTTACCAAGTGTAATTAGACAAATGTTGTAACAATAATTGTATAAGGGATGATAGGAACCCCAGGGAAATTTGTCCCAATGAAAATTTCCCATGGGAAGTTTTTTGGGAAAAATTTCCCTTAGGTACCCTAAGAGAAATTTTCCCTAAGAAAATGGAGAAAATGATGGGTCCATCGTGAAAACTTTGACTAAGTTAACCCGCATCTAAACATGGGGAAAGTAAATCAACCCGGAAAAATTTACCATTTCCCCGAGATTATTGACTAACCAAACGCGCCCTAAGTTTCTTATATGAGGTCCTGAGGTTGCATTGTTATTGGACATACAACATATGGACACACTTTTTTTTTTTACAAATGTTATCATATAAACATTGACTTATGTTAATGTAAGTGATAGATCTAGATAGATCCACCATATTGTACATATAATTTGCGGTATAATTTAGGAGAATGAAACGGGATCGTCCAATTACCTTTGAGCTGAATTGCCTGCATTTTGCTTGGTTATTTCTTTCTTTTTGCTCTTTCCCTCTTTGTCTTCGCTAATGTCTGTTGTTTGTCCCTCGTAGCAAGCAAATGTGTGTGTGTATATACAGGAGAATTGAAGAAGAGTGGAAGGGTAAGTCAGTATGTGTAATAATTGAGTATCTGAATATTTAAATCCAACATTTTTCATGCCCTCTCTATGTGCTCTCGAGTTGGGAATTTATGCTCCTGAACTCTTTGTTCATGTATTTGGATTAAGGCTGTTTGGGTGAAATTTTGAGGAAAGTTTTCTCAGGAAAATGGAAGTTTTTTATGAGAGATTTTCTTGGAAAAAATTTTCCTTAGTCTCCCAAGGGAAATTTTTTCTAGGAAAATGTGGAAAATAGTGCATTTGCTGTAAAGTTTTTTCTAAGGTTAATGTATCAACGAAACATGATGAAAATAAGCAAACTTGAAAAATTTTACCATTTTCCCAAGAGTTTTTAGCAACCAAACACTCCCTTAAATAAGTTATCTATTTGTTTATTGTTAGGGATCGAATTTAGATCTGTTACCAGTTGTTAGCCACTTGTTAAGATGTAAAATAGAGCAATAAATGCAGTGGAAGGAAATATAGGATGATTATAAAATCGATGATAATAATAGAGAGACAAGATAAAAGATATATGGGTGAGACAGTATTTTACGTGAAACCCAAATCGGGAGAAAGCCACGGGCAGCAATAAGTATCCACTAGTAGAAAAAGGAGATATTACAAGAGGTAGAATATATGTGAACTCTCGTAGATTCTCGCAACATAGGGATAAGTATGGTAAAGATGTGGAAATAGCACCGTACCTCCCTCACGGGGAGTTTTGAAGGCTCTCACATCGACCACGTCTGCCGCATGCCACTTATCACAAGGTGAATAAAGACCTCTATTTATAGAGGTAAACATCCTATAGATCTGGCTAGACTTCCACTCCAAATACAATTAGGTTTTAGAATGTTATTACAATTAGAAAATAAGTCTATATATAATTAGGAAATAAAATAATTTCCTAATAGCAACCAATAACTTGGAGTGTTTAAGAACTTGCCAAATAATAAGTCAAGAGAATTTGGGCCATTAACCCAACATTTATTTAAAAAAAGAATTGACCTTTTCTTCTTTGTGGGTCTGGGATGCACTAAAAATTGGAATTTGATGAATGTAGCTAGTTTTCATGAGCTGTTGGCTTCAAGCGAGTGAATATATGCTTGTTTGTGGATGTGCACATTGTTCTTTAAGATGTCTCATACTAGCTGGCGGGTTTATCAAAAAACAAATGAGTGAATATATGTTAAATGCAAAATGATACAGATTTTGATTCAAGATGGCTAATAATCAATTTGAATTTCATCTAAATCACTTAAAAAATTATGTATAAGCATATTTAGGTTATTATAAATGTATGTTTCATTGCTTTGAAGTTATTATGGCTTATAAACTATATAAAAATAATTATTTATTTATATTTTTTATAAATATGAAACTATGCATGAAATGTGCATTTTTTGCTATGGTCGATAAAATTAGGTTATTGTGTTATATTGACCTAACTAGTAAGTGTACTTGATAAATATATATTTAAAATTATAAAAATATAAATTATGGACAATTCAAGATGACTATTAACTATCTTGATTCAAGACGCATATATTGTCAAGATTTCGGCGTGAGTGAAATAGTATTTCATTTGTATAGGAAATACATAAATTAATTTTTATTTACAAATTCTAATGTAAGATCATTTCACTTAATTTCATTCGAGATAGGTTCCTTATAGGATGAAAATTTTAATATTTTATTATAACTAATACAATAAATATTGTAAATAGTACCACTTTTAAGACTCTCTATGAACCGAACCAAGAACTTACAAGAATAATAGATATCGAGAAAAAATAATGCAAGAATAATATAAACAAATGAGACAAGATTTAACGTGGGAAACCCAAGAACTGAGCCAAAAACCCACAAACGACACAGACATGAACAAACTCCACTATCAAGGTCAGAGTACAACAACATATCTCTACTCTTTCATGAGATCAATAAGAGACATACAATCTATCCCAGTAGACCAAATTACATGTAAAGAATACCACCTTCAAGACTCTCTATGACAACTCCTCAACCCTAGTCAATCCATCACCTCAATCATCATCCTTTTTTCTACAGTGCTCTCTTCACGAGAGGCTCGTTGATCTCTCCACAAGAGACACATAATACCTTCAACAGCTTGTGAATATATAGGGAGACAAAGTTTGGCCACCACTCCAATTGAATTTACCAAATCTAATATAACTAGGAAACCCAACATAATAAGGGGACCTAAATAATTTCCTAACACAGTTAGTAAATAAATCATGTTACAACTTGGGAGATCTTACGATACAAATCATACAATATTCCTACAAG
Source organism: Portulaca oleracea (assembly GCA_029582165.1). NCBI lineage: Eukaryota > Viridiplantae > Streptophyta > Magnoliopsida > Caryophyllales > Portulacaceae > Portulaca > Portulaca oleracea. The sequence goes on along the minus strand of CM055883.1, from coordinate 5,973,722 downwards.
ATCGTTTTTTCAACTTAGATTGCACTAAATTAAAAGTAGAATGCCTCATTAAACTTGTTCTACTTCTTTTTCATGGACTAGCTGGTAGCAAACAACTTTTAAGACTTGGGGCAATTACCAAAGAGGTGGCAACTAAGCAGCAACCACCCTCATCTTCCACGCTTCCCACCAAGGTTCAAGTCTTTCTGGAGCCAAAATATTTCTCATTGGTGGACATTGTGGGGTTGATGGGTCGTGCTTGTCATGGGGAGTTGGTAATCGACCTGTTAAGTTCGCTGGTGATTACCTCTGAGATAGGACTTAGTGGATGGGCCAAATTTACTTGGGCTAAAAGAATTTAAGGGTATGGTTGCAACATCCAACGTACCCCTCTATAGTCCATACCCTGTCTAGGTGGGATTTCGGAGTTGTAACGCCCTAGGTATATGGTTAAGTGTGGCTTAAATGGATTGAAATGACTACGTATATCACCAAGGTGCACCTTCTTATAAGGTAGTTCCACCATTAGGAACTCTTCAGTTAAGCGTGCTTGGTTGGTAATACTATAGGTGACCTGCTGAAAAATTTTCTAAGCAATGTGTGAGCAAGGACGAAGCACGCTGAAAAGAATCGTGGTGATTTGTGGGGCCAGTCAACAATCCTCGATTATCGGTAATGTTCATGGTCTGGGAGGGGTTGGGGTGTTATAGATGATATTAGAGTCGACCCGCGACCGTGAGTTATGCCAGTGGACGAAAGATCCATGAACAATCACTTCACGAGGCAAAAATTCTGGATTGATAATAATTCTTTCTGTCTGATATTTCTTTCTCTTTAACTATGTTTTTGTGTGTCTTCAAACATATGTGTGTATATATTTATGGTGATGAACGACCTTAACTAGTTCTTCTTGACATCTCCTCGATCTGTCTTTTTTTAGTGAGTTTGTTGTGTCTTTTTTTTTTTTTTTTTACATGCGACTGGATTTTGTTTTTTTTTGGAGACCATTACCTTAAACCGGAGGGTGCTCTGTCTTGGGAAATAAATTGTAGGTCCTTCATGTGTTACATAATATCGCATTGAATCGTGAATTTATGCTTATGTAAATACACATATGCTTATATTTTTCTCTTTGGAATAAAAGATGCTCCATTGATAATAAATAAATAAAAACATTTAAAATATTTCATTTGTTGGAGACAATGATCTAAAACTGGAGGGTGCTCTGTTATGGGAATCCTGAACTATAGGATAGTTTTCTTGATTTTGAGCATATTTTTTGTGAAGCGTAGAAGAATATTGTAAAGACATCACAATAAATATTCAAGAAGAAAAAAAAAAGGATGGCCATGCGAATAATATTGTAGAATCTTCATGTATTATTTGTTATCTCATATAATCTTGAATTTATGCTTATAAATCTATATATGCTTGTATTTTTCGTTACGGGATAAAAGATACTCCACCAATAATGAATAAAAATATTTAAATGTGACGGGTCAGTTTTGGAGTAGCTTTGATGAGGTTAAATGGTATCTATGGGTGGTGGTTAAATTTATGTTAGTTGGTGGTGGTCTTATTCGATTTTGAGAGAAATAAAAGGAACAACTTTGTTGATTATTTATCAATGAGTTTTTAGTTTAAGTGGTACTCGCTGCATTGTGGTATCCCACAGGTCTTAGGATCGATACCTGAGAGCAGCAACAGACTTACATGCCAAATGGGTGACCTGAACTTACCAAAAAATAAAAAAATAAAAAATAAAATAAAATTTGTTGGTCATTTGGGTTTGTGAGTTCAATAATTGTCTAGCTTGCATACAAAAGCCTAGGTATGTGTGAACTTTCCTTTGAATTAAGATGAGTTCTAATCGAGATTTTATATTGCATTCTTTCTCTCAATAATTTTGTAAGAGATTCGGGCACATCAACGTTGATTCAATCTTTACTAGCTGTAGTTAGAAATAAATGTTTAACCATTTTTTTTTAGAGAAAGTAAGTGAGAAAGAGATGAACTAGTGGTTTCTTCTCGCAAGAACTTACTCATCCTATCAATATACTTAATATTATGAAAATCATGATTATCTCAGGAGTTCTGTCTTTAAACAGTTGGAAAGATGTGTGCAAGTTATGAGAGTCGGTCAGCAGTTGGATTAGCTTCTCTAGCTATAACTACGAGTGATTTTACCTCTTGAAAATGTTTAATACTACCTCTGTCCCAAAATATTTGTCCTTTTACTTCACTTTTTTGTCTCAAAATATTTGTCCCATTTACAATTGGGTTTTTGGATGATAATATACCAACCTTTGGGGGTGTTGGATTGTAATATACCAACATTTACTATTAGACAACAATATCTCTGACATTTATACTTCGGTGACATTATTATACCAACAGTAACTAAGGGGGTGGTGAATCGGTCTCCATGCGCGCTAACATGGTTGGCGAAGGGAAAAAGACAGTCCCAAGTCAATAACGTCATTAACCCTTAGTTTTTCTCACTAACCCACATTACAAGACATTGGTTGGTTGTGTTTCACGTCAGTATGAAGACTAGTTCACCACCCCGTTAGTCACTGTGTTAGGGCCGATTTTTTTTTAACGTGGGTTAACAAGAAAAACGGAGGGGTTAACGGGGTTATTGGGCAATGGCCGATTATTTTTCCTCCATCTATCACGTCAGAATTGAGACCAATTAACCAGTCACTACCATCTTAGTCACTGTTGGCATAATATTTTCACCTAAATATAAAGGTATGTGATATTGTTATCCAATGGTAAAGGTCGGTATACTACAATCCAATACCCCTAAAGGTCAGTATATTGTCATGATGTCATCCAATATCTCTTTAAAATTCCAACAACTGTAATTATTTTTCTACTCCTAATTAATAAATTCAATTTTTACTTTTTACAATTCAAACAACTATTATCTTCAATTAAATTAAAAATATTTTTGGTAAATTACAAACTTTTTACCTCAATTCAGGCTTATTTTACATGTCCAACTAATTTAATTTGATTCATAGAGGACCAAGTTAGCAATATATAACCCAACATATGTTTTAGACAAGCCCCCCTCCTCTCCTCTTCTCTCGAAAAAATAAAATAAATAAATAAAAGAAACTGCTCTCCACCTCATTGGACTTTAATTGAAGAGATTGTCATTTGATCCTTCTTGTTGATAATAAATAAATAAATAAATAAACAAAATTTGTTAACTTGAGCCTCATTTTTAAATTTTAAATGCAGTACTATTTCCAAATACGATAATTAATATGGAAAGAAGAGAGTGATCTTCTAGCACATGATACTAGAACTAGCTAGCCCCAGCACGCTCAGTTTTATTGATGGGTGAACAATTATAGACCATACTTCAGGAGACTCTCTAAGATCATTATTCAAGAGACTCTATACAAGTCTCTTTTACAACGTAACAGAAGACAAGATCGTAGTACTCTAGAAACGAGGACATTTTTTACGACACTAGACATTATTCATGAGCATATATGCAGGGCTTCAATTCGAACACATGAATTAACCGAGGATGGGAGGCTTAGCCACATTTCCTTCGCAATCAACGAAAATCCGAACTCGGTTGACTCGATAGTCCATGGTGACCCCAGTGTTGGGAGGAATGATGACCACCTCCAGGCAGGGGTTCTCGTTTTTAATAATCTCTGCTGCCTCTTGTCCATTCATTCTTACCAGCTCTGGCCATTTTTGCTTCTCTGTAATTAATAGTGATAATATTTTAACCGAAATTCGCTAATAAATAAATAGTAATTGTTTAAGGAAAATTTAAGGGGAGCGTTTTGTTGGAATTTTTCCCGTGATAATTAGTAATTTTCTTTTTCAAATTGACAAATTTTACATTTTTTTTTTGAGAAAAAAACGCCAAAACAATTTTTACATATTTGATAGTAGCTAAGATATGAAAAAGTTTTAATGTGGGATCTACTATTTTACTTATACGACGAAACGCAATAGTGGTTGTCAATCACGACAACACCTAAAATTAGAACGAATGTCATCCATATAAATGAAAAATTTTATCTTGACCGTTCAGTTTTTTATTCAGTATAAAATTATAAAATATATTTTTTAATTACAAATTTATTGCAAAAATTTATAAATTAAATATCTAAAATCTAAGTTTATAGCCTAATAAACAAACATATCTTGAAAAATATTTAATTTTTACATCTTTGTAAATAAATTTTAATCGGAAAATTATATTTACAATTTTGAGTTAAATGAAGAACAAAATGTTAAAGATGAAATTTAATTCATGTACAAATAAGATTTACTTTACTTGCGTTAATTATCATGGTTAACAATCACTCTAATACATTCTTTTACGATATACTCCCTCCATTCCAAATTAATTGTCATTTTGACTAATTTTAATCGTTAATTATTCACAAATTACAATGAACTGTTACAATATAAAATTACCTCCATTATAATTGTTAGGAAAATATCTTTCTAATGACGGTAATTCCATATACATCGTAATTGATCATTATAATGTGTGAGTAATTAACTGTTAAAATTTAGTCAAAGTGAAAATTAATATGAAACGGAGGTAGTAAACCATAATTATGCCCCAATTATTATTAATTTACATTAAGAGTGCAAGCATTAGGGCTTACCTTGATTTTGGGCTACGCAACAATCTTTCTCTGCCTGCATCTTTGTTGGCTCTTTATCTCTTGGGTCTTATGTTTTTCTTTAAGTGCGTTTTTGTGTATCTTCAAGTAATGAAATGTGCGTTTATATAGGACTAGTAGTACATACGATCATGATGAAAGATATCATATTTTCCCCCTTTGGTTACCTTTTTCTAATTAAGCATCGTGCACTCAGAATTTATGCTTTCATTTTTACATGTGATTGAATTTCCTTTTCTTATTATTATTTGAGTCAAAGTGTAGGAATATCAATTAGAGCTAGCAATTCGGATATTTTTGGGTCGTATAAATTTTGATATTTTTGTTTTCTCAGGTGTTTTCGAATTAAAGGTTATTACCGTCAATATACTTTTCACATAAAATACCTTTTAATATTTAATTGTTGGGATCACTTTCAATATTAAATAACTCATTAAATACTTGTAGTACCAATCATTTCTAATATGTGAAAATTGCGAACAGGTCATTTTCATGTCCTTTATTTAATTATATTTGTTATCTGTTGTATGTTAATTATTCTTCATTGGTTAAATATGTAATTTGTGATTCACTCAAATTTTTGTTCTGTTCAAATCAGATTGAAAATTCAAAAAAAATTTCTAATAATTTTATATGGTCTTTGATTAAAGTAAGTATAGTTTTGTGGACACTAAACAATAAACTTAATATAAATATTTAAATTTCTTCAAATTTAACATATTTAATCTTTGAAATCAAAGATGTAAGTACTCCCAAGCTTTTGAAATAGTATTCCATTTTGATTTTGGAAATTAAATGTTGTTTGTCCACATATTACATCTCCTTCGTTTATTTTATAGGTCATCGCAAATTGTTCATGACTACATTATTTGATATTTATGTAATATTGTTATTTATGAGTTTCTTTCACAAGAATTACATATTTAAAAAAACTTGTGTGTAAAACCCTGAATTTTAGTTAGAGCCACCGTTAATTCTGTCAAGAAGATCGTTGGTGTTGAGTTTTGTTTTTAGAATTTGAAGTTTCTTCCGTTTGTTTAAATTGAAGTAAATAATGATTAGTTGTTAGTTTTTTCCTTTCTTGCCTTGTATTCCTTCGGGGATACGACAGTAACGCCCGATTAAAAAGAAAAAAAAAAGAGACTTTCGCTGTTAGTATTAGTCAACGTTTGACTTTGACCGTTAAGTTTAGAATTAAATTTCCAGGATGTTACATTGTGTGTCAAAGACAAATTTTTTGTTGGAAAGGATAACCAGTGCGGTTTATTTTGAGATAAATATCTTACTAATCATAGTAATCCATCTTCATCATATATTTCTAAACCATTTTTGGAGTTCTTCTACAAACTAGTTTATCATGTTCTTTATTCATTTTAATTAGATTTCGTACGTTGGCTCGTAGACTCTAATACCATTTATGTCAAATGTTTGATTTTATTTTTTTTTTTAGAAAAAATGTTTAAAACTATTTCTTATAGCGTAGATTTGAGCACAAACATCCAATTTAAATTAGGGAAGATATAATGAAAAGAGACTTTTTGTGAGCATAAAAGCATGGACAATCCTAGCCTTTGGTTCCAAGATCAAGGATTGTGATAAATTATGTGTTTTATCTTTATTTCTAAGGTATACTTCTAATATGATTGGCTGGATATATCTTTTTTATTGTGTGGGGATCTCACGTGAGTGAGAACCCCAAAGGGGTGTGGGTTGCTTTGAATGCTGCAGCAATTTAGACGCACACTGCTCAGCCATGCATGAGTAACAAAACGCCCATCTAGCTTCTCCACGTTGAAAGTTGCTTCCACATAATTTCTTCTTCATTCTGATTTTGTTTTCTCCAGGTGCCATTGCAGCATCTTTATCCATCAACATCATAAACTCTATTTTTTTTTTATATTAAACAAACTTCACAGAGCTGAAGGTCTACAGTTTATTTGCCCAATTCATACCATTCCATACATAATGAGAATTTTATGGGGTTCGGAGGTCAACAATGAAGGGAGGAGATGAAGGAATGGGTAATATGAATCTTGTTATGTGATTTGAATGCATGAATGTTCAGCAGGGGAAAAAAAAAAGAAAGTGTGGTTGATGAAGGAATGATGTTCATTGCAATATATTGAAAGTATATGTGTCTTGTGATGTGTCTTTGAATTGGATGAAGATGTCCAGTGGTGCGCTTGGAAGATGGTAGTAAAGATGATAATCACCTTGAATGATCGAAATCAGTATATTCAATGTTCATGGCCAATACCATTGATGCTCAGATTTTGTGTTATTGTTGTTCATAGTCGTCCAGCTGGATGTTCATAGTTAAAATTCGATGTTCATGGCCAATACGATTGTCAATGTGCAGTATATGTTGTTAACGTAGTTGATGTTCATTGTAATATTGGTGATGTTCATATCTGATGTGGGTATTGTGTCATGTTCAAATGATGAGATGTCATGTTGAAAATCTGATGTTCATTAGGTGAAATCGAGGTGATCATTTTATGGTCACTTGATGTTCATTTCCATTATCCACATATGTTCAATGCCATTTAGGGTCATATTGATCATTTATTACTAATTGATCCTTTGTTGTTCACTTGATGTTCATTTCATGTCCACTTATGGTTCAGTACATACAGTTGACGTTTATTGTGCGTGGTTGAGTATGCCAATTGACGTACAATATCTAGTCCTGCTAAATGTTTATGTCATTTTCACATGATGGTCATTTCATTGTCATTTGATGATTATTACAAAATCACGTGATGTTCATTTTCATTACTTATAGATTTTCATCCCAGAATGCTTGATGTTCATCCCAGTACAAGTCATTAATGTTATAATCCAAACTGACTTTTTGGCTATCACTATGTTATACTCTTAACCTGTTTGCTGTACTTTTTGGATTTTTGATTGCTAAAAATAGAAAAAAAAGGTTTAAATGACAGTAATAAGTTAAAAATATAATACAGTGTCAGTCAAAAAGTCAATTTAAATTATTTCCAATAACCCGTCTATAAATATATAATTGGAGCCAAAATCCTGATTTTTATATTTATAAATAATAAAATAGATTGTGTATAGATAACGGGTAAACAAAAGTGAACGCACGAGACACACGGCCACATACGATAGTGACACCACTTGTTCAAACTTCAGACAATCAAACCTACGAAGTTGGAAACCTGGCATCATCTTTAATTCTCCCATCCTCCTTCACACCAAAAAACGTCGTCGTCTTATACGAGTAGGCCCATAATATCTAAAGATGGATTGGATAAATAGTCTCAGTCCAAAATTAAAAATTTTAATCAAAGACAAAACGGCGAAAAAAAATACTCAACAACTGAAACATATATATAGAAAGAAAAGAAAAGAAAATTCGCTTTAGCGCATATACACGTCTCCCTCCACCTCCTCCTTATTCTCAATCCCAGTGCCAATTTCTTCTCTCTTCCCCCAAATTTGCGAATTCTCTCAATCCTAGGGCATTTTCATGTGAATTCTATCTCTCTCTGAGAACTTTCTAGGGTTTTGCGAACGCATATGTGGTCTGCATTTAGGTCGTTTTCGTCAGGCGGTTATCATGTTTGAAGCTCATGTAAGTGTTCTTTGTTTTGTTGATTGTTGATTTTGTTTTTGTTGAATATTGATCGATGTTGAGTGATGTTGAGGAATTTGAGATTTGGAATCGGTAGCGTAAGATAGTGGAATTGAAATTAGTGTTTTAGCTGGAAAATCTGAGCTGGAATTGAATAGTGATGTGATTTGGTTGCAGGTGCTGCATTTGCTGAAGCGATACTTAGGTGAATATGTGCATGGATTGTCGTCGGAGGCTCTGAGAGTGAGCGTTTGGAATGGTTGGTTGTTGAATTCTTTGATGTTGGTTGTTTAGTAGTTTTGTATGCCTGCCATAATGTTGAAGAAATGGTAATTCGTGAGAATGGTAATGTAGCATGTGCAATGAATGGAGTAGTAGTTATGAATGCATTGGTTTTTATGATTATATTGGTTGGATGAAGAATGGCTGATGCTGTAAGTTGGCAAAAGCTGGCCCGACCTGAATCCGACCCACCGACCTGGTTTTTCAAGCCTAAAATATAACAAACCTAGAAAGCGGGGCATACAGAACCCGTCCCGCCCCGCCCGAATTGACAGGTCTTTGTGGCGCTACTTGGGTTCTCCCTGATTTGTAATCGAAAAAAAGATGATATTTGGAAATCCTCATGGGTTCCTTTATTAGCACGTGGACTGCTTTATTAAAAGAATGTCAAGTATGATCTATGCATGAATTTATTCTTTGTTCTACGTTCCAGTCCTGCTGTGACGCCTAAAGGAATGAGCATACTAGTGAGGAAGATGCTTGAAAGATTATTAATGATAATTAAGTTTAGAGAATGAAACCATTTCTCAGCTGTTAACCATTAGCTTAAGCTTTTGGTTGAATCGGTTCTTGCACATTTATATTCTTTGGCAAATATTGCTGCTTGTGTAGATTATCAACCTTAATGTCTTGTGATAATTGTCACCTTTTTTTTGGGGTGAAAGAAAGGATTATGGATTTCACTCTCCTGCCCTTCCCCATTTAAGGTAAAAGAATATGAAATATATAGCCTCCTACTTTGCTATATCTATGAATTGGAGTTGAAGTTTGAATGCCCACTCCCCCTCTCCATTAGCATACCATTTATAAAAGAAAAAAGCAAGGATTATGATTGGTTAAGAATGTCCTGCCTTGGCAAAGCACTCATGTAGTCACTCCTTGTTATTCCTTCTTGCTCTTTACCCAAATAAATTGTCACTGGTTAATATTTCTACTGAACTTAAGTATTACCTTGTAATAATGTCTTCATTTAAGGTTCATATAATCATATCAGCCGGGTGAATATTTCCATTAGCATACATTGTCATTGAAATCAGGTTGGATGGTCAAAGTGAACAAATCCTTAGTATATGCAATTAGAGACTGATCTTACTTGTTTAAAGGAGGCTTCCTAAACTTTCTACTCAGCTGTCTTTCTTAAAGGAATAACCAAGAAGTACTAAGTGATCAGTCTACTGCAGATGCTTGTGCAGAGAATATCCTTTCATCGTTACTTTCACAAAATTCATAAGAGGCTATTCCAAAGCTCCCTTCTTCATATCATACTTGATAGGGGAACCTCCACTATAACTGTTGACTATAATTGTCTACTGCCATACAAATGGGAGATGCATGAAATAGCTGTAGGAGCTTCTCTCATTCAAATAATGAAATTTTGTTGTCTGGTAGCACTTGTTAAGCAAGATGAGTGCGTATCCAACTGTGGAAGAGTAGTGTTGACTGCTGATGGGTTATGAAATACGAATTTGTTTCTGCTTGATTTAATGAATTGTTTCGGTTTACAGCCATGAACATAGCATAGCAAGTGCTCTACTACTTGTTTGTTGGTATGTATACATAGAAAATGTTATACTGATTATTTCTGCCTTTTAGGTGATGTTGTCCTCAAAGATTTGAATTTGAAGGCTGAGGCGTTAAATTCATTCAAACTTCCCGTTTTCGTGAAAGCTGGATTCATTGGTACCATAACACTGAAGGTACTCACATGTCCTAACTCTTCTTCAATCTTCTCCTCCATGCGAACAAGGCATATTTGACATTGGTCTGTTGGACCGAACGTACTGCTGTCAAAGCCAGAAATAAATTCCATAGTGATGAAACCCATTGGCAATGTCCAAAAAGGTGTCAGCCGATTTCTCGTTTTGTTGGCACGTACATGACCCACATGCCAAATTTGCATTTCTTCTCTTAAGCATGTCGTCTGTAGAAATCTTGCCCCAAAGTCATGGTCCAAGTAAGGAAACACGCTTTAATTGGAGCTTGACTTCCAAATGGCATGAAAAGGGAAATTGGGATGTACTGACCTGGGTAAAAGCCTCATACTGTGGGTCTTTACAGAGGATGATCCATCAGGATCTACTGGCTAAACAATCTTGTCACAACCGTCAGATTGAACCTTCACGTTTGAAGAGGAGCTATCACATTCAAAATGCTCCTTTCCAAATATTAGGGCTTCTAGTGGAAGTGATATCTTAGTGATGTTGCTGCTCCCCTACTTCCATCATGTTGTTTGTTAAACTAAAGTTCCGACATGCAAATTTCTGAAATCTGTTGGCGTAACTTGGCATTTAGGCAAGTCTAACTCAAAATTTCGTACTAAGTTGTTTATAATCTGTATAGGTTCCATGGAAAAGTCTGGGCAAAGAACCTGTGATTGTTCTTATTGATCGTGTTTTTGTCCTTGCTTATCCAGTTCCTGATGGACGAACATTCAAGGTAGGATCTTTAAATATTTGTGAAAAAGATTGGATCTGTACAATCCCTATCCCATTTTTTTAAAAATTTTGTCTGATTTTTATTTTACTTTGTGTTTCTTTGTGTGTCAGGAAGAGGATAGAGACAGACTTTTTGAAGACAAACTTCACCAGATTGAGGTGCGAAACTGTTGGTATCCTAATTTGTGATGTCGTTTCCTTTGTCTGTCAGCGAGTTTTGGAGTGTTAATTTTTCTACTTCTTGTATCTGTTCTACTTGTTTGGGGAAAACCTCATATTTCTTGTGGTCTAGTTTGTCTTCAGAACTTTGAGTTTGCCATCTATTTCTCCTTTTTTCTCCTTCCCCTCTTTAGATTTGAAAATATTTCTTATTGGTATTTAAGTTGTTTCAGAGTGATTATGGTTAAGTTTTCCTTGTAAAGCTGTGCACAAATGCGCAAGCACACTTCAAGTATGCTCTGCAACATTGCAGAGAACTTCCATTAAGGAACTTATATGTATATCATTTGGCTTTAATAGAGTTCATTCCTTTTTAGCTACTTTACAGTGAATTAGTTGTTCAGGGTTCTGCTTACTTACAGTTTACTTATTGTCCATAGTGGTTGCTTGGTTCACAAAACTGTATCAGATTCTTGATGATGCAAGGGACTCAGGATACCTTTCATCTGTATAAAATTTGGTGCAAATAATCTGAATGAAAGCTGGTGGTCAGGTGTTTTGGAGGGAACCACTTTCAAATTTTATTTGTGAATACATTGTCTCCATTGAATTTATTTGGCCTCTTGCAGGAAGCAGAGGCAGCAACCCTGTCCAGATCGAAGCTTGGAAATGTATGGCTCTCAATTTTTTTTTTAAAATTTAAATTTTGAGTGATCAATTAGTTCAGTACATTTCTTCTAGTGGTATTTTTGTTCTATGGTCTCTGTTTCTACTTTTTCTAATTTCATTGTGGTTGATATGTGAATTTGACTTCACTAAGTCCTTGGACAAATGAGGTCAATATTAGATTTCTGTAAGTCCTTGGACAAATGAGGTGTAAATATATATGGATTGTTGTCTTTATATAAAAAAAGATCAGGAAGAAGCTTCTTATGAAAGGTTTTCTAGCCCAGAGAAATTATATGTTTATCTTTTGGTCAAAAATGAATTATATGATTTTGTAAAATGAGGCCTAACTATACGAATTATTGCTTTATAAACAATGATCAAATTTTGCAAAGAGCACCATATAATGTGTTGTTCTTTTGTTTCTTTCATGGAGTTGTTTTTGTTTACATTCTTTACTTTCAGCACTTGATAACATTCAGCTGTTGGAGCAATTTTGTTTTTATTTGCATTCTTTAATTTCAGCAGATATGATATGTTGTATTTTCCTTTCTTGCGCGGAGTTGTGCACAAACTTTTGCATGTCAAAAGTGAATTAGGATTGAGTGCACTGTCACAATTTTTCTCAATCTGTTTGTTGATTTTGCGATCATAGCAAATTCCTTCAACCAATCTTGTACGGAAGTAGATTTATGAACTGGCTGACTCTAAAATCTCTGAACTTTGATTTACGTGTGTTGTCTTTTGCAAAATTAATGACATCGAGAATGACTAGAAATCATGCCTCTTGTTTAATTTACAGAATGTCGCTGGAAATTCGTGGCTTGGCTCACTGATAGGAACAATAATTGGGAATCTTAAAATCACCATTAGCAATGTTCATATCAGATATGAAGACTCCATCAGGTGGGCTAATATGTACTTCTTGCCTTTGGCTGTGTGCCATATCACCTTTTCTGTACTATAGTCACAAATGCTAGATGTGGTTGTGCATTTTTACAAAGGTTTGTTTCTTTTTATTTTTTTTGTAACTCTTGTCTGTCTCATTGTCTCTCGTTAAAATGCAGCAATCCTGGACATCCTTTTGCTTGTGGTGTTACCTTGGCAAAACTAGCTGCTGTTACGATGGATGAGCATGGGAATGAGACTTTTGATACAAGTGGTGCTTTGGATAAATTGCGCAAGGTGAAAACGTCTCAGATCATTGCTTTGGGTCTATTGTTTCTTTAGTCTGGCACAACATAATTTTATTTCTCACTGGCTTATTTTCCCTTTATTCCTTTCTCTAAGTTGGGCGTACTGGATTTTGAGTTACACCACACCTATCCCTTGGTATCAGGCTATATAGCTAATGCTGGGTGACTGCTAAACGTTATGGTGATGCTGAAAATTCATGTGGCTTGTTTCTTCTAAGTTAACCACTAACCAGGCCTTTCTTTGTGCGCTTCAATTTCTGTTGTGAACCATGTTGTGGCTTGCGATTGTTTTTGAAGATTTACTAATCCATGCTTATTTCTTATGCAATATTTGGGCTTTTTTTTTTGGGGGGGGGGGGGGGGTGGAGCCTTTAAATACGAGGAAAAGCTTCTTCAGCGCTTTAAAGATAAGTGGATGAAGGCTTCCTCTTATTTTTTATTATTTTATTTATTTTATGGGATAGTGGCTAGTTGACCGATTGCTCGTCTTCTTTAGATGTTGGCTCTTGGAATAGTTTATTTTTTCGATGTCAATAATATCTTTCTAGGATGCTAATTTGCTTTCTTCCTTTCACTCCTACAATTTTCTTTATTAAATTTATTTTATTAAATTTATTTTATGTTATTATATTTTTTTGCTCAACAGTGAGTCATTGGATGTGAAGTGTATTCTGCCAAGTCATTGGATGTTGAGTGTATTCTGCCTTTTCTTGCATCTTCTTTTTCTTATGTGGGTTGGAAGTAGGCTTCACTTTTTATCAAGGCTCGAGGTTACATCCACCTGGATCTCTTGGTGGGGTTCAAGCCTGGCATTGTTGATAGCAGCTTGTGTTGGTGCCACTGCTGTTGTTGCTTTGTTCATATATGTGTATGCTAAGAGCGGTCTATGCATCTTTTGGGCCCTTGTCATTGCTTTTATTTGTTATAATTCTGCTGAACTGTTTGTTTTTAGATATTATCATCAGTTGAATCATAGTCTAAAATCAATCTTGACTTCCTCTCTGTCTACTTTAGGGAGTTGCTGTCATCTCATTGTCGCACAACTTTCCTTTCTTTTTGTACAGTTTGTGCAGCTAGAAAGACTTGCAATATATCATGATTCTGACAAGCTTCCTTGGAAGGTTGATAAGAGTTGGCAGGATCTCTCTCCGAGCGAGTGGATTGAGGTTTGTGGTTACTAATTAGTTGATGTGACATTGTGCTGAATTTCTTAAAAATGCAATATAGAGTAGAAGTGGATTGTATTATGTCCTCTCATTGGTCTTGCTTCTTTGAATATTGGTTGCTCCTAGATTTTTGAAGAGGGCATTAATGAGCCAACAGTTGGCCTTGGATCTGCCTCCACATGGGCTTTAAACCGCACTTATCTAGTCTCACCAATCAATGGAGTACTGAAATACAACCGGCTGGGGAGTCAAGAGAGAAACAATTCAGAGATTCCTTTTGAAAAAGCTTCACTTGTGCTGAATGATGTTTCTTTAACTGTAACTGAGGTATGCTGTAGTGCATCTTCTCATGCATTTTGGATGGTCCTGATGCATATAGGTTTAGGCGTTGGTGTTCTTTTTTCTTTTTGTATATTTTGAAAAGTACTACCGCTGTCCCAAATTTATGTCCTGTTTGACCAATTTTGACCATTAGTTTTATTAACTTATTTTGATGAAATTTATGAAGTGTGTATCTAATAATAATATTTAGTTAGATAATTTCCACTATTACTGGTTTCATCATTGTAATTTATAATTAATTAGCGGTCAAAGTTTGTTACACTGGACATTGCTTTTTTGGGACGGAGGTCGTATTAGGTAATGGGTTCAAAATTGGCCTGTGCTTCTTTTCATGCTGTTGTTGCTTTGTTGGTGCCACTGCTGTTATAATTGTGTTGAACCTTTTGTCTGTTTCTAAATAACTTCTGATAGCTCATCATAAACAAGAGGAAGATGTATTCTGCTGTCACCCGCTTGGTCATCATTGGGGTTGTTCATTGCAAAACAACACATGTTGGCTTAGGAGGGCTTCTTTGGAAACTATTTTTTTCAATAATATAGAGAGAGATAGGAACACCTACTTACAGTGTGGAAATGTATCTTCAATGCCTTCAAGGATGAACGAGTGAGGATACTGTACTTTTTGAGACAATGGGGCTTTTTGCGCCACAGTTGAAAGGTTTAAGAATTTGTTAGACGGTCTTTTTCTGAGATGTGGACAGACTGCTTGTACGAAGCTTTCTGTGCATCCGGACTCTTTTTCTTATTATTTGAATTTATGGAGTGTATTGACATTTCTGTGGGCTATTAAAAAGGGAAAGTGTGTAGCTTGAACATTATCAATGCTCACCTTAAATTATTGTTCAGGTAGATTCTTCTTGGAACAAATCTGATGGTCTGGGATATCTCTTCTTACTCACTATCTGAAATTCTAACAAAGAATACAATGAGTGATGACTCCCCATAAGTACTACTCACTTGCAAGACAGACGCTGAGAGCGATTTCAAAGTATTAAAATAATTCTGGAAGGACTTAGCTCAGCCAAAGTGGTGGGGAAATATGGCAGTGGTATGTTAAGAAGGTCAATTGAATATGTCATGTATGTGTGACATTGAAATTTCAAAGAAAATATATTAGATTGATAGAACTAGGCAACATGGTATCCTTTTTGTTGGATGCCAATGTGCTACTGTAAATGTATCTCTGGGCTAAGTGAACGTTGAAAAAAGAAAAAAAAAAGGAAGTTGGAGTTTGTCCATAATCTGAATAGTTGAAAAAAGATATATATATATATATATATATATATATAGGATAATTGGATTCTAATAATCCCTACTTTCACCAATTGGACAATGGTGGACCGTACTTTCACTTTGTATTCTGGTGGTCCAAAATAAAATAAAATTGGATTGTAGTGGTTCCAATCCACCTCCACATTCTTCTTATTTTTTTCATTCCTACACTATATTGTTTTTGTTTTTTTCGTTCCTGCCCTATAAAGTTAATGAATTGTAGTTTCTAAAAAATTTTTTAAATTATTTTTTTGAGACTCCGAATAATTATTATGATTTTTTAAAAATAATAAAAGTGAAAAAATCATAAAAAATAGTTAAAAAAATGAAAAAAATTTGGGAGAAACGCTGTAAATTCATTAAAAATCATTGTAAAGTGTTATACTAAGTTTTGAATCAAATGCAACACAAAATCTATGATTCCCTTGAAAATATCTCACTACAATCCAATTTTATTTTTTTTTGGACCACCAGAATACAAAGTGAAAGTACGGTCCCCCATTGTCCAATTGGTGAAAGTAGAGATTATTAGAATCCAATTATCCTATATATATATATATATATATATATATATATATATATAAATTTATAAATATATAATTTTTTTGTGCAACTAAGATTGTAATGGACTAAAGCAAATGCCTCATTAAACCTCCTCCTGCTTCTTTTCCATGGAGTAGTAGGTAGCAAACGATTTCTAAATCTTGGGTCAATTGGAAGCAATCTTTCGAAATTCCAAAATTCAGCAGCAGGTAGGATTGCTACATCCTACCTCTCCATACCTTGCGTAGGTGGGATTTTGGAGTATTGGTTTTGGTTTTGGTGTTGTCAAGGTTTCCACATGTCACCATTTTGGATTTTGTGGATAAAATTCGTGTAGAAAGCTTAAGGAGTTGAGGTCTATTGATTTTGTTTAAGTCACCTTTTGTATATGGGTGACATCCTGCTGGTGTCCTTTAATACAGATTTTGGTCACTCAAAAAAAAAAAAAAAAGAAGATGAAGAGAAATAGGAGATGTATTTTTGTATTTTAGACTAGCAGAAGCTTTGTTTCTTCTTTGTCGGAGACTGGCAAGTTGATTGACAGTTATCATATGGGCTGTGAAATGAGAAGTAGTGTGTTGTATGATTCTTTGGCATTCTGTCAGTTTGTCTAATATTTTTATTTTTCCTTGCCACGACAAATGATATATATGTTTTTGCATGTGTGCTTCAGCTTGCTTTTATTACTTCTACAGGCACAATATTATGATTGGATAAAACTGTTCGAGGTTGTTTCAAGATATAGAATGCATGTCGAGGTTTTACATATGAGGCCCGTTGTACCTATATCTGATGGACCTCATTTGTGGTGGCATTATGCTGTCCGAGCTACTTTACAGCAGAGAAGGCTTTGGTAATGTTTATTTACTCTTGTCGTTCTGACTGTGTATTTACCAGGGTATTTCTTTTTTGAAGGTTCTATTTTGTGTGTGTGTGTGTCCATGTGTTGATTTTTTTTTTTTTTTTTTTGGGGAGGATTTTTACCTTTGACAACACTATGTTTCCCTTGGTAAATCTTGAGCTTGAGTTGTTTGATGTTTGTTGATGCCTTCAGCTCTCGATTTTCATGGGAGCGGATTCAGCATCTTTGTCAGCTGCGACGTCATTATATTCAAGTGTACGCTAATCTTTTGCAACAGCTGCCCAATGCTGATAGTCAAGAACTAAGGCAGATTGAGAGGGATCTTGACCCAAAAGTTATTCTTTTGTGGAGGTACTGTTATATATGGGGTACTAAACTCTTTTTTTTTTTTTTTTTTTTGGATTCTGCATTTGAAATTTGCATTTTTGCTTTTCTAACTCAACATTTGAGAAAAGATTATCTGGGTGTCGTTTTGTTCAATGAAATCGTGTTAAAATTTCTCTTGATGAGTAAGAAGTCTTGAGTCTTGACCTTTATATTATTAGGGGCGTGGGGGAGGGGCAAAAGCAATAAATGTTTTGATTTCACTATTGCTGACATCCTCTTCTTGATTCTTTTAATATTTATTGAGGCAAACATGTCAGTATCTTGTTTAAAATAACATCTTATATAGGTTATCTGGCAGTGGGGTTTGGGCCTTGCCGAGGTCTAGATCAGATGTAAGTAGCCTTACCTTAGCAAGCATGAAGATTTTTTTGCCCTTGAGATCACACAAAAAGAAGAAAAAAAGTTTATGTGAAACATTTTGACAGTTTTGAAATCTTATGATTACGTATTCAAACATGACTAGGGCGAATAACATGAAATAAATTGTAGACACTAATAGCACGATAATAAAGTAATAAATTGCCAAATTGGATTCTTGTCCCTACTTTAAGCTTTTGTATGCCAATAGCCCCTACTTTCTTTTTGTATTCTAGTAGCCCCAAAAACATAAAAATTGTATATGGCGGGACGCCCTCGAGTCAAGGGCGGTGACTTAGTGGAAATCTGACGTGGACCATCGGAATTCCTCTTCTCTCTCTTCTCCACATCATATTTCCACCGAGTCACCACCCCTTGACTCGGGGGCGTCCCACCAGAATATAATTTTTATGTTTTTGAGACCTCCAGAATACAAAAAGATAAGGACTACTGCCATACAAAAGCTGAACGTAGGGACCACTAGAATCCAGTTTTCCAAATATATCTGCCTGGTTGGTAAGTACTCCACCTTCCACCTTATCCACCTAGGTTCGATACTTGGGTGGAGCATTCCTTTCCTAAAGCAGCATTGGGGAGTGTTGATGTGGAAGGTTGCGCCTAGGTTTGGGTTTGGGATTTCCCTACCCCCTTGTCCGCAATAGGCCCATGGGGTTGCACTGTAATATGAGCCTAATGGGTTGGACCACTTACCCTTGTAAAAAAAAAAGAAGTAATAAACCTCTGCAGATAAATAAAAATAGTGCTATAGGAACAAGTGAATAACCAGGACTAGGTGTTTAATACTACATATATAAACACAGTGAAGCACCATAATGTACTTAATGCCACGTTAATAGTTAAAACGAAAACAGATACTAGGACCTAGGCTAATATATAGTTGATAGAAGTTTCCTTGTGAATTGCTTTGTCCAGAGCTTAGTTCAAAAAAGCGTGCCTGGGGTGCAAAAGAGCCCAAAAAAGCCCGGTGCGCACCCCTTTGCACTTTTTCACATCGAAGCCCATCCCCGTACAAAAAGCCCGGGCTTTCTAGGTTTTTTGTGCTTTTCCGTGGGTGCGGGGCGCAAAGCTCATGGGCTTTTTGCACTCTAAGTTGCTTTCTTTTGCTTCCAGATAAGTCTCTTTTTCCCTGGGAGTTTGTTGTTGTTATTGTAGTCGACTTCTTTGTTAACCACATCTCTATCTTTTTTTAGGTAATTAATACTCGAACTTCCTTCTCTATTTTTTCTTGGTTTCTATTTACGCGTCCTGCACACAAAAAGACCGCGCCCCGAGCCCCAGGAGCCTTTGCGCTCTCTTTTTATTTAAGGGCCAGGGTTGAAAAAGAAGGCTCTCTTTGTTTTGTTTTTTTTGTTTTTTTTTGGAATCCCTATGAAGAAAGAAAATGCAAATGTCTCTTTATATTGTTACCCTTTTACTTTACTTTCTTGTCAGCCGTCCTTCCTATATCATAGTGTTATTATTTGATGCTCGACCATGTGATGTGAATCAGAACTGTTCCTTTTTTTTTGATAAGTAATCAAAAGATGTATTACAAGGACACCAAGGAGATGTTGATCATTTACAAAGGGGCAAGGACAAAATCACTCATGTCCTCTTATATTTTTCCTATCAAAATAAACACTCGTGCCCTCAAGCTCTCATCAATAATATTAACAATAAATCCAAAAATTCAAATTTTATGTGTCAGAAGGAATATATGCCCTCAAGCTCTCATGTGAATCAGAACTGTTACAAGCTACAACTATTGTGACGTTTTCTGATTGTCAACTATGATGTTAAATGGTTCTTTCTTAAATTTACTAGCTTTGATGAAGAGTGGCTGGTTTTGGGCCCGTTTATCATTTTTCTTGGGAGTCATAATAAGTTTGTATCCCTTTCAGGTTACTTGCCCATGCCAAAGTTGAATCAGCAAAGTCAAAAGGAGCTGCTGCGCAGAAGAACATAAAGAAAAGCTGGTTTTCTTTTAACTGGTTTGTAGGAGCATTTCGCTCTCCTTTTTTCCTTAAAGTGGTCTTTTGCTAAATATTACTTTCATCTTCAGTATTTACATTGTCTCTTTGACAAGGACCCTTAGGTATTCAATTCCTTGGTATGGATCAATTGTAAAACTTATTAGCTGTTGTGGTTCATCTGTCTGTCAACTTGTTTGTCCTTTGGATGTAATGTTTTCCACTTGTGTCATTTCAGGCGGTCTGACCCTGAAGATTCATCGGTTGTTGATAGTTCTGGTTTGTCAGAGTTGACCGAAGAAGAATTAACAAAAGAGGAATGGCAGGCAATTAATAATCTTTTGAGCTATCAGCCTGAAGGGGAGCTAGCCCGGTACTCGGGGAGGGAAGAACACACCATGACACAGCTCCAGATAGATGTATCAATTAATCAGGCTGCCGCTAAAATCATCAATATTCATGGTACCGAAGTCGTCTGTGGTAGATTTGAGCAACTAAATGTTTCCACCAAGTTTAAACATAAGAGCACATATTGTGATGTATTGTTGAGATTCTATGGCCTTTATGCTCCTGAAGGCTGCCTTGCACAGGTTTTTTCTTGTTACTGAGATTGAAATATATTCTCTCGATAAAAGTTGCGCATAATATGCTATAACTTTCGTTTGTCTACTGGAATCAGTATCTCTGTAAGAAGATGTTTGCCATGTAAGGTTGCCTATATCAGGTCTCCCAAGACCTCGTGAAAGTGGGGCTCACAGAGTTGTTGCACATAATATGTTGTGGTGGAAAAATTATTCTGTTGGCCTTTCATATCAATAAGATGCATCATCTTCTATACACATTGCTAACTTGAATTTCGTTATGTTCTTACCAAGTTCCCATAATGTCTTGTGACTGTATGCTTTGCTGTGTTACTTGCAGAGTGTTAGCAGTGAACAAAAAGAGAATGCCTTGGCAGCCAGTTTTGTGCTGTCTCCCATGGGCGAAAAGCTAGACTGGCGACTTTCAGCAACCATGTGTCCCTGCCATGTAACAGTAAGTTTTAAATGTCGGGTTTCTGAATCTGGTGTAGTTTGAGGTTATGCATTATTTTGCATTGATAAGATCTTCTACTGTTATGTGCCACATGCACTAGGATATGTTTTCCCAAAAAACACCCTGCTGGTTTAATAGTGTGGCGTTCCATCTGCATTGCCTGAATTTCAATATTTGATGATGTGTTTTAGTTTTGTTTACAACTTTGCTTGAACTAATCCACCATAAAATCATCCCATGGTAACCTTGATGGGTTACTCACTTGGCAAGCCATTGGGATTATATTCTAGTGGTCACTGGTTGGAGTCCCATGAAGGCCACTGGAGGGTTTTCCCAATTGTTAACTACTCCCTAGGTTATCACGCTAAAAAAAACAAACACCCCATGAGTTTTTTTTCCTTTTCTTTTCTTCATGCTGTCTCCTTTCCATTTCCTCTTGCTGGTGGCAATCTGTGTCCCAACTCCCAAGAAAGTTTCAAAAGGTTGGGAAACATGGTCTAACAACCTCTTGGAAATTTGTTTGGACGGCCATGAGATGTCCTCATCTTTAGAGATGATCTCATCTTTAGAGGTGAACATCTTTTGTGTGATTGAATGTTTCCTTGCAATGAAGGCCTCTAATTTAATGCTCAAGAGAACGTCTCGTATAACTCACTAGTAGAGGGAAATGGATTTTGTGGATCCATTGGAAATAGAAGAAACCGTCAGAGATAAGTAGATAACCAATTATGAATAAAAACTGTTTTTTTATTGCAAAGGTACACAACTGATTTCAGAGAGGATCATTTATTTTGGATGGCCCATTTGATAGAGGCAACCATCCAAGATTTGGTCTCTCAGAATGACTCCCAAAACCATCGGAACATAACTTTCCTTGGAAGTTCAAATCATTGGGAGGAGGAAAATGTGTTGAATCTCTTGGTGAAGCTAGCTGAATTTGGACTGCCCACATATGTTAGCAGGCCAAATAATGTTATCATTGCCTTCAAGAACTATCTTAATAGTGGAGTGGAAAGCCAACAAATTGAACGGGCATTGCTATTCCCAATCATTTGGACCTTTTAAGAAAGTTATGTTCCAGTGGTTTTGATTGCCATTCTTAGATACCACACTGGTGGTGTATCGTTAAGGATGATATTATGGTTTTTTTTTTGGCGGACTTTCAGGATAGAGGTGTTTTTGAGCAAAGGTGAATGCAACTTCTATTACAAGTATTTTTTAATCATGAGTTTGGCGGGAAGTGTACGCAAAATTCTTGCTAAAGCTTTCGCCTCAAGGTTGCTGGTTGTTGGAGTTGATGATTTGGGATGGTGGCGTAACAAGAGTTCCCACCTTCATGTGGTTGGTTGTTGGATGTCCCTTTTAGCAAGTCTGGAGTGAGAATCCTAAGTGCATTTTTAAGTGAATAGTGGCCATAGGGTCTTGTTTTGGCAATGATGTTTGTTGTGGTGATTATCCTCTTAACGGACATTTCCTGATCTTTTATTGGATGGCTGAATTGGAGAGAACACCTGAGCAACTCATGGAATGGGAACTTTATCCAATTGGGATTTGACTTTTGTGAGATCTTTTAACGATAGGGAAAAAGGATAATGTTTGTATATTGTTGGCTTGATTGGCTGAGATGGTGGTTTTGCTTGAGGACAATGATCGTATTATTTGCCTCGTAACTGTAAAGGGCCTTTCTCTGTTAGGTGCTTTTATAGTAAGCTTCTTGGAGCTCAGAATGGAGTGGAGTTCCCTGCAAAGTTCATATGGAATTCTAAGGTTCCACTAAATCTTGTTTCTTTGCTTGGATAGCTAGCAAAGGCAAGATTTCTGCGAAGGAAATGTTTATAAAAAGTTATAGTGCTTTTGGTTGGTGCTTTATGTGCTTCTTGGGTTCAAGCTATTGGTGAAGGATGTTTTGGTGGCTACTGGCTAGAAAGAAAAGGATTAGAAAGGTTGGTTTGTGAAATTTGGCTCCTTAAGCTGTTAGATTGGCCACTTGGAAGGAAAGAAATTGACGGATTTTGAAGACAAAGTTTTGTCCCTTGATGCTATTTTGTGAGTAAGTTCTGTAGTAGGAGTTTAGTGCTAAAGGGTGATGGAAACTTGAATATTTTTTATTTTGTTGATAATATTATTGATGCGCGCTTCAGGGCACGAGTGTTCTTTTACTTGCCCTCATATGTAAATGGGTGACCCTCCTTGCAGTACATGTTTTGATTACATACAAATATGAATTATAATATATTGTTATTTTGTCTCATTGATTCCTCAGTGTTCGGTTCAAGATTGATTTAAAAATGATTTCGAAAGATGTTTCTGTGGATGACATGTCTTTTCATAATCAATTATTGTGGGACCTTTTTTTTCCCCTATCATCCATGTTCAGAGAAACCAAATACTTGGAGCATGTCTTCTATTTGCTGATGCTTGGTCATTCTTTGATGATTATGTCTGTCACATACCTTTTTATAATCAGGAATGTGTTTGGGATCTGTTTTTGACAATTTCAACATTTCTTGTTCTAGATAATCTTTTGCATTTCTGATGCAAGTGTACTAATTCAAACCTCTTGATTTCTGCATTGAAGGTTCTAATGGAAAGTTATCACTGTTTCATGGAGTTTGTTAAGAGAAGTAATGCAATTAGTCCTACTGTTGCTATGGAGACTGCCACTGCGTTACAGGTAAGATGGGGTTATGGGAAAACTTGATAGCATGCATACACGCGCATGTGTGTGCACACACGAAAAAATGGGTAATGGCAAAAGCAACAGTCTCTTATCATATTTTCTGGTTCACAACTCATTTGACAGATGAAATTCGAGGAGGTGACACGAAAAGCTCAAGTACATTTTCAAACTGTTTTGGAGGAGCAGAGCAGGTTGATGTTTAGAAAAATGCAATTTCTTCTGTTATTTTTGGCATTTCCTCCTCAGTTATCAGAATTTGAAAAATCAGTAGAAATAACTGTTCAGGATGTGAAAGAGCAGGTTGAGGTGACATGAAAACCTCAAGGCACAACAACTATTAATGTCTCTTGGAGATTGTGTATATTCTGGTATCTTAGGGATGGTTTTATGTGTGGAAGTTTCATTTAATGCCATGTGCAATTTGAAACATCAGTAGAAATAAGAAATTTTTTTGGACAAATTGAGGTCTTAAATCTTGTTAATTGAAGCTTAATGAAATCGCACAATGCGATATAATAGACGGGATCTCTATTATGAGGGGGGCATCAGAGTTAAATCTTATTATTTGAAGTTGCATCATTTATTTCTCAATCATTGTTGACTTATTGGGCACAAGGTTCCCTTGCATGTTCATTTTGGAAGTCTAGTGGCTTTGGAGGTTTGTTAAGGAGGAATATTTCTCAATCATTCGTATGCTAGGAAGGGGAATTGGGAATATTTGGGTTCTTGTATTATGATTTATTGGAGAAGATTATGATCAGCTCTTTTGTTTCTTTAGTCTGTCTTGCCACAAAATCCCTTTTTCTTTGCAATTGTTGCACTGTGTTCATTGCATTTCACTTTGGTTTGGTTTCACTAGTGAAACAGTTATTCCGTAGAACATATTACTTATTGACAGTTTGTCATAAACCTTTTTCTTACATATATACTCTGCAATGTGAGTCTCCTGAAAGAGTACATAATTGATGTCTTTTGCCAGATTTGCTTTGGATATTGACTTTGATGCTCCAAAAGTGAGGGTGCCTCTTTCAACTGGTGGTTCCACCAAATGTGACAGCCAATTTCTTCTTGATTTCGGTCATTTCACCTTGAAGACTAAGGTGAGTAGATTTATTTACCGGTTGGCATAATTTCTTTTGATGATAGTGTTCTTACTTCTATGGAAATTGATGTAAATGAGACAATGGTGTAACTTTTTCCATTTCACAACCTTCACTTCTTGCTTGCTATCAGGTAAAAGCTATACATGTGTGTGTGTGTGTGTGTGTGTGTGTATAAGTAACTAATTTATTGACTTAAATTAATATTTGGGAGCTGTCCACAGAATTCTCAATAAGGATTTCAGTGTGGCTGGATTTGTTGAACACTGTATGATGGAGATCTAGAGTCTGCTAGCATTATAGGGGCAAAAGAAGCAGAGATCCTGAATTATATTTGATTATACCATGAAAAATGCTTGCTAAAATTGTGCCCTTTGGGGTTAGCATAGTGTTGGGGTGCTTGGTTCCCAAAAGAAAGACGATGGTTTGATTCTACCTGGTTTGTGTGCTTGTGTAAATTTATCCATCCGAAAGAAAAGAGTGTTTCCTATGGTTATAGATTTGAAATCTGTAATGGGCATAGAGGAATTGTGTAGTCGGTACTTGGCATTGAGGAATTCTGTACGCTGAATGAAATGGAAATGTTGGTCTCAAAATACTAATCTCTATTTTTTAAATTTTAATTAGGGAAATTGGACGATAATATACTGACCTTTAGGGGTGTCGAATAACAATATACCGACCTTCACTTTTGGACAGTAATATCACTGACCTTTATAGTTTGGTGACATTAATGTACCTTCAAGGATTTACACCCTAAAAATTAACAACAAAACTAACCCCTTAATCCTAAAAATACCGAATACAAACACTCAACACCCCTAAAAATACCTAAAAATGGCACCGGTTTTTTTGCACCGCCTGCCACGTCAGACCGTCAACCGATTCGCCGCCCAGAAAATCCTTGAAGGTATATTAATGTCACCAAACTATAAAGGTCAGTGATATTACTGTCCAAAAGTGAAGGTCGGTATATTGCCATTCAACACCCCTAAAAGTCGGTATATTACCATCCAATTTCCCTTTTAATTAATAATCTATATGTTATCTCTAGTGAGTTATCTCATTGGGAGTATGTGTCCTGTAAATTACTTGCTTGAACTGTGCTGTTGCTGTAAACTCTATGAACTCTCACTATAAGTCACTTACAACAACTACAGTCTCTGACTACAAGTCACTTATACTCACCCCCCCCCCCCCCCCCACACACACACACACAAAAAAAAAAAACTCTAATTGCCAAGTGAAAAACTTGGATGCTGTTTGTAGAGATTGATTTCTGGGAACAAATAATTCAGTCAATAAGTAGCGGTGCATTCCTATTGAAGACACCTGACTATAAAAAAGGTAACAAGAAGCAGTGCAACATGGGCTTGCGTTGCAGTATCTTATAGAGTAGGGGATATCTTTTGAAAAATCAGACCAGCTTACTCTTCCACATATGACTTGTCATGCAACTTCACATGTGGCATACAGATTTTCTACCCCCTTGGTAGAAAGTTCACACTTGGACTACCTATTGCTCAAACACTTGTCAACCAACGTGATAGACTTCCAGTTAGATATTTGCCTCTTTATCTGTTCAGGAGTCAGGTGATGTAGTACCCCACAATGTGTTCCCAGTCTGTCACTGAATATGTCGGCAAAAGGGGCAGGAATTGATCAAATATTCGTTGCAGGAAGGGGAGGATGATGAAGACGATCAGTCGATCTATTCTCGCTTCTACATCTCGGGGAGAGATATCACTGCTTTTTTTGTGGACCAGGGATCTGTATTTGCAGATTGTTCATTGGTTGCTTCACCAAGGCATCATTCTTCAAGTGCTTCCACAGATTGTATTGATAATTTTTGTTCTTTGGTTGATAAATGCCGCATGGCTGTGATTGTAGATCAGGTACTTCTTTATTCATGAGTTTGTCTGTATCTCGGAAATTCTGGTATTAGACACACTGGACATTTGAATTTGAGTACATTTTTTATTTGATTTGTATGATTGATCTTATGACTGTTGGTTTTCTCTTACGAAATTTCTCTGTTCCGTGCTATTTCAGATAAAGGTTCCTCATCCAAATTTCCCATCCACACGTGTTTCTGTCCAAGTGCCAAATCTAGGGATTCACATCTCTCCAGCAAGATATTGTAGACTCATGGAGTTGCTAAGCATATTTTATAGTATAATGCAAACTAGTGCGCAACCTACGGAGGACGACTTTGACCCTGAGCTTGCTCCTTGGAATCCCGCGGATATGGCAACACAAGCTAGAATCTTGGTTCGCAAAGTATGTTGTTCGAGCACAAGTTATGACTCTTCATGCAGTTGCTATATAAAATGTTTTATGTTTTTTTTCCTTTTCCTTTCCTGTCTCTAATATTTGTTTTCCTTAATGTATGACAGGGAATTAGCAATTCTGTTGCTGCATGGCAACCTTCTTTTATTGCTTTATCTGGTGTCCGTCTTTATGTTCTAGAATCTGAAAGAGCTCACTGCTACCAAAGATGCATTAGGTTTGCTGTCAACTTTTATGTTTCTGGTGACATAATGTGCTTTAATTTCGGGCAAAACGTGTTTATTCTCTTTTTCTAATACTTTGTTTCATCATTTGACATTTAACTGCGTCTTTGAATTTGAATTTGTATTGTCCTTTGCAGTATGGCTGGTAAGCAAGTGTTTGAGGTGCCTCCAGCAAATGTTGGGGGATCTCTCTTTTCTATCGGTGTTTGTATGAGAGGCATGGATGTTCAAAAAGTAAGTCCTATTCATGTACTTGCATTCATGATATGCCTGACCATCTTGCTTGTAAATCTAGTGCTGCCTGCATTTAAGGTCGGGTAAGTTTAGGTAAAAGTTGAAAAGTTGAGTGTCAGAAAATAAGAGAAGAATGGGTAAATTTGGGGGTGGGTTGGGTAAAGTGGGTAATAACCCACCTAAAGAATAGAGCCACTTCACCAAACCCAACCGAACTTTACCCATTCTTTCCATATTTTCTAACACTCAACTTTTCAACTTTTACTTGAACTTACCCAACCTTAGCTTACCCCTCCAAAGAAAAGAGAAGTTTTAAAGGATCGTGGTATTTATTCTATTGCTAGTTACTGGTTTTTAAATTTTTTTTTCTATGATGATTATTTAAAAGATTGCACTATAGAGACGCCGAATGGGGGCAACCCATGTACAAAAGGTGTAAGTACAAAATCATCTTTCCCTCAAGTTCTCGTGTATGATATTATCCACAAAATTAAAAAAGCTCAAGTCACTTCCACCATGAAGCACTACGCTCCAACTGTACAAAATTCTCAAACAGTAGAGCTTCGAAGATTTGAAAGGACAAGGCTTTGTCATCAAAAGATCCGTCAATTGCTCTCCTTCCAAATACAACACCAAATTGCTGATGGAATCATATACTACAAACACTGGAACGCTTCGATCTTCATTCTCCTTCTCCAAGCTACCACTGCATCTTTGACTGGAGAAGGTTGAACCCAACTATAATGCCCAGCAAGGAAAGAGATACATCGCAAAGAGACAAAGCTCAACTACAACTAATAAGGGAATGATCTGTTAACTGAAGCTCTTTAAGGCACATACGACACTTATTTGGCTCGTTAAACTTTCTTCTTTTACGCCTATCATGTGTGGGGATTTTTTCTTTTACAGCGGCCAAAGAAAAAAACAAAAAATCTCATGGGCGCTATTGAATTCCAAATTGTTTTAGTAGGAAAAGGAAAGATAATTACCATCATCAAAAGTGTGGTAGAAACTACTAGAAACTCAGAACAGTGAAAGCTTTAGTAGGGTCATAAGGCCACATTATCCTATCAGTGCCCTCATGGGAAATGTTCATCTTAGCAAGTGGCAGGAAATTCCACGCTTTCCTCTCCAAATCATTGGGTCTTCTGGAAATAGAGATGTTCTGATGACTTTGGTAACCATTCCAAGTGACTACCTGCACCATAGAATCTTTAAGAAGTGCCAATTGAATTTTATGAGTTTTGTTCCAGCACCAAACATCATGCCAATAGAGCAACCTTGACCCATTTCTTTTTAAAATCTCAAAGTGCACTAAGGATTGAAAATATTCCAAACCTTATAACATAAACATCCAGCAACCCACTCCATGTGTGCAGGGACTCTTTTTGGTCCTCCACCGTAGATTATTCACCCTATAGTTTTCAATGATCTCATTCTTCCAAGAAGTATTTGGCTCTGTTGCAAATGCCAAAGCCACTTGGATTTAGAGGCTTCATTCAAATATCAAATGCCTAAAAGGTCTAGAATTTGGTCCACCAGCCTAGATTATCCACCCCGTATTTTTCAATGATCATCTTCTGTTATTAAGATAGGATGTTGGTGCATTGTGATATCTGTTTTCAGATTGGTGTTTTCACTGGTGTGAACAGTGTGGGGAAAATGTGATGCACTAGTTTATGCAATCTTTCTATGTACTGCTGTTATCAAATTCTAATTACTCTGACAGAACAGAAGTAGATGGTTGTTTAATCATGCATCATTTGCATATTATCATGTCATTGTGCACCACTTGGCTGAAAAAGGCGGCATAAATTTTATGATAATTGTCTGGGCGTTTGCGTATCTTAAAATGTAACCATTGATAAAGGCAGAATCTGAATAGGGGCACACACCATTGAAGAATTCATGAACAGAGGTATAATGTTGTCTCCACCTAACCTGATGATAAATTTCCGATGACAATGTGATGATTTGGATACTTAATTATGCTAAGGGTATTACTAGTCACTGGCAGCCTAAAAATATGTATTAGATCTGTGATATTGTGGGGGTCTTGGTTTGTAATACATATGGTTGTCACTGCGGCTTGGTTAGGACTTGATATCGTAAATCATGACCAGCAAACAGTAGAAAGAGCCAGAGTATGGCCTTTTCCAAATAGCACATCATTTGTCTGGTAAAAACAAATTGAGGTCAGATACAGATGTTTTACTCATTTTCATAGTATGAGAACCTGTAAATACTGGAGTTTGAGGGATTTTCTTAATTTTCGGGTGTTGTTTTCCTTCTAAGGAGGAAAACAAACACTTACTGCTGCTCCAGTTCACATGATACACTAATAAGGATCTTGTATTTAGTGGACAGCTTCACTACAATATGCAAATTTACTACAACCTTTTAGGACTACCATACTCCGTGGGGGTGTTACCGAGGCCATGTAGCTAGCAAGATGCATTTTCTCTTGGGGGTATTTCTTTTTGATATGCAATCAAAATCTTACATTTTCTCCTCGGAGTATTAGGATTCACGTAGTTTGCATCTTTGATGAATGTTGGGTGGCATAGAGGTTTATTTTATTGAGGGAGGTGTAGGGGGTTTATTGACTTAGCAGGATGTGATTTCCGGAACTAGAATGGTGGAGCACTAGTTTTGTGTGAAGTATTCTGATGAGGTTGTAACAGCTTGGTAACCATGTAGATTTCACATCTCTGTTGGTAACAATGTCTTTCTTGTTGGTCTGTTCAGTATTGGTAAGATTGTAGCTTGGATACAGTCTTTTCAGTGTTACTATGATTCGGAAGCCACTGTTTCTGTTCTTCTTTTTAATTATTTTTTTAAAAAATATGTTTGGTTACAATGATTTATTCCCTTGCTTGAATATTCTTTTTCATGTTTGTATAAACCTCGTTTTATATTTAGGAAAAAGAGGATGGATTCTCTTTTTACAGTTATCCTTTTTAATTAGGATATATAGTTTTTTGATGGATGTTGATCTTGTTCATATCATTAGAAAATGGTCTAGGAACTTATAAGGAGAGGTAAAGAACTGGGATGGTGGGGCATAGATCCCAAGTATCTTGCATTGGGGCTTGTTGCTTTCAGAAGTACTTTATGTTAAACTCTTTATATATCTATTTACTTTTTTGTGGGTATATTGATTATATCTTCAGGCTCTTGAATCCTCTAGCACATTGATTATCGAGCTCCGAAATGAGGGTGAGAAGTCTACATGGTTGAGTGGACTTGTTAAGGCCACATACCAGGCATCTGTAAGCATTCATCAGCCATTACTGTTTTATGCGGTTAACTTATTTGTTTCATCAGTGGTTTCCATTTGGCATACTGACAATCTATTGTATATTTAGGCTCCAGTATCTGTTGGTGTCTTTGGAGATTCTGAATACAGTGTATCTGGCTTAGATGATGCTCGGGTGGCTGATGTTAAGGCTCCTGATCTTGTTATTAATGGAACCTTGATGGAGACCAGCATATTTGTATATGGCAAGGTTGTCTTGATTATCTTGTGAAAGTTTCTTGCAAACAGATTTATGAATTGATATTGTTGATATGTGCATTTAAATTGTCGCAGTTTCGGCCATTCTGTTTTTGTTCCTTATGAAATCGGAATGTACTCCACTTTTTGTTTGTGTGTGTGTGTGCGCGCACGTGGGTCGGTGTGTGTCTATGTGTGTGTCTGCTAT
The DNA here is from genome assembly GCA_029582165.1 of Portulaca oleracea. NCBI lineage: Eukaryota > Viridiplantae > Streptophyta > Magnoliopsida > Caryophyllales > Portulacaceae > Portulaca > Portulaca oleracea. The sequence continues at coordinate 5,942,569 of CM055883.1, read as the reverse complement.
AATAGGATCAGAAGATTGGATGCTCAACCAGCATCTTACGAAATTATGTACAACCAAAATGTAGACTATTCGCTAAATCTACCTCATCAGAAGAGGGAGAGCTATACTTTCCATGAACCCAAAAGATGGGAGACTTGATGAAATTTTCTTTGAAGCGATAAAGAGGAGTTTCAACTCCCTCAAAAACCCTTCCATTCCTTTTTTCCTTTTGTTTGATTTTGATTAAATATTTGGAAACCCTTCAGTTTGATTTAGATTAAGTATTATGTTCTACAATTTCTCCTTTTGTTTTCCTTCATTTTGTCTGTCCTCAGAAATAGTCAGCTCGTCGAGTTTTACGTCTTTTTCGTACTATTAGATCTTGGAACAGTTCTTGAAAAGTTTATTCTTGTTTGCTATTGCATATTTCTTAAATTAAGGGCATAGGTGGTGTCAAAATTAATTTACTAACAAATAAAGGGCATGTGTAATGGGACAAAAATAAAGATAGAGAACATGAAGTCAGTCTGCTGATCCTCCTTGGTACAGAAACTTCCCAGAAAATTAACAAAAATGGCCGATTTTTCTTGCACAGAAACCTTCCAGAAAATCCACAAAATGATCCTATCAGAGTTATACAGGTTTCTCAATTTGAGACACATATGGAGTGGACCTTACGTGAATATAAAAGTGACCACTACAATCTTAGGCATCTTTTCAAAACAAGAGCTGTACAATGCAACTGAGCATTTCTATGCATTAATGCATGTGAGGTAGGTCAAATGCTTTACTCTCATTTTCAAGAAATGGAACTGATGACAACAGTCTGATATGCTGAGACTAATTTGACTATAAAAATGTTGAGATAGTCGGTAGAATCTGATTGCACCAGTAGTCTGCTGGATGCTTTGTGTCTGTTAACTATGTGCATGTCTTTTGTGTTTATATAAATAGTCAGGACACTGGTTGTGAAAATGTGAAATTCCAGTGTAGCAGCTCTGTGGTGCATGCTTGAAGCAAGATTGTTTAAAGCAAAGCAGCATATGGAATAATAGTATTTGAATTACTTGTATGAAAAAAATTATGGTACAGTTGATAAGCATGTATTGCATCTCTCAAAGGCAGTTCAATTTGCCCCCCTGTTTCAGGGTTGGGGGTTGACACAGAAATGAGTTACTTGTTTGAGATAGAGAAGAAACTCATAATTTTTTCAATATTTTATACGCAGTGTTCAGAAGAAGAACTGAAGAAGCTTGAAGAGACCCTAATTGTGGAGCTTCTTGCCAGTGGAGGAAAGGTTGGTGTATTTTACCATGCTTTTATAGTATTGGTCTTACTCCATATATGTGTTTGTCATGATTGCTATCTTTATGGTAAAGCATTGCACTGAGATTTATAGCCGGGCCTTTGTACACGGTTTGCTTATTAAAATAGAAACTGTTGAAGTGAGATACTCATGAGCAACTGGTAGTGCCAACTATGTGCATTTTCTTTTTTGAAGAGGGTTGTGCTTCTAAGACTGTTTGCTTGGAGTTGGTTTTCCAGTGAGTTTGATGCCTTGACTCTGGGATTATGTTTGATATATGATTGCTTAATGGTCAGGATTGTGCTTCACGATTCCCAATTTATGCCAGTTAGATTTCATGTAGCATTGATTCTGATACTTCACAGGTACACCTTGTTCGCTCTGAAAGCAACTTAACTGTGAAGACGAAGCGCTCATTTAGAATGAAGGATGAATTGCTGGGTTGTTCAACTACAACACCACACTATCTAGTATATTCAGTAGTGCAAAATGACACACCTCTTTCCTCTCCTACTGCAAGTGATTTTCTTGCAAGCCAGTCTCCAATGGTCGTTGAAGATGACGACATCTTCAAAGAAGCATTGCCAGAGTTCTTGCCTACACCAGATACCAGTGCTCAGTCACTTAATATAGACCCTTTTGACGCTTATATTTCTGATAGTATGGTTTCAGACCTGGATTACGGGAAAGGAAGATTATCTTCTTCTGAAATATTCTATGAGGCTCTTGGAAGTGACAACTCTGATTTTGTGTCAGTGACATTTGTGACCAAGGATCCTGGATCTTTGGAGTATGATGGCATAGATACTCAGGTACTTATTTTTTCCTTTTCTTTGTTGGGTAGTTTGGGAGGGAGGGGGGGGGGGGTTAATAACTGAAATATTGTTGTGCTTGTACTTTTAGAGAAGAATGAGCATTGGCTCTCCTAATGTGCTGCATATCATTCTTTCAGATGAGTGTTTGCATGTCCAAGATGGAGTGCTTCTGTAACAGGCCCACACTTGTTGCTTTGATTCAATTTGGTCTGGATATGAGTAGCTCCAACAGCGGACAGAGTGGCAAAGGTGTGCCCACTGCTACTGCTGAAAATGGAACAACTATACAGAAAAAGCAAGATGAGGGTGATGTTTTTGTCAAGGGCTTACTGGGTTATGGCAAAGGTCGAGTAGTGTTTAAATTGAGCATGAAGGTTGACAGTGTCACTGTGTTTCTTAACCGGGAAGATAGTTCTCAGTTTGCTATGCTCATTCAAGAAAGTTTCATGTTAGATCTCAAGGTACTTCTTCAGCCCCTTCATTCTCTCTTTCTTATTATAGTTTTGGTGAAACTTCGGTTTTACTGTGTAGCCCTTCTGGCCGTTAGTTTTGCAATATGTTTATGTAATGGTATTTGCTTTACGCTTCATGGTATTGACGGGTATTCTTTAATAATAACAATGCGCAATAAAGAAATAATTGAAGGGAAGCTCAAGTACAAGTCCAGCCTAGTATGGATTCTGTTGCTTTGTGTTCAATGGAGGATTGGAGGTTAAGTTTGTCTGCTTATTTGTCGGAAGGAATGTTGCATAAGAAAAATGGGTTGTTGAGTTTGAGGCTTCCTTTTTTTATTTTTTTATTTTTGTTGTTTAAGAATTTTGAAGTTGAGGTCTTTTAGAATGTTTAGTCTAAGTGATTGATAATAGCCAATCTATGGGTCACTGCATTTGTTTTTGGAAATCACAGCTGGCTAAGGGTCCTCTGTTGTTCGAGTCCGAGCGATGCCATTCTTGTGTTTCCCTTAAGAGCTTCTTGTTGTTGTTGTAGCTGGCTATGTTGTAAGGAAATTTGCGCAGTTGCAGTCCTTGCATGCTTAACTAAGTTTGGGTACATTGTTGTTTTGGGCATACAAAGTTGAAAGTTCTGCATACATAAGCTTCAACTTCACATGCAGCATGTATATATATGTATATATATATGTTAGTATTCCATAAAGAGCAGTTACTACCACATCTTTTATAGAAACCTCTTTTAGTAGAGCCATCCTAAAAAAGATATGGAAATGGAGACATACGAGGCATAGCAGTAAAGCACTACACTTATCATACCAGAACAAGACATAGCCCCATCCCCCACTTTAAAGTGCACCGTGGACCGAAGCTTGTGAAAACCACCTATAGTAGATTTCCAAACCAACCCCATGGCTAGAAAAGGCTCCAATCTCCACCAGCTATAATAATCAACCCCATACTTCATCACAATCACCTTTATCCACAAAGCATTCCCTTCCTTAACAAACGTCCTCTGCCACTTAGCTTTATGTCCTTCATTCATTTTGTGAATATGTCTAATATGCACTCAGTTATCCAACTCAATGAAATTGGTTGAGTCTACCCATGCACCGTTTCATTGTTGTTGCTGCTGCTCCTACTCTGGTGTTGTAGTGTCATTTTGTTTAAAGAATCCATGCTTGTCCCAGACTTCACTGAATAATATTGGTTTTTGCCATCTGACTGTTGAAACTGTGCTAGGTCCACCCATGTTCTATGTCGATTGAAGGCACATTGGGCAACTTTAGGCTTCGTGATATGTCTCTTGGTCCAGAGCACTGCTGGGAATGGCTATGTGACATTCGCGATCCTGGGGCTGAATCACTTATTAAGGTTTTCTTTTCCCATTTGCATGCGTCTGTTGTTATTTAGGCTGGAAGATATGGCAATAGGTCTTTTTCTGATGTAGCAAGAATTTTTCGTCTGACTGAATTTACTTTTTATATTTTTGTTTTCCTCAGTTCTCATTCACATCTTACAGTGCTGAAGATGATGACTATAAAGGATATGATTATAGCCTTACTGGTCATCTTTCTGCTGTTCGCCTTGTTTTCCTATATAGGTTTATTCAAGAGGTGAGTCAAGTTATCCGTTGTGGCTATGGTGTCTGAGGCTCTGAGGTTTTGTGGGATATACTCTCCTACCCTGGACACATTCTGTATCTGTTTTGTGTTAGTTTAACATATCTGACGAATTCTGTAGGTATCAGTGTATTTCATGGAACTTGCCACCCCCCACAAGGAAGAAGTGATCAAATTGGTTGATAGAGTTGGGGAGTTGGAGTGGATGATTCAGAAACATGAGATTGATGGAGCCACTGCTTTGAAGTTGGATCTCTCACTGGATACTCCAATAATAATTGTTCCAAAAAATTCAACTAGCAAAGAGTCAGTTATCTAAACCCAAATTACGTTTCTTACATTAAAATGTCATGCCATTTGCATTTCTATGTCAATTTGTTTGTCATTTTAGTTAATGAACTTGGCTGCTATTGAGTCATCATCAGCATTGTAGAAGTTGTTGCTATCATCACATAAATGTGCATTTTTTTTATAGGAAAAAGATATGTTAATAATAGAATAAGAATCGATGCTCAACTAGCACCATACAAAATTAAGTACATCCAAAAAACAAACTGTCCGCAAAATCTATCACATCAAAGTGGAAGAGCTAAACCTCCCAGACACCCAGAAGAAGAGAGACGTGAATTGTCTTTCAATCTCTGAAGAGGAATTTCGACCCCCTCAAAAACCCTTCGGTTCCTTCCTTTCCAGATAACCCTAAAAAATTTAAAAATGCATGTGGTGGTATAACCAAGGCCTTTCTCTTCTTGGGTTCCTGCCAAAGAAACTCTCCCAAGACAGGAGATGACATAAACATGCATTTCTTTGAACAACATTTCCCATCAAGGTTACACCCTCAGCTGTGTTGACCCAGAGTAATCTCATCTTTGCTTCTCCTAAGATGAATGTTTAGTGGTCATTCTGATAATTGAGTATTTCTTGTTTGAGTTATGTGCTCTTTTATTGTTGCATAATCCTGACTGGAGTTGGTTTCATTGTAAGGACTTTGGTATTTCTGGTTTGAGTTGCTGTGGTTCTAGCAGTTATTCTCTTTTATTGTTCAGTATTCTCGGTTTGAATCACTCTAGTTCTCGGTGTTCCTCTTTTATCGAGTATTACTGGTTTGGATTGCTTTGGTTATTGAACCACTATGGAGTGCTTCACTATGACTATAGTACTGGACAAGTATTGGAGAGATGCAACATGGTCATTTGCAGGGATTGACAATCTCATGGAATGTGCTGTTCCCTATTTCCCTTCCCCCTCCCATCAAGTGTTCTGTAGTCTGTACATTTAATACAAGCTGGTGTTCAGCAACTTCAGTGTTTCTTTTTTGAGTTTCTTTGCTACCCAGGGGAGGGGGTTATTCTATCATGATCCATGTGATGAGGAAATTTTATTGTTCAATTACACCAATTTTTGTGGAAATTTTCTCTTTTTTTGTTGTGGAGGCTTGTGAATGCTGTAATTTTGAGTAATTAATTGATATTATATTCTTTTGTAATGTAATACAAAATGCTCGTAATTACATCTTTTGTTTGCACATCAAGGAAAAGAAAAGAAAAAACAAAAGCCTTGCATTTCTCTCTTGCAATAGCTCATGCAATGTGTCCTACTATTATTGAGAATGCCTTAGTAGATGGGGTATTATCCAGTAGTTTGACATGTTAATTTCTGTCGCAAACTGCAGTTTTATGCAACTGGATCTGGGCCAACTGAGAGTAAGTAATGAATTAAGTTGGCATGGATGCCCACAAAACGATCCTTCTGCTGTCCACCTGGACGTTCTTCGCGCTGAGGTGAGTTATTGGCTGCCAACTGAAAGCTTGATTCCATTATTGATGGAGTCTCAAGGTTCATATGAGTAGAGTAAGGAATAAGGAAATAGGGCCTGTTCTTTCACCATGATTTCTACAGATTTCAGATTTCGCTAGACATTCTAAACTATTAGTCTGCTGTTTTCATATTTAATACAAATTTGATGACTACGTTATTCATAAACCAACAACATAAATCCAGGGTCCTTTTCAATTGTACTTATGTAGCTTGAGGAAAACCAACAATTTGGGTGATATACTAAATTAAGCATTACATAGGATTTTGACAAGGACCATGGTATGGAAAGAATGCTTAAATTTGTTGTTCAATTTGCTAAAACTACAAAGCATCTATCTCTCTTGATGGTTTTGAGCATGGAGGATTGAGTAAACTATAAACTTGATGTTTTTATTATGAGTAAGAAGCTGCATATGGCACGTGTGCCATTACCAGCCTTTTTTTGTCATTTAGGTCTTGTAGTCCTTCCCCCCTCCCCCCCCCCCCCAAACAACCAGAAAAAAAGGCTCCCCATCTGACGTAAACTTATTTATCTTACCATTATCCTTTTGTATTCAATAAACTACTGTTAGCATTATCCTTGTAGATACCTGGTTTTGTTGGATGTGCCCTAAGACTAGCACGGGCATTCTAAACCTAAACGATACATTGCTTATTGCTTTACTCAAACTTATTATTTTTTGTGATTTGTGGAAAGAGGGGAATTAGCAAAGGTTTCCGTCCGTCAAATAATTAGAGCTTTATTTTTGAGATTGTTGTATAGTTGCAGCTAAGTGCTTGATTATGGTGCAAAGTTCTCTCTTTTAGATTTTGTAGATAATGTTATGCTTGAGAGCTTGATGACTTTTGGTAGCTTCATTCATTTATGGGTAGTACTCCCTTGGCATTTCATTAGGTCTTTTTAGTTACTCATCGAAAGATGTTATTGTTCTGTGGAGCAACCCTTGCTCTTTCAATATAACATTGACTGTCTAATCTAATGCAGATCCTGGGTTTCAACCTGGCTGTTGGAATGGATGGTCACCTTGGAAGATCAATGATACGTGAGAGCCATGGACTTGTTGTCTGTGTTCGTCGGAGTTTGAGGGATGTTTTCAGAAAGATTCCCACACTTGCTATTGAAGTTATGGTAATACTCATCATCTCCTTAGTTGCTGCGTATATTTTTAGGAGTGATATATATTCCTGTAAAGTTTGTGAGCTATTTTACGCATAAAATAAAAGAAAAAGTTGGAGAACTTGATTGACTGACTATAGTGAAGCTTGATATCTATGAGCTTGGTGGTGTATATATTTTCCTTATAGGTGATATTTATGCAGCTTTTCTTCCAAATTGAGTTGGGCCATATGCCAGAGGGGCAAATATAAAATTATCATACATTGAAGCTCTAGTGCATAACATTCTCTACAAAATTGAAAAGAAAACTAGCGATTTAGTATTCTAATAAAAATTCCTAGAAAATGAAATTTGTTAATCTTTTAGAGGACAAAGTTTTGGCCTGAAAAATCTGTCAACTTTTTCCTTGTGTACTACCAAATAAGCAAAGGAGTCAACTTTCAAATTCCTTGAATTGGACACTTGTTTACCCTTCTTCTCCAGGACGACAACACATCTTTGAAATTTGAAGGTTGAACTTAACTGACTCTCATCCGAGAAAGAGACAATTTTTCCTGTGAAATGAGGCAATGACGAGTAATGACGATATTGACTGATTTATCCTCCATGAACCACGTAGAACACCTACACGCTGAATTAAAATTTCTTCTTTTATGCTTATCTTCTGTCACCCATGTATAAAGGGGCTAAAATGTAACATTGTGCGAATTTGTAGAGGAATAGTCTTTCCAGTTTCTTTTTCCCCCTGAAGTGCTACATGTAATATGAGTATGTTTTTCTTCTGCCTTTATTTCATTCCAACCTTTTTTTTTGGTCTACAGGTTGATTCATTGCATTATGTCATGTCAAACAAAGAGTACACTGTCATATTGAATTGCGCTAATACAAATCTGAGTGAGGCTCCTAGACTTCCTCCAAGTTTTCGTGCGAGCAAGTCTGATCCACAAGATACAATGAAATTGTTGGCTGATAGGGTCAATGCAAACAGTCAAAATTTTCTATCCCGCACAGTGTCTGTATTTGCTGTTGAAGTCAACCATGCTCTGCTGGAATTGAGTAATGGGATCCATGAAGAATCAACATTGGCTCATATCATTGTTAGTGTCGGAATCATGTCAAATCTTCAAATATTTAGTTAATATTACCCCCTGCGTTTGCAGTGTATTAGTTCTTTTCCGATTGTTTTTGTTCTTGCAGTTGGATGGTCTTTGGGCATCATACAGAATGACTTCTTTGTCTGAGGCTGACCTCTATGTCACTATCCCCAGATTCTCCATTTTGGATGTCCGGCCTGATACAAAACCTGAAATGCGTCTGATGTTAGGGTCATATTCTGATGTTTGCAGACAGGCTACTGCTGGAAATCTTCAACCAACTTTAAGTCGTGCTCTTACGAGAACATACTCTGTAGATTATTCAGCTGCAGATATGCCCACATCAACCATGTTTTTGGTGGACTATCGATGCCGAGCTGCATCCCAGTCTGCAGTGGTGCGAATACAGCATCCTCGAGTTCTGGTTGTGCCTGATTTCCTTATTGCTGTAGCAGAGGTTTTTGTGCCATCTTTAGGAACAATAACTGGACGTGAAGAATTGATGGATCCAAAGAATGATCCAATCTGTAAGAATGACGACATTGTACTTCAGTCTGCTACTTACAGGCAGGAAGATGATGTGATTCTGTTGTCCCCAAGTCGACGGCTCATTGCAGATGCTCCAGGGATTGATGACTATGTTTATGATGGCTGTGGGAAGACAATCAGTTTGAAATTAGATACTGATTGTAAGGACATTCACTCGTCAAGATTTCAACCTCTTATTATCATTGGTCGTGGAAAGAGGTTGCGGTTTACAAATGTGATGATTGAGGTAATTGTAGTACTTCAAAATTCATCCTGGCTCTGGTACATCAATATGAGAGTCTTCTGTTCTTGTAAATTTTCTTTGTCGCACTTCTGTTTTGCACTAGTAGTTACTGCTTTATGTGGGATAGTTAGAAGGTGAATGACTAGATTGGGATGGTGAGTCAAGTGCATGACTGAATTCTTTCTTGGTTATAAATCAGAATGGTTCCCTATTGAGGAAATATACATACTTGAGCAACGACAGCAGCTACTCAGTATCCCCAGAGGACGGTGTTGACATCAAGTTTCTGGACAACTATTTGTCTGATGATAAAGATGATGAGGGTGCTGTGAAGCAATCAACAGACACATCAATTTCTACATGTGCTGACAATGAATCTAAGAACAGCCAGAGTTTTACTTTTGAGGCTCAGGTATAGTGATTGTTCTATGAATTAGCTTGCACTTTTAATGATCCTTGTCAATTTCTTGCCGCCCCCCTCGCCCGGACGGGTTATTTTATTTTGTTTTCTTGATGATGTTATGCTCAGTCAATCCATCTTTTAGGTTAAAGAACACCTGTTTCTTTCCAATTTGGATTCTACCTTGTGGGGTTTACGACCTAGCTGCCTAGGCTTAGGGAGATCCTATATAAGTAGCCTTACCCGTACAAACATAAATAATAATTCTGGTCGACCCACAAAATTCTTTTGCAGTGCAGAAAACATGCTTGGTGGACTGAACCTTTGTTGAGAAACAAAGAATGGAAAACAGCACAATTGGTGAAATAGGCATAATGGCCAGAATCTTTAGATGAAAATAGCATAAAGAGCATGAGAGAACATATTAGAGTGATCAGTGGTGTAATAAATAGTAGAAGAGTAATGGGTAGTTTTGCAAGAAAAATGACAATATTTAGCACTTAGATTTGGAAATCGCAAAGCGGAAAAGGTCCTAGGGCTCGAGGCACATGCTTCAAAGCATAGGTGCAGGCTTTTCGCACATGGGATGCACTTTTGGATCATAATATGCCCACCTTTTGCGGTATTGGACCATAATATACCCACCTTTATTATTGGATATTAATATACCGACCTTTATACTTAGGTGATTTTAATGTACTTACCATGACTTTAATGGTGATGAACCGGTTTCAATGATGACTTTAGTGGGCTTGTATTGGTTCCTTATGGGCCTCGGGGAGTTTCCACCGTCTGCAACATTATCATTGGGACTAGTTCACCACCACTTAAGTCATGGTAAGTACATTAAAATCACCTAGGTATAAAGGTCGGTATATTAGTATCCAATGGGTAAGGTGGTGGCTTGCGATCCAATACCCCAAAAGGTGGGTATATTACAATCCAAAAATCCTCAAAATAACTTCTATTTTTTCAAAAAGGAAAATCGGATTCTAATAATCCATACTTAGGCCAATTGTATTCTAATAATCCCTCCTTTTTTTTGTGTTCTAGAGGTCCCAAAATTGTACTCTAATAATCCACACTTAATTTTTATTTTCTTAGGACACTAGAACGAGTTCAATGATGGCATCAAATAGTTGATAACTGCAATTTGTGGTTTGATCTTGCATTGCGTAGTTCTGTTAGGTCTATGGTTCTAGAGGAGGCCATATCTGAACCAGATTGACTCTCCATTCAAACCCATTGTAAAGACAAGATTTGATAACATTCAAAAAAGAAAAATTAATCAAATAAAATCAACCAGCTGGTCATAACCCTTCACAAAAGAGCTGTTTGAATTATTAAAACAAATTCACAAATTAAAATAGCTCACTACCTCACTTTAATAAACTAATTTATCACAAATTCACAACTTCACAAATTAAAATAAATTGTTTAACGGAAAGAGAGGGAGACTATCAAACAACAAAAAAAATGAAAGATAAACACAATTAACTTCAATATAGAACTTCATTGGAGAGACACTAGAAAAGAGAGCAAGGGACTCGGGGAGAGAGAATGGTAGGATTTCGTCCGGCATTAGTGTCACAGCAGGAACCTATGTGCTTTTTTGCCTTCCAAGGCCTGGGCTTGATCATACCTCTCATATTGATTCCACTCCAGCCCTTTGTATTAGTACCAGTGATTCTGCTAGGTGACACACAGCAGCGGTTCACAATGTTTTAGTTTTGGCTGCGGCATGGCAAATCAGTCTAATGTGACTATTATCTTTCATATTGTGCGTGTCGCATATGATGAAAGCAGAGTTCATCCAGGTCGAGACCTCTTCAATGCAGCTGTTTCATCATGGACCAGCTACATTTTAAATCAGTGCCACTCAACTTCCTTTAAAAGACTACGGATAGAACTGACACATATAGAAGCTGATGTGCTATTCTGTAGAAGCTAATGAGTAATACGCAGTCCACTCTATTTTCTGAGAAATTGATGTAGTTTGGAAGGTTGTTGGTCATGGTGCAAAATAGACATTTTTTTTAAAAAAAAAATGTGGATAAGGTTTTCCTAGAAAACATGAGTGTTGCGATTATTGTTGAGAACCCTTTGTACCTGGGGATGACATGCCCTTGGTGCCTGACTGTTACAATTTTTTTTTTTATTACTCATCCCAAGAAAAGGTAGAGTCCCTGTTTTTGTTTTGATTTTGTGAAACCCTAGACATAGTGGACAGTGAGTTCTACATCTCAGTGCTGTGTTCTAATCTGGTCACAATGATTTTATGCAGTTCATGCTATGCTACATTCTCACAAGTTTTCAATCTGGTACCGTTTATGCTTATTAGTTATTATTGGTGCTGGTATGTCCAGGTGGTCTCTCCGGAATTGACTTTTTATGATGGTTCTAAATCATATCAAGATGATTCCCCATACTGTGAGAAGCTTGTCCGAGCAAAGTTTGATTTAAGCTTCATGTGAGTGATCCCCCCCCCCCCCTCTTTTTCCCCGGTTATTCTCTTCTCAGTAAGTATAATCTTTGGTGAGCATAATCATTGTCCCAGTCTGTTATGTGATGCATCATTATGCACCTTATCAGTCTTTTGATTGGCTTGTTCTTATTGCTTCTTATATTTTGTTTTCTGTTTATTTTAGAATAAAAAAAAATCCTATTTCTGCTGTGTAATATGGATTTTATTAACCATCTAGAGGTTGTTGGATATTCTTTATGCTCCAGACTTATCCTCTCTAACCTTCTAATCCACTTCAATAACAGGTATGCATGCAAGGAAGAAGACACATGGATTCGTGCACTTCTGAAAGATTTAACCATTGAGGCTGGATCAGGTCTTATCATTCTTAATCCAGTGGATGTTTCAGGAGGTTATACCTCTGTGAAAGACAAGACAAACATGTCTCTCATGTCTACAGATATACACCTACATTTTTCTTTAAGTGTCATCTCTCTCTTGCTTAACCTTCAACAGCAGGCTGCTGGCGCATTCCAGTTAGGAAATGCCAACTTTCTGCCTTGTACTAATTTTGAACGACTATGGGTTTCACCAAAAGGTATTTGAGCAGATCCATTCAGGTTTAAAATCAGAATGGTGCCATATATATATATATATATATATATATATATATATATATGTATATGTATATATATATATATATATATATATATGTGTGTGTGTGTGTGTGTGTGTGTATATATATATATATATATATGTTCTTTTCCAGTTTACATCTCAGAGAGTTTTACCCTACTGATGTTGCTTGTATGTGCAGAAAATGGCCCACAGTGTAAGCTCACATTCTGGAGGCCTCGTGCTCCTTCAAATTATGTGATCTTAGGGGACTGTGTCACATCAAGGTAACTTATTGGAATCAGTTGCCCTTGTAACACATAATACTTGACTGCTTCCTCAGTTCCCATAGTCATTTGTCTTTCTCAGATTTCATGAGGCAACCTTGATAGAATTGTTATTGTACGGGGGTACACTACCTGTGAACCCACGGACATCAGCTGATTCTTCCTTAAGCTGATGAATGCTACAGTCTATCTCGTATAATATCCATTCCCCATGCTCTGGGATCTCACTTGATCAGAAACCTGTTGACCACCTAACCACCTTCTACTCCCCCCCCCCCCCCCACCTCCCTTACCAACAAAAAAAGAGGGGGGAAAAGGGAATAGTTCCTTGAGGATTTTGAATGTAATTCACTTTCATTTGAGCTCAAAAATTTATTATTTGTGAATGGCCTTTTCAACTGTACAAAATGGACAACACTTAATGCTTATGTGGATCTGGTTGAATTTTGTTTATATTGTTGCTTGCATGAGCTACTATAATCTGCTTCATGCATCTGTAACATGGCAATATATATTATATGCATCCGCGGTATGTGCTCCAGATATTTGCGAATGAACAATCATAATAAACAGAATGAACAGCCTAATATATGTAGGTGAACAACCTAATATATGTGGGTGAACAATCGTAGTATCTAGAGCACATGCTCTAGGTGCACTTAATAAATTGCAGTAAAAGAATTTTTGTTTTGCCTTGGTGCACTTATTATTAATATTCTTCCACTTGAATGATACATATTTTGTTAGCTATCTAGAACTTTTTTTTTAACTACATCATCAACCCCTTGCTGAGACCTTTGTTCTTTGTGATTAACCCTTTGATGAGACTTTTAAAGATAATGGTTGAAGAAGCAGCTAATCAACTTTGGTGAAATTTATTATTGTGAATTCCTAATCCTGTAGTGCATATGCAGATCAAATCCTCCTTCAGAGGCAATGATTGCAGTGAGCAACACATTTGGGCGAGTGAGGAAACCAGTGAGCTTTAAGTTTGTTGGATTGCTTTCTGAAATTTTACAATTTGATATAAGTGAAGGCGGTGTGGATTCAAAGAGTGAATGTTCACTATGGCTTCCAGTTCCACCTCCTGGATACAAAGCTTTAGGTTGTGTAGCAACTTTGGGTGATCAACCTCCCCCAAACCACATTGTTTACTGCATACGAGCTGATCTTGTTACATCAGCAAAATTTTCAGAATGCCTTTTTATTGTGCCATCAAACTCTCATTGTCCCTCTGGGTTTAGCATTTGGCGTCTGGATAATGTTGTTGGCTCTTTTTTGCCCCATCCTTCTGTGGACTGCCCTTCCAAAGAGTTCTGCTATGATCTGAATCATTGTCTTAAGTGGAGTACACATGGTCGTCACTCTTCTAAAATATCTCTCCCAAAGCCTACTGTGGAGCATGAATCTGATGCTTCTCAGGAAGGCAAACAAACTTCTGGCTCCTCTGGATGGGACATTCTTAGAGCATACTCAAGATCGCGTAACTGTTTTGTGTCAGTCCCAAACTTCGAAAGGATCTGGTGGGACAAGGGTGGAGAATTCCGTCTTCCAGTGTCAATTTGGCGGCCTGTAGTTCGTCCTGGCTACGCTTTATTGGGTGATTGCTTAACTGAAGGGTTTGTTTCCCTGTTTCCTCTTTTATGCGTGTTTTGCAGTTTTAGGTCATTCCATAGTAAATACTTGAATGTTTGATTCTTACCACCCCTTCCAGGCTTGAGCCACCTACTCTTGGGATGATCTTCTTGGCTGATAATCCAGAAATTTCTGCAAAGCCTGTACAATTTACAAAAGTGGCTCATGGTTCAGGCAGAGGTATTGATGAAGTGTTCTTCTGGTATCCTATAGCTCCCCCAGGTTATGCAGCTATAGGGTGTGTGGTTACTAGAACAGATGAGCCACCTCCAGTTGAATTATTTTGCTGTCCAAGATTAGATCTCGTTGGCCCAGCTAATATAATGGACATCCCTCTGTCTAGATCTTCAAGTTCAAAGGACTCCTGGAGCATTTGGAAAGTTGAAAACCAGGTTGATGTACAACGTTCTATTTTTTGACATCTGGCTTATTACATGTGCTAATGTTGCAATGTCATATGGTGCTACATTTTGGCTTGGTTTTATTAAGCATTTGCTTGATCTCATTGTCCTTCAGGCTTGTACATTTCTAGCACGTTCTGACTTTAAGAAACCATCAAGTCGTTTGGCATATGCTATTGGAGACTCTCCGAAACCAAGAACGAGGGAAAATGTGACATCTGAGATGAAATTGAGGTGTTTATCCCTCACCATTCTAGATAGTGCGGGTGGAATGGTAAGCGCAAGAATGATTGTAAAGGCTATTACATTTATCATCTTGTTCTGTCTTTATCCATTCTAATTATGGTAAATTGCTTTAAGATGACTCCATTTTTGACATGACCTTCACTAATATTAAGCTTGTTACGCACGGCCGATTTGAAGCAATGAACTCTGTTTTGGTTTCTTCAATGGCTGCATCGACATTCAATAGACAGTTGGAGGCCTGGGAGCCTCTTGTGGAGCCTTTTGATGGAATATTCAAGTAATAGTCGTATGGAGTTATTATTATACAGCTGATTATACAATTTTTTATTCACTATTATCATTGCAATTATCTTCATTCCTTTACATGCTTTCTTGTTGAGGTTATCCTTTATATGTATAACTTTCTCCCATGTATAGTGGTCTTCCATATGTGCTGCCCAATACTATATGTTATCCATTATTGTTGCAATTTATATCTCACCTATTTGTTTTTTGGATGGAGGTTTGAAACATATGAAACAAATTCGCATCCCCCTGGACTTGGACAGCGAGTGCGGATTGCTGCAACCAGTGTTTTGAATCTTAATGTCAGTTCTGCTGGCCTTGATTCCTTTGCAGAGGCTCTTCTTTCTTGGAAGAGGCAAAGAGAGCTTGAGCATAAAGCAGCAAGGATAAATGAGGTGAACACAGTCCCAGCACATATGCATATGTTAGTTGTAATAGAAGTCTTATGGCTGATTTCTCAGGAAACAAGCGCTCAACAGAGAAATGGAGATGATGCCACTTTTTCTGCATTGGATGAAGATGATTTTCAGACAGTACTGGTAGAAAATAAACTCGGCTGTGATATATATTTGAAGAAGATTGAGCACAACTCAGATGCAGTTGAAGTTTTACTTGATGAGGGCTGCACTTCAGTGTGGCTTCCGCCTCCTAGGTTTACTGATAGGTTAAATGATGTAGATAAAAATAGGGAAGCACGGTATTATGTAGCTGTAAATATTTTAGAAGCTAAGGTGATTTACAATCTCATAATTGCATTTCAACCAATTGACTTTCTGTTAGCAATTCTTCGGAGTAACATCTTTCCTTCCTCCTGTAGGATATACCCATTAGTGATGATGGAAATAGTCACAACTTCTTCTGTGCCCTACGGCTTGTGGTGGACAACCAGCCTACCAATCAGCAGAAACTATTTCCTCAGAGTGCACGAACCAAATGCGTAAGGCCTATAATCACAAAAACCCCAGATGCTGACATGGGCTTTGCTAGATGGAATGAGCTATTCATATTTGAAGTTCCTCGAAAGGTACTCCTGTCCAGTTTATTTGTACTCTCCATCTACCTTCGTCACTTTGTTTCGCTGCATCTGAATCGTGCCTTCATGCTTTTGCATATGCTGTTATCTCATTTATGCGCTTTGAGACACTTCTTACTTTTTGTTGACCAAAATTATGTGTGTTATGGTTAAGATATTCTCCGGAGGGAGGAGAGTTGGGGGGGGGGGGGGGATGGGGGTTCACAAAATCAATATGCCTTGGACTGTTTGCAGATAACTTGATTTTCAACTATAGTTGCATATAATTCTGAAATTCGTCGACATACAGCACGTTGTTCTTTAAATGATGTACAAGAGGGAGAATATCTTTTAGGCTTTCTCTTTTGGTTTAACAGTAGTGATGTGTGTGTTCCTTCCCCGTAAGACTTCCCTTTATGTCGAGTTTCAGGTCAAGGTGAGATTATTGTGCAAACTATCTGTGCACTTTTGAATGTTGAGGAATTCCCTGAGGGTGTGGTACTAAACATTCAAAGTTTTAACCATAATACTGTTACTATCACCAACTAAATATTAAGTGGTTGCCTTGCTTCCATGGGCTCGTAGGAAATATAGATATAGGAAGGGTACGCTGCTGGAACCACAGCAGGCAGATGTTTTTACTGTCATCTCTATTAATTCTTCTCAGTTAATTGAAAAAGCTGACTGCTCCTCGACAAGGGAAAATGGCTAGTTCAGAACAAAATCAGAGCAAAATCAATCTTCTTGATTCCCTTTGTATAGGAAGAGCTAAAAATACCCCCCCCCCCAAAAAAAAAAAAAAAAACGCAAGCCTTGTGCTCCTTGTTAGTCCCACATTCGGTGTCTGATTCAGATTTACATCGCAATTCATTCCCCAAATTAGTTCACAAAATCTGCTGGTTGATATCTTGAATATCTTATAAGAAATCAGCATTCATAAATTAATGCCAATTTCCTGTAACATTTAGAGATATCTTGCTCAAATGGGATCTCTCCTGAAGGCTAGTTTCTTATAAGATGTTATAGATATTTTGGTCAAATGGGATCTAAAACATTTCACTGTCAAATCTTATTATTTGAAGATTGTATCATTTTCTGTTTCTACCATTCGTTTAATTTAGTTGATTGGTTCCCTTGGAAAATTATATGGAAGTCTGGCTCCTTTAAAGGTTTCTTTTTGACGCATTAAAAGGGGTTTCTTTTTCTATTTGCGACGCACCTTTTGGGAAAGTCTTGTGATAGTTTTCAAAGGGGGCCACCCACTGCCCGGGGGGGGGGGGGGGTGTCTTGGTGAATTGATGCTCGGGGGATTTGGTGTTGCTTTGTGCTGTGTCTTGGTCAATTTTCAGGGACTCTTCGGTGATTTAATTATTAGTCACCTGTGTATCAATAAGTCACTCTACTATGACTAATTAGTCATATAAAATTCAAGAAAAGCGTTATCGGTAAATGCATTTGTCTCATCATAATTCTTAGGTGACATGATTGCTTCCTAGAATTTGCATATATGTGTTTTTCTGTATTGTTTGGTTCCTTAACCATACAAGTTTTACAGGGTTCGGCCAAACTAGAAATGGAAGTCACTAACCTTGCTGCAAAAGCTGGAAAAGGTATATTGTTGCCTGTGTGTATTTTTGGTTCTTGTGTGTTTACTTATCATCTATAAATCTGTTAGCTGTACTACTTGCGGGATGATCAGGTCAGGGGATTGCTTGCTCTGCCAATTGGTTTCTTCAATACTGGTGCAATACGTGTGGCAGAGTCAATCTTCTGGGCTGTTTGCTTGTGTTCCAGTCTGAAATGTGGTAACAAAGTTTGTGTATTTGTCCTTGGTGTGCAGATTTTGAATTATTGCCCTCCCCCCACCCCCACCCCAGTGTTAGCAGAATCACTCAGGTAGGAGGCCATTAAATGTTTCTTCTGCATTGAGAGTTCTCTGAACAAAAAGATAAGATTATTAGAACTAAATGAGTTTGCTTGTTGGCACTTTGTTACATGAAGGAAGCCTTGCATCTCTTCTGCTCTGTCTCTCATCTTGGAGGAGGCCCGATAGCAAACATAGTGAAACCATTCATGATTGACGTTTAATGACGACATTCAAAATGAAGAGCAGAAATGTTAAACCTTACCTTCATTAGCTTGAGGATTCTTAAGAATACAATTTGCAGTGACTGTTGTAAGGTCTATTGAAAAAATGCCTACAATGAAACAGTGTAAGAACTGCAAATAAAAGCATTATTGCACCAATGATTGCTGCATACAATAGCTATCCTAACACTATCAGTCGAGGATGCTCTGAGAGGGTCAGCAGGTTTTAATACTATTATTTCATGTCTGCTGTTATTACTTCATTAAAAAGATGGCCATGCCTGGCTGCAGAATATGGCCATGCGTGCTGTAATTATTTCATATTCAGTTGGAACCTAGAAAAAGATGATATATGCTTAATGCTTAATTGAGCTTACAGCTTAGAAGATTCTGCACACAGGCATTTAATACAGCATAGATGAAGATGGAAGTGTCTTTTCCCCTCATTCAAACTGTTTTCTCTTTATTGTTTGCCTGAAACGAACTAACTGTATGGTGGTGTTGGAATTTTTCCTGTTTATATGTGAAACAATCTTTGTAGCATTGAACATCAATGGGAATAATTTTTCTGCAGGTGAAGTTGTTGGAGCATCCTCATTAGCTGTTAGACATGGAACAAGTACTTTAACAAAGATAGCTTCATCCAGGATGTTGCATCAGCAACCTACTTTGAAGAATGCAACCTGGCACGCCCTGAGAAAAAGGGTTAGTGCAATCTATTTCTTCTCCTGTTCTATATATGTAAGATCTTCTATTCATGAAGTCCCATTCCTATGCCAGGACGAGGTTGGAACTGAGGAAGGAGTTACCAACTTTGGCGCTCTCTGTTTCAACGTCTTATTTTGAGCGAAAAACAATTGGAGACTCTCAGAAAGATACTGTCAAAGACAGTGATGTCGACTCTGATGTGGGTTTCCTGATAGCACTTGGCCCTGATGGTCCATGGGAGAGCTTGCGATCCTTACTTCCATTATCAGTGATACCAAAACTTCTGGAAGATGAATTTATTGCAATGGAAGTTGTTATGAAAAATGGTAAAAAGCATGCCATTTTTAGGAGTCTTGCAACTGTCGTGAATGAAACAGATGTTAACTTGGATATATCAGTTTATCCAGCTTCTAAGGTCGATCCAACAACAGGAAATGCTTCTCATGGAATGGATAGTATTGTGACAGTAGATCCTGGTTCTAGTTATGTTTTACCTCGGCATTGCATGTCCAGATATGCCGAAGAATGTTTGCTTGTTCGTCCTCATGTTGATTTTTCTGGTACGTCTTACTCATGGGGGCTGACAGCAAGGGAACTACACCCTGCAGACCAAGGATCACTTTCGAGGCAAACAACTATGAAGCAGAAGAATAATGTGTCTTCCTCAATGTTCAAGCTGAATGAGCTTGAGAAGAAGGATGTCCTGTTATGCTGTTCTCCCAACCTCTCAAATAAACAATTTTGGCTCACCGCTGCGACAGATGCATCAGCTCTCCATACAGAGCTGAATGCACCTGTTTATGATTGGAAAATATCCATAAATTCTCCACTCAAGTTGGAGAATCGGCTTCCTTGCCCAGCAGAATTCATAATATGGGAGAGAACAAAAGAAGGAAAAGGTATTGAGCTACAGCAGGGTGCAATTTCGTCTCGCAAGAGTGCTCATATATGTACAGCAGATCCCAGGAAACCAGTGTACCTTTCATTATTTGTTGAGGGTGGTTGGGCTCTGGAGAAGGTTTGTGTTCCAGAGGACTTGGGAGTTTATGTACTGATGGTCTTATGCTATTTGATTGACTCATACTGTTTTCTTAACAGGGCCCTATCATTATCTTGGATCTTTCCTCTAATGATCATGTTTCATCATTCTGGATGGTTCAGAAACATAGTACAAGGTGCTGTGTTTGCACTTATGACATCTTTAAAAGCGCTTTTTTTCTGAAATCTATTTGTATGGGGCTTTAGTTACACTAATCCATGGTCCCGTTGGTAATGATTTGTTCGTCTTTCTGGGGTTGGTTTTTTGGGTGTTTTTTTTTTTGGGTGGGTGGGGGGGGGGGCAGGGGGAGGAGGTAGACAGACTTTATTGTTGCCATTTGGAAGTAATACAAAGTAGAAGTTCTTTCCGTTGTAAGATATCAGTTGCACTGAAATTATTTTTCACATAGTAAGAACCTGCCATCCTCTTATGCAAGTGTAAAATGGTCAATCATCAACTGCTGGTTTATTAGATTCTCCCGCTTGCTTTCTCTGGGCAATTTTAGAAGATAATGTACTTCAAAAATGGCAGGAAGATGGAAACTGTACCACTTTAATTCTGGGCATCTATTACTACGCTATTGTATTTATTCTGATCAGCATAAAATCTGAACCCAAGTGCATGTACTTTTTTTCAATCCATAGGAGGCTACGGGTGAGCATCGAGCGTGACATGGGAAGCACAGTTGCTGCACCAAAAATTGTCAGATTATTTGTACCATATTGGATTACTAATGATTTCTCTTTGCCCCTGGCATATCGAGTTGTGGAGATTGAGCCTTTGGAGAGTGGAGACAGTAACACTCTCAAATCTGCAAAGTACTCTGTGCCAAGGAAGAATGTTCAAATCTTAGATGTAATTGAAGATACCAGTCCCATGCCTTGTATGCTCTCACCTCAAGATTATGTTGGACGTGGTGGTGTGAGCCTCTTTACATCTCGTAACGATACATACCTGTCCCCCAAGGTTGGAATTGCTGTTGCCTTACGTGGTTCTGAAAATTACAGCCCTGGTATTTCACTTCTCGAGCTGGAGAACAAGGTACTGTTGGAGATTGCGTTTTTCTTCTTTCAATAACTCTATAATCTTGCTTTCCATAATGATTAAATATCAATTGAGACATTAATACACCCTGATTTGCAGGGACGAGTTGATGTTACAGCCTTCAGTTCAGATGGATCTTACTATAAGCTGTCTGGGCAGCTCAAGATGACTTCAGACAGAACAAAGGTCAGAGTCTGGGTTTTAGTTTTAACAATAGGGTCATCTTCACCTTGCTAAGCAGTAAAGACCGTATGAGGAACATGAATTCAAAATGAAGTTTTTGTTGCCGTATGGAAATATTACTAAGAAACGGTGATCACGTTCCATATGGCACTTGTCGGTGGGCGCAAATGCTGTTTGCCAAACTCCAAAACCTTTCCCATGTGGCCATTTCGGCACAGATCAACCATATTTTGAATCTATGATTAGCGGTCATGGGAACTAACATGGAGTCAAAATGTGGCCTGCCCACTACGGAACAGCTTCATCGGAAAGGTTTTGGAGTCTGGTGAACTGCATTTCGTCCGGTGACAAGCATAATGTGGAGGGTGATTGCCATATATTAGCAATCGTTTCATGCTGTGACTGAAACCAAATGTTGAATATGCTGCCAACGCAAAAAGTAATTGGATGGCAACAACCTATCTAAGGTATCAATGAGTAGCATTGGTCGTCGAAACCTTCCCGCTCTGCTGAATAGCTGAATGTCTGAAACAGAGTACCTAGGAGTGCATTGTGTGTGAACTATACGAAATATACTTCAAAACCAAGCCATGAGGCATTGTTTGATAAACGGATGGGATAATCACTAATGGATGAATATTGAAAAGAGTATTGGGTGCAAAGCCCAGCAGAAGCTAGGAGAGTTATTCTTACCTTCAAAAACTAACGTGTTAACTAATTAGGAAAAATAAAAAGAAAGACCAGCTGACTCTTGAACAATTAAAAAAAACATTTCTTCGCTTGCCAAAGCTGTACAAACTTATGAATAAAAGCCTCTGGGATTCAGGTTACAGCATCATCGACAACAGCAACCCTTGACCTGGTTTTGCTTTTGCGGGTTCTGGGAAAGGGTAAGCTGCTAATGCAAAAGGGGGATTCTAGAATTTATATGATAATAGTGGCAATGTTTCAAGAATTGTTTATTTGTCTCAAACAATGATAATGTCGGGAAAAAGGGCTTTTCTTGCATCCTGCAAGTCAAGGTGACTTAGACGAAGTTTTTGCCTTGTAAATGAAGTTGTGAAGAGTAAAACTATGAGGCTCAATCCGAAACCCTGTTGCAATTTTCCCTTCTAGTTTGCTTAAAAATTTTCCCCCTTGTGCTTCTTTTCAATTCTTGTACTTTGCAGATACTTATATGTGATTCAACTGTTCAGGTTATTCATTTTCAGCCACACACTTTGTATATAAATAGGGTTGGTTTTAACCTATACATTCAGCAATGCGGTACTGCATCAGCTAAGCAAATTGAGCCTACAGATCCCCCAAAGCCTTTCCAGTGGCAGTCTTCATCCAATGGTGAGATGCTGAAGGTATGCCAACTTGATTTCTCTGTCATCTGGCAAAATCAACTGCAAACTTAATACTATCCATTTCTTCTTCTCATACGCACATTTTTCTTTGCTTCAGCTACGCGCAGATGGATATAGATGGAGCAGAGCATTTAGTGTTGGGTCTGAAGGGGTGATGTCTGTTGTGTTGGAAAGTGAGACTGGAGACATTGAGATGAATATAAGGGTAGCTGTGAGAAGTGGGGCTGGAAGTTCACGTTTTGAAGTTGTTTTCCGTCCAAATTCATTCACAAGTCCATACAGGTTTACTTGTTCCCATGATTTACTGGTTATCCTAGATATTATTTTTCAGATATTGGGCTGGGGCAATGGAATAGATTTGGATTGTGTGAATCCAGTTTTGCTTTGCGTTGAAGATAATAGGATCAAAATGTCACAGTTTCTAGACGTCGGAATACTATTATGGTTCTTGAATTAAAAGGCCTAGATTTGTTGGTGGTTATAGGTTTCTGTTAGCCTCTATGAAGGTTGTTTTAATCTACCCCCCACCCATCCCATTTTAAAGTTCCATGAGGAATGAGAAACTGGTTAGTGCACAGTGAGTGATTACAGGAAACCACCCACAATCACAAAACACACCAAATATGTTAGCTACAAACACATAGAAACAGATGGGCAAATCCACGCAAAAATCTTGCACTGTCTGAAAATGAATGCTGACATGCTGGAGCTACTAAACTACTTGGTGGCTGCTACACAAATCCAGTCTCTCAATTGATGCTATTGGAGGCAAAAAGCTTCTAGACCTTGTCTTACTATTTCCTGATGACTTCTTTTAGCTCTATTGTCTGAGTACTGTAGCTCCAGCCTCCAGTCAAGGAAGTAGGGGTGTTCCTACATGCCAGGTTGCTAAAATCACAATCCGGCCCAAACTTCACCAAACGATCCAATTCGTGCTAAGATCAATGCCTTGTTAGAATCGCACTAGGATCAGACTTGGATATCAGAATCGTTAGAATCATTAGGATCGGCCTGATCCTAATTACAACCTGGTTATGTTAGAATCAGTCATAACCATCTTTATCAGTTAGAGTCAGTGCTAGAATCGGTTATAATCATGGTAGAATCGATGCGAGTCATTGCCTTTTTATAGAATTTTTGAAATATAGTGTTTTTTCGAAGCTTCAAGTTACATATAATAATATTGCTTTGTTCGTAGAATCTTATGATCCTCAACCAATTGTACGGTCGTGATTGTAAGGACCCTCTGTTGATCCAAACTATCTCCCAATTCTAACAACCTTGCATTCAAAATATTAATAATATTGAACTTTCACAATGTTTTTGGCTTTGTTGTGTTCCCTTCATTCTTGGTACATGCTCCCCCCCCCCCCCCCCCATGATTCTAATGAGGTACAGAAGCTAATGGTTCTTTTTAACCAGGATTGAAAACCGTTCCATGATTTTTCCTATACATTTCCGCCAAGTTGGTGGATTAAGTGAGTCCTGGAGGTGCCTCCCCCCTAATGCAGCCATGTCTTATCTATGGGAAGATGTTGGGAGACTGTGTTTACTGGAACTATTTGTAGATGGGTCTGACCCACAGCAAGCAGTCAGATACAATATTGATGAAGTATTTGATCACCAACCCATGAGTGCTGGAGGTGGTCCTACCAGAGCTGTTCGTGTCACCATTGTTAAAGAAGAGAGGACGAATGTGGTCAAGATCAGTGATTGGATGCCGCAAGATGAGCCTGTACCTACTTCACATCAAACATCACTATCATCTGGGTCATCTCTTCGTAGAAAAGACGCTGACCATCAATATGCACCCACCTCCAATACTGAATTCCATGCTGTCATTGAGCTTGCAGAGCTTGGATTGTCCATCATTGATCATACACCCGAGGAGATACTTTATTTGTCAGTACTGAATCTTATTGTATCTCATTCCTCAGGCTTGGGCTCTGGAACTAGTCGGTAAGATATACCTCCATTATGTACAAGTTCTTCTGTATGTCACATATCAATTTGCTTTTAAGTAAACAATTTTAGTTTTCCCCTGATTTCTTATTCAACTGCTTCAACCTTACGAACCCTCCTTTTTTGCTCGTCTTCAATTGGGCAATGAGAAGTGTGCTCCATTGCTTGTTGGATCAATTAGTCGATTTTCCCTAGGGATTTTCGTCACACATGTGAACTGAATAGCATACCATGAATGAGCTGTGATCTGGGGATTTTTTTTGGTGCAGATTCAAACTGAAAATGCGTGGAATACAATTGGACAATCAGCTGCCACTAACTCCTATGCCAGTTTTGTTCAGACCACAGAGAGTCAAAGAAGAGATTGATTACATACTAAAATTTTCAGTGACATCACAATCAGACGGGTCATTAGATCTGTGTGTTTACCCTTATATTGGATTCCATGTAAAGTTACCCGAGCTACAACACCCCCCCCCCTCCCACCCGCGTTCTTTCTTTCTACAGATTTTTCTTTTTCTTAGGTTTCAGATATCATGAAAAGAAAGGCTATTCTGCACTGTTTAGTTTTTAATTGAATTCTCTTTATCCGTGAAGGCTAAAGTTATCTCCTACCTAATGCAGGGTCCTGAAAAATCTGCATTTCTTATAAATGTCCATGAGCCAATCATATGGCGCCTTTATGAGATGATTCAACAAGTCAACCTCAATAGGTTACATGATCCTAAAACAGATGCAGTTTCCATTGATCCAATTATTCAAATTGGGTATATGGCTATTATACTTTTCTATGCAACATTACATATTTATACATGATCTGTGGTGATGAACTTTATGAAAATTTTGCGACAGAATTCTGGATGTCTCAGAGGTAAGGCTCAAGGTGTCCATGGTCATGTCACCAACTCAGCGACCAAAAGGAGTGTTAGGCTTTTGGGCATCTTTGATGACAGCATTAGGGAACATGGAAAATATGCCGGTAATCATAATTTCCCTGTTCTTGGTTTTGGTTGGAATATCTTTCTGCTGTTCTAGTTTGGTATTTCCATGATCTTCCCTGCCTTTCCCCTGAATCAAACCCAATACAACCTTGTTAGATTGACTTCTTCTGTGAGCTGTGGGGACAAACCGACTAGTGTTTATGTGGCATCTTATTATGGACAAACCTAATTATGTGCCCATAATGCGTGCAATTTTCCTTGCCTCATAATTATATCCTTTGTTTGAATTAGACCTCAAAACACTTCACCTAACCCAAAAACCCAACCATGAATAGTGCGATATTTAAGCTTCTCAGCAAGTGTTCTACAATCCAAACCCAAAATGGTTCCAGAAATCTGATAGCTTAGGTTAGAGTTAGAGCTGAACTGTCTTGTGCTAGACCACCCAATTTTTTAACTAATTCAAAAAGAAAAGGTTAACATGAGAAGTACTATTCCTAAAAGGCAGTTTTGATATAGGAACTCAGACTGCTCTCCGTCCCACATACTTTCTGTATCTCTCGTGTTCAATATATTGGGTCTTGTGTAAGAAAAGAAGTATTTGTTTTTCTGGTTAGTAATTGAATATAATAACCTATGAAGCACGGACAATTCTATCAGCCTCACATATCCATGTCGGATACATATCCGACACCGACACTCTCGGATACGTGTCAGACACGCGAAAAAACTTGTCCCCTAATAACTACCAAAATAAACATCCGACGCTTGAAGGACTCATGGTGGACACGCGTATCCCAACCTTAGGACACTTCCGAATCATTGACGGGCATCACATTTTCGGCAAGTCACATCCATATACATCCTCAACTATGATCTCCTTTTTTCAATGCATCATTGTTTTTTCCTATTGCTTTACCATCTTACACATACCTTTGTCCCTTTTTCATATAACTTTGTCCGTCTTCCCATTATTATATAAGATTTTATGTTTTATATATAGTTTTACGATTCATAAACAATTAAAGAAAATATATTAATTAACAAACATTTTTAAAATAAAATTTGATATTTTTTGAAGTACTATATAAAATTAAGGTACGTATCGGACGTGTCGTGTCCTTCATTTTTTAAAAATTGCGTGTCCTCGTGTCCGTGTCGTGTCGTATCCGTGTCTCGTGTCCGAGTCTGTGCTTCTTAGATAATAACTATGCTTTCCTGGGGATGATTTCTAGTTCTTCTGTTGTAAAATTTGGCAGCAAAGGAAAAAATAAAAGGTTTCTTAATCCATTGTGCTAGCCCTAAACTCGGCTATTGAAACACTATATAAAATTATGAGGTCTACTTAATGCCTTGTTGACCGTACACCTGTAAACCAGAAGACACCCTACTTGTCATGCCAGATTTGTTTCATCAATTAGGAATCAATTCTATAAACCTTGTATCAACCTGAGAAACCCCACCCCCCCCCCCCCCAAACACCCAAACACACACATGCCTGCGAATGAAAGAATGAAAAAAATGGCAACAAAAAGAAAACATTACCTTTGTTTGATTGTGATTTATGATTACATATAATGAACCACTAGCATTTGTATGAAACCTGTAATAACAAATTTTAATGTAATATCCAGGTGAGGATACATCAAAGGTTCGTGGAAAATGTGTGTATGCGGCAGAGTGCAGTTATTAGCAATGGCATCTCAAATGTACAGAAGGACCTTCTCAGTCAACCTCTTCAGCTGCTCTCTGGTGTGGACATACTGGGTAACGCCAGTAGTGCACTTGGACACATGAGCAAAGGTGTGGCAGCATTATCAATGGATCCGAAGTTTATTCAGGGCAGACAAAGACAGGTTTCTACTTATATTGACCTTCTTTTTCCTCCTATTAAATTTGATGGTGCGCCAAAGCACTAGCAACTCATGTTCAAGTTCAATCTTTTTCATTGGTTGTTACATCCTGTCTTTAATGCCTACACTTATTTTGGGAAAAGAATTTTTTAATAGACTGCATTACTTTCTCCCCCACCTTCTGTTTAGTTATGGGTTAAGGGCCTATTCTTCTTGGAGGTAGTTTAGGTAGGCTACATAGTTAAGTTTGAGTAATGTTGGTCAGTTTGGGTAGGATGAGAAAATTGCATTAAGTTTGAATTTTTTGTTTCCTGGCTTTTGTTGGGCAAGTGGAAAAGGAGGGGGAGGGGGATATATACTTTATATTTATGAGTAATATCTTTCCTTTTTTTCTACTAGGTTCATTGAAACATTAGTTAGTATCCTCACTAGTTATATTTTCTTTTAATTTGCCTTTATTTTATCATTCCTGGTTGAGTGCTAATTTGACGATCATAATTTGCAGACATGCTTCTTTTGGTGTACAGATTCACCTCCTCTTGCTTGAAAACTATTGTAAGATGCTAGGGTAGACAGTGCATAATGTTAGGGTGCCTAAGCCTAAATGTATATTATGCTAATCATTCAAGAACCTAAGCACGCCCCTTTTGGTACCAGTCTGTATGTCTGTAATGATATACTCCTTAATTACTGTGTCATTTCAGGAAAAAGTGGAAGACCTTGGTGATCTTATCAGAGACGGTGGTGGGGCCTTGGCAAAGGGCTTATTCAGAGGAGTTACTGGAATCTTGACAAAGCCTCTTGAGGGTGCAAAGTCTTCTGGCGTTGAGGGTTTTGTTCAAGGTGTTGGGAAAGGAATTATAGGCGCAGCTGCACAACCAGTGAGTGGTGTGCTGGATCTTTTGTCAAAAACTACAGAGGGTGCAAATGCAATGAGAATGAAGATACAAGCTGCTCTCACATCTGAAGAACAACTTCTAAGAAGGAGACTGCCACGAGTAATTAGTGGTGATAACTTGCTCCGACCTTATGATGAATACAAAGCACAAGGACAGGTATAGTTGGTTAACCGCTTTGTATGATCCCAATTAATTAAGATGGCTTATAATGGACACATGTTGGAAGCATAGTTGTGCATCTTCATAATGTAAAGCTAGTTTCTATTCCCTTCTGCTGCGTGCATTACTGGCTATTGAGGTTTCAGTAGATGTAGTCGTATTCTTGAAGATGGAATTAAGATAAATATCTAACAAGATAAAATTTCTGAAATATGTAATATGAGAAAATGTCACTGGTCTTTTTGTGATTTATGGTGGTTAACACAGTACTCCCTCGTTCCCATTTTAAGTTGTGTTAATTAACTTTGGTTGCAGAATATCTGTTGTTTTACAATTCCAGACCATATTACTGATAAATTTATTTGACCCTTACTAATTGCTTTTGCTTTTCCGGGCTTATGCGTGCTTACCTCAAGAGATTGTTGTTGTTGTAATTGCTTTTGCTTTTCCACACAAGGCTCAAGGGTAGGTTTGTCTTACGAACTAAAATTTTCAAATGAAGTATTAATGGTTTTTGTTCAAATAGCTAAAAGGTCGATGAAAATGCAGTGGAGACAGTAGCATTTATGTCATAAAGACTTATTTTATTGCAGATTGCATTTACCAATGCCATATGTTCATAAAGATTGTTGCAGCTTACATCATCTTCCCAATCTAGATTTCATTTACAGGATTTGTGATCTGATATGACAGTAGCTTTCGATTTATTGCCTCTACAAAATGAGACCTTTTCTTCAGACTTCTATAACCTTAGGATTTATCTTTGCTCGTTTTTTTTTTTTTTTTTTTTTTTTTTTGTGATAGCGTCTTCATTGAAGATAGAAAGGTGTTGGGAATTTGGCTGCATAACAGACTTGTGAAACGTGATGTTATTTATTTATGATGTTCACTTTTTGGTTGTGAAGGTCATACTGCAATTGGCGGAATCAGGATCTTTTCTAGGCCAGGTTGATTTGTTTAAAGTCCGTGGAAAATTCGCATTATCAGATGCCTATGAAAATCATTTCATGCTTCCTAAAGGAAGGATCCTCATGGTCACCCATAGTAGAGTTGTACTCCTGCAGGTAGGTTGGTGTGTAGTGTGCACTGGGCAGAATCATTGTTGGCCATTCATCCAAGCTTTTTCCTCCAAAAAATACTTGTCCAATGTATGTCTTACTAGATTCCCAAGGAGCTAATTTATTCATATTTGCCACTTTCAGCAACCCTTTGGCATTGTTTTACATCAAAAGAAGTTCAGCCCTGTCAAAGATCCTTGTTCAATTTTGTGGGATGTGCTATGGAATGATCTGGCAACTATGGAGTTGACTCGTGGAAAAAAGGAGCAATCCAAGGCACCTCCTTCTTGTGTCATCCTTTATCTGCGATCCAAGGATCAAGTTCGTAAAGTCAAATGCCATCGTGAATCTAATCAAGCTTTCCAGGTTTACATTGCTATCGAGCAAGCAATGAACACGTATGGACCCAACCAATCGAAGGTGAGTAACTTTTAATTCCGAGGCCTCTGCTTTTTCTCATTTCACCTCTTCTCAAAAAAATTATGCTGATACTCTAGTAAACACATGACCATCTATTCTAGACTCATGTAATAAGCAAGACAAAAGACGATCTAGATGTAGAAAATTTAGCCCTAAAAGCAGATAAGTAGAAAAAGCAAAAGTTTTGACAAGCTCAGCTGTTAGTTACGGCCTTTGCCAGGGTGAAGAGTTTTAGTTCTGAATTATGCTAGGGTGTTTTAGTTCTTAATACTTGAATTTATACATGTTACGGGCCTATGCCACTAATTGCTGAGTTCCAGTAGACAACTATGCTAATGAAACTGTCTAAAAGCAATTGCTCAGGAATGTCTGTTCTATGTTTCTTGTAAACGACATAGAAGGAGCCTGTGTTAGAAAAATGTTTATACGTTTGCATTGTCGTTCAGGGATTCCAGAGAAAGAAAGTCACGAGACCTTATTCCCCTGCGAATTCAGATTCCACCTCCAGTGAAGGAGCTAGCTCGTGGTCTGCAGCAGCACTTCCACCACCAGTTCCAACAAGATCAGTATTTGGCAGAAGCCCAAGCTAAACATATTAGTAAACATCCAGAAATGTAACATCGATTCGTCTCTACCGTCTTGTCACAGCTGACATTCAAGATCTTCCCCTGCTAGTTGTCCAGATGGTGGAATCATGCAGTTCTGCATATGAGGTTAGCTAAGCTTTGAGATCTCTTTCTTTCTTTTGTTTTATATAAAGCGAACCAGCATGACTTGGCAGCTGGGGCCGAGAATCATATGATCTTGACGACATGTATGTCGTGATGTCAATCTCATTGGGTAGGAGATATAGAACACGCATTCTTTTTCGGAGTTCCACACCCCTTAGTTCTGCATGACATATTTCCGTTTTCTTGGAAGGTGGACATAAATAATCCAATCTTTGGGAGTACTAGACAGAAAAATACCAACCATTTTTCTTCGACATAAATAGGATAATCTTAAGGAGAATTATTCTTTACAAACTCAATCAATTTTCTTGAACTTTGGCCTGCTAGATAGCAAACATGGATAATGCCATGTGGATGTGGATTCACCGGATAGTGTCATGTTACTTATTCAAAATTTATCGCCAAAACTACTTTTTTTAGGAAGTCAAGGTTTGAGAAAATCAGTCGAAGTTATTAAAAATAACAATACCTTAAAGGTCATACCATTTGTCCAAGAAAAAAGTTGGTATGTTTGTCCCACACCCCCGAATATTTGGTATATTCTCGTCCAATAACTCTTTTCTTATAAGAAACACATGTCTTTATTTCTTTGGGGTTATGATCTCCCCTTAGGCCCTAGCTGGTGGTAATTCGAAGTTTGACCATACTACTTGCACACATACATACATATATATGCATACATATATCTTGGGTTACCAATGTCTCATTCAGAGTACACAATTCATTTACAGGTGTGCAGGGTGCTAAAACATGCTACTGATGATGTACATGATTCGTGATGATGATGAGCATACGGTCCGTCTCTTTGTACAATACCCAAGTGAACAATTTTTGTACATACTACAACCATGTTCCTGAATAGAGCTGTTTCTGCTGCTCTGAAGCTGCATATTTTGTTGTATACCTGAGTGTTGTATCATTCTATGTTACTCGCTCAACCAAATAAAGACTCAAAGGATCTCCTATTTTGTGGTAATTATTTCAAAGGCTCTAGTTTTCATAAATTAGCTCCCATGTATCTTTAGTTTTGCGATAATAATTGTTAGGGCATTTCTTTTTATTAGAAACTAACAGGCGTAAAAAAAAACTTTTTATGGATACAATTGTATGTTAATGAAAATCCCTCTTTAGATATAAATAGCGGCTAGGAGCAATTTAGGTCAAATACACGTCATACTAACTGATTTAAATGGACGCCACGTGTTGTGCACCGCACGTTCCTTCTTTGGGTCCATCTGCAACTTTACGGGCTTCTTGACACACCTCACTCGATTACACACCGAGAGAAAACACAAAATTTGAGAGGGATTGTTCATTTAATTTGATAGAGATTGAGGGAAATCTCTTGTAATCCTCCTCGCTATAATACCCATGTCAAAGGGTATTTAATTGGGATGTCATGCAAAATTGGCATTTGATTTTTTATGTAACTAGATAACAGCAATAACCCAAAAATTTATCGCAAAATCAAAACTAACCCCCAAACAATCAATTATAAGAATAGAAATGGAAAAAATAAATTCTAAAAGTGTTTACCATTTATATAAAAAAGTTTAAGATTTATTATAAAAGTAGAAATAGTATTGTGTGGTGAAGTGAAATAGAAATTAAAAAGTGTGATGCACTGTGGCATCGCATCACAACCTACCGCATTAAAGAACAGGGCCTAAATCTCTCCATATCTTGGTTTGCAATGGATTTTTTTGTGTTACTCTATTTGGATGCATATATTTTCTTGCTTTGATATGGTTTCATGCAAAACAGGGGTTGAAAATGGTGCAATTTATTATGTGCTCTCGGAATATGCGCCCCAAATTCTATAATTGTTTACTCATATATGATATATATTAGGTTGTTCATTTTGATTATTATTATTATTCATTCTAATTATTATAATTATTCATTCACAAATATCTAAAGCACATGCTCCAAATGCTTCAAATTTGAGTGCAAATTATTAGGTACTCATGGAGCACGTGCTCCAGATTCTACAATTGTTCACCCATATGTATTAGGTTGTTCACTCTGATTATTAAGGTTGTTCATTCTGGTTCATATGATTGTTAACTCGCAAGTGTCTGGAGCACATGCTCTGGGTGCATGTAATATATACTGAATTTGAGCAAGCTTTTGACAGGGAGTCTGCACAGAACTTCCTCCACCAAATGTGGTGACAGAGAGATAAAGCTACTTGTGGGACTGTGATTTCAAGCTCTCCTTCCTCATTGTGTGCGATTTGGATCAAATTCTAGGGTTTCGATATTAGGCTGGCTCTGTTGGGGAAGCTAATTCTTTGCCCTAAAACACACCTATTTGATGGAATTAAGGGTGGGTCAAAAGCACCCAGAAAGAAAGAGTGAAAGAAGGTGTAGAATTTGAAAAATTCATCTCTTTTTCTCTCTCTCTCTCTGTAGTCTGTACTGAACGAGGTGCAGAAGCAGGGGTAGGTACTGTTTTTTGAAGCTTATGCACCAAGCTATTGAATGTTTTATGTTGGATACAACTCATTTTGTTTCAAAAAGAATTACTTGGAGGTAATTCATATTTTGAGAAAATTTGGGATTTTTTTTTTGGAAAATTGGAATCTAATAAACCAAATTTTTGGTCCATTTTGATCTAACAAACCAAACTTACCTTTTTGCTAATGGCATACCATACTTAACATTATATTTTTTTGATTGAACCTCCACCACTTTTCGGTCACCGAAAAAATGACGTGGAATTTTTTTATGCTGAGGTGGACTGTTTTATAGCCAAAAAATAAAAGGAAAATGTTGATAGCTTGTGTTTTATGACTTGGCAGCCCTCTCCCAATCTGACTCAGGTTCAATCAAAAAAATATAATCTTAAGTATGGTATGCCATTAGCAAAAATGTAAGTTTAGTTTGTTAGATCAAAATGGACCAAAAGTTTGGTTTATTAGATTCCAATTTTCCTTTTTTTTCAGTATCTAAGTTTTTAAGATAATATTTATGGGTATTATATATTTTTAAGTTTGTAATTTTTGGTAGTGGATTATGTAAGGTACTCATCAATTACAGACTTTCCATCTAAATATGTACTAAAAAAATTACAAACTAAAAAATGTAAGGTCTCGTTATTTTATGCGGTACCGCAAGGTACGGTACTACAGCACACCCCACTACTCAATATTCTACCACACTTCACCATACTCACTTTACCATAAATCAAAATATCTTCTTACTTTTCTCTCTCCTCTACTTTTTATATTTCATCTCCTCACCTACCCCACCTACCACAACTCTCACCACATCTTACCACAACCTATCACACTTTTTCAAATTCCACCACACCGCAACCAACCGCACCGCATAAAAGAACGGAGCCTAAGACACTGTCAAATGCATTAGGAAATGTTGGGTAGTAATTTGTTGCATTTTGGCCATGTTTGGCAATCAGATGGTAGCTGATAGTTGTTTGGATTAGCTGTTTGACTTTAACTGTTTGGGTTAGCTGATTGTAGGAAAAGTGTTTGATAAAGTAGTTTTTTGTAAAAGGCTAACTCAAAAAGCTTCATCAAGTTGTTTTTTGGAAACTAGCTTATCGGGTTCAAAAAGCTAAAATAAAAAGTTATTTACCAAACATTTCAAGTAGTTTTTTAACTTTGGTCAAAAAGTTAAAAGATATCCAAAAAGCTAACAGCTAACCAAAAAGTTGGGTAGCCAAACAGTATCCCTTTGTGTTCTATAAATAAACCACATATTATATGGAGTACTATGACTATGTTTTTTAGAGTGATGAATTAAGGCCCTGTTCTTTTCTGCGGTTGGCAAACTGCGGTGTCACAGTCTACCGCAGTTTGCCACAACCCGCCACATTTTACCGCAATTACTTTTCTCTCTCCTCACTTTTCTCCTCTACTTTGTACATCCTCTCTCCTCACCTACCCCACATACCAATAACTCACCACAATTCCACCATACCCGCCACAATTCCACCACACCTCACCACACTATTCCGCAAAATACCGCATAAAAGAACAGCGCCTAAGTTTATCCTTAAATAATTTTACCTTATCTTACTCGATTTCCTAAAAAATATTCAAAGTAAAGTCTAAATTTTAGTAATAAAATATCTCCATCGCACCATTAATGTAGCTACCATAAATTTTATCTATACCTTTCATTTCCTTTCCTTACCAAACTGATGGTAACAAAACTAGTACATGCGTGTATCTGCCTTTGAGTGATAAATTTTAATGATTAAGGGTCAATCACATCCCTGATTGAGGGGATTAGTCACTCATATTAACAACAAACATGATAATGTGGACAAATCAAATGTGACATGTAGACTTGGACTGATCATATATCGTATGTCTCTACATGGCTCCATATGATGAGATTATATAAATAGTTCAAGGATTGTCAAATTAGCTAGGCAGGACTTTAACATATTGCTTTGATTTAACCGTTAATTAATTAAAGATTTGATTCTCATTTATGTGCTTTGAAATTGACGGAAATTTCAAAATTCATGACCAGTGTGAGTTCATTTTGGACAGAAATATCACAAGCTAAAATGGAAAAAGTGATGTTCAAAAGAGAGATAGGATGAGAGCAGCTGAAGAAAGAGGAAAAATATCATCTCCTTGTAGCTATCTTCATATAATGTCAAGTAACTCACAATTATTATCACCCCACGCAATTCCCCAAAAAAACATTCTCTTTAAAAATACAATTTCCCAAAAAAACATCATAACTTATCCAATCTATTCAAACCTGATTTTAACAAATCCAAATAACAAGACCTTAACCAACACTTCAAATATAAAGGTTGAAAAGAATAGTAATTATTTGCCTCCGTTTAGGATGGTAATAATTGATGGACAATGTAATTGTGCTATGATAGTAATCTTTTGCATGTTTAGGATAAAAACACCATCTTTCATGGGATATAGAAATGAACGATGAAGAGCCGATCACATCACATGAATGACTGTTGCCCTCTTCTCATCTTCAAGAACAGGACATTTAACACAACAACTCTGTTCCCAATATCAACATTCAAATTCATGGAACCAACTACATTTTGCTAAATTCTCAGGGCCCTTCACAACATATGATTTACCCTCTTTCTTCATAAGGGAATGGATACTTCACCATCATTCTCGAGATGAATGTAATTTAACTAGGATGAGAGATGAGCAAGCCAACGAGAACACAACTTTTTTTTATCGCACACAATTTAACCATGTCAAACCCCCGACGACAGCATAACAATCATAGAATGTAATGAATGCCAACATATTGATTTCCAATACTATATTTTAAGAGTCATAGATACCAATTACACTGCCAAGGTGCCAATCAATAATGCCCTATAATAATACCAACTACCAAGTTACTAGCATTTTGCACCATTAACCTACCCCCACAAATGTCATCTATGCACGAAATCAACAGACAGCAAAATTGGAGGACAATTTCAGACAAGCAAAATTGGAGGTCATTACTGGTGTTGTTAGCTACTCTCACAAGTGGGTTCCTTGTAAGCTCCCAGGTGGTAACACCAAAGTCTCTACAAAAGTGTCCATGAAAGATATCAACCCACTGTAACTTGTAGCCAGCTGAAAAACAACTCGCCGTTCCTTCTAAGATACCTAAAATAGTCATCATTGGTAACAATTTTGAGGCGACGCACCCACGAGTCATCAACACCATAGCGTTCCATTACCCACATGTGATAACATCCTCATTCTGGCTCCTCCAACACCACCAGGGACTCATGAAGAACAGACAGAATTCCACATTGAATATCATTAGGCAAGCGACGATAACGTATGACATAATCTCGCACATCATACGCTACAACACGGGTTTCATTCAAGGGGTTGCATCCGATCCAATGAACAGCTCCATTCAGAAGAACTATTTGTCTAGGACAACGCGGCAGTAAACGTACAGATTGTGCATGGATGGTAGTGCTTCTCCAGGAGGCAGTACTAAAAGAGTAAACTTGAATAAGAACAGTACTATCTGGATCCTTAAAAGGGCGATGGCAGGGTATTACAACCAATTTATAGTCGTCATTAGGTGACCCAAAAAGCTCTGTCTTCATTTCTCCAGGGCGGCATGACTCTGATGAGGATGAAGAAGGGTATGGTATTTCTGTGTATGTTCTAGTTGAGGGGTTCCACACCACAAAACTTACGACATTAACATCATCATTTAACTTAGCACATAAAATGAAGCCATTCGCATAACCCATTGGAGAAAGCCAACCTAAATCTTCAGGAAAATCGACTTGACCTAGTTTCGGAAAGTGTCCCGGCGGCGTATCGAGCATCGAATACCCCTTTCGATTAGAAATAAGGGAGCATTTTGACGAGTGTTGTTGTACAGAGCAAAATGCAAAGAAGCAAAATCAGAGCTATCGATTAAAGACCGCCATTGCTTAGAGACGCACCTGAATTTGAGTAGGGTTTTCACTGGGAGCCTACCCAGAACTTGAGAAACCAAATCCAGCGGAAAATCAAAGCACAAACTTGTGGGTTTGCTTGATTTCGACTTCTTCCTCGCCATTTCTTGCTAATTATACTGAAACCCAAGCGGGAGAGTGAGAAATTTGTGTCGGTGATAATTTGAGGAAGAAAAAAATGGGTGGAATTGGGGGAATTTAGGGCGAATTGATTCATGCGAAGGGGTGGGATCGTGTGAGTGTGACTGGTGTGGGTGCTGAGTACATTAGGGCTAACGTGTCCTTTTTTGGAGGGAAAACTAAGGCGCCTTTTAAAATAAGGTTATTGGACGTCAATACTCAATAATATCCACCATGGAGGTATTGGATTCTAATAAGAAAAACTATTTTTTTGACACTAACAATATCAACTATCAATATATTTTCTTTCAATAGTACGCCACCAAGTTGGTATGATTTTAACTAATCGAAAATATGACATGCCTTCATAATGTGTGACGTGTAAGGTAGATTAGTGTCCACGTCAAAATTTTCTACGCAAGTTCTGCCTTTCACGTCACACATTATGGAAATATGTCATTTTTTTTATGTGTCAAAACCATACGAAATTGGTGGTGTACTGTTGGTGGAAAATAGGTTGATAGTTGGTACTGCTAATGTTCAAAAAAATAGTTTGTATTATTAGTATCCAATACCCCAAAATTGGTATTATTGACGTCCAAAAATCTAAAAAATAAGGAGAAAGAGTGTTTTCCTATTTTCTATTGTTTTTTACTGCATCTAATTACCGTTGGGATAAATTTAGGTTCAGACAACTACGATTTGGTAAAATTTAGGTCATGTTCTTTGGTTAGCTTATTTTCAGGTTTTGATGGATAAATTAGGATAAATTGGGATAAGTTATGATGTTTTTTTTTGGGAATTGTGCTTTTAAAGTGGATGATTTTTTGAAGAATTATATATAGGTTTTGATAATTTTGAATAAGTTTGGATAAGTTGGGAAAGTAATATCCAAACCTAACCAAAGAACATGTCCTTAATTATGGTCAAAATCTAGATGAAAGATAATAGTTGAACCCAGATTCACTTTTTTCCTGGTGGGATTAAGGGTCTGTTTGGTGAACAAAACAGGAATGAAATTGAGTAGGAATGAGTTTTAATTCCTGTTTTTTTCTGTTTGGAGAGCAATTTCTGGAATGGAATTGCAATCCCTAGGGATTTGCTATCCGTCCCAAATAGAGGGATTAGAAACCTCCCAAATGTGGGGGGAATAGGCTATCCCTATTCTTTCACAACAGCAACAAAACCAATAATAATAATAATAATAATAATAATAATAATAATAATAATAATTATTATTATTATTATTATTATAATTATAGTTATAATTATAATTAATAATAATTAATAACAATTATTATAATTATAATAATAATTATAATTATAATTAGTATAATAATTATTATAATAAATAATAATCATAATAATAATTATAATAATAATAATTGTTAATAATTAATAATAATTATTATTATTACAATTAATAATTAATAATAATTATAAAAATTATAAAAATTAATAATAATAATAATAATTATAATAATTATAATTATAATTATTAATAATAATTATAATAACAATAATTATCATAGATGTATATATGAATAATTATTACTAAAAAATAATTATTAAGTGTTATTAATGAATAATAATTTATAATAATTAGTAATTTAGTAATATGAAACTTAGTAATTAATAGTTAATAATTAATAATAAAAATATATATTAATAATTAATAAGTAATTATTATAATTAGTTAATAATAATTGATAATTATTAATAATTAATAAATAATTATAATAATTAATATTTAATATTTAATTATAATTATTAATAATTAATATAATAAAATTACTAATTGATACAAAGGTCAACAATTAAAAATTAATTAATAATTATAATAGTTAATTATTTTCCATTGATAATAATTATTAATTAATAAAAAGTAATAATTTGTAATTTATATTAATAATATTATTAATTAATATGTAATAATAACTAATTAATAATTGATAATTATTAATTATTAAAATTTTATTATTGTCATAATAATAATAATAATAATAATAATAATAATTATTATTATTATTATAACAAATACTATAACTATAGCTTTGATTCCATTCCACTACTCACCAAACACTTTCATTTCAGGGTTCTAATTCCATATCCAACCCCTAGGATTCTAATTCCATACCCAATCCATTCCACTTTTCTCTCCAAACAAGCCCTAAAGGATTTAGGGACAACTTGTTGCAGAGATTTGAATGTTGTATTGAAGTTTAAGAATCCCATGAACCGGAACTCAAAATCATCAATTGTGATTGGTTGAAGATACTTCTGGGATGGTCTTTTCACATTCTTACCCTCATCCACTCCTTTGATCTTATTATTATTCTTAAATAAACTTGGCACGTGCTCCGAGCCTTATGAGCCGACAACTTAATAACATTTATTTATTTATTTATTTATTTATTATTATTATTATTATTTTAAATAGTTGATTACACGTTTGGACATAATTAACTGCCAACTGTCCATTCTGTCCAAAAGCATTGTATGTGTCATCATCCTTATCCTTATCCAGACAGAAGTTTATCAAGGGGATTGATTATATATATGTCAATCCAGGAAGTTTCATTATATCGTGGAGACACGAATTTGCATATGGGGCAAATCTTGTCTAAAAGATAGTGATTTGGTCACGCCTCAAAGCCTTAATCAATCCCAATTTCCTTAACAAGCTCTACTTCAACACGAGACAAGGACTGATAGTGTACGACATTCAGAGCAGACGAGTACAGAAACTGGCAGGAAGTTATAAGGATGGAATAGTTTTTGTGGATGATTTTGTCAAGACTTTGGCATTGCTACCTGGAAGCAGCAAGGAACCACCAAAGGAGTCCTGATGAGACTGGCAAAAAGGTAAATAACATTCACTGTTGTCTTAGTATTAATTCATCACCAATATAGACCTGTGAATTCGGGCGGGGCGGTCGAGCTCGGTATATCCCGTATTCTGAGTTTATCCCGTATTCTGAATTTATTATATTTTAGGTTTGAAAAATCGGGTCGGGTCAGCTTTTGCCTAGACTAATCACCATTCATATTTAAGTTGTCGGACCCTTTTCCAAGTGATCTTGGCTAATATTTTTTCACCTCGAGTTAAAATTGCAATGAAAATAAAGCCATCAAAATTGTGGGACTGTGATCTAGAATGTTTTTGGGAAGCAAATGAGGTGAAATGCTAGCAACAACAAAAGAAATACAAATATACACCAATTTTGTAGAGATTGGCCTTCTTAGGGATGGTAATGGGCAGGGTCCGCGGCGGACTCGCCAGTTTTTTTAGACCCGGACCCGTCCCAAAGCCCGATGGGTTCCAAAATTCAGACCCAGACCCACACTCATCGGGTCCACGGGTTCCTTAGCGGATCCTTAATGACTCCAACTCTATTATGCATATTTTACCAGATTTATCAATTTGTTGGGTTAGTTTTATACTTGTAAACATGTATAATAATAACTATTATGTTTAAATACATTTATTTTTAACACGATAAAACATTTCAAAGGAAAAAAATAGTATACTAGGGTTTTAGATAATAGCAACCAATACTTCACCATGTCCAATACTCACAGAAGTCACTACATGCACCAGACAATATATGAGTAGTAGTGTAGTATTTAGGGTTTTATTTTTTCAAAGGAAAAATTATATATGTTGATATTTTAATGGGTCCATGAGTCGGGTCCGTGGATTCATGTTTGAACTCAGACCCACTATTTTTTTTCTAGACCCATTGGGTCAAAATTTTTTGAACCCAGACTCGTCATAATAGACAGGGTTCAGGACCCACAACCAATCCCTAGGCCTTCATCATGATGGCATATGAAAGGAATTTGGGAAGATGGTTTCAGTTTATGTTGTAGTGTTTGTAACAATCAAAGAAAAGAGATGAAACAAATGTGGAAACTATAAATTCCTACTGCGGTGTGCTCTTATTTTTGTGATTTCTGGAGTATTACGTGATTTTCTCTATTGATTATCAATTCTATAATTTGGTTGGTTTGTACGCTTATAAGTTATAACTGGTGTTCTTTTGAGATTTGTATGCAAATTTTCCACTATGATGGCCTAGATGTACAATCCCCTATTTGAATTATCAGTTTAGACTAATTATTTGAAAAAGTTGTGATTGGTAAAATTAATTGTCGCTGAATAAAGTATTAATTGACAATCCATTTATATTTCACCGATTTAAACATAATATTTGTCAATTGTTTAACTTATGTGTATGATGGTATTCTGTAACTTTTGACAAATTTTAGGTTAAATAATACTCCCTCTGTTCCAAATTAATTGTTATTTTGATTAATTTTGACCGTTAATTATTCACAAATTACAACGAGATACAATATAAAATTACCTCCATTATAACTGTTAGGAAAATATATTTCTAATAACGGTAATTTCATATTGTAACTCATTATAATGTGTGAATAATTAACGATCAAAATTTAATCAAAGTGACAATTAATTTGGAACAGAGGTAGTCATTTTTCAAATAGACAATTCTAATAAGTCATTCTTTACCCTAATGAAAATTAGTCTATTGGGCCCAATAAACTTAAGTTAGTAAGTTGTTTGTCAAACTTCTGTACAAAATTAGCTACTTGACATTGTCACTTACATTCGCTAACTCACTTGTGCCTCACCATTGATGATGGCTTTAGAAGTCCCACGGATCGCCATTAATCAATCAAACAACACACCAAAAAATAAAAAAACACATACGAAGGTGTTAACATATACCCAGCCAATACTCCATGGAACCCATCAACCATTCCCACCCTCTTTAGCAGATATGATCGTAAAATCGGAGTTTTAGGGTTTGTATTGTGGAACCCATCAACCAGAACTTCTTTAGAGATACCCAGCCATGGAAATTTGTTGTATGGCAAAAGAGATATTCTGACAGTTCTTGTGGAACCTCCTCCTACCAAAGGGGTTAATGACTATAAATTGTTTGCGATAGCCCTTGATTCTTTTTATGGTAGGAATAGAACAAACCTATCGGCTTTTGTAATTCAGGTTTACTGTTTTTAACACTGGTTCTTGGAGAAGTTGTAGCATCGACACAACATGTGTTGAAAACTTTGAGTATGACTCCAGAACAATTGTTTCGCTCAATGGGGTTGTACATTGGATAGGACGCAACCCTGAGGATGATTCCGAGTGTATTGTTCGCTCGCTGTGGTGTTGAAAGCAAGAGGAGGATATCATGATGTGTGGGTGATGGAAAATTATGGTGCGGATGATTCATGGGTCAATCGCTTCAAAATAAATCGCATGTTTTTGTACCCTTTGAGAAATGGCAAATTCTTCGGGATCACAGGAGCTGAACTTGGTGATAAGGTGTATGACATTGGGAGCAGGGAAGTTCTGGATCTTACAAGAATTTGCAATCTTACAAGCATTCCGATGCCGAAAATCGATTTCAGTTTAGTCCGAGTAAATAGGTTAAAAGTTTGAATTATTTTCAGCCAAAAAGTGAGTTTGGATTATTATCAGCCAATGACCTCTAACTTCGGATTATTTTGAGCCAAAAACCCTTTATATTTTGTTTGTTTCTTTTTACATCTTGCACTTTAGTATATTTTTATCGGAATAATTTATTATCATACCTTTTAATTTGATAATATAATTTATGTGAGGTACAATTTGTACAATTTTACATCTTGCACTTTCATATTGTTGTCGTCTCAATTGAACTGTTAGCCTCACATATTTTTTAATTTGTGTATTTTTATTTGAACAATTTCGTTATGGTACGTTTTCATTTAATAATACCATTAATGTTTCATTTTTTTAAAATTTATATCCCCATTTGTAGTAATTTAATTTTTTATTTTTAATTAAAATAATTATTTTATCATATACCGTGCATTGCACGGGTTGAGGACTAATACTTTATTTAAAGACAGCTAATTTTACCAATTACAATTTTTTCAGACAATCAATCTAAACAACCGATCCAAATAGCCAATTGTACGCCAATGCCATCATAACGGGAAATTTACATAACAAAACTCAAGAGAACACCAATTATAAGCGTACAAACCAACCAAATTACCAATTCTAGGACCATGATAACCATCTTAACTCAAGATGGTTCTTAACCATCTTGAATTGGTCATATTTCATATTTTTGTAACTTTTATTAATAGTTTCTTTAATAATTATATATATTTATCAATTATAATAATATAATACTTATTAGCTAAGTCAAAAAATATAATAATAGCCTAATTTTATCAATCAAAGTAGAAAATACACATTTTATACATAGTTTTATATTTATGAAATAAATATAAACAAATAATTATTTTAAAATTGTTTATAAGTTGTAGTAACCCTGAAAATAATGAAATATACATTTAGAATGATTTAAATACAGTTAAATTTAACTTTAATGGTGATTTAAAAAAAATGCAAGATGGTTAAGAACCATCTTACGTTAAGATGTTTATCATTTTCGTTCTAGAATTGATAATCATAGAGAAAATCACGCAATACTACAGAAATCACAATAAGAGCACACCACAGTAGGAATTTATAGTTTCCACTACTGATTTTTTGTTTCATCTCTTTTCTTTGATTCTTACAAACACTACAACACAAACTCAAATCATGTTCCCAAATTTCTATCAGAAGAAGCACTTAACAGTTAACATGCATGATGAAATCCAATCTCTACAAATTTCACCACATTTGCTTCCCAAAAACATCCTGGATCACTGTCTCACAAATTTGATGACTTTAATTTCACTGCAATTTTAACTCGACGTGAACAAAAAAATTAGGCAAGATCATTTGGAGGAGGGTTAGACAGCTTAAACATGAATGGTGACGAATATATACTAAGATAGAGCAGTGAATGTTGTTTACCTTTTACCCACTCTCATAAGGACTCCTTTGGTGGTTCCTTGCTGCCTCCAGGTAGCAATGCCAAAGTCTCGACAAAATCATCGACGAAAACTATTCCATCCTTATAACTTTCCGCCAAATTCTGTACTCGCCTGCTCTGAATGTCGTAC
The DNA here is from genome assembly GCA_029582165.1 of Portulaca oleracea. Taxonomy (NCBI): domain Eukaryota; kingdom Viridiplantae; phylum Streptophyta; class Magnoliopsida; order Caryophyllales; family Portulacaceae; genus Portulaca; species Portulaca oleracea. The sequence continues at coordinate 5,898,213 of CM055883.1, read as the reverse complement.
ACAATCAGTCCTCGTCTCGTGCTGAAGTAGAACTTGCCATCACTCCTAACATACAAAAACGACTTATCATACGGCATAAGATTGGTAAGAATTTTGATCCGATTGACCCAAGATTCATCCACGCCATAACCTTCCATAACCCATATCCGACATCCTTTCAAGTCTTCCTCCACCAATGCAAGTGACCCATGAAGAGCACACAACTTCCCAAATCTTATCTCTCTCTCCGCAGGCAACCCGAAATACTGTAACGCATTATTCTGCACATCAAACACGACAATACAAGGTTCATCCAGGGGGTCTTTTCCTACCCAATGCAGCGCCCCGTTGAGAGAAACTATTCTTCTGATCGTATGACTCAACCCGATGACAGATTCAGAACCGATGCTACAGCTTCTCCAAGAACCCGTGCTGAAAGAGTAAACCTCAATCACGACAGTCGAACGAATCCTTCGATTTCCATGGAGAATTCCTCGCCTCCAAGACGGATGATCACAGGGTATTACGACCAATTTATAGTCGTCATTAGGCACCCCAGGAAGAGGTTCAACAAGCACAACCCGAATACGTCGAATGAAGTATGATCGGTTAGGATAAGCTATCTCTATCGATTTTCTAGTCGAAGGGTTCCAAATTACGAAACTGACTACTTTACCATTAGCTAACTTGCAACATAACACAAACCCATTTGCATAATCCACAGGCCAAAGATGCCCGAAATCGTTGGAGGTTAAATCAGCTTGATAAGTTAGCCTGAAGGTATCACTGCAGCGAATAGAGCATCGTCGCAGACGACGATACCCTTGTTCTTCGATGAGGAACAAACGGGAATAATTTGAATATGGACGAGTTTTGTTGTTGTTGTAAAGACGGAAATGTAAGGAAGCGAAATCAGAGGTATCGATCAAAGTTTTCCATTGCTTAGAAACGCACCTGAATTTGAGGAGGGTTTTGACTGGGAGCCTGCCCAGGATTTGTTAGAGCAAATCTAGGGGAAATTCGAAGGAGATTGTTGTGGGTTTGGTTGATTTGAAGGTGTTGCTCAACATTTTGTGGTGATTGTAGGCCAACCCAGGTGAGAAAATGAGAAAGTGAGAAGTTTAGGTGAGTGGAGAATGTAGATCTGTGAATTTGGGGGAAACAGATTGATGAGAATTGAATGGGAGTGAAGAAAGAGATGGAAACAGAGGGTAAGCGTGTGTGAGTGACTACTATGAAAGGAAAGGACTGCACTTGTCCAAAAGGGGAAGGTGTGAAAGATGTCTTTTTTCATACTCAAATTGTGTGTGTGAGAGTGAGAGAGGAGTGCCTTCATAAAATTGGTAGCCTACCCTATAGAAAAGAAAAACAAATTTAAAAATGAAAAATTGGAATCTAATAATCCAAACTTTATGTCCATTTTGATCTAACAAATCAAACTTAACTTTTTGGTATTGGCAAACTGCACTTAACATAATATTTTTCATAGTGAACCTCCACCAATTTACGGTTAACGGAAAAATGACATGAAGATTTTTTTTGTTGATGTGGAGAGTTTTATAGACAAAAAATAAAGGGAAAATGAAGATGACTTGTGCTTGCTGAATTGGCAACCCTGCTTATTCAATCTCCTAAACACTCCACAAGTTTGTATAAATACAAGATATAACAAATCATCAACCATTCGCCCCATAATATTTGTGCCTCTCTAATATGTGATAAGAAAAGAAATGGATTACTAGATAAGTTTTCATAGACAAATACATATAACTACATAAGCACACACGTTTTGTATCCAGTGACCTAGATTCCTCACTTCTCCGCTTGGGTTATGCATCGCGAAGACTCGCTTCCAACCAAGAACCATTACTGCCATCTGCTATGAGCTTCCTCTAGATTTGTTGGCCCAAGTTCTGGGAGGCTCCCGGTGAAAACCCTGCTTAAGTTCAGGTGCATTTCTAAGGAATGGCAGTCTTTGATCGATATGTATTATTTTGCTTCTTTGCATTCCACTCTTTACAAGAACAACCCTGAAAAGCCTCCCTCATTCCTTCTCTTCTCTTTGCATTCCACTCTTTACAGCAATTCCAAGTCCAACTCTTGTCCATGAACTGTCCCTACGTCGCACATGTCAACTTGTTGCTCTACATGGGGTTTTACATTGGGTTGGACATAAGTCATCCGGCCCCTTTCACAAAATCTACATCGTTGCGTTTGATGTGCAAGGTGATGATCATGCCTTCCATTTTATCCGCATGCCTAAGGGTACTGAATACGGATCAAAGTTGTACGCCCTTCGTGATTCCGTTGCAGTGGTGCACATACCATACAGGGACTACGAAGTATGGGCGTTTGAGGGCTATGTCGCGGATGAGTCTTGGGTCCTTCGCATCAAAGTTAGTGGTGACTATATAAATTTGATTTATCTTACAAGGAACAGGGAGTTGTTTCTCAGAAGGGGGATCCGAGGAAGACGAGGGGTGAATGTGTATATGAAACCAACTCAACCAAAAACTTAAGTTGATAGTTGAAGCCCCCATGAATAGTTTTATACTCTAACAGTGTATAATGTCGAGAGCGGGCGATCTGAGATGCTGGCTACAAGCTATGATGAATATGTAATTTTCATGGACACTTTTGTAGAGACTTTGGCGTTACCACCTGGGAGTTACAAAGAACCCACTTGTGAGAGTAGCTAACAACACCAGTAATCACCTCCGATTTCGCTTAAGTAGACTGTTTTGTTTTGTCCAAAATTCAGCATCGTTCGTTCCTGTTTATTGATTTCACGCATTGGGGCGTGTGTGGTTTCTTCTTCAGGGGTACATTAATGGTGCAAAATGTTGGGAACTTGTCTACTGATTACGCTCATCTCGAGAATGATGGTGAACTATCCATCCCCTTGTGAAGAAATTTGTTGTCTTTTAATTTATGTAGTGCATCATTCAAAAGGTAGAAAATTCTAACTTTAAAGAAGCAATTAATCATTCTTGTTACTCAAGCGAGACCAAAGTCCCTCTTGCTTAATGGTACGTTCGTGAGAGGAGACAAAGCCCAAGCAACATAAGCCTACAATAAAATTACCTCCGCCCCAATTTCTTTGTCACCTTAACTAGTTTTATCATATCAAGAAGCGAGCACTGGAATTAAATTGCCACTAAACTTGTCAAAATTATATTACTAGATAAACATATTTTGAGCTCAAAATTCATATTTGAGCTTTTTTAATCAATTTTATCGTATTACAAAATTTTGAATCAAACCGTGAAAATTGAATTTAACTTTTAAGTTTCAATTAGAATTAGTGACAAAAAATGAACTAAGCATCTAATTTCATTAATATAGCTTTTTCTGCGGTCTATTGGTGTGTTTGGCTGTAGTTCATGTTTAGTTCTTGCAGTGTTTTTATTTTGCAGTTTGGTTGTAACCTTGTTGGGGGGTGGATGCTTGCAGTTGTTTTTGCGGATTGTTATTTGTTTTGAACTTTTAGCCTTTTGACAATTAATAATCTAAAAAAAATGGCTACATGTTACATATGAAAGGATTTGGAGCACAAAATTCATATATAATTTTTTTTAAAAGACGGCTTAGTTTCAATTAGAACTAGTGGCAAAAAATGTCAGTATAAGTCTTTCTCCTTATTTAAAAAGACGGCTTAGTTTTCCCTCCAAAAAAAGGACACGTTAGCCCTAATGTACTCAGCACTCACACCACTCACACTCACACTCACACTCACACGATCCCACCCTTCGCATGAATCAATTCGACCCAAATTCCCCTAATTCCACCCATTTCTTTTTTCCTCAAATCATCACTGACATAAATTTCTCACACCCCCGCTAGGGTTTCGGTATAATTAGCAGGAAATGGCGAGGAAGAAGTCGAAATCAAGCAAACCCACAAGTTTGTGCTTTGATTTTCCGCTGGATTTGGTTGCTCAAGTTCTGGGTAGACTCCCAGTGAAAACCCTCCTCAAATTCAGGTGCGTTTCTAAGCAATGGCGGTCTTTAATTGATAGCCCTGATTTTGCTTCTTTGCATTTTGCTCTGTACAACAACACTCGTCAAAATGCTCCCTTATTTCTCATCGAAAGGGGTCTCCGATGCTCGATACGCCGCCGGGACACTTTCCGGAAAATAGGTCAAGTCGATTTTCCTGAAGATTTAGGCTGGCTTTCGCCAATGGGTTATGCGAATGGCTTCATTTTATGTGCTAAGTTAAATGATGATGTTAATGTCGTAAGTTTTGTGGTGTGGAACCCCTCAACTAGAACATACACAGAAATACCATACCCTTCTTCATCCTCATCAGAGTCATGCCGCCCTGGAGAAATGAAGACAGAGCTTTTTGGGTCACCTAATGACGACTATAAATTGGTTGTAATACCCTGCCATCGCCCTTTTAAGGATCCAGATAGTACTGTTCTTATTCAAGTTTACTCTTTTAGTACTGCCTCCTGGAGAAGCACTACCATCCATGCACAATCTGTCCGTTTACTGTCGCGTTGTCCTAGACCAATAGTTCTTCTGAATGGAGCTGTTCATTGGATCGGATGCAACCCTTTGAATGAAACCCTTATTGTAGCGTTTGATGTGCGAGATTATGTCATCCGTTATCTTCGCTTGCCTAATGATATTCAATGTGGAATTCTGTCTGTTCTTCATGAGTCCCTGGTGGTGTTGGAGGAGCCAGAATGGGGATGCTATAACATGTGGGTGATGGAACGCTATGGTGTTGATGACTCGTGGGTGCGTCGCCTCAAAATTGTTACCGATGATGACTACTTTAGGTATCTTAGAAGGAACGGCGAGTTGTTTTTCAGGATGGGAAAACAAGGTGTACAGGTGTATGACACTGAGAGCAGGCAAATTGAGGAGCTGGCTACAAGTTATAGTGGGTTTATATCTTTCATGGACACTTTTGTAGAGACTTTGGTGTTACCACCCGGGAGCTTACAAGGAACCCACTTGGGAGAGTAGCTAACAACACCAGTGATGACCTCCAGTTTTGCTCAGGTCGACTGTCTTGCTTATCCGAAATTCAGCATCGTTCCTGTCTAGTGATTTCGTGCATAGAGGCGTGTGTATTTTCTTTTTCAGGGGTACATTAATGGTGCAAAATGTTGGGAACTTGGTATTTGGTGATGTTGCAGGGCCTACTGATTGGCACCTTGGGAGTGCAATCGGTGTCTATCATTGGTAAAATATAGCACCGAAAATGAATATGTTAGCTTTCATTACAGTTCTATGATTGTTATGCTGTGGGGGGTTTGAGATTGTACCAATAGGTCATAGTTTGAAGTTGCAGAATCTAAGGTTAAATTGTTTGTGCTAAACAAAACGTTGGTTTGCTCATCTCTGATCCTCATTGGTAAGTTTTGACTAGTTTTGAATTACAGAAGCTTGGATTGAATGTATGGGTCCTTGGTATAATTGAAGAAATTACGTTCATCTCCTTACGAACAGAGTTGTGGTGTTAGTTAATGTCATGTTGTTGAAGATGAGAATTGAAAAGAGGGCAACAGTCATTCTTGTGATGTGATCAGCTCTTCATCATTCATGTCTATAATTCTATGCGTTTATTTATCGGAAAATTGGAATCTAATTAACCAAACTTTATGTCCATTTTGATCTAACAAACCAAACTTAACTTTTTGTTTATGGCAAACTGTACTTAACATAATACTTTTCTTAGTGAACTTCCACCAATTTTCGATTATCGAAAAAAATGACATGAAAGTTTTTTTGTTGATTAAAATGAACCTAATTAAAATGAACAATGTGTTGGAAGAAAGGCTCGAGCAACTATTGTCATTTTTCCGGTAACCAGAAATTGGTGGAGGTTCACTAAGAAAAATATTATGTCAATTACAGTTTGTCATTAACAAAAAGTTAAGTTTGATTTGTTAGATCAAAATGGACATAAAATTTGGTTTATTAGATTCCAATTTTCCTTTATTTATCCCATGAAAGATGGCGTTTTTATCCTAGACATACAAAAGATTACCATTATAACACAGCACAATTACATTGTCCATCAATCAATACCATCCTAAACCGAGGCAAATAATCACTATTCTTTTTAACCTGAATATATTTGAAGTGTTGGTTAGGTACTTAGGTTGCAGTGTTTTTTTTTTTTTTTTTTGCAAGTATTCAAGTTGATTTAAGGTTAACAACAAGTAATAACTCATGATTAAGGGTCAATCACATCCCTGATTGAGGGGATTAGTCACTCATACATCGTATGTGTAAATGCATGACTCCGTACGATTAGATTATATAAAACTTAGTTCAACGATTGTCACATTAGATTAGATTATATTCCTTTGATTTATCCGCTAAAGATTCGATCTCTTGTGTGCTTTGAACTTCATGGGAATTTCTCTTTTCTTTGATTGTTACAAACACTGCAAACAAACTGAAACCATCTTCCCAAATTTCTCTTTTCTTTCATCATGGCTTGATATCAGAAGCACTTAACAGTTAACATACATGATGAAAGCCAATCTCTACAAATTTGATGTATGTTATTATTTCTTCCATGTTGCTAGCATTTCGCCTCATTTGCTTCCCTGGATCATCAGGACTCCTTTGGTGGTTCCTTGCTGCTTCCAGGTAGCAATGCCAAAGTCTCGACAAAATCATCCACGAAAACTATTCCATCCTTATAACTTTTCGCCATATTCTGGACTCGCCTGCTCTGAATGTCGTACACTATCAGTCCTCGTCTCGTGCTGAAGTGGAACTTGCCATCACTCCTAACATACAACGAAATGCAAAATGATAAATATTTTGACGTTTAATAATTATTAGTTTAATGTAAATATATTTAAATTACTATAAAGATGTATTTCATTATTTTGATGCTCAATATAACTTATAAATAATATAAAAATAATTATTTATTTGTGTTTTTTCATTAATATAAAATTATGTATAAAATACATTTTCTTCATGAATTAGATTATCATATTTTCCCCTTTCAATTTCTCTGGTCTTTATTGTTCTTCTCTATTATTCTCTCTATATTGTATTCATATATTTATTGTTTCATAACAATTACATTATTATTTATATTTGGGAAATTCCATTTGATAAGTTTCAACTTTTGCCTATTTCAAATTGTCAACCACTTTTCAAATTATTCCAAGTGATAGGCTTATTTTAAAAATTATTCCAAATGGTAGGCATATTTTGAGAACTTTAAAAATTATTCCAAGTTTTCAAGCACCTTAAAAACTATTCTTAGTTGTCAAACACTTAAGATATTATTCCAAGTGATTCAATTGCGAGACTGATAGAGAGAGATAAATGAAATTGAGAGAGGAGGAAAGTTTTGCGAGCAATATTTTAACAACGGTACAAGAAGAAGCTCACGAGATGGAATAATTTTCAAAATAAGCCTACCACTTGAAATAGTTTAAATAGTGGTTGACAGCTTGGAATAGGTTAAAGTTGAAGCGTACCAAATAGAATTTCCCTTTATATTTTTTGACCTAACTCATAAGTATTATACTCTTATAGTTGACAAAAATATATATATAATTATTAAAGAAAATATCATTAAAAGTTACAAAAATATGAAATATGAAATATGAACAGTTTAAGATGATTATTAATCATCTTGAATCAAGATGTGTATCATTATCCAAAAGAAAATTGAAAAAAAAATGATTAGGTGGTATTGAAAAAAAAATGATTCAAGCATTAAATCACAATTCCAAGTCCAACTCTTGCTGGTAACTCAGCCTTGTTATTTTATATGGTTGACTAGCTGCGGTGTCACAATACACTGCATTTTGCCAAAATTCACCACAATATATCAATCCATCACAATTTACCACAACCCACCACAATTTACTTTTCAAATTTATTTTATTTTTTATTAAAAAATTAAAATTTATACAATATTTCATTAAAACAACTCACCCAATCACTTTACCCTTTTTTTATTTAAAAAACAATATAATATTTCGTCTCACTTGTTCCAATTATTTTTTTACAATTATCAATACAGTTTACAATTATAAAAAACAAAACTCACCACAACTTATTAATAACCCACCACAATTTCACCACATCGCACCGCACCATACCGCATCCAGCCGTATAAAAGAACTGGGCCTTACTTTGATAAATATACAGAGTATTAATTCTTACTTTCTAAGCTAAAAAAATATTTTTTAACTACCACAATTTAAAAAAAAAATTTGCCCTATGAAACACCCCCTCTTCTCCCTTCCCTCCAATAATCCACTTAAACCCATTACCCGCACTTTTCTATCTCCACTGCCTCCATTCAAGAAACGTACGACGTCGTATTTCCGTCCGGCACCGACAATTTGATCGGAAAATTGTTCAGTTCTCCGATCTCTTGCGATGGAGCTAGTTTTACTTAACTGAACTATTCATATTGTTGTGTTTCGTCATTCGCGAATCAATTTCCCCCAAATTCCCCAAACCCTAACCCTCTCTGTCTTCCCCAAAACCCCACTCACTACACTATTCTTTAACCTAAATTTCTCACTTTCCCACTTGTGTTCGGGGTATAATTTGCAGCGATGGCGAGGAAGAAGTGGAAATCAAGCAAACCCACAAGTTTATGCTTCGATTTTCCGCTGGATTTGCTGTCTCAAGTTCTGGGGAGGCTCCCTGTCAAAACCCTACTCAAATTCAGGTGCGTTTCTAAGGAATGGCGGTGTTTAATCGATAGCTCTGGTTTTGCTTCTTTGCATTGCCGTCTTTACAACAGCAATCGTCAAAATGCTCCCTTATTTCTTATCGAAGGAGATTGGCGTCATCATTGGCAACGATGCTCCACACGGCGTGTTGATAACTTCAGGAGAACTTGTCAATTTGATCTAAAGAAGGATTTCGGTGATCTTAAGCCGGTGGGTTATGCGAATGGCTTTGTTTTATGTCGCAAATCGTATTGTAATAATAAGGGTAGAGTTGAAAGCTTTGTAATATGTAACCCCTCGACTAGAAAATCGACAGAGGTAATCTATCCGTGGGATTCAGACCACAATTTGCGGGTGGTGTTAGTTTGTGTTGGGGGATCGAATGATGATTATAGATTGGTTGTAATACCCTTTGATCATCCGTCTTGGATGAGAAGAGGGTCTTATCTCGAACAAAGAATTCCTGAAACCGCCGTAATTCAGGTCTACTCTTTTAGGACTCGCTCTTGGAGAAGCTGTAGGATCGATATGAAATGTGTTAGTGACATGTATGATGCTATTTTCCCTGCTGATGTCCGAGCAATTGTTCCTCTGAATGGGGCTCTGCATTGGAGGGGACGCAATCCCGAGAATGAACGTTGTATTGTCGCGTTTGATGTGCGAAATGAGGCTGTGCGGTGTTTCGCATTGCCTGCTGTACAGGGCATAGAATATGCGAAATTATCTGTTCTTCATGAGTCGCTTGTACTGGTGAAGGGAGAAGGCGAGGGGTTTCATATCTGGGTCATGGAACGCTATGGCGTGGATGGATCTTGGGTCAATCGCTTCCAAATCGATATGGGACCTGAGAAGTTGTTCCTATATCTTAGGAGGAACGGCGAGTTCTATTTCAGCACAGGGATCGGAGTGAATGTGTGTGACATCGAGAGCAGGCGAATCAAGAATCTGGCTAAAAGTTATGGCGATAGAATAGTTTTCATGGATACTTTTGTAGAGACTTTGGGGTCACTACCTCGAGGCAGCAAGGAACCAAAGGTAAATAACTTTCAGTACTCTCTCCTTTGACCGTGCACCTTAATATAAAATTTCATAGCCATTCATGTGTTCTGATTTCATGGACTTGTGCGAGGCTGTTGTGTTTCAACGAAGGTTCGATCACTACACAAGTACATTAATGAAGCTGAATGTTGTGTATTATTCTAGGATGTAATGTAATGATGGGTACTTCGGAAGCTTAATTTGTATGGTATCCCTCTAAAATATATAGCCGTAGTAGTAATGGCAAGCGAATGATTTATGTTACTTTCCGCGTAAATTAAGTAATTAACCATCATCAGACTTGTGTTGTTACAGACTTACAGTTATGAGAAACTAAGGTTAAATGGTTTTTGATAAACAAAATTTATGTTGCTGTTGGCTTGCTTATCTGTGATCCTCATGTATGATTGAATACATTGGAATTACAGAAGCTAAGGTTGGATTGTTGGGGTCCTGTGTATGATATTATAAATTACCATATCTCAAGAATAATAACCTCCATTACAATGACCTCCATTCTCGTTCTCAATATTTCTTGTTTTATTTTTTCCCCAAGAAAACAATGCAGACTAATTACAATGAGCGCGTGGAAGAGGAGTGCGCAAAGGTGCCTGAGGAAGGACAACCACCGTCACACATAATGCCTGAAGGTGATATCGGGCAGGAGAAAAGTTCGACTAGTCAGGGCAAAGTCCAAAGCATGGGAGATGAGGGAGATGTTATGAAGAAAAAGATCCCCCAAATTGCAGCCACGAGACAACAAAGCCACCGTTATGATGTTCCTTACGATGTGAGAGTACGTGTTACTGAGCTCAACAGAGAACTATCTCAGCATGTGGATGAACCAACGAGGGAAACACGACAACTGAAAGAGGACATGCAACAACAGTTTGAGCAACCGGAAGAGCCATTCCAACAGCAGCAACAGCGAATGGAACAAAAACTTGAAGCGCTATATGAGCAAATGCAACAGCGAATGGAACAAAAACTTGAAGCGCGATTTGAGCAAATGCAACAGCAAATGGAACAAAAACTTCAAGCGGTATATGAGCAAACGCAACAGCAAATACAACAAGAAGTACAACAGCAATTTCAAGCGCAATATGAGCAAATACAACAGCAACTTCAAGCACAATGGGTGCAACCTTTTATGGCTTTCTCCTCCTCTGGAGGCAATATTGGGGACGGAGCCATTGCGCATCGTCCTGGAGGCTTTGGTGGTGGATCTTTTGCGCAAACTGCATTCGGTGTGGCCCCCACTCATCTTCACGGCCCCCTTGGAGGCTTTCAGCAGCAAATTGCATCATTTTGCTTGAGGTCCCACCACCACACGCCTCTGCCGAGCTTTGTCCCACAGCAGAGCGCACCCCCTTATCAGGAGGACCAATTTGTTGGTGAGTTGTTTCGGAAGACAAATACGAGTTCTCAGGTCAATGAGGATGGAGGTGAGAAGGACAACGACGAGAGCTATGCCCAGGTCGACGAGGACTAAGATGGTGAGGAAGATGATATCTACTCATAGAGTTTAAGCTAAGCCATGGTTTAAGTAGTTCTTTCATTGGTATTGTTTTGGACGATTTGGGTCTTTTTTTTGTTTGTGAGTTTAATATTTACAAGTGGAATCATATTAGATGGATGGTAGCTTTGTAAGTTGTAACACATCATTTGGCTAAGGTTGATCTGATTAGGGAAGTACAATTCTGGTTAGAAGCTTGCCCAACTAAACTGTATCGATGGATAATCTATCAATATAATTTATATTGTAAGAGATTGAGGTTAAAGTGATATATATTGTATGTCGTAAAAAGTTAAAAGTGATGCTCCTCTCCTTAATAATCGTTTATTTTAAATTTTAGGGACACATCCTTAGTTTTGCTTATGTATATACAATGTATATGTTATGTTGGACTTTGAACATCTCATGACATACATTAATCTCATGCCTGAAGCATGAGTTATATGTCTCATCCTTCTTAGAACTTCTGATTGTTTTGAGACAATCAAATTCTTTATTGTATTTATCTAATAACCTAGTTTTAATTTTATTTAATCACTTTAAATTTGGAGCCAATTTAAAAATTATTTAAAAACTATTAATAAGAAAAATATTATCATTGTTATTATGGAAAAATAATATTATTTTTAAAAAAAACTATCTACATATATATATATGGAAAATTGGATTGTAGTAAGTTGAACTATGGAGGTTGAGATAATGGTAAGGTGAACTTTAAAAAGATATTGAACTAAGTTGAATTATTGAACCCTTGAATTTCCGTCGACGGTTATCAAGTTTTCCTACCATTGTTTTCCTACATGGCACCTATATTGTCGTGAATCTCAAATTTTAATATGTTGTATTGTAGTAGTCTAAATTATTATAAATTGAATTATAGTATCCCAAACTATAAGATATTGGGGTGTAGTGTTCTTGTAATTCAAAATATTATTCAATTTAAACCAATTTAGTGACGATGCACAAAAATCTAATAGTCTAATAATTCAACTTATTGTGACAGTGATATATTTGGAGTGTCCAACCAAGGATTAGATCATGTACTCGGGACCATAAAGCACAATGGTCTCGGTGCTCATCTAGTGCTTGTTTGGCCTAGCTTTTGGAGGTGTTTTTGGAGTTAAAAAGCACAAACTAGACCAAACGGTGTATTTTTTAAAAGCTAATAATTGTTTTCCAAAAACAGTTTTGGCCAAAAACAGCTCCAAAAGTAGAAGCAGTAAATTGCTGCTTCTACTTCCTACAAACTAATCTCTACTCAATCTATAGGATTTTTTAGTGATTAGTTTCCATAATTTCAAATAAATATTATGATTCTTATAAAGATATCATTTAAATATTTTAATATTATGTTAGAACATTTAATATTATGTTAGACATTTTTATTATTTAATTTCTTTACAAATATGGTATTTAGTAAATTTTTGATACATAAATATTTAATTTAAAGAATTGTAGTTAAGTAAGACCATATATAGTTATAATAGTAATTATTATAACTATAACTATAACTATACGTTTATAATTATTGCTAAAATTAAAACATGATAATTTGTTTAAAAATTAATAAAAAGAGAAAATTGTAAATAATCATATGATAATTTTACTCTAAAAAACACATGATAATTTTAAAAGTTAGGTTAAATAATTAAATTTAGTAAAAATATTATATTATGAGTTAGGCCAAACACTTTAATTTAAAAAAATCACTTATCTCATAAGTTCAGCCAAACACTTCAATACCTCTCCAAAAATAGCTTTTATAAAAACTGTTTGTAAGAAACAAAAACACCTCTTCTGAAACTAGGCCAAACAGGCACCTAGTTTCTATTTTTGGCTCCTTTAACCTTGTTTGCGCTTCATGACAGACACTTGGATCAAGTGTTACATTTAGGTTGGGATCATAAATGAAGATGGCCCCAAATATATTATCCAAGTTTCCCAGTATTCAGCTTACCTTTATCCCAAACGTTGTGATTTGGCTTACTATAATCCAACTTTCCCATAAAAACATAGACATAAAAATGAAGGATCTCAAATTTCTCAATAAAAAGAACATCTCCCCGACTCCCCCTGTTGTTAAAAGACACCCACACCATGAGGCATAAGCACTATTTTTAAACGACATCACAAGTTTCTGCATGGCACCCGTTAGCTGTTAGTTGTTGACTGTCTGTATTAATTGTTCATTATTAACTATTTAAATTAGTTGTTTGTATTAACTGTATGGACTGATTGTTTAGAAAAGTTAAGTTTGATAAAGTTAGTTGTTTTTGAAAAAGTAATTGTTCAAATTTCATTTATGCGGCTATATACCTTTTATCACAAAGTTTAAATAATATGTTAAAATTACCTTTATGATGACATGTATGTAATTTTTGATAAATTTTGGGTTAAATGGTAATTTCCACAAATAATCAATCTAATACGTTGCTCAGGTCAGCATATAGAAAATCATTCTATTGGACTAAATCAACCAAGTAAATAGACTATATTCGTCCCAAAACATTTGTCATTTAACTAAATTTTAAGTCTTATTTACTCACAAATTATAATAAATTAAAATATAAAATTACTGTCTTAAAAAGATTATTTACTAAAAACTAAAATAACAGTAATTCTATATAGTAGCTTATTTGACTTAAGTCAATTTTTTTCGATAAGTTGTTCATTGCCGGTTGTTCAATCTCTTCTCTCTCATTGTTCAATCTTCAATTCTTCACGAATCAATTTCCCCCCAAATTCCCCAAAATCACAGACCCTATCCCCGTATCCCGTGACCTAAGTTTCTCACTTTCCCACTTGGGTGGAAGTATAATTTGCAGCAATAGCGAGGAAGAAGTCGAAATCAAGTAAAACCACAAGTTTGTGCATCGATTTTCCGCTGGATTTGTTGGCTCAAGTTCTGGGTAGGCTCCCAGTGAAAACCCTACTCAAATTCAGGTGCGTTTCTAAGGAATGGCGGTCTTTGATTGATACCTCTCATTTTGCTTCTTTGCATTTGAGTGTTTACAACAAAAATCGTCAAAATGCTACCCTATTTCTTATCGAAGGTGGGGGTGGTGAGATCAGATGCTCGATACGATGCAGTGACACTTTCAGGAAAACTTGTCGACTTGATTTACCCAGCGATTTCGCCCGTCTTTGGCCTGTGGGTCATTTGGATGGCTTTGTTTTATGTTGCAACTTAGATGATAAAAATTTTTCCAAACTTGAAAGCTTTGTCATGTGGAACCCCTCAACTAGAAAATACAAGGAGATAGCCTATCCTTCATGCTCATACTACTTCATAGGAAATGTCGAGGTGGTGCTAGTTGACACTGCTGCTGGGGTAGCTAGAGCTAATGATTATAAGGTGGTTGTAATACCCTTTGATCATCCTTCTTGGCACGTTCGATATGGCGACCGTGCAAGGGTCCCTTCGACTGTCCTAGTCGAGGTTTACTCTTTTAACACTGGTTCTTGGAGAAGCTCTAGCATTGATTCGAAATGCGTCGATGTCGTTAGGAATTGTTTTAGACCAGTAGTTTCTCTGAATGGGGATCTACATTGGATTGGACACGACCCCATAATAAACCTTGTATTGTCGTATTGGATGTGCAAAATGATATCTTGCGGTATTTCAGCTTGCCCGCTGTACAAGACATACTGTCGGTAAAATTGCATATTTTTCGTGATTCACTTACATTGGTGAAGAAAGAAGACGAGGGCCATCATATTTGGGTCATGGAACGCTATGGTGTGGATGAATCTTGGGTCAATCGCATCAAAATTGATACAATACATGAGAGGTTATTATTCTTGTATCTTAGGAGTAATGGCAAGTTCTTCTTCCGTACTAAGACAGCGGTGAAGGTGTTTGATGTTGAGAGCAGGAAAGTTGTGGATTTGGCTAAAATGTTTGTAGGCGTAGTAGTTGTCATGGATACTTTTTTAGAGACTTTGGCATCACTACCTGGAGGCCACAAGGAATCAAAAGCAGCGCTCTTATGAGAGTGGCTAAAAAGGTAAATAACTTTCATTGTTCTGTCTATAGACTGATTTCATGGACATATTATGCTGGGTTGTTGTGTTGTGGGGGAGTGGGTTGAGGGGTGGTTCACAGCATATGAGACTGGCACTTTGGAAGCTTAGTTGGAATCCCTCTAAGGGCCTGTTTGGTTGGAAGAAAGGGAATGGAATTATATATCTTTGGGTATCAAATTCCCAATTTTTAAGTTTGTTTGAGCCTTTTAGGGTTTGGGACTTGATACTCAGGGGTTTCAAGTTCCTCCCTTTTGAGAGGAATCTCATATCTCTCATATTTGGGGGGAATGATCTAATTCCCAAAAATAATACAAAGATAGAAAAGAAAATGTTATCATAATATTCTCACACCCCCTAATGTTTTTCTTGCCATCAATATACGTCTCTACCTCCTACCAAGAACCCTAACCCTTCTCCCTCGTAGTATTGCCATTGCCGTCTGAAGAACAAACCTCGCCGAAAAATTTTGACCGTTATTATTTTAATTTATATAATGATTCATTATATAAAATTAATGTCATTAGATTTGTAATACAAAATACTATTAGAAAAGTATAATATTATATTTTTTAAAAAAATCTTATATGAGAAATTATTAATTAAAGATTGACATTGAAAAACGTAAGTGATAGATAAAAAAAATTATTACAAGAATGTTATAATTAATGGTAATTCAAATAATTAATATTAAAGAAATTTCAATTTTTATAGTATTAAAAAATTATAATATTCAAATAAATTAAGGGTTGATTCCATTCAATTACTATACCAAACGACAGTAACTGGGTACTGATTTCATTCTTTAACTACACCAAACAACTGATTTCAAGTATCAAGTTCCATTCCTTTTTTTTTTTTTTCAAGAATCAAGTTTCATTCCATTCCATTCCTGAATTGGTGAACCAAACAGACCCTAAATATATAGCCATAGAAGCAAGGGGGCAATCAAATACTAGTAATTTGTATTACTTTCTTTTCCCTATAAATGAAGTAATTAACTGTCATCAGACTTGTGTCATTACAGATATGATGCCTCTTCCCTTGCTACAAAGTGCCAAATTGCCACACTGTTTTCTCTAGATTTTTCTTTTGCTGGTAGACTAAAGTGGATTGGTGACTTGACTGAGCGCTCAAAATGTGGACCAAAGCTAGTGTAGCAGCTACTGGCATGTAAAATATGAGCTCAAACCAAGTTATGTTCATCAGTGTTCTCCAACTAAGCTATGCTTATAAGGGTTCAACATAAACCATGCCTGATTGAATATAACCCCCCCCCCCCTCCCCCCCAACCCAAATCTTCCCAAAAACATGATGATTTGCGATATTATCTTGCCATATATACTTGCTATGTGTTCTTGATGTGCAGACTTGGTTGTGTTGGTGTGCTGGACACAGTTCGTAGTGTTAAATGCATGTTTGGATGATAGATTCTCAATGATTAATAGTTTCATGAGTCTGTTAGCTCTTGTTGTCATTTAGGAATAGCCTAGTGGGAGCAAGGTTGTCATAATCGGGATCCTAACTCGGATCCATGGGGTAGTTAGGATTGGAATTAACCCCATGTAGGATCGTGGATCGGAATGTAGATGGTAGAATCGCATCGAGGATTTTGAATCATAAAATCATAGGATTGTAGATCAGGGTCGGGATTTTCATAAATGGCATACACTTTTACATGTATCTAAACTGTCTAACCCCTTTTCTAGATGATCTTATTCTTGCCTCATCTGTATGCCCCAAAATGAAAATTGTACTGAAGGTAAAGTCATCCAATTTGAAAGACAGTGATCCCCTATATTTTCTGCAATCAAATGAGATGAAAATGTTGGTAATGAATGAGAAAGAAATAACAATATAACATATTGAAGCGATCTTATGACATCCTTAGGGCCTGCTTTGAATCCTTAGATTTCCAATTTGCAAAGAAAACAGATGAAACATTCAGTAGTCTTAAACTAACTCTTGAAAAATGAAAGTCAGTGCTTCGTATATCGTACGAGTTTATTAATACTTTTCTTGTATATGGAACGTTCAGTGTGAATTATACTTGGATCCTCATACATTTATGTGGCAGATGGTAGACAAGTCACAGCAAGGAAGAAAGAAAGAAAGCTTTTGGTTTTAGATGCTGGCAATGCCAAGCTGACAGACACTACACTGATGATGTTTAGGTATATATTAAGTTGGATGCATGCATTTTTATTTTTATTTTTGCGCTGTTGTATTTTCATGAAAACTGAAGCGGTGGCAGTGTACTGCAACAACTTATAGATAAGTCATAAGTTGATTTCACTGCTATTTTGATTTCCTTGAGTACATGTTCTTTGGTTGTAACTAACTTAATTTAGGTGATCTGTTGTAATGCAAGTTTGTTATTTATATTTTGTCATCTTTGTGGGTGTTTTTCCTTGTTCTTTGTTTCCCTAAGACCTACAGAACAATATTTCCTCAAATTAATTTTCCTTCAGGGTTCGTAGGGCTGAATTTGTTTTTGTTTGATTGTACGTTACATTGTTATTGAATTACACGGATATGTTGATCTTAAGTTTGAAGTCGCTTTGAGAGGGTTTAGAGTAAATCAGTATTCTCCGTAGAATTTTCAATATTAATTTGTCTCTGCGGAGACATCCTATAAAATAAATTAAGTAATCTCTCTCTTTTACAATAAGTATCACAGTAATTTTTGTTTTTAAATTTTCATAATATATATATTAATTGTGTAGTTAGTCCAGTGATTTGCATGTGAGTTTTTCCATTGATGAACTGCAAGTTCGATCCCTGATACACGCAAATGTTGCATTTTTTGTTTTTTCATTTGCAAAATCTAGACCTGTTCAACGGGCTGGGAACCCGCCCGGTCCGAAAAAATGCGGGTCAATGTCACAATTTTAAAAGGTGACCCAGCCCGGCTCGAAGAGACGGGCCCTGAAGTATGTTCGGGGCGGGCTCGGGCAAGGGTCGGTGACCCGGCCCGACGACGCGACGGAATACAATTTTTTTTAAAAAGAATCTTAAATTAAGATTTAGTTTTTTGTGATCCGACCCGGCCCGGCCCGACAACTCGACTAAATACCTAAATAAAATGCGTGAATTTTATGCTTTTTTTAATTAAAAAATCCATCTTATATAGTTGTCGGTCCGTTAACCCGGCCCGTGGCCCGTAGGGTCAGGGCTCGGGCCGAAGGTACCTGACTCGAAGGTCGGGCCTGGTCGAGCTCGGACTGACGGGTCAAAAACTTCTTACCGGACCTATGATCTGGCCTGACCCGACCTTTGAACAGGTCTAGCAAAATCTAGCTCTACCCTTTTTCTGAATTTGTTGCCTAACAAACAACAATGGTTGAGTTCGAATCTTGACACACACAAGTATTGCATTTTTTCCTTTTTTTGTTTGCTGCCAATTTTTGTGTTTCGGCCCCTTTCTTTTTCTCTGTTCTATCAACTCAACTTCTTGTGATTTATTATTGTAAATTACTCTAAGTTTCTATGATCATTCATGATTATTTTATAATTCATTCTCAATTCTCAAGGCATTTTATTATTTTTTAATTCTCTTGTGATTAAATTAGGGTTTGCATTTAAATTGATTTGTTAAATGAGTCAATATAATTAAAATAGGATTGTATCTATTTAAAATTGGATTATGTAAATGTTGTGAAAATATAATTTGCTAGTTGGATTGGTAACTTAAATAAATAGCTAGATGTTCATTAATGAAGTGTTTAAAAAATAATTAATTACATGAATGCAGCTAAAATCCTCTCCAAGAGGCGACTTTCTTCTTCAAAATTAAGGACTTCTTGTGTTCTTTACACCTTGACACAGGTAATAACAAAGTCTCCACAAAAGTATCCATGAAATGTATAGAGCTTTTAAAAGTTATCCCAAGATCCCTAGCTAATATTTCCACCCTCAATATCATACATCTTCACCTCGCCACTTGCTTCCTCGCCTCCTCGGACTGAAAGAATTTGCCATTGTTTGTAGGATGCAAAAACACGCCAAGTTCGATTTTGTAGCGAATGACCCAAGATTCATCCACGCCATAACTTTCCATCACCCACAAGTCGTAGCATCCTCGCCCTCGCTCGGACCACTTCAACCATGCAAGCGATTCTTGAACAATGGACAAATTTCCACACCAAATATCCCGTGCTGTGGGCAAGCAGAAATAATCACAGACAAAATTTTCGATGTCAAATGCAATAATACGAGAATCGCAAGCAGGATTGTGTCCCGAGAATTTTTGGGTATAGCAATAAGTTGAAATTTTTTTCTATCACAATGAATGAATGGATTACGAAGATATTACTCGATACAAAATAACCGGCAGTTTGAAGATCAATGTCGTGGTTGAAAAGATGGAAATGTAAAACAGCAAAATCAAACGTATCGATCAAAGATTTCCACTCCTTACAAACGCACCTGAATTTGAGAAGGGTTTGCACAGGCAGCCTACCGAGAATTTGAAGCAGCAAATCCAACGGCATATATGGAAGTAGAAGTTGCTTGGTTTCAACCATGTTTAATTAACACCGTAGGATTGAATTGGTACCATAGTTGATTTTCAACTATAGTAGTTGAAATGAATAATTACCCTTAAATTTACCATTAAAAAATTAAAATTAATATATATTCACCATAGTACTTGTTATAATAATTAAATCTATATGTTAAGTTATAATTTTTTACAAAATTAAATTTTTTTAAGGAAATTATGTCATAATTGACTTTTTTTTCAACTATCGTAGTTGAAAAGTGAAAATACCGCTAATGTTACCATAAAAATTCAAAATCAATGTAGGTTGATCAACGTAACTTGTTACAATAATTAACCATATTTAGGAGGATATATAAATATTTTTAAAAAATATGATTTATTTTTGATAAATGAATGATAGAAAAATTTTCAACTACCATAATTGAAAATAAATTCAACTATGGTAGAATTTTCAATTAGGGTTTAGCACAAGAAGGTTTAAAAAGGAGAAGAAATAGGGTTTGGTAGTTTTGGGTGAATGGGTTTACTTTAACTAACAAAATATCTTATCATTCAACTATTCTTATTTTGAAAACAAATACCCTAATTATAGCAAACCCTAATCGTAGGATTGATAAATCGCACCTGCTAACATATGGCCCAACTGCTTGGAAGAAATTTTATGCATAAAAAACACAATAATATTATCCCGCAAACAGTCACAATAAAACATAATGTTAATTAAAATTATTCAACCCATAAATGAAAATAACAACATAAAATTAAGGTTTTTTTTTATAAACAAAAGATATAGTATTAGTTTTTTTTATCAAAATATATTTATAATTACAAGAACTTAATTTACAATTTTTTTTGAGACTGCAGGCGTATATTTTAAAGTTTGGATTATTATCGTTAAATTGCTCATAGTAGAGATTATCTATATAATACAAATAGTAAAGTATGAGCGTCTCACATAATAATGCAACGAGATTAAAAATAGGAATTAAAGCAAATTAGATTTTATTAAAATAATTCTTTTTTTGAAATTTATTTTTTGTTTGATTTTTGGAAATTCAATTTTTTTGTTTATTAAGAGATAATTTTCCCAAATTCGGTTTAATTATAATTTTTTTATTACCACCTGATTTTGTTAACACGCGATTTTGGATTTTAAGATTACCAAGAATTTTGGATTCCATATATCGTATTTTTCTTATTTACATGATCAAACTACAATACTACTTCCAAAACACCTATTATACGCCTAATAAATATCATATAGGGAGCCATTCTTATTTACAATTTTCTCTCCTAATGTTATTTAATTGTGTAGCTAGGGATGGCAACGGGGCGGATCGGGGATGGGGGAGTATACCCCTGTCCCCATCCCCGCTCCCAAAACTCATCCCCATCCCCGCTTCGGAGAATAATTCTTGCCCCATCCCCATCCCCGCGGATTCCCCATCCCCAACGGGGATTTTTTAAAATTATCCTAAATTTAACTAAATTTTAATCGGATCCGATTTTTAATCGAAACCGGTTTTTAACATGTTCAAAATACAACATATTTAACTTGCTCAAGTAATAATACATCAAAATCTAACAATAATACATCAACAAGTGAGAATAAATTGGAAAATTACTACTTTGTCCTTCCCATTAATATATATATTAAATTTGAATAAAGGTTATTTGGTAATTTTAATATTTTCGGGGATGGGGATTCGGGGATGGGGACGGGGAATTCACCCCGGCGGGGAAAATGGGGACGGGGATAGAGAAAATTTTGTCCCCATCCCCGCCCCGTCCCCGAGCGGATTTTGGAAATCGTCCCCGTCCCCGTCCCCGTCCCCATCCCCATTCGGGCCGGGAATATTTCCCTAGAGCGGGGCAGGGCCCCGACGGGTTCGGGGATTCCCCGCCCCATTGCCATCCCTATGTGTAGCAGATGGAGAATCATACTACATTACTCTTATTTTCTCTGCCACTCTTATTTAATTATTTTAATGCGCAATTGAAAGGTAGGAAAATTAAAACTAACAGTTATTATCTGCTATGTTTCCGCCCAATTGTTTAACCACCCATAAAACTCTCATAATATCCAAATAACGTCTCACTAAACATCCAACATTAACTTTCAATAAACCCTTGTACTCCACTAATTGACCAATTCTAACAAAATCCTAAAAACATAGTTAGAAGTATTTTATAAACCTGTAACACTCTCACGTAACTGCTAAACATGATACTACCACGTCTGAAAAATAAGAGCTAAAAATTGGAAACACTTTATGATGCAAATTATTATAATTTGTTCGTCTGTATTTTCACCTCTTTCCAATCATTTAAATTCCTTCGTCATTCTAAAACACCACAATAATTGTAAAGTGAGGGTCCCCATATTACATATTCTTTTTAACTTAGTTTTGTTTACTCATATTTGTCCCTAAATTATTGAACAAAAATATATGATACTCAATTTAATCTATACTGAATTAAATTTAATTGTTAAAATTAAGAGTAACTTTTCTAGCGGCCTATGCATAAGTTAAAATGAAAGTCAGAATTATTCTTTACTTTTATTCCAGTTATTAACCCTTTTCCTTATTCCCAATTATAAGAGTTAATGGAGGGGAAGATAGGTGATTATGTATTGAAAACAAGAAAAGAAATTATTAATAGTAAAAATAACTTCATCTCCTCTCATCTCCTCTTTTGTCTAATCCAACCATAATAACCATTACGAAATTAATCTCCGTTCCCCTTGCTTATATGGTGCGTTTAGTTTTGTTCCGGGGAAATATTTCCTAAGAAACCTTTTCCCGAGGAAATGTTTCCTGAGAAACTTTTTCCCAAGAAAGTTTTTCTAGGAAAATTTTATTTGAGAATGAATGATTTACAACGTTTGTTTACAGTTGTACATAAGAAAGTTTGTAGAAAAGTTTGCTTGAAATGTCCAAACTATCCTTATATTAATTTATAAAATAGTTTTAGGGGCATTTTGAAAATTAATGTTATAAAAACTTTCCCTTTTCCATGGGGAAAAATACTTTCACAAGGTCTCTATGGAGAAAATTTTCCCATCTACCTTGGGAAAATAGTGCGACACACTTCAAAATTTTACTATATTCATTTTACAAAAATAGAAAAGTTTGGTCAACTTGAAAAAATTAAACAAATTTCATAAAAAAATAGTTGTAACCAACCCCTCCCATAAATCAAACAAAATACATATAGGTCTCTTACCTTTTCCTCATAAAAATTCTTTACTATTAATTTAATAAAAGTAAATCTTATTTATAACTGTTAAATTTTGTAAAAAAAAATTAATTATGAAAATCTCCTTCAAATATTAAATTTTGTAAAAAAATGTATCTCAATAAATAACTTTACTTATTTCAACAAATTAATTTTATAAATATATATCAATTTTAAGTTTCTAAGCTTAAAAAAATATTTTTCAACTGCCACACTTGAAAAAATTTGCCCTAACCCCCTCTTCTCCCCTTCCCTCCAATATAATCCAACTAAACCCATTACCCGCACTTTTCTATCTCCACTGCCTCCATTCATGAAACGTACGACGTCGTATTCCCGTCCGGCACCGACAATTCGATCGGGAAATTGCTCAGTTCTCCGATTTCTAACGGTGGAGCTAGTTTTACTTCACTAAATTTAGTCATCTTGTTGTGTTTCTGAATCCTCACCCCTTTTCTTTCATTCTCATGAATCAATTTCCCCCAAATTCCTCAAACCCTATCCATCTCTCTCTTCCCTAAAACCCCACTTACTACACTGTCCTCTGACCTAAATTTCTCACTTTCCCACTTGTGTTCGGGGTATAATTTGCAGCAATGGCGAGGAAGAAGTCGAAATCAAGCAAAACCACAAGTTTATGCTTCGAATTTCCGCTAGATTTGCTCTCTCAAATCCTGGGCAGGCTCCCAGTGAAAACCCTACTCAAATTCAGGTGCGTTTCTAAGGAATGGCAGTGTTTAATCGATAGCTCTGATTTTGCTTCCTTGCATTTCAGTCTTTACAACAGCAATCGTCAAAATGCTCCATTGTTTCTCATCGAAGGAGATTGGCGGGGTTTTTGGAAACAACGATGCTCCACACGGCGTGTTGATAATTTTAGAAAAACTTGTCAATTTGATTTAACCAAGGATTTCGGTAATCTTAAGCCGGTGAGTTATGCGAATGGCTTTGTTTTATGTCGCAAATCGTATTATAATAATAAGGGTAGAATTCAAAGCTTTGTAATATGTAACCCCTCGACTAGAAAATGGACAGAGATAATCTATCCGTCCTGTTCGAAGCACAATTTTCAGGTGGTGCTAGTTTGTGTTGGGGGATCGAATGATGATTATAGATTGGTTGTAATACCCTATGATCATCCCTCTTGGATGAGAAGAGGATCTCATCTCGAACAAAAGACTTCTGAAACTGTCGTAATTGAGGTCTACTCTTTTTGCAATCGTTCTTGGAGAAGCTGTAGGATCGATATGAAATGTATTATTGACATTTATAATATTTTCCCTGCTAAGGTTAGAGCAATTGTTCCTCTGAATGGGGCTGTGCATTGGTTGGGACGCAATCCCGAGAATGAACCTTGTATTGTCGCGGTTGATGTGCAAAATGAGGCTGTGCAGTATTTCGCCTTGCCTGCCGTACAGGGGATAGAAGATGCGAAATTATCTGTTCTTCATGAGTCGCTTGTACTGGTGAAGGGAGAAGACGAGGGGTTTCATATCTGGGTCATGGAACGCTATGATGTGGATGGATCTTGGGCCAATCGCTTCCAAATTGATACGGGACGTGAGAAGTTGTTCCTGTATCTTAGGAGGAATGGCGAGCTCTTCTTCAGCCCGGGGGTAGGAGTGAATGTGTGTGACATCGAGAGCGGGAGAATTAAGAATCTGGCTAAAAGTTATGGCGATAGAATATTTTTCATGGATACTTTTGTGGAGACTTTGGCGTCACTACCTCGAGGCCGCAAGGAACCAAAGGTAAATAACTTTCAGTACCCTCACCTTCGACTTTGCGCCTTAATATAAAATTCCGTGGCCATTATTCATGTCTTCTGATTTCATGGACAATGCGCTAGACTGTTGTGTTTCAACGAAGGTTCATCACTACATAAGTACATGAATGAAGCTGAATGTTGTGTATTATTCTAGGATGTAATGTAAGGATGAGCACTTTGGAAGCTTAATTGATATGGTATCCCTCTAAAATATATAGCCGTAGAAGCAATGGCAATCAAATGATTTATATTACTTTCCACGTAAATTAAGTAATTAACCATCATCATACTTGTGTTGTTATAGACTTACAGTTATGATATCTTTGCCCCTGCTACAATGTGCCATGTTGCCCTACTGTTATTTTTTTTTTTTTTTGGGGTTAGATTTTTTTCCTGGTAGATTAAAGTGGATTGGTTTTAATGAATGTCTTGCTTATTCGAAATTCAGCACCATTCCTATCTTGTGATTTCCTGCAAGTATAGAGAGGCATATCTGTATTTTCATATATCTTTCTACTGGGGGTGTGAGGATTCGGTTCACTACATGGGTAATGGTGCAACTGTGGAAGTGTTATCGATATCCCTCTTACATTATTATCGAATTGCAGATCAATATAATGGCATTCATTTCTTTCTATGGTTGTTATGCTGTTTTTCTTTTCTCCCGGGGGGGGGGGGGGGTTTAGATGGTACCAGCAAGGTTGTTAGAATTGAATCCTAGGATTCATGGGGTAGTTAGTATCGGAGTAAACTCACATAGGATCGTGGATTGGAACGCAGATCGTATAATCGCATCGAGGATTTTGGGATCATAAAATCGTAGGATCGTAAATTGGATCGGGATTTTAATAACTATGGGTACAAGCAGGGCATAGGTTGGAATTACAGAACTAAGGTTAAATTGTTTCTGATAAACAAAAATTATGCTGCTGTTGGCTTGCTTATCTTTGTGATCCTCATGTATGATTGAATACATTGGAATTACAGAAGCTAAAGTTACATTGTTTGGGTCCTGTGTATAATATTATAAATTGTAAATTACCCTATCTCAAGAATAATAACCTCCATTCTCGTTCTCAATATTTCTTGTTTTTTTCCCCAAGAAAACAATGCAGACTAATTACAATGAGCACGTGGAGGAGCAGCGGTCAAAGGTGCCTGCGGAAGGACAACCACCGCCACACATAATGCCTGAAGGCGATATCAGGCAGGATAAAAGTTTGACTAGTCAGGGCAAAGTCCAAGGCATGGGAGACGGGGGAGATGTTATGAAGAAAAAGATCCCCCAAATTGCAACCACGAGACAACAATGCCACGGTTGTGATGTTCCTTATGATGTGAGGGTACTTGTTACTGAGCTCAACAGAGAACAATCTCAGCATGCGGATGAACCAACGAGGGAATCACGACAACTGAAAGAGGACATACGACAACAGTTTGAGCAACTGGAAGAGCAATTCCAACAGCAGCAACAACGAATGGAACAAAAACTTGAAGCGCAATATGAGCAAATGCAACAGCGTTTGGAACAAAAACTTAAAGCGCGGTTTGAGCAAATGCAACAGCAAATGGAACAAAAACTTCAAGCGGTATATGAGCAAACGCAACAGCAAATACAACAAGAAGTACAACAGCAATTTCAAGCGCAATATGAGCAAATACAACAGCAACTTCAAGCACAATGGGTGCAACCTTTTATGGCTTCCTCCTCCTCTGGAGGCAATATTGGGGATGGAGCCCTTGCGCATCGTCCTGGAGGCTTTGGTGGTGGATCTTTTGCGCAAACTGCATTCGGTGTGGCCCCCACTCATCTTCACGGCCCCCTTGGAGGCTTTCAGCAGCAAATTGCATCATTTTGCTTGAGGTCCCACCACCACACGCCTCAGCCGACCTTTGTCCCACAGCAGACCGCCCCACCTTATGAGGAGGACGCATTTGTTGGGTACCCCGGTGAGTTGTTTCGGAGGACAAATACGAGTTCTCAGGTCAATGAGGAGCAGGCAGATGAGGATGGAGGTGAGAAGGACGACAACGACAAGAGCTATGTCCAGGTCGACGAGGACAAAGATGGTGAGGAAGATGATATGGAGCCATAGAGTTTAAGCTAAGCCAGCGTTTAATTTACGTTTATAAAATGTATTTTGCACATCTAAGCTTTTAATTTAGTCAACATTATGACATTTGGTTGTGCTATCAGTACGTTGGATTATTACTGACTTCCGATGGGATTCTGACTTAGATCACAAGTTGGGTGACTAAAGGGTTGATAGTTTTGAACACCAAGTGAATTGTCCAAGAACACGCTCAGATGAAGTAAGCCCGACGAGTAGTGCAAGTTAGGAAAGTGACCATGCTATTATAAGCAAACTTTGATGCTTCTTTAGCTGAGCAGGGATGGGTTCGATTGGGTCATTGGTAGTGTTTTTGAGTCGGATAGTTTAACTCTTATTCATCACTTAAGTAGTGATGTTTTCCTGAGTGTCATTGGTATTGTTTTGGACGATTTGGGTCTTTTTGATTTGTGAGTTTAATATAGCTATTTAAGTGGAACCATGTTAGAAGTGATGGTAACTGTGTAGACCATGTTAGGAAGTTGCCCAACTTTTGGTAATTTTTGATTTGGGCATGTAAATTTTATGGGTATCTTGAGATAAGGTAAATGATGAATTTTGGTAATTTTTGGTAACTTTGGGTAAATTTATATAGGTAAATTTGTGTTTTTGAAATAAAAGGAAAAATAAAAAAAAACTTACATTACATGTGTATCTGATTTTGGGTAATTTTGGTAACTTTTTGTAATTTTTGGTAACTTTTGGTAATTTTCGGTAATTTATGGTAACTATTTACTTACCTCAGTCAACCCATGAAATTTACAGGGTTGCATCGATGAATAACGTATTAATATAATTTTAGTCCTATTTTCCCCAAAAAGAAATGAGATATTGAGTGACAATATACTGACCTTTGAAATATTGGATTATAATATATCGACATTTGCTATTGGACAACAATATCCTCGACCTTTATACTTGGTTGAGATTATTATACCAACAGTGACTAAAGGGGTTGCAACTTGCAACTGGCTAATTGGTCTCTATTCTAACGCGACAGGCGTCAAGCGGAGGGTAAATAACCGGCCCGTGTCCAGTAATCCTGTTTACTCCTCCGTTTTTCTCACTAACCCACGTTAAAAAAAAAAAAAAAAATCGGCCCAAACACAGTGACTAAAGGGGTGTTGAATCGGTCTTCGTACTGATGTGGCACACAACCAACCAATGTCTTGTAATGTGGGTTAGCGAGAAAAACGAAGGGGTTAAGGGGGTTATTGACTTGGGACAGTTTTTTTCCTTCCGCCTGCCACATCAGCATGGATACTGATTCACCATCCCCTTAGTTACTGTTGGTACATGTAATAATATCACTTAGGTATAAAGATCAGTGATATTATTTTCCGATAATAAAGGTTGATATATTACAATCTAACACCCCAGAGGTAGGTAAACCAAAAGAAATTAAAAAGAGTATACAATTTTTATTTTAGTATACTCAAATTCAAGAATTTATATGTTTAAAATTTTATTGAAACTTCCAATTACTTTTCATATATATTATCTACTCCATAATAATGGTTAATAAAGTGAACATTAGCGTTTAAAGTAGCATTTTATATTTTTTTGTTAAAAAATAACCATCGAAAATTTTATCTATGAAAATTATCCAAATCCTTCATCCTTGTGTCTTAATTTATATTAATCAATTAATTCAACCACTAAATTACCGAATACAATTTTTATTTGAACAACTATCTGTTATTAAGTATTCACCACTTCAACCATTTTCCGCTACCTAAAGCCATTTATATGCTATATAAACCGTCGCATCCGCCATCTACACTGGTGGATCTATGGCTACGCCAAAAAAATTAAGAAGATAGTATAATTGGGAACAAAAATTATAGATTTTATATTTATCATATAAAATAATAATCTATTGGTCAACCTTAATAAAAAAAGTCGAGATCCGCCACCATCCATCTAAACAGCGAGTTTTGCTAAACCAGGCCAAAACTGTAATTAATTAGTGCCCTATGACATAAGGTATGACGAATAATTAAATGAAATTTAAACAATTAGCCTCATAGCATGGGCACCTCATCACTCTCTATGAGATACTTGTTTGACTATCCCATTGAAAATAATTACCAGTAGGTAACAAAGGACTTGTGTGACCAAAGTAAAAAATTAAAGTAACTCAAACTTCTCAATTCCATGACTTCATCAGTGATGTTTGATGCTATGTTTACCAACATCCAACCATTCCATTTAAATAGCCTTGAGGTAATTTATGTTACAATTCAACAAATTAAAACCTTATGCTTTGGTTGCTCACACCATATATAGTATAGTATAGTGATCATGGGTGGAGAAGGAGGATGAAGCTAGGTTCTCAAGGCATGGAAGTCTCTCAACTAGGGCTTGGTTGTATGGGAATGTCTGCCTTTTACGGTCCCCCGAAACCCGAGGATGATATGATCACCCTCGTTCACCATGCCATCAACTCCGGTGTCACCTTCCTCGATACCTCCGACTTTTATGGCCCTCATGCTAATGAACTTCTCATTGCCAAGGTATCGATCCTTACCCACCTCTTCTATTTCTGTATAGGTTAGAATAGAATTGAAATATCATAGTGTCTAGTCATCACTAGAATGTCCAGACCCTTAACCTCTGATGGTGGTTTTCTCGGAGAGAACGGATTAGTTTGAATTTGTTGGCTAGGAACTCCTTTCCTAAGTTGATTACGGTTCTTCTTATCTAGAAACTTTGTTCTAGACAAAGATGAATTATCTAAATATTTGTTAAGTGGTCGTTATCAACTAACAATCTTACTTAGAGTACGATTTATTCATCTAGGTTGTCTTTTTTACTTCTTGTTTACGAATTGAGCAGGCATTGAAAGGAGGGTGGAACGAGAAAGTGGAATTGGCCACAAAATTTGGGATCGTCTCCTCGGATGGGGAGATGGAGATTAGAGGCGACCCGGCTTATGTCAGGGCCGCCTGTGAGGCCAGCTTGAAGAGGCTCGGTGTTTATTGCATTGACCTTTATTATCAACACCGCATTGATACCAAAGTTCCCATTGAAGTCACGGTTTGTTTCTTTTCTTCTGAACTCATCCTCTTTTTATCCTTCTCTGTGACCAGGGGTGGGCAACGGGTCGGGTCAGGGTCGGCCCGTTAATCATGTATAGTCGGGTTTGGTCTAAGATTGGCCTTTGTAGTAATGGGCTCGGTCAGACCTTTCTAGTGAAAATAAACTGTCGGTCCATGGACCAACTGAAAGCTTTAAAGAAAACAAGAACTGATACTCTTATTCAGAAGAGGAAGAGATACATAGAAGATGAAGAAGAGGAGAAAACGATTAAACCCTAGCTCCTACAACTAAACCAAAGAGGAAGAGAAAAACAACTTAAAAAGAAAAAACTAGCTAAGGCCCAAAAACAACCGAGGCCCAAAAAGAAAAATAAGAAACAAAACAATAAAAGAAAACCTATAATACTAACACCCCCCCCCCCTCAAATTGGAGGTGTTGAAACCTCCAATTTGGATAAAAGATCTCTGTGATGTATCCCAGTTAAAGGCTTTGTGAGAAGGTTAGCAAGCTGAGATCTTGTTGGAACATAAGACAGTGAGATTAACCCTTCTAACAGCTTAGCTCTAACGAAATGACAATCAAGCTCAATGTGCTTGGTGCGATCATGATAAACAGGATTCTTCGCGATATAGATGGCAGCTTGATTATCACATCTTACAGGGATAGGAATGACATTTTCCAAAGTAAGTTCATGTAAGAGCCTGCTCAACCAAGCAAGTTCAGCCACAAGTCTTCGAATGCTCCGGTATTCTGCTTCAGCGGAAGAAAGACTAATTGAATGTTGTTTCTTCGATTTCCAGGATATCAGAACATCCCCTATGAACACAAGAAAACCACTCACCGACCTGCGAGAATAAGGACACGAGGCCCAATCAGAATCACAATACGCAACAGGATCAAATATTGGTTTATCACTTAATAAGATTCCAAGAGAAGAACTTCCCTTTAAATATCTCACAACCCGGATGGTTGCATCATAATGAGGAACCCTGGGGCTTTGCATGAACTGACTGAGATGTTGAACGGCAAAGCAAATGTCAGGTCTGGTATTGGTTAAGAAATTCAATTTCCCAACCAACCTTCTGTACAAAGTAGGGTCCTGAACAGAATCTCTTGATTCTGGAAGAAGCTTAGAATCCAGCTCAATAGGAGTTACAACAGGGGAAACAAATTCACAGCCAAACTCTTTTACAAGATCATTAACAAACTTCTGTTGAGTCAAAAGAAGTCCTCCTTCAGTTCTGAGAACCTCAATGCCAAGAAAATAATTCACATGCCCTAAGTCTTTTATTTTAAAAGACTTATCCAGAAACCCCTTTATGTTGTTTATCTCAGAAACATCATTTCCCGTGAGAAGAACATCATCCACATATATGGCAAGGAAAGTGACCTTCCAAACAAGAGAGTAATCATTTAAAGAATGGTGATACCCCCTCTTATATAGAGTGTCGGCAAGCTTTGCATACCATTGTCTTGAGGCTTGCTTCAACCCATACAAGGATTTATTCAATTTACAAACAGCATGAGGAACATCAGTAATAAGACCAGAAGGAACTTTCATGTAGATTTCTTCATTGAGATCTCCATGAATAAAGGCATTGTTCACATCTAATTGATGCAACAACCGCCCCTTTTTAACAACAATAGCCATCAAAGACCTGATAGTGGTCATTTTAATGATAGGGGAGAAAGTTTCTGTGAAATCAATTCCTTCTTTTTGAGTATAACCTTGCACAACAAGTCTTGCTTTTAGTCTTTCTATTGTTCCATCAGCTCTGTGTTTAACTTTATAAACCCATCTACAACCTATGGGTTTCTTTCCAGGTGGGAGAGAGACAATATCCCAAGTATTGTTGATCATTAGGGCCTTAAACTCTTCATTCATAGCCTCTTTCCACCCTGGGTGTTTAGAGGCCTCATCGTACGACCTAGGTTCAGTGTAAATAAGGTGATCCAATAAAGATTGACAGTTGGCATGCAAAGCAAAATAATTGATGGAAGAAGGTTTTTCAACAAGATCAGTAAAGGTATTAAAAGAAGAATTATTACTCTGGTCAGAATTACTTATCATTGAATAATCATTGAGATAAGGGGGAGTTTTATGTGGTCTAGTGGACCTCCTGAGGGGAACACATGAGGAGGTTTGATTCTATGCAGTACCACCAGCAATGATATTAGTATCATTGACATCATCAGTGATGGTCTGTAGATCCTGGTTTTCATGAGGTTCCTCGGTGGAAGGAGGCTGATTGAGAGAAGATTGTTCAATTGGAACAGAAACAACTTCATCATGTATATCAACGTTTAAAGGAAAAGACTTCAATTTGCATTTATCAGTCATAGGGAAGACATTCTCAACAAATTTAATGTCTCTAGACACCAAAAACTTATGTGAATCAAGGGTCATGACTTTGTATGCTTTCTTTCCCATGGGATACCCAAGGAACACACATGGTGTGGCCCTTGGATCAAATTTAGTCCTCCCTTGTTTCAAAGTTGACACATAGCACAAACACCCAAACACTCTTAGATTGGATAAATCAGGTTTCTTGCCATGTAGAATCTCAAAAGGAGTTTTATGGTCAAGAACAGTAGTAGGCATTCTATTAATCAAATAAGTAGTTGTCATCAAGCAATCCCCCCAAAACTTGGTTGAAAGACCAGATTGAAAAAGGAGAGATCTGCTAACTTCAAGTAAATGCTTGTATTTCTTCTCAACAACCCCATTTTGTTGGGGTGTTTGGACACAAGAAGTCTTATGCAAGATTCCATAGTCAGCAAAGAAAGTCTTTGCTTCATGGTTTAGGCCAAGTTCAAGGGCGTTGTCTGAGCGAACTACCTTTATGGTTTTCCCAAATTGATTCTTGACCATAAGGACAAAAGACTTAAGTAAAGAAAAAGCCTCATTCTTTGTTACCATAAGATGTGTCCAAGTACTTCTTGAGTAATCATCAACTATAGTGAGAAAGTATCTATGTCCAGTATAGGTTTTTACAGAGTAGGGCCCCCAAACATCAATGTGAATTAAATCAAAAACATGTTTTGTAGAAATTCTACTGAGGGGAAAAGGCATTCTGTGTTGTTTAGCTTTAGGACATATATCACAGTTCCCATTAGTTTTCCCAGGAGAAAAACCATGGCTACAATCAACAATATGCAACTTTCTCAGTTTATTAAAAGAGACATGCCCCAAACGTTGATGCCAAAGATCACATGTCTTACAAGTATGTTTAGAGAAAGACTGAAAAACACAATTGTCAATGTCCTTACTATCAACACTGTAACTAGTCTCAAGAGTATTGTTCTTCTCCCAACTTTCTGTTATTTGTTGATCAAGAATGTACAGACCAGATGTGGATTTACCAAGAACCAGAGGCCTCCTCAGAGAAGGGCCCTGCAAGGTACAAGTCTCGGGGGTAAAAAGAACATCACATCCTAACTGCTGACTAAGTTTCTTGACAGAGATTAAATTAAAACTAAAATGGGGTACAAGTAAAACATGCTTCAAGACTAAATTGTTTCCCAAATTATAATTTCCATACTTTGTTACTTCAACCTTTTCTTGATTGGGCAAAACAACCAAAATAGGTTTGGGCAAATTTTTTATATCACACAGGTGTTCTTGATCACAAACCATGTGATCAGAAGCACCTGAGTCAATAATCCATGTTCTATTAGGGACAGTAGACATGAGACAATGACTATCAAGAGAGATAGAAGATATACCTGCCATGTAAGCTGATTTCAACTCACCTTCAGCTGGTGATTTATCCTTCTTTGTATCATTGTAAATTCCTGCCATGAAATCGAGCATCTGCCTCGTTTGATTAGTATCCATACCCGGAAGAGTAAAGTTGGGTGTTCCCAGCAAAGAAGAAGCATTAGTTGCAGAATCGTCCGATGTAGCCATCTGTGCGAACCCTCCTCTTGGCTGAAACCTCCCTCTTCCCCTTCCGGACTGATTTCCTCTTCCACTCCTGTTGGGATATCCAACGAGTTGATAGCATCTTTCAATTGGGTGCCCAGGCTTCTTGCAGTGTCCACATATCATCGTTTCTTTCTTTGGATCTTGTCTTTTCTGGGTAGTCTGGAACGCAACACTCTCAAAGAGGAAATTCGATGTGTGTCTAATTTGCCTTTGTCGTTCTTCTTGAATGGCCATGGCATATACTTGCCCAAGACTCGGAAATGGTGACATTATCAAGATGTTACCTCTGAAGGTTGTGTATGACTCATTGAGGCCCATAAGGAACTGGATAACTCTCTGATCTTCTGCATATTTATGTAGAGCCTGATTGATCTTGACATCGCAGGTGCATTTCCCACAGCCGCACTGAGGTAGGGCTCCAACTATAGCAAACTCATCCCAAATTTTTTTACATTTGTTAAAGTATGCAGAGATATCTAGGGTTTCTTGAGAAATTGCACTTACGGATTGTTGAACTTGGAAGAGCTTTGCTTTGTTTGATCGCCCATATTGCTCAATTAATTCTCTCCAAAGAAGATTGGGGGTCTCGGAATAAAGGACACTTTCCCGGATGTCTTTGTGAAGAGAATTCAGGAGCCAAGAGATCACCATATCCTGGCATCTCTTCCAAAATGGAAAAAGAAGTGAATTGACCCTCGGTTCCTCATAAGATCCGCCGACCAAGCACAGCTTGTTTTTGGCTGAAAGTGCTATGGATGCAGATCGTTTCCAATTTTCGAATTCATCCCCGTTGAATGGTTCAGATACAAGAGATTGGCCGGGATGGTCTGAAGGATGGATATAGAGTGGATCAGAGGGATCGAGTGTGAGGATTTTGGTGTCCTTCTATGCGTCGGACATGGCGGAAAAAGAAAAGAAAGAGGGAAGAAGGAATGAAGAAGCAAGGAGAAGGTAGAAGAGGGACTATCCCTGCTCTGATACCATGAAAGCTTAAAGAAAACAAGAACTGATACTCTTATTCAGAAGAGGAAGAGATATAGAGAAGATGAAGAAGAGGAGAAAACGATTAAACCCTAGCTCCTGCAACTAAACCAAAGAGGAAGAGAAAAACAGCTTAAAAAGAAAAAACTAGCTAAAGCCCAAAAACAACCGAGGCCCAAAAAGAAAAATAAGAAACAAAACAATAAAAGAAAACCTATAATACTAACACCAACTCGTTTGACTGTGTAGTTGTACCAAAAAAAAAGTAATGATGCTCATTATTATTTATTGTGGAGTATTAATAATATATTTAAGTAAGGTTTGCATTTAAAATAATAGAAAAATTTTTATTTTGAGTTATTGATAAGCCGAACCGATCCGATCGCTTCAAACATTGTGAGACGAGCCGGCTCGAGTCGTTAATGACTAGGCCCTTTAACGACCCGAACCTTTTACAACTCTTATTTTTCAGGACTCGACTCTCTTGACCCATGGGGCCTCGACCCAATGCCCACCCTATCTGTGACCGTGGAATCTAATTTGACAATCAGCATAATACAATGAAGTTGTTTAATAGTCAATCCATTTGCCAACTAAATAGTGAGGGTTTTGTTGAGTTTGTTGATTGCATCCTACCATTTTAGACGATATATAACCCCATATCTCCTTACTAATGTAGCCTTTTGTCTCTCTAAAGTGTGCATGGCTATGATTTTGTGTATCATACGTTATCCCTACGATTGAACTCGATCCTTCCACTTGTTTAATATGTAACTTTAGATGGAAGAACTTAAGAAGCTCGTAAACGAGGGGTAAAATCAAGTACATTGGTCTATCAGAAGCATCGGCCTCAACAATCCGAAGAGCCCATGCAGAGCACCCCATAACAGCAGTGCAGCTAGAATGGTCCCTGTGGACAAGAGATCGATGTTGAGGAAGAAATCGTCCCAACTTGCTGGTGATCCTCTTTCTATATTTTATAATTAATTTGCATTTGAAATTAAAATCTAAATGGATTATTGCTAGCTCAATACTTTTTGTAGTACTTCATTTAGGGAACTTGGGATTGGAATTGTGGCATACAGTCCTCTAGGAAGGGGATTCCTGTCTTCAGGCCCCAAGATGCTCGACAACTTCACAAAGGAGGATGCTCGACAAGTTTGTACACTTCGATGACACTGCCTATCAATAACTGTGTGTTTTATGTGCTAGTAGGCCTGTCAATTCGGGCGGGCGGTCGGGTGGGTTTCAGGTCGGTCGTATATCATATCGGGTTCGAGTAAATAAGAATCAGGTTGTGTTCCGGGTTCGGGTGTATTCTAGTTTCGGGTCAACTCAACGGGTTGTGACTGTGACCTTTTTCCGTTTTTTTCTTTTTAAAAAATGGTCTCTAAATACTACTTTTTGTACAATATACATAATAAAATATGATTATCTTCGAATAACGATAGATTATTGTAACTATTTTAACTTATATTAGAGAAATAACAAATAAATAAGTTGCGCTTATAGTTTAACAAATTAAAAATCCCAATGGAAAGTCACAACTTTTAATAAAGTTGAACTTAAAAAGTTAATTTTTCAGGTCAAACAGGCGGGTCGGGTTTGACCGCTAATTTTCGGGTTCGGTGTCTTCCGGGTTAAGTTGAAAAAATCGTGTTCAAAACCCAGAAATTTCGACGGATTCAGGTCGAGTTATCGGGTTGGTAAGAAATTGTCAGGTCTATGTGCTAGCCTCTATTTTGTAATTTATGTTGTCAAAGTTTTCAAAACAACGGTAGGATTTCTGAAGTTTTCAAATTTTCCTTACTTGCTCCATTTGTGAGCATGCATACATACGTGAAACAAATACCTGAACTATCCGGTTGCTAGTTGCTACTCTAGGCTAATTCGCTTGATTGCATTGCCTATACAGTACATGCCAAGGTTCCATCCAGAGAATGTGGAACATCACAAACACATATTTGCAATATATATTACATGCAACCGAAGCACGTGCTCTAGATATTTATAAGTGAACAATCATTGTAATAAGAGTGAACAATCTAACATCTATAATGAACAATCCAATACATGTGGGTGAACAATCATATAATCCGGAGCACGTGCTCCGAGAGCACCTAATAAATTGCACATATCTGAGCCAATTGAGCGAGTGAGTTAAATAGCCGCCAAGAAGGGGTGCACACCAGCGCAACTAGCCCTAGCATGGGTCCATCACCGGGGAAATGATGTTTGTCCTGTTCCTGGAACCACTAAGATCGAGAACCTCAACCTCAACATTGGGGCGTTATCAGTGAAGCTCATGCCAAAGGAGATGGCCGAGTTGGAATCCCTTGCTGCTGCAACTAGTGTTAAAGGGTGAACGCTATGGACTTAGTACAATCACTTGGAGAGGATCCGAAACTCCACCTTTATCCTCATGGACATCTGCATACCAATGAGCTCTTAGCTCAAGTGGTACCAGCTGCACTATGTCTGGTTTCTTCCTTCTCCACGCAGTGGCGGATCCAGACATTCATTTTAGGGGTGTCCAATATACTTGTTATTACATAAACATTTTTTAAAAATAAAATTTAAATAAATAATAATAATAATAATAAATATTAAATGACATATTCACAAGTTTAACAAAATTTTACATCATCATATAAATATGCCAACCAAATAAATTGAAATTTCACATTAACTAGATATAGATATCTTAAACTTATACTGATATCCAATTACCCAATTCATTGACTTACACTTTTTGTTTATAAAAAATAATTTGGTACTTCCTCCGTCCCAATTAATTTGTCCAGTTTACTATTTCACGGTTTTTGATGCAACACTTTGACCACTAATATTTCACATTTTATCTTAGCAAAACTAATAATATTGTATTTAGGTAAAAAAAAATTATCATGAATCTAATAGTGGTAGTCTTGTATAATAACTCAACATATAATTTGATAAATTAACGATCAAAATATAAAATTTTGACCTAATTAGTTAACTTGGTCAAGTTATTTAGGACAAATGGAGTATTATTTTAAGGTTTTTGGGTTGTTGCTAAATTGGACACCCCAATTATATATTTTAGGATTTTTTTTTACGGTGTCCACTTGCTCTAATTAAGAAAATTTCTTCTGAATAATATTAGAGAATCACAAATTTTTCTTTGGCTAGGGGTGTCCGACACCCCTAAGGTACATGGATATCCGCCCCTGTCTCCACGGGCTGGTGGACCCATTAGGCTTTCCCTGAAATAGGGGGGCCAGTGGGTCCATCCTTTACTTTTTGCCATTCTTAGTACAACCATTTTTTGTTTTATGACCATGCTTTTATTTCTCTAAAGTTTAATAGCATTACAGTAGAGCTCAAGTAGAGTTTTATGAGCATTGGTATATGACTGTATACGTTTCAAATTTACTTTTTTCTATGGTTATTATTAGTATGTTTTGTATCTCCAAAGTTTTATGGACATTGTTGTATAGTTGTATGAACTTTTTCATGAGATTTATGAAAAATGTAATCTGGAATCACAACGCTCCAACTCTCCTAGGAGTACATAATCCGAATGTCGAAGCTCAAGCATTGTATAACTAGGGCATTATGATATTTTCCCAAATGAGGAGCATTCTTTCAATCATATTCTTCCAATATCATAGAATCCCTAGGAAGATCCGTAACACCTCGGATATATGGTTAAGTGTGGCTTAAAAGGGTGGAAATGACTACTTAATTATATCACCAAGGTGTACCTTCTTTTATGGTAGTTCATCCGTTGGGAACTCCTCAGTTAAGCGTGCTTGGCAGGGAGTAGTCAAAGGATGGGTGACCTCCTGGGAAGTTTTCTCAGGCAGCGTGTGAGCGAGGACGAAGCACGCTGGAAAGACTCGGGGTGATTTGTGGGGCCAGTCAGCGATCCTTGAAGCGGTTATTGGTAATGTCCAGGCCCGGAAGGGGCCGGGGCGTTACAAGATCAACTCTTGTATGCCCTAGGTTTCGTACTATTCTCAAGCTATCATAGGTAGAATCCATGGGAAGACCTACTCCTGTATGCCCTAGGTCTCGTACTATTCTCAAGCCCCAATATACCACTTTCAATTAGGCTATTAGTATCGATAGACATATTTCAAAGTTCTCCCAGGAGTATTGTCTATATGGATCAAGAAGGACAACTCTGTGTCATCTCACGATCACCCAAATACACTAATCACACATTCAAAACATGTCAATATCTTTATTAAAGCACATTAATATATATATGGGAAAAAACACTAGTAATAATATACAAACACACAGTTGAACATATTTTTAGCGCTATATCTCAAAAATTTGCAGATTTTTAAACACCTTCGAAACCATTTCCTCCAAAAAGCTACAACAACTCCAAATTATTTTCTATCTTGTAAACCCTTAAGTTTAGTGTGTTTTATATGTAAACTATTAGTATGATTTGTTATATATAGTAGTCCGCTTCGAGAAATATATTGATATATTTTGAATGTGTGATTAGTATGCTTGGATGGGATGACACAAAGTTGTGTCCACCTGGGAGCACCATAATTTTATTCCCTAGTTCCCTCATGATAAAGGTAACCTAATCAAATTCAGGTTATGTTCTTTTATGCGGTATTTTACGGAATTGTGTGGTGAGGTGTAGTGGAATTGTGGCGGGCCGGGTATGGTGGAATTGTGGTGGGTTATTGATATATGAGGTAGGTGAGGAGAGAGGATGTAAAAAGTAGAGGAGAAAAGTGAGGAGAGAGAAAAGTAATGATTTACGGTAAAATATGGCGGATTGTGGCAAACTGCGGTAGGCTGTGGCACCGCAATTTGCCAACCGTAGAAAATAACATGGCCTCAAATTATACCCCAAAATCCGTTGCCAAACAAAGTCCTTAAGGATCCGATGCAGCACCTTTAGTCCTGAATTTCACGACAAATAAATATTGGTTCCAATTTATTTAAGATTTAAAACCTATTCGCTATGTACTACCCAATAAAAAGGAGGTTGAAAATATTTAATAAAGCATTTTACTTTTGTCATCCAACACGTGTTAACGACCCATCTGCCCAAAGCCCGCCACAAGCCCACCACAAAATTATCCAAAATACTTCAGCTGATTCAATGATCTGTGTGTCATGTAACTTTTAATTTTTGTTTTGTTTAGACACTGAACTTTTAAATTTATCAAATATCTCACTTAATTTTTAAAATTTGTCAAATATCTCACTTAATTTCTAAAATTTGTCAGAAACGTCACAAAACTTAATCTTGACATGTTGTTCCACTTCCATGTATCATTTTTCGACAAATTTTAGAAGTTAAATGACATGTTTAACAAATTTGAAAGTTAAGTGACAAAACTGACAAACAGTAAAAGTCACGTGACACCTAGATCGTTTAAAGGCTTGTTTGGAGAGAAAAGTGGAATGGGTTGGGTATGGAATTAGAATCCTAGGGAGTTGGGTATGGAATTAGAACCCTGAAATGAAAGTGTTTGGTGAGCAGTGGAATGGAATCAAAGCTATAGTTATAGTATTTGTCATAATATTATTGTTATTATTATTATTATGACAATAATAAAATTTTAATAATTAATAATTATCAATTATTAATTAGTTATTATTATATATTAATTAATAATATTATTACAATAAATTATAAATTATTATTTTTTATAATAATTATTATAAATGGAAAATAATTAACTATAATAATTATTGATTAATTTTTAATTGTTGACATTTGCATCAATTAGTAATTTTATTATATTAATTGTTAATAATTATAATTATTTATTAATTATTAATAATTATCAATTATTATTAACTAATTATAATAATTACTTATTAATTATTAATATATGTTTATTATTAATTATTAACTATTAACTACTAATTTTCATATCACTAAATTACTAATTATTATAAATTATTATTAATTAATAACATTTAATAATTAATTATTAGTAATAATTATTAATATTTACATTTATGATAGTAATTATTATCATAATTATTATTAATAATTATAATTATAATTATTATAATAATAATTATTATTATTAATTTTTATAATAATTATTATTAATTATTAATTATATTAATAATAAATATTATTATTATTAATTATTATTATTATGATGATTATTATTATGATTATTAGTATTTATTATAATAATAATGATTATTATTAATTATTAATAATTGTAATTATATAATTTTAATTATTATTAAAAATTAATAATTATAATTATTATTATGAATTATTAATAATAATTATTATTATTATAATTGTAATAATAATAATAAATTATTATTATTATTATTGTTATTATTAATTATTATAATTATTATTATTAATTATAATAATAATTATTAATTATTAATAATTATAATTATTATTATAATTATTATTATTAATTATAATAATTATTATAATAATTACAATAATTAATAATTATTATAATAATTATTATTAATAATTATAATTATTATTATTAATTATAATAATTATTATAATAATTATTAATTATTAATTATTATAATTATTATAATTATTATTATTATTAATTATTATAATTATTATTATTAATTATTATAATTATTATTAATAATTATTAATAATTATTAATAATTATAATAATAATAATAATAATAATTATTATTATTATTATTATTATTATTGGTTTTGTTGTTGTTGTGAAAGAAAAGGGATAGCTTATTCCACCCACATTTGGGAGGTTTAATCACTATTTGGGAGGATAGCAAATCCCGAGAATTATAATTAATTCCGTAAAGCTGTATCCAAACAGAAAACCGAGGCAGGTGATTCTCTGATTTCATTCCTGTTTTATTCACCAAACATGCACCAAGTCTACTTCAGCTTCAACTCCCAACGGCTAAATTAACTAACAACCGAAAATAAAAAAAAAAAAAATCACTCAATCACCATGTCCAGCGCAAGCGCTCGGCTCCTACGCATCGTGAAAGAAACCCAGAAAAAATCCCCATCTCAATCTCGTTCCAAGCCACCCAGATATGCCGAATCCCACTTTTCCTTCCGAAAATTCATGAACGAGCCAAACAACGATGAGCTTTCCCGGAAATTCAAGCTCCAAGCAACCCAGTTCGTCGATTTCCGGCGTCTCAACAACCTCTACGACTTCACCATCAGCAGGCTCGCCCTCGCCAAGCGCTTCTCTCTGATCGAAGACATCCTCGAGACCCACAAAGGGTTCGAGGACATGACCCGCGAAAAGTTCGCGGTTCGCCTCGTTGTTCTGTATGGGAAATCGGGCATGTTCGAGCATGCCCGCAAGGTGTTCGACGAAATGCCTGAACGAAACTGTCGCAGAACTGTCTGGTCCCTGAATGCCCTCATGAAGGCTGCGCTTGAATGCGGGAAGTTTGGGGAAGTTTGCAGGATTTTCGAGGAGATCCCTTTGGAAATGTCAGTGAAGCCGGATGCGGTCTCGTATAATACTGTCATTCATGCTCTGTGCAAGATGGGTTTGTTGGACGATGCTGTTTCGATGCTTGAAAAGATGAAGGACGAGGGTTTGATGCCGGATGCTGTCACATTTTGTACCCTGCAGGAGGTGTTTTATCGGGAAAGGGGTTTCGCGGGTGGGGAAAGAATCTGGGCTATGATGGTTGACAACAATGTGGCTCCTAACATCAGAAGTTACACTTTGAAGCTGCAGGCTTTGGTTGATGCAGGACACTTTCGTCGTGCGGTTGTTTTGTTTCGGAAGTTGGATAAGGATCGGTTCAAGCTCCATGTTGATGCTTACAATGTGTTTATCAAGGGGTTTTCTGATCAAGGGAATGTAGTTGCAGCAAAGAGGTGGTACAGTAAGTTGTTGAGAAGTGGTGCGACACCAAACAAGGCCACATTTTCTGTCCTTGTGCCACAGTTTTGTGAAGGCGGCGATTACAACATGGCGTTCGGTTTGTGCAAGTTTATGTTCAATCGACAAATGGTTGTCGACGAGGCTCTTTTGCAGCGCGTTGTAGATGGGTTGGTGAAGGTTTCGAGGGTAGAAGAGGCAAAGGAACTGGTGAAGCTAGGGAAGTCGAATAACTATGTTCAGTACAATCTGACTATGCCTTCAGATGTCTGATTTATGCAAGTATATGTATCTCTATCTTTGGAAATCCTTAGGGCCAATGACATGCATAATATCTGTCTTAGGAAACCCATGGAGTAGAACTCGAGATTGTCTTAGAGCAATTGCGACAGTGAGTTGTTTTCCGCTTGGAAATGATGTGGCATTTACTGACTGGAGTATCGATTGAGTAACTTTATCAAATCCTTGACCACTGTGCAGTTTACTCATTCCAATCTAACTTCATCCCCTCGACATTGAAGGTGGTCAAGTAATAGCTTTAGAGATGAACTCTTAATATTGTAAATAGTAATCTAGTGTGGATGTTCAGCCTATGTTGGAAAATGAAACCAGGAATGCGACGAGTTAATAATCAGTATATAAATGGACAATTTACCTAGAACAGAGGTTATCATGTGTGACAATGAACATGATGAACTCAATACAGAGTTTACAAAAGGCAACAAACTTCATAGGAGGGAAAAGATCAAGGGAGGATATGTAGACTGATTTAAGCATGACATAGACTATGATGTAGTTATTTTTCGATTACTCAAAACCATAAAAATTGAAGGTTCACTCATAAAAATCTACAAAAACCACCAACCAACAAAAAAGGAGAAACATCGTAACAAACTAGACACAATCTCAAAAAATGGGACAACCAAGATCAAGAACTTTGCTGTCCTCAAAGATAAAATCCTCCTACATACCATAAGACAAACACAGGTTAATTACGATATTACAAACTTAGCACCATGAATCGCAATGCAAGAAATGAAGCTCATCTTATGCTAGTTACTGCTGATTGCTCACATGTGCACTTGATAATAGTAGCGTTTTTAACCATGGTCCATTCATGCAGGTACATTTACTCACAGATGCATATAGCCTTTTGACTTTTGGTGGCAGCACATTTAATGCCAAATATACAAGAATTGTGCCAAGCGAATATAACATTACCAGTAACAAACACTCAAGTCTAATACAAAACCAAAGTTGAGGGTGCACAACATTCGATAATGTTTCATTATGATGACAGTCCAGATGTTAAACTAGATCTTTCCGCCAGTTTAAACATGGCCCATCAACAAGCTATTAGCTGAGTGAGAGCCCGCGCGCGTGCACTCCCTTTGCTACCAGTTGGAACTACCATCTGCATCACGAGATTGATAGAAATCGTCTGGCTTCACAATGTTCACCTCTTCAAATTCATTATCATCTGGGGGCACAAAAAAAAAAAAAAAACACATAAAACAGGGATGTATCAATTCTCCAGTCTTTTCAATGACATTGCTCAACTTGTCCAAAACTCTTTTAAAGGGTTACATCTAAAACTCAAACTACTGCAATCAGTGAGTGGCTTCAACAATCACTCACTGGGGGGGAGTGCACAGGGTAAATCTTCTGAACTCATCATTCCTTATAACAAAAGAAAGGGTTTGGCGAATCGCCTAAAGTTCCTTCAACATGGCACTTTGCATTCTACAACCCCTAAACTTTTCATATCTACAATTTGTCTTCTTTGTTTTTGTGTGTATGTGTGTTGGGGGGAGGGGGGGGGGGGTTGGAAAAGGTAGTACACAATAATACTTGAGGCTGGAAAAGCATCGATAATTGCAAGCCCAAACTAGGCTGTTCACAATCAATTAAACCGGTTGACGAAGAACAAAAACGTACTCCAACTCTATATTTCATCATCGCTCCAAACAAAATGCTTTCCAAGCTATAGCAAGTGTTGCCACAATGCCACCAATGTTAAAAAGGAGCTACAACATCTAGTTTATCTTACACCCCTGAGAACTAAGCTATTCCAACATGAACCATGCCTAGCCCACAATCTCCATGTGAGATATTGTGGGCTGTGAGCTACTTGACAGTAAAAACTTCTCAACCGAATTGTGATTTATTTTATGCATTCTCCCCACACCGAGCCTACAAGTCACCATTGGCGAGACAGAGCCTTACGCCATAATTTCAAAACATGCTAATA
Organism: Portulaca oleracea; assembly: GCA_029582165.1. NCBI lineage: Eukaryota > Viridiplantae > Streptophyta > Magnoliopsida > Caryophyllales > Portulacaceae > Portulaca > Portulaca oleracea. The sequence continues at coordinate 5,853,302 of CM055883.1, read as the reverse complement.
TCTAAACCTTAAAGAGGGACACCCACGAGAAACCATTATACTTGAGTTTCAACTTTCTTACTCAAATCATAAGGTCCTTGAGACCTCAACATCCTACCAGTATGACCTTGCAATGCTTGGGCTTTTCACCCCTACATATAAGAAACTACCTTCATTATGCAGCCAGTTGTCACAACCGCTAAGTATGGTAACAATCGAGATAAAGTTTATAGGAAACACAAATTTTTATCCCATGGTTAACCGATGTTCATGACCGAAGCTGACCCAATTTACCCAAGGTAATCCACATAACTCCATCAAATGTGAGGAAGGCACACTCAGGCTCACAAGAGCCGCCATCACAGACGATGCCTTCAACTACTAGGCAGTAGGCACAGACGAGTCACTTTATACTCTTACAACCCAATAAAATATTTCGGTAGCAGTAAAATGGCAACAAAGGTAAAATCTGCATCACATGTTCCATTTATGCTTGGTGCACCATGAAGACTTATCAAACAAGCCACATGCTTCTAGAAAAAAGCCACATCCCCCATGAAACTGCATTAATTTGCATTATGAACACTAGATGCTGTTGCTAATTATTTGGAAAGTCTTTAGCACACTGCCCACAAGACATCCCTAAAGTCTTGAATCGATCTTCAAACTTCTGAAACACTTTTGCCCTGTTTGGAGCTCTAAGTAAGAGCTTGTAGTTCCAAGTTTTCAGATCTTTGTTTGTTGAGTACTTCCACCCACTTGTGTCAACCTAAGTTCATCAAGCCATTCCTCAAAATTCACCATTTGGAAATATTAACAAAATTTTGGTGACCTACATTCCTGAATTGCTCTCTCACTTTGCCACATAGCCCGCATTCCCCTTTATTCTTCAGCCATATAAAGCACACCATTGCCAGCATGCTGACAATAACAGAATCAGAAGCTATGTCCATAGATTCAAATAATTTGGCCAGAATTTAACTACACAACAAACACACCAAACAAAACAAGAAAGTGAAGAAACTTGGGAAATGCACCTTTTCTTAAAGTTAATGCCACCACAGCATCATTTTCAACCTGCAAAAATAGAAATATCAGCAGTCTCTCTATGGCATGACTGAGTCCTATAAATAAACTACATACACTAATAAGTAACACGACCAAATTGAAGAACAACAAGCAAATGCTTTAACAACCTTCTGATCTGCTAATGTCTTGGAATCATCAAGCACTTTGCCCGTTTCCACAAGGATCAACCGCTGGTCATTAACGGGTTGATCAATAAGGTTATGCAATTTCTCCTTTATCTCTAGTATCGTCTCTGTCGGATCACACTCGATGAAGTAGGTTGTCTTGATACGCTTGACGCGGATATACATAGCCTGGATGCAGTCATTAGAAAAGCAGTTTCAATTTTTCAACAACTCTACACAACAGAGAAGGCATATCTGAATGTGAAACTCAATCATTTAATTTGACCATTAAAAAAAGTGATCCCGATGTTGCTCTGAGTTGGGTAAACATCCAAATGACGGGCACCCACATTGAAAAAATCACAGACACGGGGATGATGCCTAGTAATTGGATTATTGGACACGGGTACATGGATAATTGGATACCAGTATTTCTGAAGGAGGCATATACATATTTAAGGGAGATTCTACCGTAGTTGAAAAACTTAATATTTCACCTTTAAAAAGTCAAAATTAATATATATGAAGCAAAGTGACTTGTTATAATAAGTAATGACGTTCATTAAGATACAACTTTTAGAAAATTTAATACTTTTACGATTCAATAAATACATTTTGATCGGAGTAACTTGTTGTAATAAGTGATGAAGCAAAGTGACTTGTTATAATAAGTGCAACAACCGCAGATTCTACCCTAAAAGATTCAATAAATACATTTTGATCGGAGTAACTTGTTGTAACAATTAATCATATCTATTGACACATAAAGCTTTTCAACGGATGAGATTTATCCTAGCAAGGAACTTTCAATTACCATAGTGGAAAAAAAATCTCAACTACGGTAGAATTTTCATTCAATTATAGATTAAAAAACATTTACAAAGCTAATATTTGAAATTATATATATAGACACACACATAGATTCGATTACTGAAGAAGAGTTACAAGACTCCATGTACATAGCTCAACATTTACCATTCCAACATAATAAGTTTGGAATTCCGACGAAGGTGAACAAACAATCAACTATCGCCAATTAAGATGCTCCTACAAGTAAATCAATTGTTCTCATACATGATATAGGATATCGCAATGAATTGTCAATCAACATTCCCCGAATTGATCCATGAAGAAGAGGGGAATCCAGAAATTCGATGGATGAAGAAGCAACCCAGAAAAAACAATGAATTATCAATCAATTGTTCTCATATATGAAATTGTCGACAACCAAACCAAAAAAAAAAAAAAATATCGATGGATCAAATGAGGGAAACCTAGGGAAGAAGAAAAATCATTAAAGAAGACGAAGAACAGAAGATTCGACAGTACCTGTTCTCGCGAGAAGGAAGAAGCAGGAGCAGCAGACAGCATGAAGAGAGAAATGAGGTAGAAGAGTCGCCCGCTAGGGTTTTTCTCACAGACCCAGAGTTTCAAGGGGAAATTGGGGGAAAAAATGGCGGATCAAAAGTATTTGATAGTCAAGCCATTTTAGGACCTTGTTGTACAGTAGTAGTACAATTATTTGAGGGAGGAATTCCAAGTAGGTGATCGAGAAAAGAAAAAAAATGTTCCATGAGGGAGTGTTTGATAGGAATAAGGGAAGCAAAAATTTCTCCAAGACCCTAGTAAAATGGAGAAAATGGTGGGCTCGTCGTGAAAATTTTTTCGAAGTCCACCCGTATTCAAATATGGGGAAAATAAGTCAACCCAGAAAATTGACCATTTCCCTAAGTTATTGACCAACCAAACGCATCCTAGATGGTTTATTGAATGATTTATTTGAAAAAAATGATTTATTAGAAAATTTAATCAGGTCAAATAAATTAATTATGTATTTGGTAAACTGTTTATTCACTGGGCTGATTTTCAACGTGTTGATATAGTGATCTGAGTACCACTTGTTTGTAAAGTTCATCATTTAACCCTAAATTTAGCAAAAATTACAAATATATATAAAGAATATGTAGGTAAGGTAAGATATGGACATAAATTTGTGATAAAGGACATAAATGAAATCTTTCAGAAACTACTCTGACCTGTTTCTTTTTTAGTGTAAGGAACATGTAGTTAAGGTAAGATAAAGTAATACTACCTCCGTTCCAAAATGTTTGTCCTTTGACAAAATTTTGATCGTTGATTATTCTCAAACTACAATGAGTTACGATATGAAATCACCATCATTGTAAATTTTACTAAGGTATCTTTCTAATGACGGTAATTTCATATCATAGCTCATTGTAATTTATGAGTAATCAATGATCAAAATTTTGTCAAATGACAAATATTTGGGACGGAGGTAGTATTAAGTAAGGTAAGGTAAGTAAAATAATGGATGTAGATAATATTAGATAATGTCACATTGCTTATTTATTTTTATATTTTTAAATAATATTTTGTGAGTTGAATAAATAATTTTAAAATATAAATTATCTAAAAATATAAACTTTATTCTTTTTTATAGTAAGGTAAGATAAGAATGGGTAAAATTTTACTTGTCATCCAAAATGACAGGGCCTAGTTGTACTAAACACAACTTTTTCAAACCATCAATTCAAACCGTCAATACAAAGAACTAATCCAAACAGTTAATAGTAAACAGTTAATACAAACAGTCAACAACCAACAATTATTTGTCAAACAGGGTCATAGACTAAGATGCCCTTTTCAAAATCAGGCCACCAACCAAATTAAAAATAAGGCCACATAGCATAAATTTTCAACCCGCAAAGGCACTTACATCTCTTCTCATCCCCAACTCTAACCCTAACCCTCCAAATTATAGAAGAAACCTTGCATTTTGTCAACCTAAAGCTTCAATTATGATGGATATTCTCTAAGTCCGTGTTTGTGGGGCTCTACATCATCTAATTATAGAGGGTGGCGGTGATATCGATATTGAAGCGGCCATCAATGAGAAGTCAACTGAAAAAGTTGATGTAGAGAGAGTCGGCTAAAACCGTGAGAGAGATTGATTGTGCCTAAAAGTCGAAGAGGAAGATTCAACTACCTTTGAATTTGATGATTTGTTGCAAATTTGTTAGTTCCCCTCCACTTAATTTCAGTAGGACGATGCTGATTTTTTATTTTGTAATGTTGCAATTTGCTTGGCACCCGTTAATTCTTATATGATTGCTTTTGTTATCATATGGTTGCTACAATATGAATGTATAGTGAATCTCCTTAGCACTTCTATGACGGTACTTCTTGTTATTTTGCTTGATGAACACCAAAATTTATCAATATTGAATATTAGACTTACTAGTGTTATATTGTATATTTGGCAATATGAGCAGAGCTTCAGGTTTCTAAAGGTTGTCTAAGCTAGATACCAATACGGGTAATCCTCTTTTTTTTTTTAAATAATAGGTAATAGTCTAACACGTCGGGGCCCCTATCTCAGGGGTACACTAACCCAACGGCTCATAATGAACAAAGGTAAAAGATGTCAATGCCCTATACAGAATTCATATTTTTCATTCAACACACTCCCCACATGTTGGTGAACAAGAACGTTCTCCATAAGAATTAAACCCTAGACGAAGAGCATGGAAGGGTGGGGAGCTTGCCAGTAAGGCAAACCCCAATCGACATACAATAAATACTCTTGATATCCAACTTAGCTAGCATATAATTTCTATCGAATTTGAACTGTTGGTATTGGTCTCGAGCTAGTGAATTGAGGCTATCAAAGTGTTCATAAATATGTTGCTTTGCAAGCTAGGTGGATGACCATATTGTTACTTGTTTGTTTCTTTGAATCTATGTCTAGTAACCCACTATAATTAGATGACGTAGAGCCCCACAAACACGGATTCAGAGAATATCCATCAATAATTGAAGTTTTAGGTTGACAAAATGCAAGGTTTCTTTGAGAATATACACTATAATTTATCAAAATAAAAAATGTATTAAGTCAAATGCATGAGTTTTAGGGTTACTAGGCATAGATTCATTTTAAATTCCAAAAAAACTTGTGAAGTGATTTCCCTCCGGACACAGAGGATCTTTGATGAGCCATCATCACCGAAACTCGTTCTCAGTGCACCGGTGTCACTCATCCCCATAGTACAATGTATTAAAGTAAAAAAAAAATACAACGCATGATTGTCCAATACTTACAAAGTATAATATATTATAGTCCAATAATACATTTTATAAAATAATTCATCAATATTTATTTGAGTGCATTAGGTTCTAAAACTTTTCCATGTTTGATTATCCATAATAGATAGAGAAGTTTTAATGTGAATCCCATTATTTCACTCTCAAACTCAGTAAACATTTTCTTAAGGAATTCTAGGAAAAGTCAAGTTTTTGTCGATAAAATATTTCCAATGAAACTACCAAACACAACATAAAATTTATCATAAATGTATGAATATTATCATAAACTTCATCAATATTTTTCAAATTTATTAATTTTATATATAAATTCATCACATAACAAATTGACTTATTTTAATATATGGTGAACATAGATACTCATTCCGTTCCATATTAATTGCCGTAATTGGAAATTGTGCTGTCAAATTTCAAAAATTTTGACCATAAATTTCTCAATATATATACAATGAGTTGTTATTTAAAATTATCACCTCTATATTCGTTCATAAAAGTATAATATTACAATTATTAATAATATATTATGTAAACAAATTATCAACCAAAAAATAATACTACCTCCGTCCCAAAATATTTGTCCTTTGACTATATTTTGGCCATTGATTATTCACACATTACAATGAGTTTCTATGAAATTACCACCATTAGAAAGATACCTTAGTAAAAATTACATTGACGGTAATTTCATATCGTAATTCATTGTAATTTAAAAATAATCAACGGTCAATATGTTATAAAAACAAATGTTTTGGGATGAAGGTAGTATCGAACACCGTAAAAGTTAAAATTATGACAATTAGGATCTGTCAAATTCATGGGTGAAAAACAGTTGGATAAAAGTTAAATTTTGATAACTTTTGATAATTTTTGTTAACTTTTGGTAAATTCTGATAACTTTTGGCAAATTTATGCTAATATATCAAAATTAAACTTTTGTTTAAGTTTGATAATTTTTGATAATTTTTGGTAAATTTAGGTAAAAATTGATAAATTTGATAATATAAAAGGGGGTGAGTAAATCCATGAGAGAAAGGGTACAATTTGCATTAATCAACAACCTAGGGCTAGCCCATAATTTACTCCGAAGCAATAGAGTTTAGGTTAATCTGCAACACTCCAAATTCAAAGGGTTTTCAATTTCAATCCCATCAAAAAACGGAAACAGGATCCCCATCACCAGATTCTGTAATCTGACTTGTACTACCTACATTCACTACCTTCCTAAAACACTTCCCCTTTTCAGTTTTCAATTCATGCTTCATCATACTTTTGACCATGCCCCCAATTTACTCTCTTTTCCCTTTTCTCTTTCCATTCCACTGCATTTGCATGCTTCTTGAATTGGCGCCCTTTTCCCCTTTTGCATTCTTCTCTGTTTATCCCCATCTGGGTCTTCTTTCTCTCTCTAAAACCCCTCCAAAACCCTACTCCTGCTCCCTAATTCCAACCTTGGATTTTGGTTGTGACTGCAGAAAGCATCCCAGTTCGAAAAGTTTCAGGTATTTTTCAGATCTGTTTACTTTTTGGGTTTCAAATTTCGGTGTAATTTGCAATGGGTTGTTCTTGTTTGGGTTGTAGTGTTTCTGGGTTTTGCTTGAATTTGCATGAATTGGGGTTCAATTTAGGTTGCTTCTCGTTCCCAGTTGTGTTTATTCATGCTCTGTTTCCTCCATTAATGGAGCTTTCGAGAATTGATATTTGGTTTTGAATTTGATGAAATGTTGTGGAGATAATGGGGGATGAACCGGTTGCGAAAAGGACTCGGCGTCAGACTACCCAGAATTTCGAGAACCTTCTAGAGAGGAACAGGACGGCCAGGAAGAAGGCTCGCAGAGAATGGAAGAAGAAAAGGGCGATTTCTAAAGAGAAAAAAGCGATTTCTAAAGAGAAAAAAGATGATGATGATGATGATGGTGGGTTTATGGTAATTGATAAGGATGAGTATGAGCGTTTAGTCAATCTTAAGAAGAATTCTGGGGAAGAATGTTCAGGTTTTGCTGATGATGATGGTGATGATAATGGAAGAATTCCATGCAAGGAAGGTGGTATGGGTGATTGTGATGAAAAACCCTTTATGGGTGATGATGATGGGAAAATTCCACGTAGTGAAGATGGTCATATGATTGATGATGGTGATGATGATAATGGGAAAATTCCATGTAGTGAAGATGGTCATATGGTTGATGATGGTGATGATGATAATGGGAAAACTCCATGGAGTGAAGGTGGTCATATGGGTGATGATGATAATGGGAAAAGTCCATGTAGTGAAGATGGTCATATGGTTGATGATGATAATGGGAAAACTCCATGGAGTGAAGTTGGTCATATGGGTGATGATGGCGATGATGATAATGGAAAAATTCCATGTAATGAAGGTGGAGATATGGTTGATTATGATGAAAAACCCTTTCCGGGTTTGGAAGAAACAGGTGGATTCGTTGTTGGTGATGGTTTGGATGAAGGCGAGAGTTCTGATGATGATTCTTGTAGAATTATAGGAGAGGGATTTTGTCCTTGGAGTAATGACCCTGACCCTGATGATGATGATGATGATGATGATGATGATGATGATGTGGGGGAGAGTAGTAAGATGAACAATGCTGCTGATAATAACACTACTCAAGAAGTGCCAAGTAATTCCCAAGAATCTTCAGATTCATTGTCCGAAGATGATGATGATGATAGTTGGGTTGATCAGCCTGAGAGCTCTTCTGCTTCTGGTTGTTTAAGTTCTGAATCTCATGGCTCGTCTGATGGAGAAATTAGGGAAGATTATTATGGTATGAGAGATGTTAATGAGACCCCTGGAATAATTCCGACTCAGAAGAAGAAAGTTGGGAGGAAAAGGAAAACGGAAACGGAGGATAATTCTGAACTCAAGAGGTTTGATGGGTTACATTTGGCATCGAACCCGGTAATTACAGCAGAAGAGACCTCCATTGCTAAGCGAACGAGGTCCGAGTGGAGGAAGAAGAAGCCCAAGTTACCCTTGAAAAAGGCAAAACAAGGGCGATACAGCAGCCCTATCCCGGTCCTAGACATCTCCTCCACAGATGATGATGAAGACGCGGGAGGAAATGGGGTCTCCAAGGCTAACAATCCAAGCTCGAGCCATGTTATGAACAATGATGATGATGATGACGACGACGACGACGACGATGAAGATGCAGGAGGAAATGGGGTCTCCAAGGCTGACAATCCGAGCTCGAGTCATGTTATTCACAATGGCAGTCTTAAAAGGAAGAGAGGAAGGCCACGGAAAGTGAATAATGCCGAGTTTGCCCCGACTTTGAAAAGGAAGAAAACTATGACAGTGAGTGATAGGGAGCTCCAAAGTATGCTTTACAATACTTTGACTGAAAACGGTGTGTCTAGTGTGGTGGAGGAAGCTCTTGTGTTGAAGTTCAAGTTTGGAGTGGAGAAGACAAGTCCTCAGTCGAAGACACAAGAGGAAATAGAAGAGGAGATGCTCTTTGCGCAGATGGACCATGCCCTTCTATCTGAACTCATTGGGGAAGATAAAATTTGTGGGGTAAGATTCTTAATTTGGATGGAAATCATAACCATACTCGATTGAGTTTGAGAAGTTTGGGCCATTCGGTAGGAAAAGAGTTTGCGATGACTATCTGTGTATTTGCCCGAAATGTTAAAATATGTAAGAAATGGTTACCCTTGCTAATATCCAATCAACTATACTGAGTTTAGCTCATAATTGAGCACTAACGTGCAGGTGTTAACTCGTCAGCTCATAATTGATTCATGTTTGATTATGTGAAGGTTCGTGAATAACAATTTGTTGTAACTTGTAAGGCATGTTGATTGTCTATGTTATGTGAAGGTTGTCAAACCCATGCATGATTTGAACTTTTAACAGACAGATAAAGAGCTGCATATTCTCATGAATCAGTTCATAGTTTGTGATTTTAGACAATATGTAATTTAGTTCATATGAACATGTCGGACAATTGCATGGTTGCATCTCTCTGCACTGGCTGCTATTGATTGATATTACTCAGAAAAATGTTCTGTAAAATTTTTTACTGTGTTCTGTTGATTCTGTATTGATGTAGCTTCTGATGCATTGAACTCACTGGCCTCTTTTGTGATGTGTTGTAGGAGCAGAGTGAAGAAGAAGAAGAAGATGAAGAAGAAGGGGAAGATTTCATTCCATTAGAGAGTGCAGTTGATCAGGAGAAGCGTTGTAGACAAGGAAAACATTGTCTTATATACGACGAAGAAACCGGAATCATCTGCAAATTCTGCACATATGTGAAGGATGAGATCCAACACTGCACCCCCGATTTTGTAAGTCCTTACTCAGAGTAATCTTATTCTCTTCCTTTTTTCGCTTGCCGCTGTCATTCATTTGTTCCCTTTTGGCTTTGTACATGAAAGAACGAGGATCCTTTTGGGAAGTCCGAGAATAGACCCTATCAAAGGTTCTTCTTCCCATACGACGCTGAATGTCTTCCTCACGACTTTCCATTCGGAGCTGATGATCCAAAGCCTAGAACCAAACCCTTGGAGGACACTCGGGGTACAGTGTGGGACCTCATCCCGGGTGCCAAAACCTGCTTATACCCCCACCAACAGGACGGTTTCGAGTTCATTTGGAGAAATGTAGCCGGTGGGACCCAGATTTCCGAGCTCGGGAGGCCCAACAAGGGGGGCGGTCTAGGAGGGTGCATCATATGCCACGCTCCAGGGACCGGAAAGACTCGTTTGGCAATCGTTTTCCTCCACTCGTACATGAAGCAATACCCAAACTCGCGCCCCATGATCATCACCCCGTCCAACGTGCTCCCTGCATGGGAGGAGGAGTTCACCAAATGGAACACCGGCATCCCGTTCTTGAACATGAACAAAACTGACCTCTCCGGTGCTGAGGATCTCGGGTTGCAGAGCTTGAGATATGCCAAGGACAGTAAAACCATCCGTCTGGGGAAACTGTGCGCGTGGAAAGAAGGGAGGGGTGTCTTGGGGATTAGCTACTCGCTTTTCGAGAAGATGACGACCGAGAAAGAACGCGGGGATGACAAGGTTAGGGAAGTTCTCCTACAGAAGGCTGGAATCATGGTTTTAGATGAAGGGCACACGCCGAGGAATCACAGGAGTCTGATTTGGAAGGCTTTGTTCACCGTCTCTACTAGGAAAAAGATCATCCTTTCGGGGACCCCTTTTCAGAACAACTTCCAGGAGCTGTACAACATAATTGCGCTCGTCAGAGACGGGTTCGTGGACCCGTGTCTGGTAGATAATCACCCGAGGAAGCGTGGGAGGAAAAGGAAGTCTGATTGGGATGGGAATACATTCATGAGGCTGGATGAAACAGGGAGAATCAAGGAGTTGAAGGCGCGCATAAAGCCCTTTGTGCATGTCTACAAGGGGGACATCCTGAAGAAAACCCTACTAGGATTGCTTGACTCGGTCCTCATCCTGAAACCCTCTGACCTGCAGAGGAGATGTCTTCGCCATTTGGAGAGCCTCAAGAGCAACCTCGGGATGGACCACTTGGTGTCTATCACATCGGTCCATCCTTCGCTTCTGCTCAAGAGCCAGCAGGATTTAGGGTTCTTCCTCGACGAGGAGTTGAAGCGGTCGCTGAGAAAACACGACAAGGACCTCGACGCAGGGGTCAAAACCCGGTTCGTATTCGAGCTCATCAAGTTAAGCATAGGGGAAAAAGTGTTGGTGTTTAGTCAGTACATACACCCGCTAGATCATCTCGAAGAGTTGCTTAGAGACCGTCTCAAATGGACCTCGGGGAAAGAGATCCTCTTCATGGATGGTAAGCGCGAGGCCAAGCAGAGGCAGAACTTGATCAAAGTGTTCAACGACCCAAACAGTGAAGCCCGGGTGCTGTTGGCCTCAACGAGAGCCTGCTGTGAAGGGATCCACCTCGTCGGGGCATCCAGGGTAATTTTGCTCGACGTGGTTTGGAACCCGTCTGTCGAGAGACAGGCCATAAGCCGGGCTTACAGGCTGGGACAGAAGAAGAACGTGTACGTCTACCACCTCATCATTGCCGGGACACAGGAATGCACGAAATACTCCAAGATGTTGTCCAAGGACTGGGTGTCCGAGATGGTGTTTTCCGCTTCAGATCAGGCCGAAGATTTGGTGCAGAAGAGAAGGGGGAGTGCGAAATCTACGGTGTCAGAGGACAGGATCTTGGAGGAGATGGTGAACCACGAAAAGACAAGGTTCATGTTTGAGAAGATTATTTATCAGCCGAAAGCGGATGATCTGATTGAGAGCTTTGGTTGCTGATCTGAAAGTTGTGAATGGATGCATAGGATGACATTTTATGGGGTAAAGCATGATTTTTTTGGTTATTCTTTAGATGGGGGACTTGAATTCCTGTTAATCTGTAAATGGTCTGACACCCTCTTGTGTTTTTTGGGTTTTAGTTTTACAGTAAGAAAAATCATCAATGATTGTTGAAGCTGACTTTGTAATATAGTAACTGATTTGAATCCAAAGAAGTAGTACATTGTCCATAGATTTTCACTGGAACCAAACTAGTTCTATTCCATTATGCAACACTAGGATTGGTTCTCATCGATTTCAAACTCCGATCCGGGCATTTCCCTTAAGGCATGTGGAAATTATCCAAGGTATGATGGCATAACATTCAATTACAATTTCTAGTTTTCTAGTATAACAATCAGTTTTTTAAAACTTTTTTTTTTGTTGAAATCAGTTTTTTTTAAACTTAATAGAACTTAACTTGATATTATTGACTTACATCGATGAAGTGTGTAAATATAAAAGTGTTTTTTTTTCCGATTATTATAGCCAAAAGGCTTGAGAGATTACATAGTACAGCAAACCGCAAAGAGAACAGCAACCAACCAACGCTAAAGAAAAGATACATCCAAACACTGCTAAATAAAAACACAGCAAGCACGGTCACACCAACGACTGTCAAAACCACCACAACTCAAACACGCTCTGAAGTAGCAGTAGCAACAATTGAGACAGTAATTAATGAGACAAATAGAGGAATGCAGAATAGTTTAGCCTATTTGTATGTTTGTGATGGAATTTGATGGACATTTACCACAATTTAAAGCTATCATGCTGCATTCTCTATGTGTGAAGTATATAGTGGGGAAGTTACTGTTGCAAGCTGGTGAAAGGGACAACACACAATTGAGAGAAGGTTTGGTTGATGGAAAATATGGGCAAATTAGTCCATTTTTCCATGTTGATCAATTTTCCTTATATTTAAGTTGCAATTGTCGCATTAAGGCTTTGGGAATAAAATTACGATGGAATTCTGATTTCCCACCTTTTTTCAGGGAAAATTGTATGTAAGGGCTAAGGGAAACTTTTATAGAGTGGGTTTGAGAAATTTGATGGAGAACAAATTTCAAAGATATTCTTGCTAATTCACAAATCCTAAACACAACCCATGAAAGTTACAATAAATAATAAAGGTCACTCGAACATTCTAGACACTTTTTCTCAAGAAAGTTGAAATTTTGATTAAACATTATAAAAACTTTCCCAATATTTCAACATGTAAATCGAACACTATAAACTACAGTTTTTAAGTAAAAAAAATTCCACCAGAACAAAAGCTCTATGGGGGGGGGGGGGGGAGGAAGTCTTTTTACCCTTGGAGTAAATGTGCAGCATACTAACATGATGTACTGCACTTTCTTTGCATAATTTCTGCTCCTTTTTTTGAACTTGCTGCCACAGATGGATCAAAGAGTCCTACATGTCTTTTACAAACATTACCCTGTGTAGCTTGACTAGCTTCTGTGTTATAGGCAAAGGAAGTATTCTTGTGCACCATGCATGTAGGGCACTGTTTAGTATTTACATGATGAATAAAATTAGGTTATCAATAGGGGCGTTTGGTTGAGAAGCTTTCTCCGAAAAGTTTGTCAATTTTTCCATGTTTGGTTCTCCAAAATATATAGGAAAGTTTTGATGTGGGATCTATTATTTTCCTCACAAATTCAGTAAAAAGTTTCCCAAGGGGGGCTTGGGAAAGTCTTTCCCAGGAAAATTTTTCCTGGGAAAATCTTTTCCGGGAAAACCAAACGCACCATTAACAGAGTATTTAAGTTTGAGGTATACCAAATATGGATATTAATATTTTTTTGGATAATGGGGTATGCTTATTGATAATGATTAGAATACATTATGAAACACAAGTAAAATATAGTCATTGTATGGATAGATCGATTTTAATAATTATTACCTCCATCCTATAATAGTTGTCACTTTAATTAACTTCTTTTGTCCCATAATATTTGTCACCTCATAATTTCAATGCAACTTTTTTAACTAACTATTTTTTTTATTAATTTTTCTCATATAAAGATAGCAAAAGTAAGAGAGAAAGATATCAATATAATTTAATACTAATGTTTCACAATTTTCCAAACAGTACAATAATTAACTAACTCATTTCATTGATTTTCTAACTTTTAACTAAATGGACAAGTATTATGAGATGGAGGTAATAGTAATTTTTTTAAAAAGTACAATAAAAAAAGGGATGGGGAGCCCACTCCCACTCCCATTCACTCTTGTCTTTCTTTCTCTCCTCTCATACAAACCCGTATTCCCGTGTTGCCTAATGTTCAAGTTAAATGGGTACGTCAATTAGGGGGATCAAGTTGAAGTTTTGGATCACTTTTAAAAAAATGCAAAAAAAGAAAAAGAATCAGAAAAAGAAAAAAAATAAGGATTGCTCTAGTTTAGAGTATGTTGCAGTCTCGTATGATTCATTCTTGTGTTGAGCTCTTGATTTTGCTTGTGCGGCATTATGAGTTCGCTTGTCTAGATTGTTTTTGTTGTTTCTCTTTTGCTATTGTTGGCTGTTATTTTACAGATCTTTGTATGTGAACATCCAACATTTTATGGTTTTAAATAATCACATATATATCTATGTGTATGTGTGCGTGCGCCTTGATTTCGTTTGATCATAGACGCAAACCATGAGGCCTTGGACTTGTAACCGATTCATGTGACTCATAACTTCTACGTACATGCCAAAATGAAACCCATGTCTTTGTCAAGGCATTTTGATAAAAATATGCACCATCAGTTATTTTAATGCTACAAGGATTTGAACACTTTGGTAGATCAAGAAAACCTACTGTGGCTTTCTTATTAATGCAACACCGTTCAATTTGTGTTGGAAATTCACCATCATAGGATCTTATTGAAATGTTTTTGGTTTTTCCAGCAGGAATACCGAATTGATATGAAAGTAAAGATTGACGACATACAATACTCACATTTTTACCATTGCTCAACTAGTTTGTCACAACGAAAGTTCTTTGTAGACGTGCAATTGATTTCGCCACCAACAATGTTAATGCTAGCATGAAGAAGAATGCAAATTCTGATTTGGTGATATTCATTGTTGGTTTATTTGATTAACAAAGTTGCACTTTGATTTTATTTGCCACCAATAATGTTATTTGATGTTTACCATCACTTGTCACGTTTACACTGCTTTAATAATGTGTGCAACATTTTTTAGATCTACCTCCCTTAAATAAAGAAAGAGAAAATGTACGTTACTCAAGCGTTTCTATAAGCAAGATTGTTAAAAAACGTTCTCAATATATTTAAAGGTTATATTTTACATGATATCAAAAAGTTAGGTTTAATAATGTATTTTAATTATAAAGTTAAAGTGTGTATAATAAGAACCTTTCTATAATACTCCATGTGTTTCTTAATATAAGTTACGTTTAATTTTTTACTGTTTTTAATATACCATTTTAACGTTTTTTTTTTTTGTTTTTTTCCCTATTGAAAAAATCGTTTGGCTCAAGTTCTTGGTAGAGAAACATGGCTCGAGTGAGGAATTGGATAAAGTAATCATTTTACAACAGAATCAATGTTTATGCAATTCGAATTTACCAAAATTTACGCATTTATAAATACAAAATATTTCTCAAAAGAACGATATTTTATTCAAAAGTAACATTTTCCCCATTATTTTCCAAAACCTAACTATGTAAAAATAAACAAGTGAATCATCCCAAACTATAGGCAATAAGTGCGTACCGAGACTACCTACATCTAAATCTTCGGTCAACATAACCGAGACACACTAGGAAACTTGTGTTGTAAGTAGCCCTAAACATAGACCCGGCCCGATAACCCGAACCAAACCCGCCTGAAATTTCTGGGTTTCGAACATGATTATCTCAACTAAACCAGAAATAGGCCAAACACGAAAATTAGCGGGTCAAATCCGACCCGCCCGTTTGACCCGAAAAATAATTTTTTTAAAGTTCAACTTTATTAGAATTTGTGACTTTTCATTGGAATTTTTAGATATTAAACTATATATGCAACTCATTTATTTGTTATTTCTCTAATTTAAGTTAAAATAGTTACAATAATATATCCTTACTAAAAGATAATAATATTTTATCATGTATATTATACAAAAAGTAGTTTTTAGAGACCATTTTTTAAAAAGAAAAAACGGAAAAAGGTCGCAATCATGACCCGTTGAGTTGACTCAAAACCGAAATACACCATCTGTATTTATCTAAACCCGAAATATACCCAACCTGTAATTACCTGAAACCCGCCCGCCCGACCGAACTGACAGGTCTACCTAAACATGATAGTTTTAATTTACCAGTAATTTCTAAGCACCTTCTTAATTGGAGACGGGAAACATCTGGGAAGTTACAGTATAAGCAGAAGCCCTAGTGCAGATGTGCCTAACTGAGATGTCAACACAAAAACTTCCATTGCATGATAAACCTGTGGACACCCTAAAATAGGGTAATTCAACCCACTAAAGTAGGGTTTGGTACATGAACCATGATCTCAACTACCTCAACTAATGCACAACAAAGGCTACTGATGTTACAGTTTGCACATACAAACCTTGCCTATAATTGCATTTCATGCATGCTCCAATTCAAAAGATACCTAGATAAGTAGATGGATAAGAAAGCACATAATCACCTTTTTGCTTCAACTTGGTCTTCTGTGAAAAAAGTGGTGCTAAAAATGTGAATGGAGGTAGCTAGAGAATCAAGGATTGTTTTGTTGAAGCCATCAAAAACAGGAAGATTTGACAGTCCAATATGGATGCTGCACTCACAGACAGATTTTTGACAAAGGAAAATTGAAATTTGTGTTTCTAATCGAAATGTCGAAAGTCAACGAGGAGCTTACTATAAATACAGCA
This sequence comes from Portulaca oleracea, assembly GCA_029582165.1. Classification (NCBI taxonomy): domain Eukaryota; kingdom Viridiplantae; phylum Streptophyta; class Magnoliopsida; order Caryophyllales; family Portulacaceae; genus Portulaca; species Portulaca oleracea. The sequence continues at coordinate 5,836,814 of CM055883.1, read as the reverse complement.
ACATTCTGCTCCAAAGCTTCATGCATATTCATCAATCGTCGTCCTTCTCTGTATTCAAAATGGCTTTCTTGTTCGGGTGCTTCGTTTGCGTTTTGACATGCTTGCTTCTCATGGGAAGTGTAGCCTATGCTCAAAACTGTAGTAGTGACTGCTTTATTCAGTCACGTGCGGCCTTTTACCCGAACTCTGATGAACAAGGAACAGATAGTGAGTATCGAGTAGTAATCGTTTTCTTATTCGTAGAACTTCCAAAACTAGCTCTAACAAAGCATGAGTTCATTTACTGTTGCATATTACATTGACATGAAAAAATGACATGATTGCGTCGTTTTAATGTAGATGGAGCTTGTGGGTTCGGGAAATTTGGAGCCACGGTCAATGGTGGAGATGTATCGGCTGCATCAAATCTCTACCGGGGTGGAGTAGGTTGTGGTGCTTGCTATCAGGTAATTTTCCGACTCCATACGTAAAGAGGATGTACGAGGCAAGGAAAGTTCTATTGCTCGTATACTATTTTCTTAGACAAAGGATAAGCAAGCTGGCCCACTGGACCCTATCTGATGGGCTAATCACCAGTAAGCTCTACGAGGGCAAGGTTAAATACGAAACAGTCCATGACAACTGACCAGCAGGTAGAGCTGGCAAAAAATTTTCCGACCTGAATATCCAAATTTGTCCCACCTGGAAAAAAACTAGGTTTGGTCATAGATTTTTCATCTAAATTTTGACATTGACTGAATATTCGGACACAATATTTCCCTTTCTCTATTGTCCGAACCCGATTTTGACCCAAGTCTGGTTTCTTCCGAATCATCCAACCCAGTTCGACCGAGGAAAAAAAAAAAAAAGAAGAAAAAGAAACGGGTCTAGACATCAATTTCTCGTCTGAATTTCGACTTTGACTGACCTGAATTTTTGCCAGTGTTACAAGTAAGGCCCATTGACCCGATGATTTCCATACATAGAAATTTTTTTCTCCCAACAAAAATTGAACCTTGACGGGGAGATGGGAAGATGGAAATGGTAGCCAGCTTGGTTACCACCTCTTTGGTTATGGTTAGTGTAGCATGAATCTAAGCTTTGTGTACAATTTCACACTATGAACTGTCTTGTATTATGACTCTGTAGGTGAGATGCACCAACAGCAATTACTGCTCGGACAACGGGATGACAGTGGTCATAACAGACAACGGCTCAGGCGACAACACTGATTTTATTCTCAGCCAGCATGCTTATACTAAAATGGCGCAAACGCCAGATGCCGGTGCATCTTTACTGTCACTTGGTGTTGTTGACATTGAGTACAGACGGTAAGTCATCAACGAATGTGCGGTATCTTTATGAGAACTAGCAAACTGATTTCTATAACCTAAACCTGAATCTGAAACACAACCCAAATGCGAATTACTGCAACCTAGTTTTGGCTAAGTGAGCTCTTAACCAAGACCAACTTATCGATATTAGTTGCACGTTTTTGACAATCTTGTTGGGGACTTTGACAACAAGCTAAACAGTAGTTACTGTTAATCTATTAGTTACTGATCTCTTTGTCCCTCCCTAACTTACTCTTCAAAACAGGATTTCATGCAGCTACCCAGGCAAAAACATAACATTCAAGATCGACGAGAGCAGCAGCTACCCGAGTTACCTTGCTTTTGCTATTTACTACCAACAAGGACAAAAGGACATCACTGCTGTGCAACTGTGCGAGGTATCATATGAACACTTCCCAACTACTAATTCAAAATTACTGGGCTAAAAAGTAGAGTATTTGTTGCTATTAACTAGCGTCTACAAAATTTTGTCCGACCCAAATATCCGAAATTTCCGACCAGGAAAAAATCGGATTTGGCCAGATTTTTCGTCCGGATTTGACATTGACCGAATATTTAGACACATTATTGTCTTTTTGAGTTTTTCTATTGTCCGAACCTGATTTTGACCGGTTGGTTTCATCCGAATTGTCCGACCTGGTCCAATCCGAAGAAAGGGGTCCGGACATCAATTTCTCATCCAAATTTTGACATTGACCGAATTTGACCCAGACCCAAATTTTTGCCAATGCTACTCTTAACTTCCCATACGTTCAAAATAAAGCAAGCAGAATACAGTTCACGGAGATAATTAACACAATTAAACATGAGCAGATAAGAAACTTTGAAAAAGAATACTAACACACAGTTCGACTTGTGCAGACTGAAAGCTTTACCTGCAAGCTACTGCAGCGAGACCATGGAGCCGTTTGGACAAGTTCTCCTCCTCCAAGTGGGCCACTGTCCATAAGAATGCTGTTCAGTGACGGCGATGAAGCAGATGATACATGGGTTATTCCAGTGAATGACATTCCGCAAGACTGGCAACCGGGAACTATCTATGACTCAGGAGTACAAGTTAACTAAGCAAAACCATATAATTCATTATCCGTATAGCAGTGAATATAAGATCTATTATTTTGTTATTGACTGTATTTTTTTACATATTTCGGAGATAGTGTAAGGTTTGATTCAATTATAATATCTTATTTCTGATTGATTATTAATAAAATGGAAGTTTATGAGCTTGCTTTACTGAGTGATTATGCAAACACAGTATGTTTAGAACAACATCGTCAGAGTTCAGAATAGAGAGAACAATATTGATTAGATATTCGTACTTGAAATTTTCGCCTTGATGCCCTATGAAACTCAGAAAAAAGAAAACAATATATGTACCTGGGTTTTCATTAGCAGAACTTGTTGGTTAAAGAATATCGATGATTCGATAGATTATTGGCTAGAGAGAACAATTTAATACTTTCTAGTTGTACATCATGGTAGATTACATGTAATGAATTTAATCATAATTACCATACCATTGTCTGATGTTCAATTTACACCAACCTTGGAGAATATCTTTGTGATGAAGAACCAATTTTGCGCCTTCATGCTAGAATTTATCCGATAACTAATGCCCCATACGCATACTCACATAACTGTGTCATCGACCAACTGCTTCACTTGAGTGCCCATCTGCCTCATCATTGAGTAAATCATGTTATTTTTATGGTACGAACCACCATTTTGAGCGCCGCTAACAGACTCACTGTCTCCTAAGCAGGCCACACTCGACCCCACCGCTTTGTGCAATCCCTTCTCCGTCATAACCCGTCTCACACTGTCTACATCTTCCCATCTACCTTCGGCAGCATATATGTTGGATAGTAACAAATAAGCCCCGATATCTTCTGGATTCTGTTCGATCAACCACTTCGCAACGAACTCCCCCAGCTGTGAATTTGAATGGGTATGGCAAGCAGACAGCAATGCTCCCCATAAAGCGGATCCTCCTTCCAAAGGCATGTTTTTCAAGACCTCTTCGGAGTCTTTCAACAAACCAGCCCGACCAAGGAGATCCACCAAGCAACCATAGTGCTCAATCTTAGGTTCGATTTTGTAAACTCTTCGCATGACGTCAAAATACCACCAACCCTCCAAAACCATCCCTGCATGAGCACAGGCAGCTAACACACATACAAAGGTAGCGTCGTTTGGTGTTTGTCCGCTTTTATCCATCTCTATAAACATTTCCAGGGCTTTCTCTCCTAGGCCGTGTGTGCCATACCCCATAATCATCGAGTTCCATGAAACGACATTCTTCACAGGCATCCTATCAAAGACATTTCTAGCTGTGTCCATGTCCCCGCACTTTATGTACATATTCAAAAGAGCAGTAGAAAGCAATACATCAGGTTTAATTATGGTACTATTAGTTTCCATATAGTGATGGACCCACTTACCTTGATCTAAACTACCTAAATAACCACACGCAGTAAGAACACTAACAAGTGTGGCCTCATTGGCCCGAGACTCTCCCTCTTTTACCATTCTATGAAACAAATCCACACACTTGTCATATTCTTTACTACGCACATAGAGAGCCAACATGGTATTCCATGAAACCACATTGCGGGATGGCATGCGATCAAAACACTTACGAGCAGCCAAGACATCACCAGCCCTAGCGCAACCTTCAAGCAAACAATTCCAAGAAACAACATCTCTACGAGGCATTTCGCTGAAGAATTCAACAGCAGTCTCGAGATCCCCAACCCCAACATAGCCAGCAAGCATAGAATTCCAAGTAAACGTATCCCTCTCGCGCATTTCATCAAACAGTTGGCGTGCGAGACTCACTTGCCCATCCTTCACATACCCATCAATCATAGTATTCCACGTTACCAAATCTGTCACAGGACTTTCATCAAACACCTTCCGTGCATCCCAAACCCTACTAAAAGCAGAGTACATATGAACCAACGAATTCCTAAAATACAAATCCGACCCAAACCCAGACTTCAATCCCCGGACATGAACCTTTTCCCCATCAAAAATCGATCCAAGATCAACACTTGCCCTAATCACCAGAGGAAAACTATAATGATTCGGCGCAATGCATCTCCCAATCAAATGCCGATAGTACAAACCCAGAGCAATTTCCGGATCACCCACATCCACATACCTCCTAATAACAACGTTGCACATAAAAGCATCGGGTTCTTCGAGCTTTTCGAGGAGCGAGACAGCGAGATTCAGCGTGTGAGGTAGTGAGGAAAGCTTTTTTACGGCACGACCAGCTGCTAAGGGATGTTGAAACAACCCTAAAATGACAAGCTGAGCTTGGATTTGGTTGAATTGGGTGAGATTAGAACATGAATCGAGTTTTTGAAGCAGAGGGTGATCTGGGTTCAATGTGAGCTCTCCCCCATTGTTAGATTCGATGTTAGAGGACTGGAAATGGAGATCGGGGAAGAGTTTGGGTGAAGATTTGGAGAGAATTTTGTGGGGTTTTGTGAGGTTTTGGATGGAGGAAGAGGTGAAGGATAATACTGATTTCAAAAGGTTCCTCCGAACGGTCATTTTACCATGATTATCAGTTCTCTCCACATTGGCGGGAGATATATGGAGCTTGGATTTGTAGTTTTTTTATTACTATTTTTATTCGCTTTTATCTTCTTGATAATCAATATGTATTAGGTGCACCTAGAGGCTGGAGCACATGCTCAAGATATTTGTGAATGAACAATCAAATGAATTAGATTGAACAATCAAATGAATTAGATTGAACAATCATAATAATTGGAGTGAACAATCTAATATATATGGGTGAACAATTGTAAAATCTGGAGCACATGCTCCAGGAGCACTTAATAAATTGCACTTGACAATACTGATTGGGATTTTGGATTGGAATAATCCCAACGTTGGGCCATAACATGCTTGATAATCTGAATTTTCTATATATATGGCAGTAATCCAAACTTTGGGGATATTGGATTTTAGTAGGTTATCTCCGAATCTCGGTCAATTAATTTGATGATAAGAGTGACATGAGGACAAGGTTTTTTCAACTTTTGGTATTTTATATGGTATAGTTCCACAACTATGACACTCTACCGCCAAATTAAAATGGTTGAAACTTGATGGTAGTCTACTTGAAATCCAGCACTCTCAAAGTACGGGTTATTATTGTGTATTTTGAAAGATCAGATTATTTGACATATTATGACCCAAAGTTGAGATCATTTATATTCAAAAACTCTTACTAGTTTACTACTTTGTCCATTCGATAATAGTTATCATTTTAACTAAGCTTTCTATCTCACGATACTTATTTTATAATTTCAATGCATTTTTTTCAACTTAAAGCAGAAAAATAAGAGAGAGAAAAAGAGAGATACAACAATTTACTATCATTGTTTCACAACCTTCTATACAACGTAATATTGAACTAACTCATTTTCTTAATTTTTGAAATTTTAGAAAAATTAACTATTATGAGACTGAAGGAATACATTTTCCCCTTCTATTTGCCAAATTATTTAATTTTTCATGCCCTTTTTATTTATCAAATTAGCTAAGTGTTACAATTTTGATAAAGATAATACTCACCACTCCTTCCATTTTTATTTTTATTTTTGTCTTTTTATTTTGACCTTTAACTTTTAAATAATTTTTCAATTAACTACTCCATGTGACCCTTGATTATATCAAACTCCCCCAAACGTCAATTTAAAAATGGAGACATCCATGTATGACCATAGGTCCATAGCCATAGCCAGTAGCCACCCTTACCCCCTTTTGTAACCTTACGAAATGGGACAAGTTCCAAAAAAAACCCCTAGAAATATGACTAGATGTACAGTTTTACACACTGCCATAAAACAATGTACATACCAAAGCTACGGGTGTTTTTACCCCAAAGGCTTATCGCCACAGTCGTGTATAAGTAAAAGGCCAAAAGGTACAGAGAGTGAGACAACTACAAAGGTTAGAAATAGCAAAATTTGGTCACGAAAGGGTGTACAAACTCATGCTACACTTCCCTCAAAGGGAACAATCAACTTAGAGAATTCATTGTCAATTTGTCATCGACAGCATTTTCAAATTGATCTTATATATAATTCAAGCCGAGGAGACTTTCCGATCATCAATTCGGTGCTTGAAATACAACAATAGAATCAGTAGCCAGCCGTGTTCACATATCTGAGACAGACCACATATAGGCCTCTTTCTCAGTGGCCCTCTTCTCATTCATCCTCTTGAACAACTGCTTTTCATATCCTGCATGGCATTACCAAATTATGAGAGAAACATCTCGAGTATCACTGTCCACAAGCACAGATGTTTATCATCAGAAAAAAATGAAGCTACGCATTTTGAAACTTTCATCTCTTTAAACCGGTAAACAACACAAAGAGTACCACCAACTGCCTATTCTTAAGCATTTGCACAACCACCCCCCCCCCCCCCCCCCCCCAAAAAAAAGAAAAAAAAGAAAAACCACCCCGCAAGATAAAGAGATTCTATTCTAAATGGCCCCAAGACGGTAGGCATCAGATTATATGAATGAACACACCCTCACACAGGCGGGGGGAAGGGGGGGGGGGTAGAGGGTATGAGATGGAAATTGAGTTATAGATTATCAAAAGCTACACAGCGAACACTTCATCTTAACCAAATACTCCCTCCATCTCATATTATAAGTCATTTGAGCAAATGTTTTCTTTCCAATAATATTTGTCATTTTAGAATCACAATGACATATTCCCACTTTTTTTATTTATCTATCCAACTTCATCTTTTACTTTTCATTATTATTATACCACTATTTTTTTTATAACGTCACTATCAAAAACATCCCAACATCCCAACTACCCAACTAACTATGTTTTTTGGTTCTTGAGTTTTCTCACAAAGTGACTTATTGTATGAGAAGGAGGGAGTACATGAAACAAATAGCTCGGGAATGGAGCAATTAGACTTACCATTGCTACGATTCACTCCATCCCAGTGTCTGCCAGGCTTGATGCCATATCTGTTAGGCTCAAAATCCAATCCTCTTTTTAACCAGCTGTGACTTGGAATCTCCTGTGGGACTATGAACCCCGACTCTTTCATCTTCTCATCTTCACCCAAGTTGGGAAGAACTAGATCATGTTGCTTTTTCTGCACATGTTCGGAGAAATGTTAATGAAAGTTTAGTTGAGATGAGAACATCTTCAAAATATATGACCACAAAACAGGATTGGCTCACTACCTTGACGAGATGTGCCATCGGATCACCCCATCTGAGTCTGTCTTTCATCATCCTATCTAGTTCTGGGTCATCTCTGAAACCACACACAATGCACAGTGAGATATTTACAAAGTTGAAGTAACCAACATTAGGCGTTGCGAAGTTTGTCAAGGTAACAGGCAACACACAACACATTTCAGGTGTAAACGATCTTCCCTATTCTCTTCATCCAGAACCCGATCTTCACCCAAATTTAGCCTCGTCTTATTTGTTCAGCCGAAATAAATCAGGCATTACATAAATAAATGAATAAAGTTTAGGCTAAAAATCACAGCATCATGAGTTCCTTACTCATTGAATGTGAACCTTGTCATTAGAAAAACTATCAGCCAGGTGAGCCATGGAAACAAAATTTACATTGAATACATAACGGTATATAGAACATAATATCAGACTTTACCTGGACCGTGCAAATGGCTTATTTTTCTCAAGTTCTAGCTCCTGAAGTCTTTCTTCAGCTTCACGTTTCTGAGCTAAGCCTTTGCCCCATTCAAGCTTCTTCTCCTCCTAAGGAACAAGATATATAATAAATTAATTAATTGAAATTAATTGAAAACGTTATACTAGTCAACCATAGCAGAAAAAAGTGGGGAAATTTTCCACTTCTTTGGGGGGAGGGAGAAGAACTATCAAAGTTTCCAGCTAGAGAGGGGAGCTGCAATTAAGAAAAGGAATGATAAGAATTAAATATGTGTTACACCATGGTACATTCATGTCAATTAAGTTCCCTCATTGTTATTAGGCAAACAAGAAAGGCCGTAAAATGAAGAGAAGCCAGATCTAAAAACAAGCACTTGTTGATATTAGCAGGGTATGATTGTGTTCCTGTATTTGGTACGCTAAGTTATAAATTGCAAGCACCACCATTTGGATAGTTACCTCAAAGTATGCTCATTTTTCCCGACCCTGTCTATAAGTCTCGAAAGCTAAGATTTAAAGCAAGTAGCTTTTAAACATTTGACTTTACTTTTCAGATAAACTAAAGACCAATGTTTCAAAACTTTACAAGCAGACCCCCAACATAAAGTTAAAATTAATATAAAAGTTTAAAGTTTCATACATAAGCTAATTTACACAAGAATGGCATATACATGCATAACACATTAGAGTTAAGAAACAGAGTAAGGGGCTATATACTTGTCAGACAGAAAAAGGAAAAGGAACTATCAATCTTTTGTCAGTTGAGACAGTCATTACTGAGGATCCCAAGGAATCTATGCCTAAAACAAATGGATAAATAACAATACTAAAATAGAAAAGCAAGCAAATGAGCAATAGTAATTTCCTTTCATATAATAGACCATTAGCTACCTTGGGCTTTTCTTCCTTCTTTGTCAACTTCAAGTACTCCTCCTTTGATACACGTTCTCCTGTAGATGTAAATAGTAACAGGAGATATTATTAAGTCAAGCATACATAAATGTAACACAGATCACATCCCAAAGCCAAAATTTGCTATACAGAAGAAATTGAACCTGGAAGGGTCCAACCACAAACCTCGTATACGATATACTGGTTCAGCCCCTCGTCCACTTGCAGAAGGGTCCATCTCACTGAATCTGGAAAAATTATCCAAGAAATGAGATGAGCACATTTGGATTAAGGCAATAGTGAATCCAGCTAGGAGAATTTCGATCATCTAAGTGACATCCCACACTACACCCAGAAGATATCTCTACTCTAGAAAGATCGCCACTTTGTGAAACCGCAAAAAAGAAACGAGAAAACAAATATATAGATAACTAATCAAAAACCAAAGACAGGATCACTACTCAACGGTCCTAACGAAATACATTGGATTAAGGCAATAGTGAATCCAGCTAGGAGAATATCGATCATCTAAGCGACACCCCACACTCCACCCAAAAGATATCTCTACTCTAGAAACTACTCTAGAAAGATCGCCACTTTGTGAAACCGCAAAAAAAAAAAAAAAAAAAATGAGAAAACAAATATATAGATAACTAATCAAAAACCAAAGACAGGATCACTATTCAATAGTCCTAATGAAATATCTGCGGCTAGTTTCTACACTTGACAGCATGAATTCAGTTACAGAAAACTGAAAAGTGACAATTTACACCCAAAAAAAAAAAAAAAAGTTTACCACCCAGCAAGAATATCTTATCTACCATGCAAGTAGTAAAACAAATCTATACAGAAGCAAACAGCAAACAGTACTGCAAATTTACCTGGACCACTCATCCTTCTTAGTTTTAGTAATCTCTTCTCTAACATCTTTGCCAGTAATCAAACCAGTTTTCCGTTGTTCCTTCTTTCTTGGGGGAGAAAGATCTGCTACTGCCTGTTGTTCCTTCCTTTTTCTGGGAGGAGAAAGATCTGCTACTGCCTGTTGTTCCTTCCTTTTTCTGGGAGGAGAAAGATCTGTTTCTGTCTTCCGTTCCTTCCTTCTTGGGGGTGAAAGATCCGCTTCCATATGCTGGTCCTTCCTTTTCCTTAGGGGAGAGAGGTCACCAAAATCAGACTCTTTTTCACCAGAAAATGTTGGATTTTTCCTAGGTATTGCAGGAGAAGCGTCAGCTCTTCCCCGTCGACGTGGGGGTGACAAATCTTCGTGCTGACTTGAACTTGTAGCCTTAATATTGTGTTGAGGCGAGGGAGATTCATAGCGCCTGCGACGCTGCCGTGGGGGTGATAAATCTTCATTAACATCCGACGACTTTGGGCCAAGTTGAGCCCGAGAACCGCTGCTTCCTCCACGTTTCCGTGGTGGTGACAAGTCTGTGCCTTCTGGCTCTGGAGAAGGAGAATCATTACGCCTACGTCGCTGCCTAGGTGGAGAGAGATCAGTATCTTCTCCACCAGGACCCAAAGGCTTAGGCACAGGTTCTGGTGAAGGAGAGTCATTACGTCGGCGACTGTGCCGAGGAGGAGACAGATCAACATCTTCTCTACCAGAAGCCTCTGGAGAAGGTGTGTCATACCTAGCTACCCGATTACGAGGTGGGGACACATCTGAACTTGGATCAGCAGAATTTGAGTGCTTAGGAGCATCAGAAATTGAAACCCACCCACTGCCATCCTCTGAAATTTGATTATACGAACGACGGGCTCTAATTTGCTCCAGGCGTTTCATACGTTTGACCTCAATATCTTCATTAACTATGGGCTTCTCATCTACAAAAATGGAAGCAAAAGAAACATCTCAAGATATTGACATAAAAAATAACTTAAAAAACCATGGGCATCAGAGAAATTGAATTCTTACCAGGCGAATCGTCCTCTTCCTCATCAAGCGTCACTGGCTTTTGCCAAACAGGATCTTCATCCACAACAAGGACACCAGTTCCTACTGGTTTAGGCTTCTTCTTTTTCTTTTTCTTTTTCTTTTCCTCTTCTTCATTACTTTGATAGTTTTTCAGGTAATCTTTCAGAGAAGTAGACGTTGATGCTGTGGGCGCCATAGTTCTCTTTCAACCAACCTAGACATTCATAAAAGGACACACAAGAAGAACATGTAAAGGCCATTGAAACAAAGACAAGAGTCACAAGACCCAAACAGGTGGGGAGGAGCCACTAATTATGCAAAGAAAACGAGTAATTGTGGTTATTGCCCTCATCTCATGAGACTAAGTCCTGCAACATATCTACATACGTACTTCTTGGAGGATATATCATCGTGTCAACAACTAGGCGCCTACTTTCTAACTCCAAAATCATGCTATCTTACATAAAAACAATAACACCAAAAATGTCATCATGTCGACAAAGCACAATCAGCATGAACGGGACAAAGGTAAAACCAATGTGGCTCACAACAGTTTACTAGAGGCAGTGACGGATCTAGACGTCCAAAATAGGAGTGTCCACTTACTCTAATAACCATCATATATTTGAAAAAGAAAATTACACAAACCATCAAATACTTCAATAGTCAACTATTACAATTGGCCACTATGTGGTTTCGTTTTATTATTGCGATTTTTCTACTGGATTTATCTGGATTTTGGGATTTTGTTCATCTTATTACCATATTAAGGTTTTCCTGAGTAATTACAGTCCATCTTTTGTGGGTCTGATTTGCTTCTTTGCTGTATTGGTTTAGGGTAAAGCCAGAGGAGAAGCAACTGAGCTCAATCAAACAGTAGGTTTTTGGGGCTCTTTTGCTAGCTTTTATTCTTGGTTAATTGATGGTACAAATGAATTGATATTCAATGCTTTTCCTGAGTTTTCAGTTTTCCAATTTGGTTGTGTGGTTAATTGTTTCAGGAGCAAGCCAGAGGAGAAGCAATTGAGCTCACAATCTCATAAGAAATTTACTTAATCATAAAACGTTCAATAATTCACAAACCACAAATCACAGATTATAAATTTCAGTAATTTACCAATTACCAAATTGGAATGAAAAACCTAAAATTGAGAACCACTGACAATAAACCCTAAAATTGGAATGAAAAAACTAAACACTTTGTGACTCACTGATAGTAATTTACTAAATCACAATTCACAAAATATTCAATAATTCACAAACAAATCACAAATTATAAATTTCAATAATAAACAAAACTGGAATGAAAAACCTAAAATTGAAATAGTTAACTGTAAACCCTAAAATTGAAAATCAGAGTACTCACTCACAAGTTGGATTTCCGTTCACCGGTCGCCGGAAAGGGAGGCTGCAGGTGCGTTGACCGCTGGATTGCTGGCGGCTGAAGATAGAGACAGAGTAGTTAATTTCACAAAGTGCAATTGAAAGATTTCTTCAGCCGCCTGAGGTCGTCTCGTTTTGGAGAACTATGTCCTGCCGATTTGATGCGTCGTTCCAGAACTTTTAAACAATTATGGCCTCGTTCGTTTATTTGTTAACGCACCAAAAAACGTAAGGCAACTAACCACAACCCTACCGCAATAAAATGTAAATTATCATTACTTTTTAACTATTTTCATTATAACTTAACGCAACGCAAACATAATGCAACGCAACGCAACGCAAGCGCAACGCACAAAAAAACTATGCCTATATACAACGTCGAGTCGGCGACGAAAGAAGAGGACACATGCAAAAAATTAATTTGACTTGCCAATTTTAGCAAAAATTTAATGGAGCGTCACACTTTTTTTGAAATTAATCGGGAGGATAACACTTTTCTATAATGTATTTTCATATGATATTATCTTTAACGAAAATTTTATAGTGGTTGTCAATCATGACGACCACCACAATGAAAATTATGATTATTCATATATGTATTAACTTTTATTTTCATAATTCATTTTTTTTAGTTAGTACAACATTATAAACTATATTTTCTTAATTAAAATAAATTTTTTGAGATTTTTGAAAATTTAAATATCTTAAATCTAAATTTTTGCCAAGTAAATAAGCATATTTTGAAAAATATTTATTTTAATTTTTTTAAATAAAGAAAAATTTAAAAAAATATATTTTATAATTTATATTAAATAAGAAAGTTAATGGTCAAGGTAAAACTTGACACATATACAAATAAGATTTGCTTTATTTACGGTGGTTGACATGGTTGACAACCGCTATACGATTTTGTTAAATGTTGACTTAGAGGTAATGGATGAGAGATATCTAAATTTGTTTTAATGTTTATTTTCGATTTGAATCTAAATTTATTTTATATCAATATACTACTTTCCTATTTAGATAAATAAAATATTCTCCAATTAAGCTTTTTATATTGTGATTCTCATCATTTCCTAAATTCAGTCAAGAATCAATATTTTATTTTCCAATGTGATTTCTTCCACATGAAAATCATAATTTCCTATCCTAGGTTTTTTTTTTTTTGGAAGCAAAATACAATAATTGCTCATTCTAGTTGAATAGTTATATTCATGGTGAAGTTTTTTTGGATGTAAATCAGGTTTGTTACGCATTGCATTGGATTCAGGTTTGAAAAAATAAAAATAAAAAACCTTCACATCTTTTATCATAAAGTGTTTTTAATTGTAGATTGCGTTAATACTTAATCTAATATGACAAGATTTTATTTGTTCAAGTAGGAAAGAAGTATACAATAAATTAGTGATATAAAGAAAGGATTTAGATTCACGTCCAAAATAAATCATAAAACAAATTTAGATATTTATTATCTATCACCCCTAGGGCGACATTTAGCAAAACTGTTAATTAAATGGGTCATAAGCGCGGAGGCTGACCGGCGGTGCCACGGTGGTCGAAGGTTAGTGGGTAGCAGCCGTGATGGTCGAACCGTCGAAGAATGAAGTGCAATTGAAAGATTTCTTTTTATTAATTTTTTCCAATTAAGTTAAAATTGAAACAATAATTTATTTTATACAAAAATAAAATAATTGTCTGGGAATTATGGGCTGAATGGCTGGACGCGTGAGCTTCCCTTTTATTAATGTTTTGGGTATTTTCTTAGGGTAACCTACTGATATTATTTTGTTTCTTATACATCATGGGTTGATTAAACTTTATTCTGAACCAGGGGTGTCCATGGACACCATACTAAGGCCCCAAATCCGCCCCTGCCCGGATGCAAATGGAGTGGTTTTGGCTATCGCTAGACCAAAAAATTGGGTTCCCAAGGATTGAGGTTGCAGAAATAAAGGTTGGTCTTATAACACTCGAGTTAGCAAAGAACAAGAGCTTTATGAACATCATCTTAGAAGGAGATAACATATCTATCTAAGCACTCCAGAAGAAGAGTTTTGATCATTGGTTTCTTTATTTATGAAATTGTTAACTTATGAATCATTTTAATTGTATACTTTTCATCATGTTCGGAAATCAAGTAGCCCATTCTCTATCCCGTTTTCAATCCTACAATCTAGCAATGACAAAGTTCCGTCTGATACAGAAAAAATCGATTTGGTTCTAACCTGATTTTGACATTGACTAAATATCTGGACACGATATTTCTATTTTTTCTATTGTTCGAACCCGACTTTAGCTATGTCCGAATTGTTCGCCTCGAAAAATATGGGTATATACATCAATTTATCATCCACATTCTAACATGGATCGAATTTGACCGATCTGATTTATCCGGACCTGAATTTTTGTCATTGCTGTTACAATCTTATTGACAAAAAATTAGTTGACATATTTGAAAAATTTTCATTTACCAAGGTTTAACTAACAAAACTACCAATATAATGAAATAGTACTATTTTCCAAGTGTTTTTTCGGATATCAAGGTGTAACCAGTGAGAGAATGTGAGTAAGGGTAATTTTTATTGATTGAAAAAGTAAAAAATTAAAATAATTATTAAAGTTAAGATAATTAAATTAGATATTGAAAAATGTAGAGTGACAATTATTTTGGAAAAAAAAAAGTTAGTTTAAGTGTCAATTAATATCTATAATCTTTCGTTTTGTTATTTTTTGACAAGCGGCACTGCGAGTCACTCTGCCTCACAGAACACAACCTCCCCTGTCCCTTCCCTCCCTCCTCTCGCCGCCGCGCCTTTCCCGCCGGCCACCGATTCAGCCACCATCGGCCACCGCCGCCGCACCGCACTCGACCCTACTCAAGCGGACGCTCGACCTTCCTCCGTCCAATAGTTCGTAGTCTCATCCAATTAAATTTTCAAGGTGAGAAAGTAATGTTACTTTTGGTTGTTTTGTTCGAATTTCAGCTCTTGATTGTACAGTTTAACTTTTTTTCCCCCATTTAAGTGTAGTGTGTGTGTATGCATGAATTGGTTAGGTAGTGTTCTTGATTTAGTTTGGTTTGTTTTGTTTAATCTATTGAATGGCCTCCGCTTGGCTAATTGCAATTTTTGTTTCAGTTCAAATGCAATGATACTCCAATTGTAGTGTATACTCATGCTACTAATTAGATGGAAATTTGTTGAAATTCTTGACTGGCAGCTGCTCAGTTCAAAATGCAAGGATACTGCAATTTTAGTGTATATATATCCCATTAATTTCAGTTCAAAATGCAAAAATAATCGATTTTAGCTTATAATGCTATTGGCCATTTTTCTGGATTTAGTATGTGTTGATTTGTTGAAACCCTTGAATGGTCTTCACTTGGCTAATTTGCGTTGATTTAAGAGTAATTATGTAGTTACTCTCTTTGTTCTATATTAATTGTCATAATTTTGACTTTCACAGTCTCCAATGTTACTTTTTGATTGATAATTTCTTACATAATATGTTGTTAACAATTGAAATATTATACTTTTATGATAGTATTTTTCGTTACGAATCTAATGGTGGTAATTTTATTTAACAACTCATTGTATATGTTAAGAAATTTATGATCAAAATTTTTAAAATTTAACTGCACGATTTCCAAAGATGACAATTAATATGGAACGGAGGGAGTAGATTAATTAAAACTTTTAGTATACATACTATTAATTGGTAGCTGGACAATTGTTTTTAGTTTAATTTGTGTTAATCTGTTAAAACTCTTGAATGACTTTTCTTACCTAATTGCGACCATTTTTTCAGTTCAAAATGCAAAGAACTGTTAAACGATGATATCATATGACCATTGAAGGCTCGTCCTGGACTATTGCCCTGATTGTAAGGTTTCTAATTTTGTCTGGGTGACTTCTGTAATTTTAATGGTGACGCTGCTTGATTTCATTCTAGGCTTTCCCATTGTCAACCAACAGATGCAGGGGAATATAATGTGTGGTGGGAAAATCCCCAACAACATTTGATTTCAACCGATTTATTTTCTTGCATCTTTGTGGTTTCTAGTTATTCCAGCTATGTGGCGTTCAGCTGTCAGGAGACATATAATCTTTGTTGCATCTGATAAATGCCCGTATGTAAAGGGGCTATCAGTCGCTGCCCCGCTGATTGCTACTCCAAGTAAGTGATCTTTTGTTGCTTTGTTTATTGTTTGAAATTTGAACCTGAGTATTTTATAGTAATTTGAGTTATAAATTAGTTTCATTTTGATTTGGATAAATTCAGGGATTTTTGTGGGCAGGGTTCAAACTGTCTATGAGTATTACCATTCTACCCCTCATCGATCAATCGGTGAGAAAGAGAGTTGTGATGATGTTGATTATAATGCTGCAAAAGTGCCCTTGGCAAAGAGTTTAGCATCATTAGTTTTTGAGTCTTCGTCTGATGAATATGCTATGGAGGCTAGTAAGCCAGAATTAACTAGATTTCAGAAGAAACGGTTATTTGGAATGCGGGTAAAGAAGAGGGTGAAACAACATTTTGTGAATGGAAAGTTTTGTGATCTATTGAAGAAGGTGGTGGCTGATCCAAACACCCTTTTGGATGCTTATAATTGTGTGAGGGTGAGCTCGAACATCGATACATCGTTAGAGACAACAGGCATCTGTTTCGAGTCTTTGTCATCGGAGCTTGTCGATGGTAAATTTGATGTTGAGGCTAATACCTTCACCATTTCAACCAAGGGTCGTGGCCCGAAAGAAGTCCTTGTTCTTCCAAACATGAAGCTGAGGATAGTTCAAGAGGCTGTAAGTTTAGTTTTGGAAGTCGTCTTTAAGCCTTTCTTCTCGAAGATTTCTCATGGTGGTCGGAGTGGAAGAGGGCATTTGTCGGCTTTCAAGTCCATTTGTAAGGAGATGCATCATCCTGATTGGTGGTTTACCGTGCATATAAACAAGAAGCTAGATGCCCAGGTCTTTGCTAAATTGATTGAGACTATAGAAGATAAGATTGCTGATCCTGAATTGTGTTGCATTATTCAAAGCATGTTTAATGCTCAAGTGCTTAATCTAGAATTTGGGGGCTTCCCTAAAGGGCATGGCCTACCACAAGAGGGAGCTTTATGCCCTATACTGATGAACATTTATCTTGACCATTTTGACCGTGAGTTTCAAAGAATGTCGATGAGATATGAGGGGCTCGATTCAAGTTCTGAGCTCGATGAGAGTCAGCCTCAGTCGAAGCTACGTAGCTGGTTTAGGAGGCAAATAAAAGATAAGGTTGACGGTTCCACAGGTTGTGAGGCATCAGGATTGAGAGTTTATTGTTGTCGCTTCATGGATGAGATATTTTTTTCTGTTTCTGGTTCCAAAGATGCTGCCACTTCCCTGAAGTCTGAGGTTCAGGATTACCTTCAGAAATCTCTTCATTTAGATGTCAATGTGGACTCGGAAATTGTACCATGCAGCAGCAAAAGTAGCATGCGGTTTGCTGGTGCTTTAGTTGTCAGAACAGTTAGAGATAGTCCTGCAGTGAAAGCTGTTCACAAGTTAAAAGAAAAAGTAAAGGTATTTGCTTTACAGAAGCAAGAAATTTGGGATGCTGGGACTGCGAGAATAGGTAAGAAGTGGCTAGCTCATGGCTTGAGGAAAGTTAAGGAATCTGAAATAAAACATCTAGCTGATGCTAACTCCCTCCTCAGCAAAGTTTCCTACCACCGTAAACCTGGCATGGAAACAGATCATTGGTACAAGCAGTTACTAAAGATATGGATGCAAGATGTAAATGCAAAATCTGCTAGGAGTGAAGAATTTATCCTTTCCAAGTACATTACTGAACCTGCCCTTCCTCCGACATTATGCGACTCATTTTACGAGTTTCAGCGGCGTGTAGAAGAGTATGCTTCGTCGGAGACTGAATCTCTTCTTTCCCTTCTGCCAAGCTCTGATTTTTCTCAAAAGAGTGAAACTATCACTAAGGTTATAGCTCCTGTCAATGTTATAAAGAAGCGTCTATTTCGCTATGGATTAGCTAATGTCAAAGGATATGCGCGTGCTGTTCGGTTGCTCATTTTGCAGGATCGTAGCCAAATAATCGACTGGTTTTATGGCATTTTACGTAGATGGCTGAGATGGTATGATGGGTGTGATAACTTAGGGGAACTAAAGCTCCTTATTTCGGATCAAGTGAGGAATTCTTGCATCCGCACTCTTGCTCTGAAGTACAGAATGCATGAAACTGAGATAGAGAAATGTTTTGAGTCGGAACTAAGCAGGATACCAGTGACCCAGGATATAGAAGATGAAATTGACAAAGAGGTATTGGATTCTCATACTCTGTGTAGGGAGGAGGCTTTGTTGTATGGGGTTTCCTATGGTGGATTGTGTCTATTATCTCTTTCTAGAGTTGTGAGCGAGTCAAGGCCATGTCATTGTTTTGTTATGGGTTGCACATCCCCTGCTCCTTGTGTGTACACCATTCATGTGATGGAAAGGCAGAAGTTTCCTGGTTGGAATTCTGGATTCGCAAGTTGTATTCATCCAAGTTTGAACAGGAGACGAATTGGATTATGTGGAAAGCACCTGCAAGACTTGTATCTAGGTGAAATATCACTTCAATGTATTGATTTTGGTTCCTGGAATGACTCAACAGGCTGAAAAAAATAGAGCCTTCAGAAGTGGAAATCCGCACTTGATTTGGGAGGTATCACATTCTCAGCATGAAGGAAATAGCTTCTGTTGCAGGAAGTTCTTGTACTTCCAGGTTCGTATTTTTGGCGATTCATATCATATTTTCCGTATATTGTGAACTCGTATGAAATTCACTGCGTCATGTATCTAAGTTGATCCAATCTTCGCCTATATTTGGCCTAGCTTTGAAGAGTATTTTAGACTTCAGAGCCGCAAATTAGGCAGACCCTGATTTCTCTTATCTGTTCGAGTTTTATTGATTAAGCTATGAAACCTAGGAAGATACTTCAATTATTTTTGGCTTCTATGAGTTTCTTGGTTCGTTGTCCTGGATTTCTACACATATGATGTGTTTTGAGATCATAAATTGCTCGCAGAACGAACTGAAAGAGTGGGCCAAATGCTGGTGACTTGCAGAGAGGAATATCAAAGACAAAGCCTTGGGGAAAAAGTGACATGCTCAAAGGTGTGTATGGTAGCGGTAAAGGGGGACATGAATTTGTTGAACTTGTATCACAGCAAGCAAAATCCAAATGCTGGTGGGAATCACACTGATGGCATTGTTGCCACTACTCATGATGGTGGTGATACTGATAATGACTCTAAATTTGCTGTGAGTCTGTGAGCTGTGCTTTCTACCAGCAAACGATGGGAACAACGAAGCTAGTTATTTTCGATCAGGGAATCACTAGTTTGACGGTAGCTGGAGGATTTTGATTCAGAAGTTAGTACATATGTTAACCATGCTGGACGGCCTTTTCATGCGTACGCATACAACTTCTGTGATCCAGGCAAGCTAACCCATAACTTCTGTTTTGTTGCTAATTTTTGGTGTTGAACAAGAGTTCATTTCTATTTATTAATTATTTTGATTCATAAAATGAGTTCACTGTAAAAACTAGTTTGGTTAAGTACAATTCTAAATTCTTACTATTATCCCCAATGTTCTTTACAGGCAAGATACCGATCAACTAAAAATGAGAAAATAAGTGGAATAACTCTAATGATTCATTATATAATTGTTGTGTCTGATATTCTTTTCCTGAAATGCTTCCTGAAATGATTCCTTTAGGTGTGGATAAAGGTGTGGATAAAGGTTACCAACAACAGTGCGTCTATATATTCTGTTGCAATGGAGTGATATTATGTGCAGGTGTTTTAATGATGCAATTTGAAGATTTTGCTTGCCTTAGCCATTTCACGCTGTGAATGTTGACGAACTGTTGAAGGAACTGTCAATTTCCCATATGATATGACCCTTGGCCTCCATCCCCCGTATGTTCTTTTGTTCTCCCGGTTTGGTCAGTTGGTACTTGAAATCAAAGCTTGTATAATGTTTACTGGTTACTGCTTAGTTTGGAGCAACTTTCGTCTGGGCGAAGTTGAACTATAAGACATGCTGTCTGGTAGTGAGCTCAATGTAGGGTATTATGAGACTATCACAGTAAACATTGTGTGGCTCAGGAGCCCATTCAGTTAACCATAAAGTTGGGTTACTTGATTGTTGGGTTTGCGTGCAAACAACAGCTGTCCATTGAGTTTTAAATGAGACAAACACTGCAGGCACTATAGCGTCCGGATTACTCAAACCTCTATCTTTCAGTTGTTTCCTGCATGCAATTAATATTACTCAAGTTGAAGAGAGAGAGGGGGGGGGGGGGGCAATTTTTACCAAGAAAATTTCCCCCTAGGGTGTGTTTTTCCTAAGTTTGACTAATTTTCTCATGTTTGATTGTCATTTATTAACTGGAAAACATTTTACGTGGGGCCCATAATTTCACAATATAGATGTCATCTATTAGGTATCAACTTTCAATATTGTTTTGCATTTGTTTGCCTGTTCAATTTGCATCATAGGGATTTGTCTTTCCTAACAATAGAACATTATTTTAGATTGGTACAACTTACCTTCGAGAACTTCTGCAATCCAATTTTGTCATTTTCATAAGAAGCATATTGTTTAACTAAAATAAGAAAGAAAAAGAAAAATAAACATCCAATCGTACCTTGGGGGGGGGGGGGGAGCGAAGAAGTAATTGCTTTAGTTGAAGAAAACAAATTAGATAGGATCTTACCTTGGATTTAGGGCAAGTAGCCATGCAAAAATACAAAATAAGTGACAAGAACAACCCGGAAAATCAGGACTTTACAAGGAAATAGGACCACAACGGCTGCAAAATTTGTTCTGTAATATGTCTGACAATGATAAGTGAAAAGAAACTGAAATTGACATATTTGACAGCATCTCTGATATTTGGGAACTCAGCTGACTAAAAGGGAACCAGCAATATAGTGGACATATTTTACAGCAATTCCGCTACTTAGGAATTCAGCTGATCAATAGAGAACCGCAGTGTCCTCTTCCCCACGTTTGTTTTTCCAGACACCATGTAGCTAAGAGTAGGTAAATTGTCTGTTGCTTATCTTTTTCTTTTATGCATGAGGCCAGCAGGTCATTATCATCTTCATTTGTCCAATCTTATCACCAAATGAGTAATAGAGCTGCTAGCCTGGTTCTGTAGTGTGTACTGATTTGATTCTCCTAATCCTAATGATGGTGATTTTTCATTTTGTACTAAAACCAAGCTTCTGATATTTTCATTTTCTGCTACTAGATTTTTTAGGTCCTAAACACATCCTCTTTACTCTTATAAGTACTGATAGATTCTGCAGGCTTATGTAACTGAATTACTTTGTTAATACTCATTTCCATCTAACTCGCATATTGTATGAAATGGCATCATGGGGATGGAGTATTAGTGATAAACCAGATGAAGCCTCTCAAAAGATCCTCGTTGCCTTGGTCTTGTCAACCATTCTTTGGTTAGTTACCTTCCTCTATAAACCAAACAAATCAACACCCCCTCTTCCCCCTGGACCCCGGGGCTTGCCTTTGATCGGATACCTTCCTTTTTTGGGTTCTGAACTTCACCGGAGTTTTACACAGCTTGCGAGTACCTATGGTCCGATCTTTAAGGTCCAGCTAGGAAACAAGAACTGCATTGTGATCAGCTCGCCCTCCCTAGTCATAGAGGTGGTGCGCGACCAAGATGTCACTTTTGCTAACCGGGATCCTAATGTTGCTGCTATCACTCTCTGTTATGGTGCGTCAGATATCCCTTTCTCCAACTATGGTCATGAATGGCGAAAAATGAGGAGAATATTCGCCACTGAAATGCTGAGTAATTCTAGTCTGGATTCTACTTATCATCTTAGGAGTCAACAGGTGAAGAAAACACTAGCGAACACTTTCCAAAAGGCTGGAGAAGTAATCGATGTTGGTGAGTTGGCTTTTTTCACCGTTATGAACTCTATGACCAGCATGGTGTGGGGAGAAACACGGAAGGACAACAACAAGGGATGTGTAGTGAAGTCTGAGTTTCGTGACGTGCTGGGAGAGTTCATGGAGCTGTTAGGGTTGCCAAATGTTTCAGACTTTTTCCCTTGGCTTGCTTGGTTTGATTTACAAGGAATAAAGCGTAGAGCAGAGATCGTCTCCCGCCAGTGTGATGAGATCCTGAATTCTGCCATAAATATTCTCGATACTGAAGAAAATAGTGCACAGAAACACTTTCTGGGGCACCTCGTACAGCTCACCAAGAATGATGATCCTGCAAAATCGCTTACCTTGGTTCAAGTAAAGGGCATGCTCATAGTAAGCGCATCATTTTCTTTGCTGACTGTTTCCCCCTTTTTGTATGTAGTTTACATTTTAGCATACCCAATATTATTATGACATTTCTTCTGCTGTCAGGATGTTATCATTGGGGGAATGGATACAACAGTTACTACGGTCGAGTGGGCGATGGCACTGTTGCTCAAACATCCAAGGGTAATGATTGCAGTTCAAGATGAACTAACTGAGGTTGTGGGGTTGAATAATTCCGTTGAAGAGGCTCATTTACCAAAGTTAAACTACCTAAAAGCTGTCATCAAAGAGACACTTCGTTTACAACCAGCTATACCTCTTATAGTTCCCCATTGTCCAAGCAAATCTACCACTGTAGGAGGATATTTAGTCCCAAAGGGCTGTCTAGTCTTCCTCAATATGTATGCAATTCAAAGGGACCCTCAACTTTGGGAAGATCCTTTGGAGTTCAAACCAGAGAGGTTCTTAAAGGACTCATCTAGTGGGGATTTGGACTACTGGGGGAACCATCTTCAGTATCTTCCATTTTCGTCAGGAAGAAGAATGTGTCCTGGCATTGCTTTAGCAAATAGGATGTTGATGTATGTCTTGGGTTCACTTTTGCATGCTTTTGAGTGGTCATTACCGAGTGGAGTTGAGGAAGTTGACCTCTCAGAGAGATTTGGGATCGTCGTGAAAAAAGCAAAACCTTTACTTGCTGTCCCATGTCCCAGACTCTCCAGTTCAGAGCTTTATTCATTCTCAGAACAATTTTCTGCAGGAAACTAGGAACGACTTGCTTCAGGAAACCAGATACTATTCTTTGAGGATGTGATTTAATTATGTGAAGCTTAAAAATAAAGGGACAAAAAGAGCAACATGAAAATGTTACTGTATTTGATAAAGATTCATTGATATTATTAATGTATCTGAGCTGCTTTTTCTTGCTTTAATCAGAATGCTGTCAGAGCAAGAACTTCATGCAGGTAAATGCAGTTGACTGTTAATTGTTTACTAAATTTAATATTGTACTAGTACTTCTTCTTCTTCTTCTTCTTCTTCAGAAAGATCACAACTTCCTTCGTCTATTTTAGATGAGTTGTCTACTAATGGTAACGGGGACATTGACCTCTGCCCAGAAAGATATCTTATTAGAAACCGAGAACCCCCCATTTCATCTCCCGATGTGGGACTTTCTTTTGTCCCATGACATTCTACCCCGCCCAATTGTCGATGCTCTCCTCAGAAGTGGGGCCCGCTTCCATCAGCTAATTCAATACAGTACAAATTCCAATGTTGTTTCCAAGGAAACTTTGTTTTTTTCCCGGTCTGTATCGCTTATATTTATGTTAATTTGAATTGATAATTACTTCTATCTTTTTGTTTAACTTCACTGGATGTCGTTTTAATTTGATTTGATGCTTTGGTACTTTGTGCATTGGCGTCAGGCGTGAAACAAGTATGCCTGATTATGTGCATCCATGTGAAAAAAGGATGCCTGATTATGTCGTTGATATGTAATTATGTACATTATTATACAGATTGATGCAACTTTTTTTTTGTTTTGTTTTTTTGTTTTTTTTTTTTGGGGTGGGGGGGGGGGGATTACGACAAAGAAGTAATTGCTTTAGTTGAAGAAAACAAATTAGATAGGATCTTATCTTGGATTTAGGGCAAGTAGGCCTACAACAATACAAAATAAGCGACAAGAACAACCTAGAAACCTAGGACTGTACAAGGAAATAGGAGCACCATAGCTGCAAAATTTGTTCTGTAATATGTCTGACAATAACAAGTGAAAAGAAAGTGAAATTGACATATTTTACAGCAACGCTGATATTTGGGAACTCAGCTGACTAAAAGGGAACCAGCAATAAAATGGGCATATTTTACGGCAATTCCACTACTTAGGAAATAAGCTGATCAATAGAGAACCCGCAGTGTCCAGTTTACCACATTTGTTTCTCCACACACTGTTGAGCTTACAGTAGGTGAATTGTCTGTTGCTTATCTTTTTCTTTTATGCATGAGGCCAGCAGGTCATTATCATCTTCATTTGTCTAATCTTATCACCAATTGAGTAATAGAGATGCTAGCCTGGTTCTGTAGTGTGTACTGATTTTGATTCTCCTAATCCTAATGATGATGGTTTTTCATTTTGTACTAAAGCCAAGCTTCTGATATTTTCATTTTCTGCTACTAGATTTTTTAGGTCCTGAACACACCCTCTTTACTCTTATAAGTACTGATAGATCCCATAGGCTTATGTAACTGAATTACTCCATCTTCATTTCCATCCAACTCACATATTGTATGAAATGGCATCATGGGGATGGAGTATTAGTGATAACCCAGATGAATCCTCTCAAACGATCCTCGTTGCCTTGGTCTTGTCAATCATTCTTGGGTTAGTTACCTTCCTCTATAAACCAAACAAATCAACAACCCCTCTTCCCCCTGGACCCCGGGGCTTGCCTTTGATTGGATACCTTCCTTTTTTGGGTTCTGACCTTCGCCGGAGTTTCACACAACTTGCGAATTCCTATGGTCCGATCTTTAAGGTCCAGCTAGGAAACAAGAACTGCATTGTGATCAGCTCGCCCTCCCTAGTCAAAGAGGTGGTGCGCGACCAAGATGTCACTTTTGCTAACCGGGATCCTATTATTGCTGCTATCACAGTCTCTTATGGTGCGTCAGATATCCCTTTCTCCAACTATGGTCATGAATGGCGAAAAATGAGGAGAATATTTGCCACTGAAATGCTGAGTAATTCTAGCCTGGACTCTACTTATCATCTTAGGAGTCAACAGGTGAAGAAAACACTAGCGGACACTTTCCAAAAGGCTGGAGAAGTAATCGATGTAGGTGAGTTGGCTTTTTTCACCGTTATGAACTCTATGACCAGCATGGTGTGGGGAGAAACACTGAAAGACAACAAGAAGGGATGTGCGGTGAAGTCTGAGTTTCGTGACATGGTGGAAGAATTCATGGAGCTGTTTGGGTTGCCAAATGTTTCAGACTTTTTCCCTTGGCTTGCTTGGTTTGATTTACAAGGAATAAAGCGTAGAGCAGAGGTCATCTCTCGCCAGTTTGATGAGATCCTGAATTCTGCCATAAATATTCACGATATTATAGAAAATAGTGCACAGAAACACTTTCTGGGGCATCTCTTACAGCTCACCAAGAACGATGATCCTGCAAAATCGCTTACCTTGGTTCAAGTAAAGGGCATGCTCTTAGTAAGCACATCATTTTCTTTGCTGATTGTTTCCCCCTTTTTGTATGTAGTTTACATTTTGACATACCCAATATTATTATGATATTTCTTCTGCTGTCAGGATGTTGTCATTGGGGGAATGGATACAACAGTTACTACGGTCGAGTGGGCGATGGCACTGTTGCTGAAACATCCAAGGGTGATGAGTGCAGTTCAAGATGAACTAACTGAGATTGTGGGGTTGAATAATTCCATTGAAAGGCTCATTTGCCAAAGTTAAACTACCTAAAAGCTGTTGTCAAAGAGACACTTCGTTTACAACCAGCTATGCCTCTTCTAGCTCCCCATTGTCCAAGCAAATCTACCACTGTAGGAGGATATTTAGTCCCAAAGGGCTGTCTAGTCTTCCTCAATATGTATGCAATTCAAAGGGACCCCCAACTTTGGGAAGATCCTTTGGAGTTCAAACCAGAGAGGTTCTTAAAGGACTCATCTGGTGGGGATTTGGACTTCTGGGGGAACCATCTTCATTATCTTCCATTTGGGTCAGGGAGAAGAATGTGTCCTGGCATTGCTTTAGCAGATAGGATGTTGATGTATGTCTTGGGTTCACTTTTGCATGCTTTTGAGTGGTCATTACCGAGTGGAGTTGAGGAAGTTGACCTCTCAGAGAGATTTGGGATCGTCGTGAAGAAAGTAAAACCTTTACTTGCTGTCCCATGTCCCAGACTCTCCAGTTCAGAGCTTTATTCATAGGCAGAATAATTTTCTACAGGAAACTAAGAGCGACTTTCTTCAGGAAACCAGATACCGTCCTTTGAGGATTTGATTATGTGAAGCTTAAAAATAAAGGGGAAAAAAGAGCAACATGAAAATGTTACTGTATTTGATAAAGATTCATTGATATTATTAATGTATCTGATCTGCTTTTTCTTGCTTTAATTAGAATGCTGTCAGACCAAGAACTTCATGCAGGTAAATGCAGTTGATTGTTGTTTACTAAATTTAATATTGTACTTCTTCTTTCAAAATAGATGTAACCTCTAGACACTAGTTACACTATGACACTTCAAAAAGATCACGGCTTCCTTCATCTATTTTAGATGAGTTGTCTACTAATGGTAACGGGGACATTGACCTCTCCCTAAAAAGATATCTTAGTAGAAACCGAGAACCCCCCATTTCATCTTCCAACGTGGGACTTTCTTTTGTCCCATGACGTTCTCTCCCGCCCGATCGTTGATGCCCTCCTCGGAAGCGGGGCCCGCTTCCATCAGCTAATTCAGTCAAGTACAAATTCCAATGTTGTCTGCAAGGAAACTATGTTTGTTTCCCAGTTTATATTGCTTATATTTATGTTTATTTGATTTGATAATTACTTCTATCTTTTTTATTTAACTTCACCAGATGTCATTTTTATAGATTACATTGTTCAGAATAATTGAACAAATTGTTTATAAATCTCTTAAATAGATAAAGTAAATTTGTTTTGTAAAACAGCCTCCTAATTTGGCTGTCAAAACTAACTTATACTATTGTTAGTCTATTGGACTCCAATACATGTTTTGTTAAGTTAAACTAATTTTATACTTGGGGCAATGTCACTCAAAAATAAGTAATATTATGTGGTCATTTTCAACAAGATTTTCTGCTTTGCCTCTGTTTATGTATGTTCATGAATTTCATCTATGACTACTCAACTTTGGAAACACCCTGTTGTATTCTACCATCTTGGATTCAAATTCAGTTGAGGAAAAGCTTTTGGTGAACCAATTCAATATGATGTTGGGGACAATAATTTCATACATTTGCAGGCCCAAAACAATGAGGATAATCTTGCAATGGATTTACTTGTAACACTTGATGCTGCACCCAACGAGATAATTAACTTCAATTCTCATTGTATCCGTACATTTGCTTCTCTTTTTTTTTTTCTTTTTTCTTTCTAGTGTCCAATATTGTGCATAGATGAAATTAATTTCTGGTATTATTGTCTGTTTTTTCAGGTGTTTATGCTTAGATGAGGCTGATGGATTGGTCGATTTAGGCGTTGAGGATGACATATGAAAGTATTTGATCATTTTAAAGCACGGAGGCTGTGTCTTATTCTCTGCCAGCATGCCAACAATTATCCAGAACTTTTCCGGAAGTCAGAAAGGCTCTGATAATTGATTGTTGTCAATGTTGGTACAACAATATTGCAGCACAAGTTGTCGGGTCAACAAGCAGTTGGTAGGTTTGTGCTAGAACAAGGTCTTCCAGCAGCACCATTTTCGGTGGCGGACAAGGTGGTAAACTTGAAATGCAATGTTTGCTACAAAAATAGAAATTCCTTATTGGAGCCAAATAATGCATTGTGATCAGCTCACCTTTTCTCGTCAAATAGGTGAAGATTTCACTTTTGCAAATCGAGACCCTACAGTTGCTGCCATAGTTCTCTCCTTTGGGGCATCAGAAATCTGATATTGCCTTCTCTAACTATGGCCATGTATGTAGAAAGATGAGGAAAATATTTGCCTCAGATGATAAGTAATTCTTATTGATACTAGTTATTATCTTAGGAAACAACAGGTGAAGAAAGTTACAGGAAGCGCATATGACAAAGCTGGTGAAGTAGTTCATATAGGAGGATTGGCTTTTTCAGCCATTTTGACTTTTGAGTTCAATATTTGAGACTTTTTTGTCACCCTATCTAGTTTTGATTTGCAACGAGTGAAGCTTGAAATAGAAGTGATCTCTCGCAGATGTGAAGGGATCATGGATTCAGCGATTAGTCATCATGACGATGGGCACATAGATTTTTTGGGGTACCTTTGGCAACTTACCAAGAGCGAAGATCCCGCAACATCACTAACTGTTGTTCAAGTGAAGGGCATGCTCCCTGTATTTCCATTCAATTTGAATTCTCCATGCATTTAACTCATTAATTGGCAGCTTAGATATTTTAATTCCTTTCAATAAAATTTTCCTCTTATGATATCCTTTTAGATTGTAAGAATGGAACAGGTAAATTTAACTAAACACACAAGATTTCACTTACTTATGATGATTGATAGCTGTCCAAGGCTCTTGGACTATGGTTGTGTATGACCTTGTATTTCTGTATTAGCTACGCACTCGGTCAACTCTTCTAATCTTTCAGCACATTTCCGACTACTGGGTTACATGTATAGTTCATCTTTCCTCTCATTTCTTATTATTGTATGTATGCTTAGTTTTACCCTTTCTCGCTTGATGTCCCCTAATCTGTATGTTGTTAATGATCAAGCCAGCCTAGCATAAGTGATTGGACTTGTACTGGTGCTGTTTCATATGCTGTTAATGTTCTGTACAGTATAGTCTCTAAATGTCTCAGCTTATCACATTTGTATTCACTTTTCATCGCTCCTTATTTGTAACTTCTTGTGCATATTTCAGCTCTTATGATATTTCAAAACATTTTAGACTATTCTGTTAGAAACTTTGTGCTTGCAGAAGACACAGCGCATGCATCTCTATTGGGGTGTTTTGATATCTGCTTCTGTTTATAGGATACTGTGATTTGGGGAGCTCTATTTGTACTCTTGAGTCTCTGATTAATATTACCGTGTGCAATTTGATCAAGTATCTGTAAGATTGCCTAGGTTGTATCAAGCATGAAAATCTCGGGAATCTGTCGTTCTTCATGAGAGTTCAGTTGGGAATGATGGAATTCTCAGTTGAATTTGAGATTCAGATGAACCGTAGCAAAATACTGATTTTCAGGTTCCCATTCTCAGCTGAATGTAAATCATCTTTTAGTCCTGTTTTGACAGTTTCGGATATGGTGGCAATTTGTGTGAAGTGTTGTGGTTGTGTCCTAACAAGTGTGTCAATTGCTAGTTTTGAGTCAACATGTATGAAAAATTGTATGAAAATATGATCACCTTGTAAACCAATCACCAGAACAGATTGACTGATCCAAATTGTTCTTGTTGTGCTGTGTTATGTGCATCGGTGTGAGACAAGGATGCCTGATTATGTCTTATGGATGATACTTTGATATGTTATCATGTACAACTAGTCCTGGCAAAAGCTGACCCAACTCGAAATTGACCCAGTTTTCAAACCTGAAATATAACAAATCCGGAATACAGGGCATACCGAACCCGACCTGACCGAATTGACAGGTAACAGTACCATACAGAGTGATGGAAAAAAAAAATTTTGGTTCGTTTTGGGGGAGAGTACGACGAAGAAGTAATTGCTTTAGTTGAATAAAACAAATTAGATAGGATGTTATAGCAACATGAAAAAGTAATGATGTATTGAAAAAAGGAGATCATAGTTGAGGATGTCTATGGATGTGGCTAGCCGAAAACGTGATGCTCGTCAATGATTCGGAAGTGTCCTAAGGTTGGGATACGCGTGTCCACCATGAGTCCTCCAAGTGTCGGATGTTTATTTTGGTAATTTTTTAGGGGACACGTTTTTTCGCGTGTCCGACACGTATCGGAGGAGTGTCCGAGAGTGTCGGTGTCGGATACGTATCCGACACGGATACGTGAGGGTGATAGAAGTGTCCGTGCTTCATAGATACAAAATAAGCGACGAAGACAACCCAGAAAATTAGGACTGTACTAGGAAATAGGTCCACAATGGCTGCAAAATTTGTTCTGTAAGATGTCTGACAATAAGTGAAGAAACGGAAATTGACATATTTGACAGCGACTCTGATATTTGGGAACTAGGACCGCAGCTAGGTTCAGGTAAATCTGGGGCGGTCAAATTCGGTTATTGTCAAAATTTAGACGAGAAATTGATGTCGAGACCCGGTTTTATGTCGGGTCGAACAATTCAAATGGGGCTAAATTGGGTCAAATCGGGTTCGGTCAACAGAAAAAAGAGAAATATAATGCCCGAATATTTGGTCAAATGTCAAAATCGGGTTCGGACCGGGATTTTTCCGGGACGGACAAATTCGGTAAACAGGACCACAATGGCTGCAATATTTGTTCTGTAATGTCTGACAATAATAAGTGAAAAGAAACTGAAACTTACATATTTTACAGGAACTCTGATATTTGGGAACTCAGCTTACTAAAAGGGAACCAGCAGTAAAAAATGGCCATATTTTATGGCGACTCTGCTATCTACAAATTCAGCTGATCAATAGAGAACCTGCAGTGTCTTGCTTACCACGTTTGTTTCTCCAGACACTGTTGAGCTTACTGTAGGTAAATTCCCTGTTGCTTATCTTTTTGTGTTATGCTTGAGGACATGTCATTATCATCTTGAATGCTTGATTTTACCAGTCTTATCACCAACAAATAAGCACTGTACCTGCCAGCTAAGTTCTGTACTGATTTTGATTATCCTAAAGCCTAACAATGGTAGTGCTGGCAAACTTTTATCCGACCTGAATATCCGAGTTTGTCTGACGTGAAAAAGTTCTGGTTTGGTCCAAACCCGATTTTGACATTGACCGAATTGACCAAATATTCGGGCGTTATATTTCTCTTTTACATTGTCGACCGATTTTGACTGAATTTAATTTCGATCAATTGTCCGAGGAAAGAAAACTGGTCTGACATCATTTTTGTCTGAATTTTGACAGTAACCGAATTTGACCCCCGAAATTTACCCGGACCCTAATTTTTGCCAGTGCTAGATGGTTATTTTGGTTTTGTACTGAAACCAAGCTTCTGATATTTTCATTTTCTGCTACTAGATTTTTCAGGCCCTAAACACACCCTCTTCAGTCTTCACTTTTATAACTACCTGATACATTCCATAGACCCATGTAACTGAATTACTTTGTCAAATCTTCATCTCCATCTAACTCTCATATTGTATGAAATGGCATCATGGGGATGGAGTATTAGTGATAAACCAGATGAAGCCTCTCAAAAGATCCTCGTTGCCTTGGTCTTGTCAACCATTCTTTGGTTAGTTACCTTCCTCTATAAACCAAACAAATCAACACCCCCTCTTCCCCCTGGACCCCGGGGCTTGCCTTTGATCGGATACCTTCCTTTTTTGGGTTCTGAACTTCATCAGAGTTTCATGCAGCTTGCGAGTACCTATGGTCCGATCTTTAAGGTCCAGCTAGGAAACAAGAACTGCATTGTGATCAGCTCGCCCTCCCTAGTCAAAGAGGTGGTGCGCGACCAAGATGTCACTTTTGCTAACCGGGATCCTACTATTGCTGCTATCACAGTCTCTTATGGTGCGTCAGATATCCCTTTCTCCAACTATGGCCATGAATGGCGAAAAATGAGGAGAATATTCGCCACTGAAATGATGAGTAATTCTAGCCTGGATTCTACTTATCATCTTAGGAGTCAACAGGTGAAGAAAACACTAGCGGACACTTTCCAAAAGGCTGGAGAAGTAATCAATGTAGGTGAGTTATCTTTTTTCACCGTTATGAACTCTATGACCAGCATGGTGTGGGGAGAAACAGTGAAAGATAACAAGAAGGGATGTGCAGTGAAGTCTGAGTTTCGTGATGTGCTGGGAGAACTCATGGAGCTGTTAGGGTTGCCAAATGTTTCAGACTTTTTCCCTTGGCTTGCTTGGCTTGATTTACAAGGAATAAAGCGTAGAGCGGAGGCGGTCTCTCGCCAGTGTGATGAGATCCTGAATTCTGCCTTGAGTATTCACAATTCTGAAGAAA
Source organism: Portulaca oleracea (assembly GCA_029582165.1). NCBI lineage: Eukaryota > Viridiplantae > Streptophyta > Magnoliopsida > Caryophyllales > Portulacaceae > Portulaca > Portulaca oleracea. The sequence goes on along the minus strand of CM055883.1, from coordinate 5,804,423 downwards.
GTATTACTGGGCAGAAAGACTTTCTGGGGCATCTCGTACAGCTCACGAAGAATGATGATCCTGCAAAATCGCTTACCTTGGTTCAAGTAAAGGGCATGCTCATTGTAAGCATACATTTTTCTTTACCGTCTTTCTCCTTTTTGTATGTAATGTGTTTTGCATTTTGACATACCCAATATGATTATGACATTTTCTTTACTGTCAGGATGTTGTTGTCGGGGGAATGGATACAACAGTTACTGCAGTCGAGTGGGCGATGGCGCTATTGCTGAAACATCCAAAGGTAATGAAGGAGGTCCAAGACGAACTAACTGAGATTGTGGGGGTGAATAACTCCGTTGAAGAGGCTCATTTGCCAAAGTTAAACTACCTGAAAGCTGTCGTCAAAGAGACACTTCGTTTACAACCAGCTATACCTCTTCTAGTTCCCCATTGTCCAAGCAAATCTACCACTGTAGGAGGATATTTAGTCCCAAAGGGCTGTCTAGTCTTCCTCAATATCTATGCAATTCAAAGGGACCCCCAACTTTGGGAAGATCCTTTAGAGTTCAAACCGGAGAGGTTCTTAAAGGGCTCATATGGTGGGGATTTGGACTACTGGGGGAACCATCTTCAGTATCTTCCATTTTCGTCAGGGAGAAGAATGTGTCCTGGCATTGCTTTGGCAGACAGGACGTTGATGCATGTCTTGGGTTCACTTTTGCATGCTTGAACGACTTTCTTCAGGAAACCAGATAGCGTCCTTTGAGGATGTGATTTGACTATGTGAAGCTTCAGGCAGGTAAATGCAGGTTGATTGTTTATTGTTTACTTAAGTGTAATATTGTACCTTTCTTTTTCCTAAATGGATGTAACCTCTAGACACTAGTCACACTATAACACTTCAGAAAGATCACTGCTTCCTATGTCTATTTTAGATGAGTTGTCTATTAATGGTCAAGGGAGCGTTACCCTCTTCCCAAAAAGATATCTTAACAGGATCTCAGAACCCCTTATTTCATCTCCGATGTGGGACTTTCTTTTATCCAATGGCATTCTCCCCCACCCAATCCAGTGATCCCCTTGTTGCAAGTGGGGCCCCTCGCACCACAGGTTGGGTCCAGACCTGCTATGATACCACTTGTCATGAGGTTATTACCCTCTACCCAAAAAGATGTCTTGTTTCACAACATGAGAAAGTTCGTGTTCTGTGTACTTCTACAAAATAATAACTCTATAGGAGGATCTAGCCTGTGAAAGGGTTCTAAGATGTTCCTTAATATTGGGATTTAGCATGATTCAAAGATACAATGGAAAGCTCTATCAGAATATATGATTCAAAGAAACTGTCTCAAGTCTCAGACCCTCACCATTATCTAGAAACACTTTTAGTATGACAGGTTATTAAATCCTTCATCATTCTTGCAGTGGGCTATTGATAAAGTATGCACTAGTTTGTTTTGCTTGTGTCAAGTGTTCATTTGTCTTGTCAGACAAATACACACTTGTGTGTGTGTGTTTATCTGCAGTTCTGACGGGATTTCCCTAGGGAATGACTGGCATTATCAGTTGAATTTGGCATTCGGACGAATTGCATGAAGATACTTTCAGGGTTCCCATTCTCAACTGAATTTGAACCATATTTTATGGCTCTGATAATTTGTGTGATCTACTAAGTTTGTGTCTCCATCCATGTCTTAATTGCTAGTTAGAGGCAACATATATGAAATACTGTATGAAAATACGATCACCTTTCAGATTTCATTGTCATTAGATCGAGCTAAGCTAGATGAAATTTTGATTGTGTTGTCTAATTGTCTACTGGTCTGTAATGAGGAAACCCTGTGAATTCTTATTCTTTCCTTGTCTTCAGTAAACTTAAGTCTTCGTACATTTTGTTGCAGTACGAGCGTAACAAATTTATTGAACTGGTCATAGAGCTGACACAAGACATATGCAACTGAAGAAGTTTCATGCTTCAGTAAACTCAAGCCTTCTTTTCTTGAATGTATTAGCAAATGTGCAAACCTATGCTTTTTTTTAAAAAAAAGACGGTTTTAAGGTCATGTTTAGATGTGTTTCTGGCTAATGTTTTGTCTACTGGATCTTTAATGGAGCTCAGTAACATCAACCTAAGATATGCACTCCTAGCAATGCATGTGCCTGTACATCTGAATAACATCGTATTCGCTTTCGCAAAACATTCAAACAGGTCTTGAGAAAAAGGTTCATCAAATGCTTGGAAGAATTTTAAGACTGGCTATTTCTTGGATTCCTATGTGCAGGAAGAAGTTCTTTGATAATTGATTGGCAAAAGCCGGGTTCTGATACACTCGTAAGTACTACAAATCCAAGACTAAAGTAAAGACAAACACATACAATCCCGCTAAATTAATCCGCGAAGAACTAATTGCCCATCCCTTTCACTTGACAAATATGCAATGAAGAAGATTTCATCGCCAATAATCGAGTCCAACAAACTTCCTTCCCTGCATGGCCGCGTTACAAACAGCCTCATGAAAATTGCTTCACCATTAGCATTACGGTTTACTGACCGAGCTGAATTTTCAGCAGTTGTTTTGGCCTCGCTAAGTTTTTTTGCCCCCAGTCTCCATATCTTTATAAACCGAAGAAACCCATTGGAAGCTGTTCTGTTCTTTCTTCTCAATCTCCCCCAATTCTTCTTCTTTTGATCCATTTGATCATGAGTCGCATTTGTTGCTGCCTCATCCGAGGATGCTACATACACCATAAACATTAAACAACATGCAGCTGATCACATCTTTCAAACAACATAGCTCAGATTTAGTCCTGACAAAAGTTGACCCGACCTGATTTTTCAAACCCGAAATATAACAAGCCCGGAATATGGGGCATACCAGACTCGACCCGACCCGCCCGAATTGATAGGTCTACTCAGAATGCATCTCCCAGAAACCAGAACTTTGGCAGCATTGCCATATCCCACCTTGAGATTATATCATACTTCAGTAAGAATGCATCCCCTAGAAACCCGAAATTCAACAGCATTCCCAATTCGCACCTCGAGATGATCATATCATATAACATACGATCACTGAATTATCTTCTTAGCACCGGAGGAATCGGAAGTCTCCCAGACCTCGACACCCTCGACGTCTTCCCTACAAACAAACATCCTATTCCCACCACATTCAATCATGGTGATCGCCCCCCGGTTCTCATCCTCCTCCTTATCCACATAATTCCTCCTATACAAACCCCACTCTATCTCATCATCACCCCCTTCTGCTTCCATCTTCTTCAACCTCGACCAAGCTTCCATGGCACCCCCTTTCGCAACAATCACATTCTTCCTATAACACCTCAACACAACACTCTTCCCACCTAACCCGACCCGGGTCGACCTCGGGTTCGGATCCTCCAGATACACCCACGGGTCGGGCCCCAACTTCCTCAGATCCGCAACCCCCAAATCCCCTGTTCGACACCCCAATTTGGCGACAAACAGCCCTTCCGGGTCCACGTCCACGTCCGCCATGGCATCACCCATCCGCCCGGCCCGGACGGCGCCGCCCGGCTCGGAAGTCTCCCAGACCTCGACCCCGCCGGCGCGTGGGTCCCACGCGCGGACGTACCCGGAGTACCCCAGCGTCCCGGACCTGACGGAGCTTCCGACCAACAGCCCCACCGCTCGGACCCACGTCAGCCTCGTCACGGCGGCGGATCTCGCGGCGGTGCCCGACTGCCGTCCGATCTCGGAGGCGATTTTTCCGGTGGACTTGTCGACGACCAAGACGGCGTTCTCTCCGTGGCGACATTCGAAGGAGGCGAACACTGACGACTGGGACCCACCCTCAGCAATGGCGGTGACTCGGGATTTGGCGGTTCTAGGATCGGTGGGGTCGACCCAGAGAGTAGATCCGGCGTGAGTTCTGGTCGAGGTGGAGTAAAAATGGAGTCCAGGGGAGGAATCCGATCCGACGGCGACGATGGAATCAGAAACGGATCGGAGGGAGGAGATGCGGTCAAGGTGGGTGCGAGTGGAGGAGGAGAGAGAAAGCACGGCGGAGGAGGATGTCGAGAGATAGGTTGAAACGACGCCGTGGTGGGCGAGGAGGAGGGCAGAGGAGTCATCGGAGTAAGAGAGGGCGGAGATGAAGGGGTCGGAGGGAGGAGAGAGAGAGTAAGAGAGGGAAGCGTCGAAGGGGGAGAGTGGCGGTGTGGTGGCGATGGCGGTGGTGAGGCCGTAGAAGTGGGAGTCTCGGAGAGAGGAGGGGTGGTTGAAGCGGCGGCGGGGGTTGCGGAGGAGAGAGAGGATGGGGGAGAAGAGGGAGGGGTCGCGGTCGATGAAGACGTCGGAGGTGGAGGAGGAGAGGGTGGCGAGGAGGGAGTCTGGGCCGGCGGAGAGTAGGGTGGTGGCGGTGGTTTCGAAGAGAGTGCCGCCGACGTTGAGCTTGATGCGGGAGGTTGATGGAGATGGATCAGGTGGAGAGTCCGTCTCCATTTTTTCACAATTACACCCTGCAGCTGCAGGAAGAAAGAGCTTAAAGAGTGAAAATGTAAGACATGTACATGCAATATGTATTATGGCCCTGTTTGTCAACCAGCTGGTAGCTGGTAGCTTGTAGCGGTTAGTTGATAGCTTTTTGAATTAACTGTTTGACTTTAACTGTTTGGATTAGTTGATTGCAGAAAAAGTGTTTGGTAAAGTAGTTTTTTGTGAAAAGCTACCTCAAAAAGCTTCATCAATTAGCTTTTTGAAAACTAGTTTTTTGGGTCCAAAAAGCTAATACAAAAAATACTTACCATCAAGATTTTTTAACATGGAAAAAAGCCTTAAAGTTGGTCCAAAAGCTAAAAGCTACCCAAAAAGCTTGTAGCCAAACACCCCCTATATGCTCCCGGAGCATGTGCTCCGGATCTTACGTGGCATATGACGTTGTTCATCCATATAAGAGTCTTTGTTCATCATAACCATATAGGATAGTTCACTACATATGTTGAGATTGTTCACCCTGTATATCGAGATTGTTCACTAGATATGTTGAGATTGTTCACTAAGGCCCCGTTCTTTTATGCGTTAACGCACCCAAACGCAACTCTACCGTAACATAACGCAAATTACCATTACTTTTTAACTATTTCCACCGCAACTTAACGCAACGCAAACGCAAACGAAACGCAACGCACAAAAGAACGGGGCCTAAATATGTTACAATTGTTCATCATGTAACTAGTGGTTGTTCATTGAAAATATTTTCATTGTTAATATTTCCATTGTTCACCATGTCATTATTTACTAATTCATTGTTTAGCCATTTACTCCTGCAAGTTCAAGTACATGTTATTCGATAAGTTTTAATGATAGAAATTTTGTCACATAATAATATTATATATTATAAATTGATTTCATGAGTAAACGATCTTTAATCTTTCAAGTGAGCAAACAAGTTATGATGAACAATCTAAATTTTTCTTAGAGTAAACTATGTGGAACAAGTTCAGTAAACAATATAGTTTAAGTAAATGAACAACGCAATTGAAGTAAGTAAACAATGCAATTGAAGTGAATGAACAATCACATTAATGCCAATGAACAATCCAACTCAATTTAGTGAACAACGTATGGTGAACAATGATATTATCTTTAGTGAACAATTCAGTTTAATTGACGCTGGTAACCGACAAGTAGTTACTGATTTTTTTTTTAAAAAAAAAAAAATCTGACATGGTTGTCATGTCATCTCCTTGAGCACATGCTTTAGGAGCATACAATAATTATGTATTATATGCTCCTGGAGCATGTGCTCCGGATCCTACGTGGCATATGACATTGTTCATCCATAAAAGAGTCTTTGTTCACTCATAACTAGATAGGATAGTTCACTACATATGTTGAGATTGTTCACCCTGTATATCGAGATTGTTTACTAGATATATTGAGATTGTTCACTAAATATGTTACAATTGTTCATCATGTAACTAGTGGTTGTTCATTGAAAATATTTCCATTGTTCATCAGATCATTATTTACTATTTCATTGTTTAGCCATTGACCTCTGCAAGTTAAAGTACATGTTATTCGATAAGTTCTAATGATAGAAATTTTGTCACATAAGAAGATTATATATTATAAATTGATTTCATAAGTAAACGATCTTAATCTTTCAAGTGAGCAAACAAGTTATGATAAACAATCTAAATTTTTGTTAGAGTAAACTATGTGGAACAAGTTCAGTAAACAATGTGGTTGAACTAAATGAACAACGCAATTGAAACAATGAACAATGCAGTTGAAGTGAGTGAACAATCCAACTCAATTTAGTGAACATCGTATGGTGAACAATGATGTTATTTTCAGTGAACAATTCAGTTTAACTGACGCTGGTAACCGACAAGTAGTTACTGGTTTTTTTTTAAATAAAAATAAAAAATCTGACATGGCTGCCATGTCATCTCTTGGAGCACATGCTCCAAGAGCATACAATAATTTGCAGAGATTTAGTGAACATTCGTATGTTACTGAGAGTAAAGAACGTGTAGGTAAGATTGAACAAGTATGTTATTGAGAGTTAATAATAAATAGATATGAATGAATAATTATACTATTAAAAATTAACAATTACCATATTTGAAATACATAAGCGTTAGATTTTATTTTATTTTGTGCATATAGAGTTTGTGTTCCAATTCCATATAAGCATTAGATTTATTTATTTTTTTTTAAAAGACCCAATTAACCGCCTTACCCATATTATATGAGTTATATCAACGGTTTGCATTGCATTCCTTCATCCGCGTTTCATGCCCCCTCTCTCTTCTCTCTCCTCCTCTTAACCACCATAGCCACTGGCAACACCATCACCATCGTCTTTCCTTCCACCACCATCGATTGTCGCTCTTTGAACGCCACGATCACTGTCGGGGACTTCTAAAAGGGCAACACAACCTTCTCTGCCTCCATCAATCATCCCCTTAACCTACTAATCATCCCCTTCTCTGCCACCGTCTTCGTCGCTATTGCAGACACCGTTGCTTCCCTCAACTTCATCATCCCTATTCCTCATATTCTCCCTCTTCATCTACAATATCGTCATCGGGAACTTCACTGTTGACAAGTTACCTTCTGTCGTGCCTTTCTCCCTCAAGGTGATCAGAGCACCTTAGATCGACAACAATGGTTGCCCGTAGCATCATCAGCCTCCACAAATGGCGGAGAAAAAGATCACGATGAATTCAGTGATGACAGAATTTCATCGTCTTACACTAGCTATAAGAAGCTTGAGCCTATAAAAAAAATCACGATGAACTCAATAACGGACAACTATATGATTTCAGAAACTTATAATAGTTCACTGACTAATTCACAGTTGTTCAGTCACCGATTCATGCTTGTTCACTCACTGATTCATACATAGTTCACTCACCAATTCATGGTTATTTACTCACTGATCGATTTATGTAATCCACCTTTGATAGATTCGAAAGTTTTGGTCCTCACATGATAAATTGTGTGTCTAGTTTTGGATACATGACATATTTAAGGTTGATCGAATTCATTTTCAATCTTTTGTCTTTGTTGAAAATTATGATTCTATATACATGGTTTGAGATTGTTAACTCAACTTGGCATTGTTCAAAAACAACAATCCACGCTAGAAAAAGGGGCACTGATCACTCACGGACTCAACTTGACATCATCAATTCCATTGTTCACCATATTTGTTAAGATTGTTAACTACATACATCATAATTGTTCATCAAATAACTAATGATTGTTCACTAGAAATGCTTCTACAATGTTATTGTTCAATATATATGACTCCATTGTCCACCATATATATTATAATTGTTCATCTTATACGTTGTTCAATTTATCATTGTAGAAATGAACAACATTGAATTAGCCGGTGAACAACTTTAATGATTTATTTTTATCCAAGACATCAAAAGTGTCACTTTTTGTTCAATTTATTAAGAAACTGTCATTTAACTTGATAAAAAAAATCTGGTATAACAGGCAATAATCATAAATAATCGGTTAAGACACAATTTAACTAAAAATAATGATTAGCTTAAACATTTCTACACTTTTTGTTCTTCTCTTCTTTTGTATAAAGGACCTACTGAAACTCAACCCTTTAGTTAGAGCTTCATATCTGTATAATCTTTTGAAATGTATGAATTTCTGCCTCTGGAAACTAACTTAGTTCTACAGCTGAACAACCCACAGCATCTGAATCTGCGAATCGTATTTAATAATAGCCTACATTTTGCACTTGATGTCGTTGCCTGATTTCGATCGATTCTTCCAGCTCAGACATGCCTCTAAGCAAAAACCCGTGTCGATTTTATGATGTAAGACTGTTATGATGTAGGACTGACTACTTCTGTCTCGCCTGCCACGGTACAAGAAACAGTTACTACAATGTGCATCATTTATTCAGTTATAGAAGGAAAAGCGAAGCGTAAAATCCAATTCTGCAGTCACAAATCTCAGGAACAATTAAGTTTGAAATCGCCTCAATGAGGAGGTCATGTTTTCATGTGTTGTCTCTAGGTGATGCACTTGATACTCGGGATGTCTAATGGTTAAAAAACAAAACCAATACTGCTAAGTCTCACAAGTTGAGAGGTATGGAGGGGTCGAATGTAGCAGTCTTACCCCTAATTTTGCAATTTAGAGAGACATGTCCTAATTTACCCAAGATTTAGAAATCGTTCACTACCTACTGCTCTATGAAAAAGAAGCAAAAGAGGTTTAATGAGACATTCAGGATGTTTGATGGTGATTTTTCAAAATCATTCTAAAGTACTCTAATAATCGATGACATCATGCATGTTCCCAAGAACATCATAGATTTTCCAACAAAAGTTTCCATTGCAAGAGCTAAGAAGCCAACTTATTGTTGAGCTTGGGAGTATTTGAAGCCAAAGAGAATGGTTGTTTTTGCGATGTCTGGACGTGAGACTCCTGTGCTCTGATCAAACATACTTTTGCCCAACAACAGTTACGGTTAGGTATATAGGGTGTTGATCAATATGCAATGCAAAAACGTAGGTCTTTCAAGCAAAGAATCGCCAAAGGATCGAATATTCAAGCATCCAAAACTGTGACTAATCGGATTCCCAAAATCTCCAATGCCTATACTTAAAAATTGAAAGGCCTCCTAGAGAAGGTGACTAACCGGATTCCCAAACTCCAAAAACTCATCACATTAACTTTGATGTGGTCAAGGCTCCTGGATGGCGGTTGATTTGAGTGGGTCGACCCACTTGGGGTACTTGACGACATGCCCAACTTATTTTAACTAGGCAACCATATATTGGTCAAAAGCTATTCTTTTTCGAGCCTCAGAATTTCAGAAACTTGTGTCCTAGCAAATTGCTATCTGATGCATTTCTGATTTAATTAATTATTCTACTCATTAAGTAGGTCAATAAGTACAATCCATACAACAGCAGAATGATGATAAAGGATGCATTTACCCCTATGGAAGGCTTGCTCAGGTTGCTCGATCGAGAATTAGATATGCTGTAACACAATCTATAGACAGGTGTTGAGTTCACTAATAGAGTGGTAACATATAGGGTACATCTTTACTTGTTTGTCAATGTTACGAAGGTGATAAGTAATCATCCAGGGCCTGAAATAAATGAAAAATTCTAATAATAGGTTGACTTTTGTACTTTCTACTGACATTCATCATGTTATGAAGAACCATATTTTGGTATGACTACCCCCCTCTTTCGTGTAGGATGCTTGTTTCCATCATAAAGTGGTTTTGAAAAGGAAAAAAAAAAGTCCAATACTTAGTAATGTCTGAATTGAAAGAGAAAAGATGCTCAACCAACATCCTGCAAAGCTATTTTTAAGCCTCTCTGTAATGCATTTTAAATCATGTTCATGAATTATTCTCAAAGGCTCCAAAAGTTAAATTAAATCCTGCTCACCACATTATAGACAGGCCGAAGAATTTTAGACACGTCAAGAGGAGGCTGCCACGCACATCAGTGAAAGGATTAATATTTCCTCTATAAGATGAGCAAAATACTGAAGGGTTGAGGTTATCATATTGGAATTTGGATTTGGTTCATCATGACTTTAGCAAGGACATGGACCTATACAAGAATTCGCGGCAACCCAGGACTAGAGTAATTGACCTTAGGTAGGTAAAGTAACTCTCTAGTATCCAAGAATTTTTTGCCTTTTGATTCTTAGCATCTTGAGCTATGCTTCTTCTGGGTTTTTTCATGGCTTGCTTAATTCGTCAACCGTTTCAATTAGTTATGGCGTCCTCAGTATTAGCTATCAGCTGTAATATCTGTCAAAGACTCCCACTTGCTATCGTAAATTTCATAATCCTATGAACTTTAAGTCTAGGACACCACAATATGAAAACTTTGACAGCGCCGATGGTTGAAAACTTTGAAAGGGGCATTGCCGCTTTTAGAACTATTGAAAACTGGACCGATCTCCAACATGAAGACAGCTCTATAAGATATCCAACCCCTCAGAAACCTCCATTGACTGCTATATAACTGTTCTGTGCAGGACAAACTACAAACTACAAACTGTAAATAATTCCACTTTCCATTATAGAGTAAAGCAAACCAGTTGAATTTCAGGCCACTAACAACAAAGCAGAAATAAGACCAAAACCATTTGATCACTAACATGCATAGTTATTCAAATCCCGATCTTTATCCACGATCCTACGATTTTATGATCCAAAATCCTCAATGTGATCGGTTCTACTCTCTACATTCCATCCACGATCCTACATGGGTTAATTCTGATCCTAACCATAGTTATTAAAATCCGATCCTGATCTACAATCCTACAATTTTACGATCCAAAATCCTTGATACGATTCCACTCTCTACATTGCCATCCACGATCCTACCGGGGGGGGGGGTTAATTCTGATCTAACTACCCGATTGATTCAAGTTAGGATCCCGATTCTAACAACCTTTGGACCCATTACACACAAAAACCAAAGCATTTCCATCAGTGTCACATAAAGAACTGCCATAATTATCAAATCATTCAAATGTAAGATCAGAGCTAATATAGTGAAAACAAGAACATTTACCTGTTCACCAAATCAATTCTCACTGGCAGCTTTCGAACTCCGAAACTCCTTCTTCAGCTCAGACACCCTTTTCATACAAGCAGCCTTAGATTTCCCAGGAACAGCAGCAGCAATCTTCTCCCACCTCATCGCTACATCCTTTGTGAAAGTCTTCAATGCATTCAGCAATGCCATATCTTCAGCTGAACTCCAACTAATTTCCTTACTACTACTACTACCCACTTCACCATCCACACCTTCTACCCTCTTATCGACCGGCTTTCGATCCTTGAGGAACTTCGAATACGAATCCGAATCAGCCGGTTTCTCATTCCCTGCAGATTTAGCCTTGTTGATCACACTTTCCACACTATGTCTCCCATTGAAAGCTTCCGAAATCACCTCCCATCTCTTCGGCTTCCCAACTGGGTGCTTCGACATTTGCTTCCTCAACAACACCAGATCTTCCTCCGTCCATTCTTTCTCCTCCTCGATCACACCCTTTGAATCTGACCCATCATTCTTCCCCTTCGACCCAGAATCCAAACTCCCTCGATTCTCACTTCTTTTCACCAATTCAGGAGTGACGAGGTCAAGATCGGACCGTCTAGCTCTGCCCCTCTTCGAGGAGGGTTTTTTCTTCGGATCGTCGGGTTCAATGGCGTCGTTTTCCGGCGGGAATTCGACAACGTCGCCCAGCCCGACGCGAATGTCGCCGGCGGTGAGAGAGGGAGGAGCGAAGGGGCCGAGGAGGAGGGAGAGGGAAAGCCAGATGGAGAGAGATTGGAGGAATTGGGAATGGAGGAAGAAGAAGGAGGAGGATGCGAGGAAGAGGAGGGAGAATGCGAGGGAGATGAAGATCAATGGCTTGTTAATGGCGAAATCTGGGGAGGAATCGAGGGTGGAGGAAGATGAAGGTCGAGATTGGAAGACGAAGCGTGGCCTGCCATCGTCGTACTCGTCGAAGTAATCCATGGTGGAGGAGGAGGGGAGGATTAGGAGAGGAAGAGGAATGGTGCGGATTTGGGAAGGGGGGATGTGGATGTCAATGTGGGATGGTCGCTCAAGCAAAATGAGAGGTCCGGGTAAAATAGAGTTGAATCAAAATTTGCAAAAAAATGATTCGGAGTTACCTATCTTTTTTGTGAAAATGATTTTTAGAACTCCATATTTTAAACACTAATTTTGAAATTCTTTTCTTTATGTGTTAATAATTATTAGGGTCCATTGTTTTAATAGAAACTATTAAAAGGATATTAATTTTTTATATTTATAGAAAAGGGTTTAAAATAAAGACCTTTTATGTAAAATAGGAATTTTTGATATTTTTATTAAAACATGTTAAAATAAACACTCTTAACTCTTTATGATAACTTTAATGGTATTAGTTATCACAATGAACTACTTATACCTTAAAAATTGTACTTGTTTATGATAACTTTAATAATTTGACGATCCAACACAACTACGTTAAGATATTAGTCAAAATTCTCTAGTTATTTTTTTTTTTTTGTTAAGCATGGTGAGCCTATGGCCATAGAAAATACAATTTTTGAGGTATAAGTAGTAGATTGTGATAACTGATACCATTAAAATTATCATAAAAGACTTATGAGTGTTTATTTTAACCTATTTTTAAAAAAAAATCAAAAAAATCATATTTTTGTCTAAAAAGTCCTTGTTTTATACCATTTTCTATAAATATAAAAAGTTGTTACCCCTTTTAATATGTTTTTATTAAAATAGTGGATCCTAATAATTATTAACACATAAAGAAAGGGACTTCAAAATTAGTTTTCAAAATATGGGGTCCTAAAAATCATTTTCACAAAAAGATAGGTATTTCTAAGTCATTTTTTGTTAAAATTTGGTCTATGTCAATATTCGTAACAGAAATTCATATTTGAAATTTACTTTTTAATTAGGTCAGACCGAGTTGAAAAATTTGGAAGGAATTGAATTTCGATCATAATCAAGTTTGGACAATATAAAAAAGATAAATATTATGTCCGAATATTCATCTAATTAATATAAAAAATTTGTATAAAAAATTTATGTCTAGACGCAGTTTTTCAAGGTTGGACAACTCGGGCTTTTCGGGTTGAACAAAATTTTATCAGCTCTTCTCCCAGCGAATTGGAGCATGTGAAGGGAGTAGATCCTTCTTCATAGATGCATGATCAGTTTGTAAGAGCATCCCACCGACCACAGAAAGAGGACGGTCCTTTTAATAAGTTTGTAGCTTCTTGACGAATGAACAAGGAATCTAGTCGACATCTTCGAGAATGTAAGGGTAAGAGTTTAACTTATGGGTGTCATGAGGGTTGTCTTGCAGGTACCAAGAGAAAGTTAATGGAGAAAAGTCTATTATGGATAGCGTGTGTTCAATCGAAGAAACGTTTCAAACCTAGTGACCAGAGAGCAATCTAGGAGCTTCCAGGACAAGATCAAGGCGTTGCTAGGTGTGCCATGCATCCGAAAAGGTCCCGTGAATAAAATAAGTCGACGTATGATTTGGCCAAATAAGTCAAGCAAAACAAGGTTCTGTAATGGGAAATTTGTTTATGTTTGTGATTTAGTTTTATTTAGCTCATTATTTTTCTAATTTTCTAGTTGATGTTAGTGTGACAGTTCATTGTGTTGTCTTCATTGTCAAAAAAGAAAATCTTTATAATTCCTCCTTTTTCAAAAGATTTTGACTGCAACATGCTTTCAAATTTTGTATTTTCTCGTGGTACTACTCGAGTCCATGTCTCCACATCTAGTGATAGTCGTATAAGTAATATTGCTTACTTTTTCCTCAAAAACTTGAATCACGGTGGGGAACATGAAAGTTGAGAGTAGTTACAACTTGGTTATCGCCTCTATAATGTAATAATCGTCAATTTAAAAAGAAAAAAATAAAATCATTCATATAGATTGCAAATATTAATATACAACTAAAACAATATTCATTACTTTTTTATAAATAATGTTCATTTGTCACCAAATTTATCAATAAAATACTCCCTCTGTTTCTAAATAACTGACTTTCACGCTTTCCGAACTTTATCTTTCTTCAACATTTTTTCATGTAATATTTTATCAAAAAAATTTAATTTTATACTTTTTTAAAAGTATCTTTTTATTATGAATATAACTGGATCAATTTTGTATGATGAATCATTATATATAACGAGAAATTAACGGTCAAAGTTGATGACACAGAAAACGGGGTGACAATTAAAAAAATCAGAGACATTAAAGTATAATACTTCCATAAAAAAAAGGTATATATATTAACGAAAAATTTAAGAGACATTAAAATATAATACTTCAATAAAAAAACCTATATTATCATTATATGGAACATGGTACGGGTTCTTAAATATAATACTTCAATAAAAAAAACCTATATTATCATTATATGGAACATGGTACGGGTACCAGATAAACAGATGTTAAACTTTAATATATTGTTATTTTGAAAATATAGTTTTAAACTCGATTCTTAAGGTACATGATTACTCATATTGAAGGTTTTTCTCCCCTCATATTGATATAAAATAATAATGTCACAAGCTATATATGTAGATTTTTGTATTAACAACCACATGGTTCAAAAAATTAGTATTAAAAAATATTTACATTAAAAAATATATCATATTATTATAGTATAATTTTTTTCTAATATTGTAACGTCTCGGAAATTCAATTATAGAAAAGTCAAAGTCAAACTAACGTTAACAGACAAAACTTAGCGGAAGACTTCAAATTTAGTTTGGGCATCACTGCCGTATCCCCGAAGGAATACAAGGCGAGATAGGAAAACACAACTGTCTGCTAACGGTAACTACTAACAACTCAAAACAAAACTTTAAGATTTCATAACGAAAACAATATAAAAAAGATTCAAGGACTTCTAGACTCGTCGTCCTCACTTCTAATTCCCATCCCCAGCATTTAGATCTTCACCTGAAAACAAAACTTTTTAAAAAATGAGGGGGAAATCTCAATAATGTCTACCCCTAACGTTTAAAACAGTTTAAGTTCATTTCAATTCATTTTGGGGAGAGGGATCGAATCAAACGTTTTACAACCCTTTAATCCCATACTGTTTCCTCAACCCAGCCAATTCATATTTTATTATGCGGGCGGGATATCAAATCCCTTAAAGTAACAAATATCATACCGGATCCCAGATCCTCTGCCTACCACAGGCTACGACCAGGTCCTGCACTTTGCCTACCACAGCACGACTGAATATCAAGAGTTCACATTTCGCCTACCACAGCTACGACGTGGTCCTGCACTTTGCCTACCACAAAGCACGACCAAAATATCAAGAGTTCACCTTTCCGCCTACCACAGGCTACGACCAGGGTCCCAGACCCTTTGCCCACCACAGGCTACGATTAAATAAACCCGCTTAATGTTTCACTTGAATTAATAGTATCTTATGCAAAAACTCAACTCACAACTCTCAAGTCAAACTCAACCCAGGTTATCAAAACCATTAACAAAACTTCGAATAAAAGACCATCCAATTTCTCGACTCAAATAAACCAAGGTCACAATCGAAACAAAAGATTATCAAAACAGATGGTCGTATTTCCACTAAAGTCCCCTTTCGGGATGCAATTCTCAAGACAGATTAGAAAACATTAAAACACATTTAAAGAGCATTCCAGTGGGGATTAGAGCATAGACATTACCTGAATAACGTCACAGTACAGCAATAAGGAAAACACACTTGAGCTCACTATCGTCACGCACTAACTCGGGCCTAGAATAAGAATAATTATCTAATCAAAACGCGTTCTAACGAAGTTAGTATTAACTATCAACTACCTAACCCATCCCTTAGGAACACTTAGGTTCCTATCATTTATGATTTACACTTAGCACACTCAAGGAATTATATAACAAGTTCACACATAAAATTTACTCAACAATTTTCATAAATAAAAGTAAGCAGAGGACAGATTGTAACGTTCACATAAAACGGGTCACAACTCGACTTCCCGACATCCTATGGGTCTGGTTCTGGACTTTTCGGAAACCTCGGGATGTATAATAAAACTTCTATGTTGATGACCAAGCCCATATCAGTCCCGAAGGACTCTAAAAATACCCATCTTCCCGATTGGTCCAGTTCTGACAGGTTCTGGTAAAACGGTTATAACTCGGGCTATACAAATCAAACGTTCGATCCGTAAAATTCCTATGGTTCCTAACATCTAAGGGAACCTTCAGTCCAAAGGGTTCGATCAAAAGGTAACTAAACTAGCCGTGGTGATTCGATCTTTAGACACTAACGAAACTGTCCCGATCCCGGTTCTTATTTAATTTAGTTATTTCGGTTCTAACTTTTACTAATCGGTCTTGGGGTTCTAATTTGGGCTTAAAACAGTAATTTAGGGTCTAAGGTATATAGTCCAACCCAACTAAGGTCCAACATTAAACTTGTAGAATTAAACTTATTTTAAAAACAAGAAACACTTTAATAAAATTTTAATAAAACTTAAGTCGTACAAGAACTATAATAATTTCTTAAAACATAAAACGCGTAAACAAGGTTCAAGAATTAATAAAGGTGGTTATAACATGTGGGTTTCTTTAATCAAGAATCAAGAAGGACTTAGGAAATATAAACATAAGGAACAATATACATGTAGTTACTAATCAAGAATCTCAACAACTAATTCTTTTACTAAACTCAATCAAGAATCCTAAACAAACTAATTTCTTTTAAACAAGATTAAACAAAAAAAAACAAGAATTAATAAACAATAATCAAACTTTAATAGTTTAACTAACCTAACCTATTTAGTCAAGATTAAACATGAATTAAACAAGAAACGAATTACTAACAAAGATTGAGTCTAATTTAAACAACCTAATTTGTAAATCAAGAATTTAACCTAGATATTAAACTTCCAATTTCGTGCATATAATAATAATATGGTGGTCTACATGATTCATAAAGGATATAAAGAACTATAAAGAAACACTTCTAACCCTAATAACCAACTATTACAACCTAATCTAATTACAATTTACAACATAAAATTACATATAACAAATAAACAAATTACACATAATTACAATTAAGAACAAGATTACATATAATTTTCCTAATTACAAAACTAATAATACAATTCAATAATTATAAAAAAAACAATTAAATTTTTGAAATTAAAAACAGAAAAGAAAAAGGAAAAAGAAAAGGAAGAATAACAAAACAAAATAGATAAATCAGTTTAGGGTTTTTAGGGTTAGGGTTTTTACGTAGGGTTCAGGGCACGGCTGGGGGTTTTCCGGCGACTAGGCGGTGTCGACCGCGGCACGAAGGGCGGTGGTCAGAGGCGGCGATCACGGTGAAGCCGTGAATCAGCGGCGAGCGGTGGTCGGACAAACACAACACGATCGTAGCGATGAGCGAGTTCTTCGCGTGCACGCGGCACGATGGCGTCCGGATTGCGAGGGCGGTGCTCAGTGGTCGTCCGGTGGTCAAGGATTGGCGACGCCGTCGACGAACCCTTCAGCGGTGGTCGTCGTGGCGGTTTGCTGCGCCGTCGTGTAGAAGGTAAGGGGAGGATGGATGAGGGAGAAAACAAAGGAAGATTGCAGCGGTGGTTTGCGGTAGTCACAGCGGTGATGCTCGGGTGGTTTCCGGCGACAACGGCGATGGTTGCAGGCGGCTGATGGTGGGCGGTTGTTGGAGAGAAGGGAGGGAGAGAGGGGCGTAGGGTTAGGGTTTGAGAGATATTAGGGTTTGAGAGAGAGGGAGAGAGAGTTTTATACTACCCATTTAATTAGGCCCAATTAACACTCCTAACCCAACCCAACTAAAACAATTACAACCTGATTTTTCTAAAAAAAACTAATAATACTAATAATAGTAATAATAATACTAATACTAATAATAATATTAATCACATAGCAAATAATATTCACGTAATTAATCACATAACTCAGTAATATTAATAGTAATACTAATAATACTAAACCTATGAAATTACCGATATACCCTTGTTAGTTTCTCACGATCCTACGAGCTCAAGCGTTAGCAAAATAAAACACAGACGAATAAAAAAAAATAACCAGTCAAACCTAATATACTAACGACGTCACGGTCAACATCTTTGGATTTTTTTTCGGGGTTTTACATCATTACCTCCTTAAAAGAAGTTTCGTCCTCGAAACTTAAACTTAAGCCTAACGGTTCGGTAACAATCCTAATGGTTCCGTTCTCCCTAAAACTCGAGGTTTTACAAATATATTAATTCTTAGTTATATTTTCTTTTAAAAATAAATTAGCTAAATTAAAAAATAAAACATTTACGAAGTCAAAAGCTAGTGATATGATGATAAAAGTCTGTTTGGCAATCAACTGTTAGCTATTAGTTGTTTAGATTAACTATTAACTGTTTGAATTAACTGTTTGTTTTAACTATTTAGATTAGTTGTTCACATTAACAATATTTGGTAGAATTAACTGTTTTAGAAACAACTATTATTAAAAAACTATTTAAAATACATTTTTGAAAAAGGATTATTGGATGATAATACACTGAACTTTAGAGGTATTTGAAATAATGCACTGAACTTTTTTCTTGGATTCTAATACACTGAACTTTGAGGGTATTGGACAATAATACACTCAGACCAATCCAACTGGTGGTTGACGCGGTGACTGTCCTACTTTGAGGCATCGTTTTATATTTTTTCCAAAAAAATATATTAGTCATCCTGCCTATGTGTATTTTCTTACATGGCAAAAGTTTTTTCTGAAAAAAAAAGAAAAACGACACCTCAAAGTAGAACAGTCACCGCGTTAACCACCAGCTGAATTGATCTGAGTGCGTTATTGTCCAATACTCTCAAAGTTCAGTGTATTAGAGTCCAAGAAAAAAATTTAGTGCATTTGTAAACACAAATTTCTAGTATAAAATAAATAAAGACAGAAAATTGAGAAACAAATTAATTTGTATTAATATTTGAATGTATGCGGGTACAATCTCTATATTAAATACAATAATGATGATCCTCTGATTCAATCTAATTGAATCTTGGATGAGCCGAGGGCGTAGACGCTTGATCTCGATCTCGAACGCATGTTTAGCTGAAGAACTTTTGCAGTAGTTCTTGAGCTGAAGGTCTTGAGCGTTGATCCTTGCTTGGTAGCTGAAGGTCTTGAGCAGTAGTTCTTCAGGTTCTTGGATGCGAGGGCTTGAGTGCTTGGTCTCGATCGATGAACCAGACGAAGAAGATGACTGCAGTCCTTGATGTGAAGAACAGAAGCTGTTGAACTAGCAGGCGTTGATCCTTGACGCTTGATAGCTGGAGGTCGCTTGTAGTTCGATCTTCTGAAGGTTTTGCAGGTCTTGTTGAGGAACTCTGTTGTTTTTCTTGATCAAGACGTGCTGAAGATTTGGAGACTCGATCTTGAGTTTCTGCAGACTTCGATCGTTGGCGCTTGGGAGCTGGAGGCCGCTTGCAGCTTGATCATCTGAAACCTTTAGAGTGCAGAATGCAGAATGTCGTCGGGTGTAGACTGCAGTGTGTGCCCTCAAAAATGAGGGAGATGACCCCTATTTATAGGCTCTGGAGGTCTAGGGTTGCCTAGGGTTTGAGTTGGCTTTGGGCTTGGGCCCAAATTAATTAGGGTTTTTGGCTGGGAAAAATCCGTACTAAGGGCCTTGTGATTGAGAATAATCCAAAGTGACTTTTTGGCTGGTGACAGTCTATACTTATTCATTATTTTCTCGTATCATCCTAGATTGAAATTTCAACACCGGAATGCTGATATGGCAGCCAAGCACGTGCCCTTTTAATTAAAAGCATGTCACGTCATTTTTTTAAAAATTCTATTTTATCGTTTAATTTACATTTTTCACCTTGCACTTACATTATGGGGGAAAAACATTAGCAATGAATTAAAAACATGCCCATCAAATTGAATTAAAAAAATAGAATTAAAAAAAATTGACGGGGCATGCTTTTAATTAAAACGGCATGTGCTCCGACTGCCACAGCAGCATTCCGATGCTGAAATTTCAATTTGGGATGCTACGAGAAAATAATGAATGAGTATAGACTGTCACCAACCAAAAAGTCACTTTGGATTATTCTCGATCACAAGACCCTCAGTACGGATTTTTCTCAGCCAAAAACTCAATTAATTAATCATCTCCTTATTTAAAATAAAGAAATAATTACTATTTTCTGCATCATAATTGACACGTGTCACGACGTTATTGGCCATATGGATTTCCATTTAAAATTTAATTAAATGGACCGCCATAATTAATTTAACACGTGACGAATAATAAATGACCAAATAAATTTTATTTATTTTACACGTGTCATTTTCTGATTGGTCGACAAATTTTTGCATCCTACAGATGCCCCCTTCGAGAGTCAGTCGCGAACACAAATTTTGGGTGTTTCAAGTGGTTGAGTCTCGAATATTTAAGGACAATAATTTTTTTATCGCAACTTTTCAGTTTGGATAAAAATTTCATCAGATATTTAATCGGATAAATTTTTGGCAGTCGGAGTTGGAGTTGGAGAAGGAATTGGAGTTGGAGTTGGAGTTGGAGTTTGAGTTTGAGTTTGAGTTTGAGTTGGAGATGGTGATGGTGATGGTGATGGAGTTGGAGACTTGACTGAGAATTCTAGTAGTATCCTGAAACTTGGCCAATCAGATACTATATAAACGCACCATTCTCGCCTCTTCCATTCATCCGCTATTCCTCGTTTTCTCTCTGAATCTGCAAACTCACAGGTTTTACAGTATCTTTTTTCCCTTGCTTTCTTTCTTCTTCTTTTTATTTATTTCATATAATCTGACCTTTTCTTTTTCTTGTTCAATTTTTTTGCCATGTTTTCGATACAGAGAGCTGAGATTAATTGTCATTCGTGTGCTTGAAGTTGTCCTTCGTCATCGTCACATTCTTGCTTACTCCTCAGTGTGCTGACGTAGAATAGTCTTAGACTATTCTCTTCAGGACTGTCTGGGTCAACAGTGTCGCCACCTCGCTTCCTTGGGCTACTCCTCAGCGTACTGACGTAGAGTAGTCCTAAACTACTCTCTTCAGGACTGTCTGGGTCGACGGTGTCGTCACCTCTGCTTTCGTGGACTACTCCTCAGCGTACTGACGTAGAGTAGTCCTAGACTACTCTCTTCAGGACTGTCTGGGTCGACAGAGCCGCCATCGCGTTTACTCCTCAGGGACGTTATGATGTATTAGACATCTTTGAGGTGTCTCTTTTCAGAACTGACGTGGGTCGACAGAGCTGTCATCATGTTTACTCATCAGGGATGTTATGATGTATTAGACATCTTTAAGATGTCTCTTTTCAGAACTGACCTGGGTCGACAAAGCCGCCATCGCGTTTACTCCTATAACACCCCCAGGTTACTAATCACCAGATTAAGATAACTTACTACTTAACTCAATGATCAGCAGCGGATAATCACCTGAGAGTACTACCGTCGTCCATGAATATGGACTAAGCTAAGACTTCACACACCACACCAAAAGACTTTGCCCAACCACATAATTAGACCACCCTAACAAGACATCACAATTCATCAAGATAGAAGTACTCTTAAGATTATACAACCCAAAGAAGTGAGAAACTTAACATACAATATACAAAACATTCATAACAACACACCACAAGTCCAAAAGCAACAACCATTTCCAATAATTTCATCACACCCCTAACCCTTTTTCTAGTAAAACTTCCAAAAAGGCTCCGTGATCACCTGAATTCCACCTAGGTTGTCTTTGTGTTCCGGCCGTCGGTGACTTTGCCTTTGCCTTTCCCTTGCGGTCCTAAAAGTGACAGATAACTTAAAAAGCGAGTTTTACTCAGTACGAATACTACCAGAATTAAATAAATAAGCAGAAAGTAAGACTTTAATTTCATTACCCCTAGGCGCGCGGCTCCATTTAATAGTTAATTCAAGTAAAGCTTGAAAGAAAAGAGCTTAAGTAGTCAACTTACGAGGAATCCAATTTTTGGTAACTTCCTGACTTCATGTTACAAATACCTTATCTTAATAGGGTAACCAACCGCAAGGTGGTTAGACGTGTAACGAAAATAAACTTTCAATAGTAAAACTTGCAAGGCTAGGAACACAACCACAATTTATAAAAGAGCATAAAATCATACGAAGCCATAAATGAATTTAGAACAACTACGAGAGTAAAAGTTCAATAAGGGAGATAACATGATAAGGTAGAACTTAAACATGGATGCCCCTACTTGCGATCATCGACTTAGCCTCCGTATGCGCATACCCGGACCGATCGGGAGGTCCGAATGATGGATATCTATCCTACTGGGCAGATTTTCCTGGTGTGCAACTAAGGCACAAATTTAATTCTCATGAGGTGCTCAAGACACGTGAACCTGGTACGTACTAAAACACTATTGTACAGCGGTTTGCAGGCCGGTGTAAATTGTCGAACTCAGGGAGCCTGTGGCCTAAATTCTCGTATTTTGTTTCGGTTTTAGCCTTGAATCAAGAAATAAATCACGGAGCAAAGAACATTTTGATTATAACAAAATTAAAACTAGAAAGACGATTAACTAGGTGATAATTAGACAAAGAGAGGTTCGGGGGTTTTAGACACTTAACGGAATCTTTGAACCAAGGAGTTTTCATGACTAAAGCGCATGAAGTTGGATTTATCTATGGAACAACGCGGGAAAAATGCCACGATGAATCCCCTCCCTCGAGGGAGATTCAAATTAAATTCCCTATGTCCACCATGGACCATCGGGGTTGAGAATCGCGTTAATTCCTAGTTAAGCCTACACTTACCCTGGTAAGTGTGGGTTTAACCATCCCACTCTAGACTTTCCATTGAGCGTATAACAATTCAAAGAGCTCTCGGACCTTGAACCGCCACCCCCAATGAGAAGACACTAGGTGGAAATAGACTCCTCCAACTAAAACACGCTTTAATCAATAAACACCTTAGCCAAAACCCATTAAGGCCTTAATCACCCCCTCACCTCAAGGAAGATTAGCCTCTAGACATGGTGGAGAAATTAGCAACACACAACCAATAAAACCCTAGCATGATTCTACTCAAAGGATGGATAATAAAACTAACCACTACGATTAACAACATAAAACTACACTAAACACAAACAACAAAACCTTTGGAAACATTAAAGTGAGGAGAAAAGAGATTATACCTAAAATTGATGAGCAATAAATTGGCAATAAATGAAGAGCAATAATACCCAAATGATGAAGAGCAACTTGCCTTGATTGAAGAAAGTGATTAATCAACAAAGTAGAAATTAATCCCAACAAAGCTAATCCTAAAACTCTTGAAAGGTAGAAGATGTAAAAAGAAAGAACATTAATCTCCAGCTAAAAGCTACCTCAAAAATGACAAGTCGAGCTAATTAAACAAAGGGGAAGAAGGGTCAAAACACAGTCGTTTTGGCCGAAAAATAAGCAGGAAATAAGGTCGTCGCGAACGCTACGGACATCGTCGCGTTCGCTACGACCCAGAGCAGGCGAATCGTTTCAGCTCCAAGGCGTCCGCTACGCCTAGTGTCGCGACCCAGTCACTCATCCGTAGCGAACGCTACGGAGGGCGTAGCGAATGCTACGACCGTCAGCAGGAAAACTTGGAAAATCAGGGCTTCATCGTAGCGGGCGCTATGAAAGGGGTAGCGACCGCTACGGCCTGGCGTAACCTTCATGCGGGCTCGTAACGATCGCTACGACAGGCGTAACGACCGCTACGCTCTTCAGGTGATCTCCATCTAAGTATGGGGACGTAGCGATTGCTACAGCTGTTGTAGCGAACGCTACGAGCCTGGATGCCCCCATACTTAGCCTTTTGGCCCGAAATCCTTCTCCTTTACGCACGGCTGGTCTCCCTTGCTTCCCGGGTCTTCACCACGGCATCAAATCAGCTCCAAAGGTCTCGGGATGACCGAGTTATCGCCTTTTTCCGCATCTTCGCCCCCTTTTATTATTCTCCGAACTTAAAGCCTAAAAGTCACAAAACACGTAATAAATAACCATTTTATTAGGGAACGACAATAGACTTGGGCGTAAACGAGTGGTATTTAGCCCCTAAAATGGGACTAAACACCCCCCCACACTTAGACTTTTGCTCGTCCCGAGCAAATTAACCGAAAGAAACCTAAGAAACTAGAAAACATAAACACCTAACTCACTTTCGCAGGAATCGCGGTTGCATTTAGCATATGCATCAAGCCCTTTAAACCCCCCGGTAGCCCGGGTGGACGAGGTGGACTCGTGAGGGTTTGTAGCGGCTGTGCCCACAAAAGCCAAAGAAAAAGGAAAAAGGGGAAAGAAAGAGAAGTGAAAACCGAAAAAACAAAGCCAAACAAAAACAAAGAAAATACTCCCGTCCCCAATCATGCACCTAGTTCCCCAACCCGCCTCAACAATCAATTGGAAGAAACAAGAACAAACAAATTAAGACACGAAGGTTGGAAAACTGCCAATCTTTGAGATTTTGAACCAAAACACTTCCTGCTGAGCAAGACACCTCGTGAATATGTGCAAGTGGGCTCTAGTCGGTCTTTCCTATCCTAAACTGCATAATGAGTTGTTCTCATGCTCAAGCTCGGAATTATCTATCCTACTTCACTCTTGATTTTTCTTTCAACCCTTTTTTTTTCTTTCTTTTTCTTACACCACTCTTTTTCTTTCCCTTTTTTTCCTTTCCTTTTCTTGCTTTTTCTTGCTCTTTCTTACGATTCTTTTGCTCAACTTTTTTCCTTCTTCTTTCTTCGCTCTTTTCTTTCATTGCAAAAACTACACTCTTTTCTTTCCACTCAATCCGCTTTGTGTCTTTTAGAGTGTTTGCGTCGGGTTTTGCGGGATTTAAGCACCGGCCTTCGCAAAGGGCTACCCTCCCTGCTGGGTTTCTCCATACGTGAGTCATTGCACTTAAGGGGCATAGGGTGCCGATCCACCCAAACCAACCCATGACGGTAGGCCCGACAGTTATTTGATTAATGTATTAATTAAGAGCTTAAGCAATTGAACAACTAAACCGTCTAACTTAGGTAAGAAGACACAGTCAAAGCGTGTAAGATTTGAGGATTACGCTTTCCCATTCCATGTAGAGGTCTAAAAGAGATAAGTCATGGCAAAAATCCTTCCTAAGATCTCTATTTATTCATACCGGCCGCTTCCAACTAACTGAATCGGCAAATTAGACAACTATCTACAAAACTGTGAATGGAAACATCTTCAAAAAGAAAAACAACTTTTGGGTTTTTCACAACATTTCTCCCCTTTTTGTTTTCACACACAAAATTTTTTCGATTTTTTCTTTTCATCTTTTAGCACTTTTTCACTTTTTTTTTCGAACTTTTCTAAGAAAGAAAAAGAAACAAAAAGGACTCAAAAAGACTAGGTGTTCTACCCAAAACATAATGATCTCCCCCCCACACTTAAAATCCACAATGTCCTCATTGTGGGAAGGGTGTCTCATGAAGGGTAGAAAAACTAGGAAAAACAAACATATGTACAAACACCTAAAGGAAACAAGCAAACATATATACAAACATCTAACACATAGAAAATGGGTGGCGCCCCGAGCCCACACGGCTCCAACAACAAGAAAACCCAACATATAGCATACTAGGGGTGCGCCACCAAAAAGAAAATCAAGCATGCAGCATGGATCATAGGATATTCAACTCAAAAAGAGAAGAGCGGAGAGATATTACCTCGAGTTCTTCAAAATAAATGATTACTCAATCCACGATCCGTGATAATCGAGCAAAGGGTTAGGATATTCAAGTAAAAACAAGCAAGGCTCGTAAGATCCGCATGCAGGATTAGAAACAAGAAAAAGAAACAAAAGAAAAGAAATTAATCAAAACGGAAGTATGGGTTACCTCCCATGTAGTGCTTGTTTTAGGTCCCTAGCTTGACCTAAATACCCGTTTGATTCTTGAAAGACGGGGTGAACAAGATAGGAACATTTTCCATCTCTTCCACCATTTTCTTTTCCTCCCTTTCCAACAATTCCCCACTTTGCAAGCATAAAGGTCAAGATGATCTAACCAGTTTGTAGTTGGCCTCGGGGCGAAGAAAGGCAGTGGCTTCATCGTAGCGGGCGCTCTGAAAGGGGTAGCGACCGCTACGGCCTTGGGCAGAACCTTCTGCCTGGGCTCGTAACGATCGCTACGACAGGCGTAACGACCGCTACGCTCTTCAGGTGATCTCCATCTAAGTATGGGGACGTAGCGATCGCTACAGCTGTTGTAGCGAACGCTACGAGCCTGGATGCTCCCATACTTAGCCTTTTGGCCCGAAATCCCTCTCCTTTACGCACGACTGGTCTCCCTTGCTTCCCGGGTCTTCACCACGGCATCAAATCAGCTCCAAAGGTCTCGGGATGACCGAGTTATCGCCTTTTTCCGTATCTTCGCCCCCTTTTATTATTCTCCGAACTTAAAGCCTAAAAGTCACAAAACACGTAATAAATAACCATTTTATTAGGGAACGGCAATAGACTTGGGCGTGAACGAGTGGTATTTAGCCCCTAAAATGGGACTAAACACCTATTTCCTTGGTGTGCTTTTACACACATAAATCATGGGCGGAACTTTAATAAACTTAAGACAACTTCTATTTTCTTGGAAAACTTCAACCGTAAAGATAACCTTTAATTCTAACTTGACAACAAGCATTGAAAGAACCTTTCTTCAAGTAAAATTAACTTATAAAAAGGCTTCTTAGAAAGTAAACCCTTGACTTTCGTACCCAAACTTAAACTAGGTGTTTACCACATAAGAGAGATTTTCTTCTCTAATTTTATAAAGAAACACTAGGTCTTAAAGCATGAAAACTCACTTCTAATACCCAAAAATTTTACTCATAAAAGAGCATCTTTCACGTAGGCTTGTTTAGTAATAAATTTCAGCATGTAAATATATATGTAAGAATCACTTTAGCGCACAATTAAGATAATACAAGAGTAAATAAGTTAAGTACATGTGTAGCATAAAAACTAACTAGTACACGTACTTGAAAATGAAAACAACCAACGAGCAAGGACTTGAACAGTGCACGAGCAACGATCACTTGAGCGAAAGCTTAGAGAGAGGAAGGAATTTAGAGTTAGACTTTCTCATCTAGTTAGGAGAAGGGTGAGGAATTCTTAAAGAACAATTCCGGTTCGTAAACTAAAAGAATTTCCTACATTTACAAGGAGGAAGGTAACTATTGCTATAGATATCGGATTGCCACATAAGAGTACTTTTCGGAAAGTTTAGGACGCGCCCCACAACTTTACAGTTAACCCCGGGGCTAAAAACATGATTACAAGGGTCAAAACACTTAACCAAGCAATCTGCACGAAATTTGTACAAGCCGATTAGCGTTTTTCGGAACGCAATATCTTGAGTTATACTACTCGGTTTTGGGCCTATACGCTGTCTATGGAAAGCTCAAGAATCAAACTTTAACTTTTCTTTTTACCACCAAATGATTTAAGCTTGGGAAAAGGCCTAATTTTAACTCAACATAGTAGCAACCACTAACTCTTAATTTTGGAAAATTCCAAAATTTCTGTCCTTCAATCAAACACTTATAACTTGCTCATCCGACGTCATATGAACGCATACCATACCACTCCGGAAAGCTCAAACAGTCCTCTAAAACTTTCATGTTCAGACCCGACACTTAATCACAATCATCACCAATTTTTTTTTAATTTTTTTATCTCCTCATTTTTTTCCTCTACTTTTTACATTATTTTCTCACCTACCACAATTATTCACCACAATCCAGCACATTACACCACACTTTTTCAAATTTCACTACACCGTACCATTACCGCAGTGCAACGCATAAAATAACTCAGCCTTACCATATTTTTCAGAAAAAAAAAGGAGGGAAACCCGAAAATGCGATAGGCCAAAGAAGATGCAAAGGCGCAAATCAATTCAAAATTTTTCCCAATGGTTGAACTATATGATCATGCTGCGTCCACTCTCTGCACATGCTCAACATTATCAATAATCAACGTACTCATTCAGCTCACAGCCTCTTGCTGTTCGAGCAATTACATATCAGATACAAACTAATTGAGAAGAATTGGGGCTTCTAGCAGCTGAGGAAGACGTTGTTGGGATTGTTCACAGATTGGAATCCAAGATTTCGCATCGAGATGACCGAGTTCAGGTGAGAGTTTTTGAATTTCAATCTCAATTTTGTAACCTTGGGGTTAGGGTTTTGTTGGGGTTTCGGATTGGGTGATTGTTGCGATAGAAATTCTCTGCTAAATCGATGTTGCAATGTTGAAGTTATGATTTAGAATTGTGATTTGATGTTAGTTTTAACTGAATGTTGTGTTGCAATCTCAATTTGTAACCTGGGGTTAGGGTTTTGTTGGGGTTTCGGATTGGGCGATTGTCGCGATAGAAATTCTCTGCTAAATTGATGTTGCAATGTTGTAGTTCTGATTTCGAATTGTGATTTGATGTTAGTTTTAACTGAATGCTGTGTTCCAAGAGTTATGTTCTTCAATTGGAAGAGCATATCAGCATTAGAGTGGCATTTAGAGTTTTGAAAATAAAGTCATTGTGGCAATTTGAGAGTTTTTTTTTTTTTAGAGTTCGGCACTGTAGCCTTGATTAAGCAATATACAGTACATGCGCTCGAGCATGTGATCTAGATATTTGGGAGTGAACAATCATAATAATCAGAGTGAACAGTCATAATAATCATAATAAGCATGGGGTTTAAGCATGTGGGGATCTGATATATGTGAGTGAACAACCTAATATATGTGGGTGGACAATCATAGTATTTGGGGCACATGCTCCGGGTGCACCTAATAAATTGCATTGATTAAGCAATTTATACATGGAGGCGTGCTGGCCTGACTAACGCCCCCCCCCCCCCACGCGCGCGGGGTATCAAAGGATGGTTCTTCCTTAACTGCACAGTAGAAAGAAATAGAGAAGAAAAAAAAAGAGATAAACATCTTAAGAAAAGACAAAATTCAACCTGTGTTGATGTATGTGAGTTATGTCCAGTCCAAGTCCAAGTCAGGGAAGATAGAGTCTTTCTCCATTTCAGAGTGGTGACTGGTGAGCAAATCCATCTTCATGCTGCTTCTTTCAGTGAATATGCTGCCTGCCTGTAGGTTGTGTTGCTGCTTGGCTAACAAACTTGGTCGAGCCTGATAGTGATAAATGTGCACTTTATCATTCTGCATTGTTGTGGGGAGAGACCTCTTGTCCTGCACTGACGTGCTATTCACAGTAGTTTCATGTCTGTTTCTCAAGTTGCTGCTTGTGCTGCTGGGAAGAGTTAAATAACAGTCATAGCCTACTCCCAAAATTTTTTTCCTTCAATCTATTCTTTATTAAAAAGGGAAAGAAACACCTAACCGTAGTAATGTTACTATAAGTAATGAAGTGGACAAACCTTTCTCGTTTTCGAGGAAAACTAAATCATCGAAGGTGCAGGTCCTGTAACGCTCCCCTTGAATCTTGTAGTGGAAAAGTACTGATTGAATGTGCTCAATGACCCAATAATCTTGGCCCAAACCGGGCAGTAATTTGAGTGCAAAGTCATTGGGCACATCATATAAGCGAAGAGCACAAAGGTTTCGTAGGTGTTGGATGCCTGATGATAGAGTCTTCAAGTTAGGGATAGGACCAATCTTCAGCAGCTCTAAGAGAGGCAATGTCCCCCTTTCAATTATCAGTGTCGTCAAAGTGTTCATGTCATAGAGCTTGAGAATCTTAAGTTTCTGAAAACCTGAGGCCTGAAAAACTAGCTTTTCTCTGACATATGCTTGCTGTAGTACAAGTTCTGTTAAGTTTGGCAGATCTTGAAGTATCTCTAGTGGATCGACCATCATCTTTGACCACATCAAACTTACTGTGATGAGACCTTGGAGTTTTGGAATCCAGTCAGGCACCTTCTCTAGGCGGCCTTTCAAGTATAGGCGCTGAAGATATTGAGGAGGGGATGACAAAAATTGTAGGTCAAGTGCTTCTTCTTCACCTGTTGAACAGACTTCCAATGATTCTAGGTGGCTCATCACAGTAATTGACTCGCAGAGGATTTTGCCATTTTGTGTTGCGAGTTTGGTGACTCCCAATTTTCGTAGCTGTCTCAGTCTTTTCAACTCCTTGATTGACACAAGCCCGTTTGCCTCTACAAGATACAACTTTTGCAGATTCTCCAGACAGCCAAGCCCCCTTTTCAACTTCAAGCCTCTTTGAGAGCCAATGCTAAACTCAGCATCATAATCGTAACAGTATCCAATTAGATACCGCAGATTATGGAGTCTTTTGATTTCAGAGGGTAGCTTGTGAATAAGAGTGCATTTGAGATCTAAAGTCTGTAAGTTGTGTAACTTACCTATGGACTTTGGGAGCCTTTTTATCTTTGTGCTCCTTATATTTAAATATCTCAAATGAAACAGATCTCCCACTTCTTTGGGCAGAAATTCCACGGGAGCATCTTGCAAATCTAGCACTTTCAAAAGCTTGTAAACTACCATCAATTCATTCAAAGTGGAACCTGGAAAATTGTCTACTCCAAAAAATGACAATGAACGGAGTCCAAAATTACCAGTGCTTTTCAGAAAACTCTTGTCACTGCTGTGGTGGATTGATAACCTCCGAGCTTTTCTGTCTGAGTTTGGGCTGTCTTCTGCACGTACATGAGCATAACCTACGTCCTCAGATTTAGAGAGGATGATTTCTCGCATCACATCATGCACCCTGATGAACCTAATTCTTCCATCAGCATCCACCCGTGTGAGTTGAACCAAGTTCCTGTTTATAAGCTCCAGAAGATATTCCCCTGCAACCTGTTCCTCTGTTTTTCCTCTCACTCCTTTCACAAAGCCCTCTGCTATCCATATGCGAATTAGTCTTCCATATGTGACAGTGTAGTCCTCAGGGAACATGCCAAAGCACATTAGACACAGCTTCAGATAGTAAGGCAAGTCATGGAAGCTGAGAGACCAAATTTTGACCAGATTTGAAAGTTGAGGATTGGTCATCAGTTCTGAACCAAAACTGCATTCTAGCTTCTGCCATTCAGAAATGACTTTTCTTTTGGTTGACAGCATGCCCCCAATAGTAACTATTGCTAGTGGCAAGCCTTCACATCTTCTGATGATGTTACATGACAACTCCTTCAACTCTTCTGGGCAGCCACCTATGTCAGAATGGAATACGTTCTTGCAAAAGAGCTCCATGGCCTTCTCCTCAGATAATGGCTCTAGCTTGTATGTATGATTGAGCGAGGATTCTTTGCATGAAAAGGAAACATTTTCTGAACGCGTAGTGATAACCACCCTGCTGCCCTGATCATTTTCAGGCAAGGTATGTCGGATCAGAGCCCAGAAGTCTACTGTCCAGACATCATCGAAAACAACCATATACCTCTTTTGCTTCAAATATTCTCGTAACTCAACAGTAAGCTGGACTTCATCCATTTTGTCGATCTCTGGTGGAGGGGATTCTTTCCTTACCTTGTAAAACTGCTTTAATGTGGTCCTCAGCAGTTCCTCTACCTTGAATGACTGTGAAACTGTAATCCAAGCTTGGCTGTTGAAATGGTTGGTCACCGGCTGGCTGTCATAAACTTTCCTGACTAGAGTTGTCTTGCCTAGTCCACCCATGCCAATCACAGAAATCACTTTGCGGTTTGATTCGTCATTCACCAGCCAACCTATCAATCTATCTCTATGTGGTTCGATGCCCACAAGTTCAGCCTCCTCAATGAATAATGATATGACGCGAGGGTCATGCCATGATTCACTTCTTCCGCTGGACCCTAGGTCCGAAGAGCTGAAGCCGTACATTTTACCCCGCTCTTTGATTTCGTGAATTTTTTCTTTTATTTGCTCTACTTTGCAGGCCATCTTGGAGCGAGGTTTTAACTTAACAATCCAACAGAGAACACTGCCTAGAGAGCCCAGCACTTTTGGACAGCTATGGCACTTTGCTTCTGTGGCCATGTATAGAACGTAATTGTCAATGACATCTTCTATCTGGTAAGCCACCTCTCTCAGTTGGTTCACCCATGTCTTGGCACCGTTGTTGATTGGATCCTTCTCTGTTCTATCATCTGCATCCTTGATGAATGACTGAATGCTTTCTAGCTCCCCTTTAATCTGTGCAACTTCTCTGTGGATGCCTCTCAAGAATGCAGCTTCATTTATGAGCAAAGGGACCAGATTTTGGATTAGGAGACTCACAACAGCCTCTGCCATTCTTCTTCCCTTGTTACACCTTGAAGTACTCTATTCTCATTCCTTTCCTGACCTCAAAGTGGAGTTTGAGATCGTGAACTGCTTTCTGCTTGCTGGGTGGGATAAGATTGTTTCTCTCTAGATCATGTAAACATTGGTAGGATGCAGTCTAGGACTGTTGTGTTTTTGCAGGGCATGAGATCATAGTGTTTTCTGGTTTTCAGGCATGTATCTGGGTACCTAAGTGGAGAAAGCTTTGTATTTGTCTTTCACCTGACAGATTATGTTTTCATGTTTATGTTTACCTGGGGGTCTCTTGGTATCATTTATTAAATCATAGCCTTATCTGGTTAGTGAACCATGTATATGGCTGCCTAACTGGTAAAGGCTCTTGAATGTCTTACTTTAAGAGCTTTTTTTTTTTTTTTTTTGGGGGGGGGGGGGGTCGGGGGGTCGGTTGGGCTAACACTTCTAAAGTTAAATCACTGGAATCACTTCTTCTTCTGCTTCAAGAAATCTATATAAATGACACTGTACAGTGATAATGACTGATTCCAAGTCCCTATCAAGGGTGTGGAATATGTTTTTTGCTAATGAACTTTTGATCAGGAGTTAGGATTTGGGGGAATCGATTAGTGGGATTGGAATATAAATTGTTACCTTTTGGGAGGGTGAAAACTTAAGGTCATCGTAGTAGGTATTTCTCTTTTAGGCCCTGGTCTTTTTTTAATTATTCTAGCTGACCATAACCAAACTAAACTAAATTGAGCTCAATTGATTTTTGCTAAGATAATTTGAGCTTCTCTTGGTTGAATTCTGATTTTTTATTTTGTGCTTAACAGAAATCATTTTTTCTAAATGTGAACTGAACTGAACTTATTGAAAGGAAAAAAAAAAGAGAAAAAAAGTAAGAGAATAGGTTCTAAAGTCATAAAAAAAACTTAAGTGAGATCCCCATCAAGCATATCTTACAGAGTATGGTCACATTCATAGATAGATCTAAGTGAGTGTAACTTGTACTCACTGGCATCAACAGGGTGATTCCTAGTAGGAGAGGGTTTTAGGAATTCACGTTCATTTTATTTGGGCAGGTTAGAGGGAGCCCTTGCAGCATTCACGCTTTAAGCCCAAAGGCGTGTGAGGGGCGTGTTAAGACTGTAAAACCATTCATATCTTCAACCATCTTTTGGTAGCGATGGTTCTTGCACATATAAGTCTGTGAAACGCGGATACCTTTTCCTGATACCATTTTTGTGTTTATGAACAATCTGTTGAGGGATGCTATTACTTCATAGCAAGAATCTTACTTTCACACACTTTTAATGAAGATCATGAAAATTTATAGTAAAAGATTTGTAGCTTATAATAATTGTCTAAGCAGCAAATATTGGATGCTTGGTGGCCTTGTATACATTTAGAGGAAGGGAAAATTGTTGTGAATATCACATGAGTAAGAGCTCCACATCGGAAGTATAAGTCAAGTGGGATACTTCTATTGCAAATTGTTTTTTGGATGGAACCTTACACAGGCTCATAGTTACCAGGAATGATTTCCAAGTCCCTTGTTTCAGAACATGGATTTGCTGATTTTTGCAATAGTCTAATTTTAGCTTCAGGATGCTTTTCGTCTTTTCCTTCAATGGCAATCATAGGTATATGCGGCAATCGCGAGAACTATGTGTAGGCTTTTTACTGTATATCAATTTTAGCCTTAATCCTAAAGTTTGGCGCCAATCGGGAGAGAAATTCAGACATGGGAAGAAAAAGTAAAAACGGGACACGTGCCTTTTTTTCAGCCCGCAAACTCCAGGGTCCTTTTTTATTCAGCCCATAAACTTTAGGGTCCAAAAAACTAATGTTGAAAACCAAGGGTTCAAAAAATTAATTACCCTATACTTCAGTGTCCAAATTGTAAACAACCCAATTTCTAGGAGGAATAATCTATAAGCACAAAATGTATACAAAATGGAGACTGGAGAGTTTCGTATCTAAGGTCTACTACCCTAACCGTGAACTGCCACAACACAAGTTCTTATGTAGGGCTATGTCCTCGTTAGAGTTGAAGATGAAATATGAATGTCTCATAGTTATTCTTATCAGGTCTTTATCTCCCTCTCCTAAACTGCAAAGTGTTGGTCCTTTCACACCTCACGGCGCCGTGGCAGCCCTTTTCTGATATTTCCGCACTATGTGCGCCTTGCTTCCTGCATCTTATGTTCTACAAACATAACTAGAACAATATATTGCATTTAATAGTCTTTGACAACAATCCCTGGGCATGATTACAATGCATTACAGTCTACAGAGTGTCCTGTATGCCATCCTTGTTCAATTCATATGTTTATAAGAATCAGACATTTTGGAGAGATTGTTGTATAATGGATGCCTAATAAGCAGACAACAAGAAGGGGGGCGGGCAGCAGACAATGGTTCTTACTTAACTGAACACTAGAAAGAAAACTAGAGAAGAAAAACAAGATAAGCATCAAGACCTACATAATTCACCCTGTGATGATAGCATGCGATCATCCAATTGATGGAAGATTGAGTATTTCTCCACTTCAGAATAGTGAGCGAATCTGTCCTGGCATGTTGCTTCTTTCTGCTAAATGTCACCTGCCCAGAGGTTGAATTACTGCTTGGCTAACAAACTTGATCAAGCCTTTGATAGTAGTAAATTTATGCTTTATCATCTTTCTGCATTGTTGTTGTGGCGCAGGCGCTGGACCTCTTCTCCTACATAAACCATCAGATATTGACTCAACCAGAAAGATGCTTCAGGTAACAAATTTGTAATGCATGCCTTTTGGGGGGTTATTTGTTCCAATCCTTGATGAAAAATAGGGTTAAAGTATGCATTGATGTGCTATTCAAGGTAGTTTCATATCTGTTTCTCAAGTTGCTGCTTGTGCTGCTGAGAAGAGTTAAATGACAGTTGTAGCCTGCCCCCCAAAAAAGGGTTTTCCTTCAATCTTTTCTTTATTAAAAAGGGGAAAAAAACATAACATTAGGAATGTTACTATGAGTATATAGTGGACAAACCTTTCTCATTTTCTAGGAGAACTAAATCATCAAGGGTGCAGGTCCTGTAACGCTCCCCTTGAATCTGATAGTGGAAAAGTACTGATCGGATGTGTTCAATGACCCAATAATCTTGTCCCACCCCGGGCAGTAATTTGGCTGCAAAGTCGTTGGGCACATCATATAGGCGAAGAGCAGAAAGTCTTCGCAGGTGTTGGATGCCTGATGGTAGAGTCTTCAAGTCAGGGATAGGACCGATTTTCAGCAGCTCTAAAAGAGGCAATGCCCCTCTTTCAATTATCAGTGTCGTCAAAGTGTTCATGTCATAGAGCTTGAGAATCTTAAGTTTCTGAAACCCGGAGGCCTGAAAAACTAGCTCTTCTCCAACATATGCTTCTTGTAGTACAAGTTCTGTCAAGTTGGGCAGGTCTTGAAGTACCCGTAGTGGATCAACCATCATCTTTGACCACATCAAACTTACTGTGATGAGACTTTGGAGTTTTGGAATCCAATCAGGCACCTTCTGTAGGCGGCCTTTCAAGTATAGGCGTTGAAGGTATTGAGGAGGGGATGACAAAAATTGTAGCTCAAGCTTCTCGTCATCACCTGTTGAACAGACTTCCAATGATTCCAGGTGGCTCATCAGAGTAATTGACTCGCAAAGAATTTTGCCATTTTGTGTTGTGAGCTTGGTGATCCCCAATTTCCTTAGTTGCCTTAGTCTTCTCAACTCCCTGATTAACACAACCCCATTTGCCTCTACAAGATACAATTTTTGCAGATTCTCTAGACAGCCAAGCCCTCTTTTCAACTGCAAACCTCTTTGAGAGCCAATGCTAAACTCAGCATCATAATCGTAACAGTATCCAATTAGATACCGCAGATTATGGAGCCTTTTGATTTCAGCTGGTACCTTGTGAATGAGGGTGCATTTGAGATCTAAAGTCTGTAGGTTGTGTAACTTACCTATGGACTTTGGCAGCTTTTTCGTCTTCGTGTTCCTTATATTTAAATATCTCAAATGAAACAGATCTCCCACTTCTTTTGGTAGAAATTCCATGGGAGCATCTTGCAAATCTAGCACTTTCAAAAGCTTGTAAGCTGCCATCAATTCATTCAGAATGGAGCCTGGAAAACTTTCCGTGCCGAAAAATAATAAGGAACGGATTCCAAAATTACCAGTGCTTTTCAGAAAACCATGGTTGGTGCTATGGTGGATTGATAGCCTCCGAGCTTTTCTGTCCAAATTTGGGCTATCTTCTACCCATACATGACCATAACTTAAGTCCTCGGATTTTGAGAGGATGATTTCTCGCATCAAGTCATGTACCCTGACGGTCCTGATTTTTCCATCGACATCCACACGTGAGACTTGGACTAAGCTCCTGTTTATAAGCTCGACTAGATATTCCTCTGCGAGCTGTTCCACTGTTTTCCCTCTCACTCCTTTCACAAATCCCTCAGCTATCCATATGCGGATTAGTCTTGCGTATCTGATGGAGTAGTCTTCAGGGAACATACCGAAGTACATCAAACACAGCTTCAAATAGTAAGGCAAGTCACTGTAGCTGAGGGACAAAATTCGGTTCAGATTTGAAAGATGAGGATTGGTCAGCAGCTCTGAACCAAAACTGCATTCTAACTTTTGCCATTCGGAGATGACTTTTCTTTTGGTTGACAACATTCCCCCAATAGCAACTATTGCTAGTGGCAATCCTTCACATCTTCTGACGATGTTGCATGACAGCTCCTTCAACTCTGGTGGGCACCCACCGATGTCGGAATGGAATACCTTCTTGCAAAAGAGCTCTAAGGCCTTCTCCTCAGGGAGGGGCTGTAACTTGTATGTATGATCCAGAGAGGATTCTTTGCATGAAAAGGAAACATTTTCTGAGCGCGTAGTGATAATCACCCTGCTGCCCTGATCATTGTCAGGCAATGTATGTCGGATCAGAGCCCAGAAGTCTACTGTCCAGACATCATCGAAAACAACCATATACCTCTTTTGCTTCAAATATTCTCGTAGCTCAACAATAAGCTGGACTTCATCCATTTTGCTGATCTCAGCTGGCGGGGATTCTTTCCTTGCCTTGTAGAACTGCTTTAGTGTGGTCCTCAGCAGTTCGTCGACCTTGAATGACTGTGAAACTGTAATCCAAGCTTGGCTGTTGAAATGGCTGGTCACCAGCTGGCTGTCGTAAACTTTCCTGACTAGAGTTGTCTTGCCTAGTCCACCCATGCCAACCACGGAAACCACTTTGCGGTTTGATTCTCCATTGACCAGCCAGCCTATCAATCTATCTCTATGTGGTTCGATGCCTACAACTTCAGCCTCCTCAATGAATAATGATATTACACGAGGGTCATGCCATGATTCACTTCTTCCACTGGACCCTAGGTCCGAAGAGCTGAGGCCATACATCTTACCCCGCTCTTTGATTTCGTGAATTTTTTCTTTTATTTGCTCTATTTCGCAGGCCATCTTGGATCGAGGTTTTAACTTAACAATCCAACAGAGAACACTGCCTAGAGAGCCGAGCACTTTTGGACAGCTATGACACTGTGCTTCTGTGGCCATGTATAGAACGTAATTGTCAATGACATCTTCTATCTGGTAAGCCACCTCTCTCAGTTGGTTCACCCATGTCTTGACACCGTTGTTGTTGATTGGATCCTTCTCTGCTCTATCATCTGCATCCTTGATGAATGACTGAATGCTTTCTAGCTCCCCTTTAATCTGTGCAACTTCTCTGTGGATGCCTCTCAAGAATGCAGCTTCATTGATGAGCAAAGGGACCAGATTTTGGATTAGGAGGCTCACAACAGCCTCTGCCATTTCTTCTTCCCTTGTTACACTTTGAAGTACTCTATTCTCATTCCTTTCCTGACCTCAAAGTGGAGTGTGAGATCGTGAACTGCTTTTTCTGCTAGTTGAGTAAGATTGCTTCTCTCTGTTACGACTGTTGTTGTATTTTACTGGTGCATGAGATAATAGCCTTTTCTGGGTCAGACATGTATCTTGGTTGCTAAATGGAGCAAGCTTTGAATTTCTCTTGCATAGATTATGTTTTCACGAATGTGTGTACTGCTTATTGACATGACACTGTACCGTGGGAATGCCTGCATAATGTCCTATGGTGTGAAACCATACTCTTTTTTCCGAATCGGGAATTTCCAACTTTTTTCTCTTTATTAGTTAATGAGTGTGGTGGGGCTCATTTGAAAGCAGCCTCTCCATAGGAAGTAATGTCTTCTGAGGTAAGAGAGTGGTTGAGTGTAGTGAGGGCTGTGGAGTCAAGACTCGTGGTAGACAATTGGTGGGATACTGGGATTAGACGTTTCTGAAATGGACAAGAGCACCTCTTAGGCCTTGCAGAATCTGACCCGACCCCACCAAACCTAAAATCTAACAAACCCGGAAAATGGGGCATACCGAACCCGACCTGACCCGCCCGACTTGACAGGTTCATGAGCTGGGGTAGTGAGGGAGAGTCGCGGAGCCCACCAAATGCGTGATGCACTCCACGCAAGTGCAGATGCTCTTAGAGTGAAGGCAGTGAAGGAGGCTGTGTCCATTCACTGGTCTTTCTCTGGGTTATGTGTTACTGAAAGTAGAAGATCATCCATGGTGGTGTTGACTGTTGAGTGTTTCTCTTCGTGACAATTAGCAAATAGCAAAGACAAACTGAACAACATCGACGTGGGTCCTTTTAGAAACGCGGACCCTAACTATAGTAAATGCATCAGGATGATAATTTCTCTGTTAGGTGCACAAAAGTTGAATAAGATTAGTTGTCTTCAACATTAACCAATAGTTATGCTACTATACAAGCCAGGGGTGGGGAAAAAGAGACCCAGAAGAAAGTTTTCCCCCTCTTGTGGGCTCAGATAGGGGAAGACCTGAGAATAACTAACCAATGAGTGTAATATGCTTATCTTGCAGGGGAGCATCAATTGGAAACCCCCACCTATGTCAAATTCATGGGTAAAAAGCAGTTGGGTAAAGGTTGAATTTTTGGTAACTTTTGATAATTTTTGGTAACTTTTTGTAAAAATTTTGACAAATTTACGCTACTTTATCAAAATTATTTTTTTGTTTTTTAACTTTGATAAATTTTGGTAAATTGAAGTTACCCATGAATTTTACAGGCAAGAGGGGTCTTTGTCTTGGAAATTTATGGCTCAAATTCAACTTTTTTCAAGACCTTGACCTCTCATTTTATTGGGTCTGCAAGACCTTGACTTGATCATGCATGGTACATGTTCATACTGTTTGCATGATATACGGCCCCAGAAGGAAGAAAACCAGGTTCAAAGTGAAAGCAAATGCGCATATAAAACAAAATAAAACCCGAATTATCAAATCCACGTTGAAAGCTTCTTAGTCATATGTACACACCCTTTAGTTAACTGCTAGAACTCAACCACTGGTGGGTATAGTAGTAGTAGCTGCTTGTCTCATTCATCTTTGGTAATACTTACTGAGGTAGAGACGGCACGTAGGTGGTTAATGAGTCCTCCAGCTCTGAGGAGAAACGATTTCCCATGAACGTGTTAATGCCATTGTTGCTGTCATGAGTGCTGACCTCTAATTTGACGAAAGCTATGTTACCCTTACTCTTCATTTTCCATGTTGCACTCGTGTCAGACCCTCGATATCCGGATAAGGGTGCGACACTCGACACTTCAAATTACAATAAATATATGCAAATTTTCTTAAAAATAGCCGAGTCCGACACCTATATCCGTGTCCAATATGGACACACGTACCCGAGTCCGAGTAACATAGGACGAAAGACACTGGAGGGTTTTTATCAGTTCTATGATTGGTGGGGAGCTTTTCTTTAAAAGGCTATGACGTTTTCACGGTCATGACATCGTAAACCATGCTGGTTTCTCCCTGTTAAAAATAAGAGCATGATGTTTGTATGCTTTCACTGCTCAGTGGACAGACATGTTTGGATGTAATTCTATAGCCTGAGTAATTGTTTAAGCCAGTTTTCATGATAATCAACCAATGCCAGTGACTGAGCAAATCTGAAAAGACAAGGTTGTATTTCCATAGTGAGATCTGTCTGCATGGTTCGTTCTTTCCAGTCAATTTTAATTGAACAGTTCTGAAAACAGTCATTTTTAACCAAACAGTCCTGAAAACGACATCTTGACAGATTTGCAGCAATCTTCAAATAATGAAGATCCTGCAAATTTCAAATATCACCCAGAAACACATTTAAGCATGATTTTAGTATTATCTTTTGAGATCATTAAGGATGAGATCATGTGTATTTGGTGGGCAGTCTAAAAGACCGCTTGTCAGTTAGTGTTTTTCATGTTTTGCACACAATCTCAAGTTCTGAACTCCATTGTTTCTGAGATGTATAATTACCACAGCTGGAACTGTTTTTCTAATGTCCCCATGAAAGGACTTCTTTCTCTGTATGTTTCCTGTTTGCTTGACTGGAAAAATGATGCTTGTGTGCTAAATGTTTCTTCTAATATCATTCCTGAGAATCTGAGAGACCACTTTGTAGCCTCGGCATTTAGATAATCCCAACTCCTAAGCATGTCTGCTGTGCCGTGCAACTTAGGCGACTTTATGTTTAATCTGTAGGTTTTATTTTAAGATGCTCAAATGCTTTTGGGTTCCTGAATCTGAGCCGCGGAACTCAAGTAACCCTCTAGAGGCAGAAAACTATGCACTCCAGAACCGTATACAAAACCCACGTTTTGATTGAAGGCTTGAGTTTCATAAACTTATAATAAAGTTATTTTAAAATCTTTTACGAAGCTGGATCCTGTTTTTATGTCAGAGACTAGAGGCGTTTACGTTCTTCATTGCATCAGTTATTCAGATTTCTCCATATTTTCATGCAGATTTCAGTTTCAGAAGCTGGGATCGAACGAGCCATCACACACCCACAACGGCAGATTCAAACAGTACAAAGAAGAAAACCACACCAGTATATGGCGTGTTTAATCTATATCTTCTTTGCATTCTGATGTGTTTGACGAGTTTGCGTGGAAGCTAGTTGCTATAGATTTGAGACAAAATCAAGGTAGAACTTTGTAGGAACAACAAACCAAGTTTCGGTCAGGCCAAATTGATGATTTGATTTAGACTTTAGATGGTGTTTGTTGACAAGAGTTTACATGTACAACCAACAGATGGTTATGTATCAGCTAACATCAGGGTTTGTGTTCTGATTTGCTAATTCTTCACACAATAGTATTAGCTGATAACAGCAGAATGGCATAATATCATCGAATCGTAACATGGTTCTCATATTTCACATTTGTTAACAAAAAGTTACACTAAGGTATCCTAAGTTTTCCTTGAAAAAAATGTACCATAATTTTTGTGGAAATAATTATTTCATATCTAGATAATTGCAAATATCTTTTTATGTATATTTACCAAGCACAATTTTTAGACATCTAATCAGAATTGCTAGATATATACTAATAATCAAATTAATTTACCTATTACTATACTTTGGCCATATTCTTTGGATAGATTACACTAATCAATCCAATCCAATCCAATCCAATTCAATCCGAATTTAGCCAAATCTTAAATAATTTCCCAAAAAAACATATTCTTTAAAAACATAATTCCCCAAAAAAGATCATAACTTATCAAATTCAATTCAATCCAATCCATCCAAAT
This sequence comes from Portulaca oleracea, assembly GCA_029582165.1. Taxonomy (NCBI): domain Eukaryota; kingdom Viridiplantae; phylum Streptophyta; class Magnoliopsida; order Caryophyllales; family Portulacaceae; genus Portulaca; species Portulaca oleracea. The sequence goes on along the minus strand of CM055883.1, from coordinate 5,762,456 downwards.
CTGATTTTAACCAATCCAAAGATCAGGGCTTTTACTAAGTTGAAAAATTAATCTTTTTCAATTGTTCAAACTATAGACATATAGTATTATAGTCTATTGTGTAATGGACAAATGCAATATAACTACTCACTATTCAAATACTACTATTTTGTTATCGATCAATAATTATCCGCTATTCAAACATCTATTCACTATTTAAACATTTAATTTTGGTAGGATTGAGGAATTGGGTTGAAATTTGGGAGATCCAAGTGTGGATAAAAACCAAACATTATCGAAGAATGGAGTTGAATAATTGGAATGGGTCTCCTTTCAAATCCCCACCGACACAAAACCTAAACAAATCTGCCGCGTATTTTGGGTCACTCTATCTCTATGCGATTTAGGAATTAGATTGCATTTATTCCATCCTTATACTATTTCATTAAATTAATGCATGTTGCCCCCTCCAAAATATTCTTCATTTTCATTTTTTTTTTGGCTATTTGTTTCTTCCTTGTTTATTAGTGTGCTTTTTCATTTAATATGTCACTTAAATCTATCCCATCCGTTTTTATTTATGGTGCGTTTGGTAGTTTCCCGGGAAAGGAAAAACTTTTCCAGGAAAGATTTTCCCTAACCCCCCTTGGAAACTTTCATCAAACCTTCCTGTATATTATGGAAAACCAAATATGGGAAATTTTTTCAACTAGAAAAGTTGACAAACTTTCCCGGGAAAGTTTCTCAACTAAACGCCCCATTATATGTCACTTAGGAAATTATGTCAAAAACTTTGACATTTAATGTCTTAACTTATACTACCTCCGTCCCATATTATTTATCCTTTTACCTAACTTCATTGTCCCAAAATATTTGTCATATTTACAATCTCAACAACTATAATTCCTTTAGTAACCCTATTTAATAAATTCATTTATCACTTTTTACAATTCCAACAACTATTATTTTCAATTAAAGTTGAGGTAGTTTGGGTAAATTACAAACTTTTTACCTCAATTTCCAATATGCATTTGTCTTCTCAAGTTAGGTAAATTGATAACTATTATGGGACGGAGGTAGTATAATGACTTATCATACAAAATTGATATCGTTAGATTCGTAATAAAAAAAAACTAATAGAAAAATATAATATTATATTTTTTTTTATAACAATCTTATATAAGAAATCTATATATTATAATAGAAATCATTGTGGGTCTCACGAAATAGAGCCACGGGAGCGACTGTAGGGAAATTGGTCAATCACAACGTAGAAATTTTTTTTTTTTCTATTTTCAATTTTTTTTATTTTCAATCTGGATTTTATTTTAAAATTAAAAACCAAAAAGTATCACTAATCCTTTAATGGTTTTGACTCTTAATTAAATTATTTTGGTACAAATAACACTAATTATTTTGGTGTTGCCAATAATAATAATAATAATAATAATAATAATAATAATAATAATAATAATAATAAGTTTGTGGGTCCCACTGAATGGAGAAAAAAGATTAAATGTAGGGATTTCGAGAAATTAAAAAATAGATAAATGCTGAATTAAATTATTTTGATGCAAGTATCGGTTATTATAATTATTTTGGAATAATAATAATAATAATAATAATAATAATAATTTATAAAATATTAATAGTAAAGTTTGTGTGTCCCGCTGAATGGAGAAAAGAGATTAATTGTAGATTTTACAACCAATCAAAAAGTAGATAACTGTTGAATTAAATTATTTTGGTGCAACTATCAGTAATTATAATTATTTTGGAATAATATTTATAAATTATATTTAAAATTACTATTAAATTTTTGATTTTTCAAAATAACTATTTTAATATATTCCGTGTATCGCACGGGTTGAGGCCTAGTTATTGATTAAACATTGACCTTGAAAAGTGTAAATAATAGATAAAAAACAGAGGGAGTATCTATTAGTAAAATTTTAAAGCTTTAATTATAAATCTTTCAATATTAGTCTATGTTTTATTATATAAAATACCGTGATTTGATTAATGATGGGAATATTGTCACGACCGTACAATGTTGTAATTTTCTGATAAAATATTATCTATAAAATGGTTAGTTAAACCTACAACAACAACGGTTCTCATCCAATCCCGCTAACGTTAATAGTAATACTGAAACGCTAGTAGTAAATTTTAAATTAGCAACGATCCTCATTTGTTAATTAAACATAAATATGGAAAATACTGAAATTTAGATAAAATACTAATAATAAATTTTATTTAATAATAAATTTTAAATTACCAAAACATTACTAATAAAACTTGTACGGGCCTGTTTTTGGATTAGATAAAATGAAATTTAGATGGATTAGAATGGATTGGATTGAATTGGATACTTTTTTAGGGAATTGTGTTTTTAGAGAGTGAAAGTGTTTGGGGAATTGTGTAAGGTTTGGATTGGATTTAATGAGATTAGATTGGAAAAAGTTACCTATCCAAATAGTATGACTGTAATCTCAATAGCAATTGTATTTTCAATGATAATTTGGAATCTCTTTGAAACCGCGTAAGATAAAAGAATGAATAAAAGGGAGAGAGTAGATATTAAAAAGTAGTACTTGTTCAATGTCAGAAATTGGAGTGACAGCAAGGACTTCCCTCAAAACAAATTTTATTTTTTACTTTGACAGAATGATTTGGGTAAGTGGAAATTAGTTTAATGACAAATACTAGTTGTAAATTTAAGAATAAAAGATATTTCACTTATTTGTCACTTCATCTAACTGGATTTATTATTAATTGAGATATTTTTGCTTGATACATACACTTCAACGATTCACTCTAATAATGTTGTGATAGATACTGGATAGTGGTCTAATTATTGTTTCTATTTATTTATATATATTTTGATTGATTCGCTAATTAAAGGTGATTCTGTATTTTTTTGAAATCAAACATATTTAATTAATAGTAAGCCATAGGACGCTTACAATAAAAATCGTGATTGAATCGTTGATAAGTGGCAATCGGCTTTTGTTCCCGGGCGTCTAATCTCTGATAACACTCTTGTGGTCTTTGAGATTTTCCATTACCTCAAGAAAAAGAATAAGGGGAAGAAGGGGTGGATGGCGGTTAAAGTTGATATGAGTAAGGCTTACGATCGTGTTGAATGGGGCTTTTTGGAAATAATAATGAAGGAGATGGGGTTCCCACGAAATACAATCGACTTGATTATGAGATGCGTCAGCACGGTCACGTACACCTTTTGCATCAATGGAGAAAGAGTGGGATTGGTGAAGCCGGAGAGGGGATTACGACAAGGCGACCCTTTGTCTCCCTATTTATTCCTTCTAGTTTTAGAAGGTCTCAATGCTCTAATACATCGGGAGGTATCGAAAGGACAGTGGAATGGAGTAAAAATTTGCAGAAAAGCACCATCAATATCACACCTCCTCTTCGCAGATGATAGCATATTTTTTCTGGAAGCAAAGGAGGCCGAGACTCAGGTTCTCAAGCGGATTCTATGTGATTATGAAACTCTGTCTGGGCAACAGGTCAATGCCGAGAAGTCGGAGGTCTTTTTTAGTGCCAATGTGGAAGCAAGGAAGAAGGAGATACTCCTTCATCAGCTGGGAATGGGAGAGATGCAATCAAAGAAGAGGTACCTCGGGCAGCCACTGCTTGTTGGAAGATCAAAAAAGGTAATTTTTGAAGATCTAAAAAGCAAGATTTGGGCAAAGGTGAATGGGTGGAAGGAAAACCTGCTTTCTCAGGCGGGTCGAGAGATACTCATTAAGGCCGTACTTCAAGCAATACCCATATATGCGATGAGTATTTTCAAACTACCCCTTTCTTTCCATGAGGAAGTGAATAGCATGCTCAGTAAATTTTGGTGGAGTGGGAAAATAGATCGTAAAGGACTACACTGGGTGAAATGGAGTAAAATGTGCGCTAGAAAGGAAAATGGGGGTATGGGTTTTAGAGACCTTCAAAGTTTCAACTTGTCTATGTTAGCAAAGCAGGCTTATAGACTTTTGACAGCCCCAAATTCTCTTGCTAGTCAGGTTATCAAAGCAAGATACTTTCCGAGAAGTAGCATCCTGGAAGCTAAGTATGGGCACAACCCAAGTTTTGTGTGGAGAAGTATTATGGAAGGGAAGGACCTTTTGGCGAAGGGATTGGGATGGAATATAGGAGATGGAGAGAGTGTAAGAATATGGAATGACAAATGGGTGGAAGTGGATGGTAATTTTTTCATAGGAAGTCCAGTGGAAGGTAAGGAAAATTGGAGGGTCAAAGACCTCCTGAAAGAGGGTGATGGCAATGAATGGAATGAGGACTGTCTCACAGAATTGTTTGATTCTGAGGTGGTTAAGGCGGTGAAAGCTCTCCCTCTCCCAACTTCAAAAATGCCAGATCAAGTGAGATGGATCTATACCAAAAATGAGGAATTTACAGTTAGAAGTGGCTACCACCTGGCAGTGAGTCTGAATGAGGAAGCATCTTCAGAAATGCAAGGAAAGACTGTTTGGACAGAAATCTGGAATTTGCAAGTACATCCCAAGGTGAAAAACTTTCTTTGGAGATTTGCGAAGGACATATTACCAACCTTAGCTAATCTTCACCGACGTAAGAGTTCACCTTCCAGCATGTGCAAAATTTGCAAAAGTGGGGAAGAAAGTCAACAACATGTTTTCTTCAAGTGTCAATGGGTAAAACCAGTGTTGGAATTTCTCGGATTGCTGGAAGTAAGGAAAATTCAAGGAATTAGTGGTAGAGATTGGATCCAGAACATGATGAACAGTATGGATGAAGCAAGGGTGGCTCTGAGTAGTTACGCTTTGTGGAGTATCTGGTGGGCTCGCAACGATGCCATAGCCAAGAATAGAGTGACATATTCGAAATTGGCTGCAGATAGAGCGTTGAACTACTATACAGATTTCATGAATGCTGTTGAAAGGATGGAAACTCGGAATTGTAGTTTTCAACAGGAAACTTGGAGGTGCGAGGAAGGGAGTGGTTTGAAGATTAATTGTGATGCAGCCCTTGATACTCAGAGAGGCTGTATAGCCATATGTTGTGTAGCCAGGAACGAGAGAGGAGATTTCCAGTGGGCGGCTGCCAGAAGAATTGAAGCAAATTGGTCGGTGGAAATGGCGGAACTAAGGGCTATAAAATTAGCTCTTGATATGAGCTTGGAAAAAGGGGTGGAATTTGGAGTAATTGAGAGTGATGCTAAAGGAATAATCCAGTTGTTGAATGCTGAAGACCCAGGAAGGAAGTACCTCACCCTGGTGGCCAAAGAGATTATGGGCCAAATGGAGAATAGCCCTATTAAGGAAATCAAATGGGCCAGAAGGTCGGCAAATATTGTTGCCCACAGGTTGGCAAACTGGGCCCTGTATAATGTGCTGGACATGATAGTTTTTGATACTCCCCCTCCCATTCTCTTAGATGTTCTTGTTGAGGATTATCTCTTATTGAATTAATGAAGTGGTGTGTTTTGTTTTCCAAAAAAAAAAAAATCGTGATTGAACAATTGTAGATCTAAAACATAGATATGAAATTCAACTTCCAAATAACTAATATTAATCTTACTGATGTTCGAGCCTGATTTCTTCGATAACTCTGCATCTTTACTATTGATGGAGAACCTCACAACCCGTGCTATAGCGATTTGAAAGTAGATCTTCATCCAACATATTAGACCACACCAACTGAACAAAAACTCTAGAAAGAGACTAAAACCCTAAATAAGGGTACAATAAAACTCTAGAAAGAGAGACTAAAAACACTAAATAAGGGTACAATAAAAACTCTTACAAAAGAAGATACTAACTTTCTTTGCGTAAACGTAAAATCAAACTAACAATTGAAGTAGAAATCAATCAAAGGTGATTCTATATTACAATGATTAGATTTATATTATCTTGTTCTTTTTTTTTCTTTTTTTTTTTTACTGTAGGTAAAGCATGGTAATGGACCTAATGGTATTGTATGATAAAAATGTGGATAGTGTCATATAATGTGGGATGATGTGGTAAGTGATGGTAAAAAATTGTGATAAAAATGATTGATATGGTAAATGATGAGAGAACGAGAAAAGTGAAAAGTAGTGAGAAAAGTGAAAAGTAGTGAGAAAAGTGAACAGAGAGAAAGTTATGATTGTTGTGGTAAAGTATGGTGTAATGATTTGTGATTAGTGTGGTAAATTGTGGTAGCTTCGGTATGGCACCACACAAAAGAACATGACTTTAGACCCTGTTCTTTTCTACGATGGGTAAAGTGCGGAAATGATATGGTATGGTAAATTGTGGAAAGTGTGGTATGTTGCGGGTGAACTACCGTCTCCCCGAAATGACCCCTCACCTGCTCGACAATGGTGCTCCTCAGTACTCTGGCGACCTTCTCTCCCGTCTCTGGCTTCGATTTCCGTTTCTCTAGAATTGTTTCTTATTCCCTCCCTCTCAGGCGTGTTCATCTTTACTCTAGGCCACTCGAGCCTTCTTCCTTGCGCGCTCAGGCGATCGTTTCCGGTGTCTTCGTTTCCGTCAGTGCCTGCTTTGACCCTCAGTGCCTCGATCATCGAAGGTTAGCTCATCCTCCCTCGGTGGGTGAGTCTCCAGGAGCCGATCCTAGGGGCAGAGGTTCTCCTTGTTTTTCCACCACCCTTGTGTCCACCTTCTGGAAGGGTATGGCTGAGCTACTACCTTTCTGGTTCATCTCAATTGATTTTCCTTTTAATATGGGGAATTCAAGGTTTAAAGGCTTGTTCAGTAGTTTTGGTGACGCGGTTGATGTACGTCCCCACAAAATTAGGCAAAAATTGTAGAAAGTTTGGATTTGTGAGGTATGCTAGCAAGGAGGAAGGGAGAAAAGCTATTGAAGGTGTGAACCACGTGTTTGTTGATCACAAGAAGTTGTCTGTTACATCATTACATGAGCTAAGTTTAAAAAAAAAAGTCTGGAAAGGCCTTCAGTTGTTTCAAAACTCGTTTAGAAATGGGTTCCCAAGAAGATTGATGGTCGTGTTTCTTAACGAGACCAAATCGCACAACACATCTCCTATATATGCAGTTAATATTGGATCGGAAAATATCGTGGTAAAAAATACGATCGAGACTGACGCTCTTGAGCCTTTGGCAGATGATGACTCTGAGTTTAGTAAGACCATAACATACCCTATAGAGGTTTGCACTAACATTAAAGGTGCAAGCAAGCTGTTATACATGATGCCCTTTTGATTGAGTTCTAATACAATAGTTGGGAGGATTGCAATCAGGGGGCTAGTTCCGACAATGACTGTACACTTAGTAGCCCGATTTGATCATGTGTTGTTGGTGATGACCCTGATTTGACCATTGATTTTGAAGACTCTTCTCCTATGGTTGCTAAGGCTAGAACGAGGCATAAAAGGAAGCAACGCGTTATAGTAAATTCGAAATGGCAGCTAGTTAGACAAACAACTATTAGGACCACCATCTCAAAGAACAAATAGAAGAACAAACAAGCGGGAAATTGCAGTCAAATAGAGGGATTAGAGAAGTCTGTGAAAAACTCATTTAAGGCAAAGATTGGTTGTGACATTGACATCATATGCGAAGACCAAGAAATTGTGACGAGACTCTTCATAGAGCAATTGCAAGAAGATGAGGGCAATTTGAAAGATAAATCTTAGTTGTTGTTTTTTTTTTGTGATTCTTTTTAATTTTGTTGTGCTGTTATTTTATGTAACTTTTGTTGCAAGACCTTTATCCATTTTGGTGCCATTTCGTTATAAGGCATGACTAACAGTGCTCAGGGGGATCACCCGTGAAAAGGACAGCGACAAGAGAAGGTGTCGAGTACTCTGGGATGACACTAAGAACCACCAGAACAGTGGCAGCTATTTGTGCCATGAAATAGAGGAGGGAGATGGTAATTTGGGCGATTCATAGGTGGTTTTGTTTGTATTTTCCAGTAAGTATGGTTTTAGTTGGTGAATTGGGATGTTATGGTGTTGAGTATCACTAATTGCAGTGTTTGTTTTTAAATATGAGAGAATGACATAGAAGATATGAGTTTTTATTTGAGTTACCGGTCATTTGTAACCAGTTAACGATCAGGTGGTCACTAAAAGGACATCTTTGATAATTTTATTAAGTCGTGTGATGTCGTGACAACAAGTTGACCGTAAAATTTTGAGTGACAATTTTAATATTTGTATAAGTTTAGATTGTTCAATGACATTTTAATCCAAACACTCAGTAGACTCAATTCAAATAACTGACTCATGACCACTAAGGCTTCGTTCTTTTATGTGGTAGGTTGCGGTGCGGTGCTGCATCGCACCGTACCCTTTAATTTTTACCACATTTCACCACATCACACCACAATCATTACCAATATATCTCTTTACTTTTTTCTTTCCTCTAATTTTCACATTCTCTCTCTTAACCTACCCTACCCCACCTATCACAACTTTCACTAATCATCACAACTTTCACCAATCACCACAACCAACCATACTTTTTTTTTCAAATTCCACCGCATCGCACTATTACCACATTGTACCAACTGTATAAAAGAACGGAGTCTAATACGAAGGGGAGAGACTACTTTTTTCCGGAGACTATGGCCATGTTTGACAAAATTAGCGTTTTAGATAGCGGATAGAGGTTTTGATAGCAGATGAATGTTCAAATGAGAATTGCGTTCGGTAAATTTAGCGATTAAATTAACAGATTAATGTGAATTGACATAAAAGGATATCAATAATTTCTAAAGATAAAATTTTCAAAGGGTATTTTTTGACCGCAAGATATGAAACGCTACTCCAAGCGCTAAACGTTAACTTTATTAGCGTTTCACAAAACGCTCTCTAAAACGCTAAACGCTCCTCAAAACGCTAACTTACCGATCACTAACAATTATGCAATTAGAGTTCTAACTTGGTCAATATGCTAAACGCTAACCTAAATGCTACTGTCGAACACAACCTATAAGAATTAATTCTGATACTGTTGTTTGACTGTTTGTGCAATGTTGTTTCGTCGTTGATTTTTTTAGCTAGCATTTCTTCTCCTGTTTTCGCCGTTTATACGTTTCTGTAACGCCCCGGAAATTCAATTATAGAAAAGTCAAAGTCAAACTAACGTTAACAGACAAAACTTAGCGGAAGACTTCAAATTTAGTTTGGGCGTCACTGCCGTATCCCCGAAGGAACACAAGGCGAGAAAGGAAAACACAACTGTCTGCTAACGGTAACTATTAACAACTCAAAACAAAACTTTAAGACATCATAATGAAAACAATATAAAAAGATTCAAGGACTTCTAGACTCGTCGTCCTCACTTCTAATTCCCGTCCCCAGCATTTAGATCTTCACCTGAAAACAAAACATTTCAAAGATGAGGGGGAAATCTCAATAATGTCTACCCCTAACGTTTAAAGCAGTTTAAGTTCATTTCAATTCATTTTGGGGAGAGGGATCAAATCAAACGTTTTACAAACCTTTAATCCCATACTGTTTCCTCAACCCATCCAATCCATATTTTAAGTTGCGGGCGGGATATCTATCCCATAAAGAACATCGCCTACCAAGGGCATCAAACAACTATCCTATATCAGGGATGCAACCCTGATCTCCTGGCACATAACCCATACAAGCATCGAATCCTGGTCTCAGGGTTATCACCCGCATAAACATTAGCCTCTCAAAGGCATCAAACAGTCGCCCACCAAAGGCATCATAACATCTATCCTATATCAGGGATGAAACCACGATCTCCCGCACATAACCCATACAGGCATCGAATCCTGGTCTCAGGGTTATCACCCGCAAAAAAACATTAACCTGTCAAAGGCATCAAATCAACAACCCGCTTAATGTTTCCACTTTGAATTATTAATTTATTAATCAAACTCATCTCACACTCTCAAGTCAAACCCAACCCGGATTATCAAAATCAATAATAAAACCACTTATAAAAGACCATCTTAATTTCTCCACTCATAAAACAAGGTACAACAATTACAAATAGTTATCCAAAACAGATGGTCATAATTCCACAAAAGTCCCCTTTCGGGATGCAATTCTCAAAAACAGATTAGAAAACATTAAAACACATTTAAAGAGCATCCCGGTGGGGATTAGAGCATAGACAATTACCTGATATACTTCACAGCACAACAAAAAGAAGAACACACTTGAGCTCACTAACGTCACGCACTAACTCGGGCCTAGAATAAGAATAATTATCTAATCAAAACGCGTTCTAACGAAGTTAGTATCAACTATCAACTACCTACCCCATCCCCTAGGAACACTTAGGTTCCTATCATTTATGATTTACACTTAACACACTCAAGGAATTATATAACAAGTTCACACATAAAATTTACTCAACAAATTTTCATAAATAAAAGCAAGCAGAGGACAGATTGTAACGTTCACATAAAATGGGTCATAACTCAACTTCCCGACATCCTACGGATCTGGTTCTGGACTTTTTGGAAACCTCAGGATGTCTACTAAAACTTCTATGTTGATGGCTAAGCCCAAATCAGTCCCGAAGGACTCTAAAAACACCCATATTCACAATTGGTCCAATTCTGACAGGTTCTGGTAAAACGGTTATAACTCGGGCTATACAAATCAAACGTTCGATCCGTAAGATTCCTATGGTTCCTAACATCCAAGGGAAACTCCCGTTAAAAGGGCTCAGTCAAAAGACAACTATACTAATCGTGGCAACCCGATCTTTAGACATTAACAAAACTGTCTTGTTACCGGTTCTTAATTAATTTGTTATTTCGGTTCTAACTTTTACCAATCGGTCTCGGGGTTCTAATTTGGACTCGGAACAGTAGCTAGGGTCTAAGATATGAAGTTCAACTTAACTTAGGTGCAACAATTAAACTTGTAGTATTAAACCTAATTTAGAAAACATGAAAGACACTTTAATAAATTTAATCAATCCTAAAGTCATAAAAGAAATAAAATTACTTAAAACATAAATTACTTGACCAAGATTTTAAAGATTAAAACATTGATTATTTACAAGTAAGTTATAACAAAAAGAAACAAGAATGTCAAGAAACATTGAAGGTGGTTAAACATGTGGGTTTCTTAATTCAAGATTCAAGAAAGGCTTAAAGAACATGTAAAATAAAGTACAATATACATGTAACTACTAATCAAGAATTCAAGGTTTTATTAATAAGAATTCAACTTGTAGTAGGTTAACTAATTTATTTAACAAACTTAATAAGATTTACTTTTAAAGAACAATAAAGAACATAACGATTTTATAACTAAAATTCAAGAATTAACCTAGGTAATAAATTTCCAATTTCGTACATACAATAATAAAGTTATCTAACCCTAACATGATTTACAAGGACAAGTACAATACCAATTGAACCCTAAAAATTTAACTATTACAACCCTAATAACAAAACACATAATAATAATTAAACAAAATATATGTAAATAAAACAATACAAGAACAATTAATTACACATAACAACTTATTACAAATTACACATAATTACAATCAAGAACAAGATTACATGTAATTTTTCTAATTACAAAACTAACAATACAATTTAATAATTATAAAAACAGAATAAAATTTTTGAAAATAAAAACAGAAAAGAAAAAGGAAAAAGAAAAGGAAAAAGAAGGAAAATATAAAAAAACAGATTATCAGATGGTTAGGGTTAGGGTTAGGGTTAGGGTTTTACGTAGGTTTAGGCACGGTGGCGGTTTCTGGCGACGGCGTCGGCGGGCGGTGGTCGGAGGGAGTGTGGCGAGTGGCGGCGGCCGGTTTAGCTCGTCGGAGGAGGGTGGTCGGCGTCGGTTTCGAGTAGCATCGCGATGGTGGTGGTCGAACGTTTTCCTCGATCGGGAGGGCTCGGCGTTAGGGTGGCGGGCGAAGGTCGTCGGTGGTCGGCAATGACGCGCTACCGTGGGCGACAGTGGTGGCGCCCGTGGTCGTCCGAGTGAAGCGGCGAGCGGGAAAGAAAGAAGAAAGAGAAGGAAAGAAAGAGGAGGGTGGAAAAAGGTGGTTGCGGCGGTGCCGTCTGGTGGGGGCGGTTGCTGGGCGCAGCAGAGAGAGGGAGAGAGAGAGAGAGGGGAGGCTAGGGTTTGGTATTAGGGTTTAGGGTTTGAGAGGGGGAGAGAGTTTTTATATTATCAACCAATTTAGGCCCAAATAACTAATCCTATTCCTAACCAAACCCATTAAACTAATAATCAGATTTAAGGAATTATAAGTAATACTAATAATAATATTATTAATACTAACCACATAACAATTAATATTCACATATTTAACAAGTTTTTAATAAAAAAAATAATACTAATAATAATAAGGTAAAACTAATAATAATAAACCCACGAAATTACCGATATACCTTTGTTAGTCTCTCACGATCCTACGAGCTTAAGTGTTAGCAAAAATAAACACAAACGAATAATAATAAATAACGAAGTCAAACCTAATTTACTAACGACGTCACGGTCAACATCTTTGGATTTTTCGGGGTTTTACGGTTTCCATTACAAACTCTCCAATCTGTTCAGACTTTGAATAATAATAAAAAAAGAATCAAACTAAAAATCTTTTTTAACCATTTGCCAAATAAAGTATTTTCCAAAAACCAAATAACATCATTTAATTTGGAGTTATTACCCATTCCTTATTTATGAAGATGATCAAGTTGAATAACCCTTTGTGCCACTCATTGATTAATAACAAAGACATCAGAATTTTAATTTCACATGGAAGAAAGAGAGAGAGAGAGAGAAAAAAAATAAATAAATCAGATTTCAGATGAAAATTGAAAAGTAATGGAAATATGATCCACCGCCAGATAGAGATCAGCAGGCATTTTCCACTATCACTCATCACACTTCCCATTTGCATAATCTCACTTGCTTACTATACATTCACACTTTCTTCTCCCATTTCTTCACACTCAAACACTCTCACTCACTCACTCTCTCTCCTTTCATGAGTGTTTGCCGTGTTTGCTTCCCTCTTCTACCTTGAGATCTGCTTCTTCATCCGCCATTGAAGATTGAAGATCTCTCTTCTCAAGGTACCCTCTCTTCATTCTTCCCAAATTCTGCTCCTTCTTGGTCTTTTTGTAATCAGATTTCCTGGATTTGGGTACCCATTTTGTGAATCAATCTTGGAAATCGAGATTGAATTGCTTTTGTTGAAGTAGTAGTTTAAAATCTGTGTTTGTTTGTGGAGCTAGGGATTTCAAATCTGAACTGGGTTCTTAGATTTATGATCTCGCATTGAGGGTTTATGGATAGAATTTGTGAAGATTTTATCTGCTGCCGACACTTTGATGGCATAGTATGTAAGGGCTGATTGCTTATCTGCATGGATTCTTATGATGGGGTTGTGTTTAATTTCGTGTTTTAACTGATTTAGAACTTTCCATAACTAGCCTTGTATTGATTTGGATTTTGGATGAAAAGTGAGGGTTTTTTTCTTTCTAGATTTAGATAATTAGATTGAAGATTTTCGACTTCTATGTAGATTTTCTTTAATTGTATGTTTCTAAATCTGACTTCTGGGATGTGGGATTCTCAGATCAAAGTTTGTCTCTTGTAATTTGAACCCTATGTTTATCTGTGTCCTCTGCTTACTGAAATGTGAACATCTAAATGGACGGTTTTTGGACGCTAATATACTGAAGTTTACAGGGTTGGACAACAATGCACTATTCAGTTTTCATACTTTCGGGTATTGGATTTTCAGTGTAACTTTAGGATAAATTCGGGTGCATAGTTGTCCAAAAGAATCTCGTACATTTTGTACACAACACCCACATTAAAAGTACAATATCTCATCGTGCAAGGAATTATGTAGTGCATTATTGTCCAACCACCCGAAAGTTCAGCATATTAGCGTTCAAAAATGCTTTTGATAATTCTACCTTTTTTTTTCAGGAGGGGCTATGATTCTTTAGTTTCTAACAAGATATATGGTATGCCCTCCAGTTTCTCTTTGAAAGTTGCTAATGTTCGTTACCTGAAACAGGTTATTGCCTTTTGATTCCCCTTCAGGATATACACTACCTCGGCTCATCATCATGAGCCCGAAGCATCATGCGGGGAGAACCCGAGGCCCCATGTCCATAGCAATTGTGCTTGGACTTTGCTGCTTCTTTTACTTTCTCGGAGCTTGGCAGAGAAGTGGCTCGGGGAAGGTAGAAAGCATAGCCACGACCGTGTCCAGGGTGTCGAACTGCACCATCACATCATCAGATACTGAGTTGGATTTCGAGCCTCATCACAAATTTGTTGGGGACGTTGTATCTCCCGAGGTAATAGTCAAGCAATACAAGCCGTGCCACATCAAGTACAAAGATTACACCCCCTGCCAAGAACAGGACCGGGCAATGAAGTTCCCGAGGGAAAATATGATCTACAGAGAGAGACATTGCCCTCCAAAGGAGGAGAAATTGCGCTGTCTTATTCCAGCACCGAAAGGCTACACAACTCCGTTCCCCTGGCCAAAGAGCCGGGATTACGCACACTACGCGAATGTTCCTTACAAACATCTGACCGTTGAGAAGGCAGGCCAGCACTGGGTGGAATTCCAAGGCAACGTGTTCAAGTTTCCGGGTGGTGGAACGATGTTTCCTCAGGGTGCGGATGCATATATCGATGAACTTGCTAGCGTGATTCCCATTGCTGATGGGTCAGTTAGAACTGCCCTAGATACTGGTTGTGGGGTAAGTTTTCTCCTTATCATGAATATTCGTGCAATTTATTATGTGCTCCTGGAGTTTGTGCTCCAAATAGTGTGATTATTCACTTGCATATACTAGGTTGTTCCCTGTCAATAGTGTGATGGTTCACTTGCAAATATTGTGGGGTATAAACTTCAGGTGCATATATTGGAATATTCATTTTTTGTGTGTTCCCTTTCGCGTTTAGGTGTTGAGCCTCATTACTAAGGAGTTATATGGTGCATGCTTTATTATTTCTGTAAATGCATTGCAGAAATATAAAAGATAGCTAGGCACCTAGTTTGGGTTATGTTATAATTAATTGGCTTTGATATTGTGGCTCCTGGTGTTGAAGTGTTGCGCATTTGAAGAAGTTTCATGAGAAGTAGTTACTAATCCAATGTTTTACTGGATGTTCAGTGTCTGTTTGTAATGGGTCATTCACTAGTTTCTTTTGATTTCCTTTTCTTTTGACTTGTGTAACCTGTTACATTTACTTTACATATTTACTTCAATCAAACTAAGGTGGCCGACTAGTTTAACTGTCACGTGATGATTATTTTGTTACTGTTCATGATATGCTAATTGTCTTATTGTGCAATTTATGAGACTGCATGATGGTTGATACGATGAATTAAGTATTATGAGACACGATTTTACAGGTTGCAAGCTGGGGTGCATACATGCTGAAGAGAAATGTGTTGACCATGTCATTTGCACCACGTGATAATCACGAGGCACAGGTGCAGTTTGCATTGGAGAGAGGAGTCCCAGCTATCATTGGAGTACTCGGGAGCATACGTCTTCCATACCCTTCAAGATCCTTTGATATGGCTCAATGCTCCAGGTGTTTGATACAATGGGCGTCAAATGGTGAGTGCTTTTCGTTAATTTGGTTCTAACCATCACAGTATAAATGATAACTTGTGCTTGTGTTTTCAGAAACCGTCAATCCACCACCTGGTGTCTTAATTGTTTGGCTGGGACATTTTTCTAAATTGACCTTTTTTGATCTGAATTGTAATGAATGTGAAGCATCCATATAAGGAATATCTGACTATTTGCTTTATAAAATGGGTAGTCGATGCTGAAATGAAAAGTTTGAGGTTGATAGTGGTCTTTGGCTGTCCAGTACTCCAGTAAGGATTTCCAATGTAATGATGCCCTTTGAATGATGCAAAATCTCAGAAGATCTCTACACCCTAACTGTAAATGTTACTCAGTCCGCTCAGATTTGGCTTTGTGGTCTTTAGAAGCTGTTCTGATTTATTCTCAGATAAGTTTTAGCCAGGCAGAAATTGACCTGACCCGAAAATCGATCCAAATATGTCTGAAGTTTAGGGTTTTGAACACGATTTCTGAAACTGAAACCTAAATTACCCCGACACCAACCTGTACCAAACCCGGCCCAGAACTGAACTGCCTGCCCGAATTGACAAGTAAAAGTCCAATGAAAGTGAACAACCGAATAAAATGACTAATGGTCTTCACAATCTAGCATAAAATACACTTCGATCTTCTGTATGTGATAACTAAGAATGATTAGTTCCCTCCTCAAGTATATGTGTGTTGCTGCATCTCTCTTTATGAATGGGATCACATGATTTGCATCACGACATTGAGTGGCTTCGATTAAGCATGCAGGATATATACTACCTGATTGTTGACCTTTCTTATATGTGCAAATATATGCAGGGGGAATGTATCTCATGGAAGTAGACCGTGTACTACGGCCTGGCGGTTACTGGGTCTTGTCTGGTCCTCCGATCAACTGGAAGACTTACCACAAAGTATGGAAGCGGTCAAAGGAGGAATGCCGTGCAGAGCAGAGGCAGATTGAAGAGCTGGCTGCACAACTTTGCTGGGAGAAGAAATATGAGCATGGAGATATTGTCATCTTTAGGAAAAAGGACAATGCTGAGTCTTGCAAAAGGAGCAAACCTGTAAATATGTGCGAGTCTCAAGATCCTGATGATGTCTGGTAAGTTATGCTTCTGTTTTTTGCTGTTGCCTTGTTTCGGTGTTTTTGGTGCCTCATAAGTCTCTTTTATGAAATTCTGTATCCATAAAGATGAGGACCAATGACTTCACTATAGACCATAGAAACATGGGGATTCTTCGAAGAACAACGAGATGTCAAATATCTGGCTTTGGGTCATGTTGGGTTCAGATGGATTGGAAATCGGACGAAAAATTAATGTTCCATACCCAGTTTTTTTAGCTTTATTTCGGGTCGGACAATTTACAGAGCCTAAATTGGAGTTTGGACAACAAAAATAAGAAAATATCGTGTTTGTACCGGGAAAATGGTCAATTTTCAAACTCGGATGAAAAATCTATGCTTGTACCTGGTTTTTCGGAGGTTGGACTATCCGAGTCGGACAGTTTTTTGACAACCCGAAGAACATCCCTTCCACCCTCCCCCAAAATATGCTATTTGGCTATTTGTTTTGTTTTATGTTTGCCTTAACATTTGACAACGGCCTAATGTGGATCCCTGTGAAATATGGTTCGGGAATGTCTAATCCAGGCAACTGATCTTACTAGCAAAGAGCTATTTTCGAGAGTATCACAAGAATCTTTTGGAAAATAAGCATCTGGACTTCACATTTAGAAATAATTTGTAGAAGAAACCAAAATGAAGATATTGACAAAGAGATAGATATGCCAAGCTTTTAGCGTTGAGAATCCCTTGTTTATGTGCTGATAATGTGGCAATTTGCTGAAAATGCAGGTACAAGGAAATGGAAACCTGTGTAACACCGTACCCCGATGTTTCAAGCCCTGACGAGGTTGCTGGAGGGAAACTAAAGAAGTTCCCCGCTAGGCTTTACGCAATTCCTCCTAGAATTGCCCAGGGACTGGTTTTGGGGGTCACAGAAGAATCGTACAAAGAGCACAACAAGAAGTGGAAGAAGCACGTCGATGCTTACAAGAACATCAACAAGTTGATCGGATCCACAAGGTACCGCAACATAATGGACATGAATGCCGGCCTTGGTGGGTTTGCAGCTGCGCTTGAATCTCCGAAATCATGGGTGATGAATGTCGTCCCCACCATTGCTGATAACACTTTGGGAGTGGTGTATGAAAGAGGCCTTATCGGCATATATCATGACTGGTATGTCGCATTCTATCATTTTGGAGTGCTCTTGTTTTGCATTTTTCACCACTATGCAACACCATCCTGCATCTATACTTGTTTTGACATATGGGGGGGGGGGGGATACATGAAATGCGATGAACATAATTGTGAACATTAGACCTGCCAATTCGGGCAGGCGGGTTGGTTTTTGGGTTGGGTTTGGTATGGGACAATTTTGGATTGGGTCGGTATGGGTCAATTTCAGGTTTATTTTGGTCCTGGGTTTAGAAATCGTGTTCAAAACCCTTCCGGTTGATTTTCGGGGCGGGTCAAATTTTAAATATCCTGTTGTGACTGCCAAAGAGGTGGCAACCACTCTCATCTTTCGACCTTCCCACAACAGTTCAATTCTCTGTGGAAGCAAAATATTTCCTACCGGTGGAAATTGTGGGGTTTATGGATTATGGGTCATGCTTGTCATAGGCAATTTGATACTTACCCGTCGCTCTCTGATGGGCGGGCCAAATTTACCCAGTTCCAAAAAAGAAAAAAAAACTGCTCTGACTGGTGATTATCTGTTCTTTCAGGTGCGAAGGGTTCTCTACATATCCAAGAACATATGACTTCATTCATGCTAATGGATTGTTCAGCTTGTATGAGGACAAGTAAGTCTTTTCATTCTTTATTCTACATATCCAACAACATACAACTCCAAAAAAAAACTCCTCTATTTCCCCCTAAAAAACGAGCTCCTATCCTGACCAAAGTCGAAAAATGTCCTCGATTTCTCAGATGCGAGTACGAAGACATACTTCTGGAGATGGACCGAATCCTACGCCCGGAAGGCATAGTAATCCTTCGAGATGCGGTTGATCCTCTGAACAGGGTCAAACAAATCGCTCGGGGCATGAGGTGGGATGTCAAGCTTATGGACCACGAGGACGGTCCGTTTGTCCCCGAGAAAATACTCTACGCAGTCAAACAGTACTGGGTGGGAGGTGAAGACAACTCGACATCCAGCAGTTAGGGCTCCGACGAGTGTCATCAAGACATGACTTGAATCAATGTAGCATTTTGGCAGCATTCATTAGTTATTTTTGTTGCATTCTTATTCATAGGTCACCTATAGGTTTAAGTTAAACATAGGTGGAGAAGTTGTGTTTATGTTGAAATAGAAGGCTTGTAGGGTGTTTGCTATGACATTGTGCTGTATAAGCCTTGGAAGATTGTTTGAGCTCTTACCCTTATTTGGGGTTTTAGTTTCCCACTTGAATCAATCAATGTAGCATTTTGTAACTTATTGGGGTTTGGCAAGCAGAATGAAATTTGGTCAAGAGAAAACCTTGGAGAAAAATAGTCCTTTGAATTGCAATTTATTACATGTTCTTAGAGCACGTGTTTCAAATATGGTCATTGTTCACTCTTAATAGCATAATTGTTCACTTATATCTATCTGTTGTTCGCTCTCAATAGCATAATTGTTCACTCATACTTAGTTGGAATATATGCTCCAGTACATGTAATATGTATTGCTTTTGAACACTTTGCTTTATTTTTGGACATACTTGAACTTTTCAAATGCTTGTTTTGTGTGAAATAAATCATTCATCACAAATTACTGAAATTAGTTGAAATTATCCTATATGCCAAATATTCTTAACTATTACTATTAGGGGCATAATTAACAAATCTTAACATGCTTATATTTTGGTCAACATTATACAAAGCTCTAAATGATAGTAGTGTTTATTTACTTGTACAATATAAAACCAACATGTATTTACATGGCTAAACTAAGTTGCTTTTTATTATCTTTAATTATGTGGTATGTGCAATTAGTTTTTGTAAACTTTCACTATTAATTATTTGAGTATTTGACCATTAATATTCACTAATACAATGATTTAAATATATGTCATTTAATTCATTATTTGATATGCTGTTTTTTTTTTGTTTTTTTTTTGTAACGATGAATATTGAAAAGCCGCTCTTCCTTCATGTTCATTAATCGGAGTTGTATATTCATGACTATGACACGTGTCACTTTCTTAGAGTTAGTGATTTTGTTTTAATAAAATAATAGATTATAAAGGAAGTTATTGTTTTCTCTTCCCAATGTTTGAAATTTTAGGATTAGTTTTTTGAGTCATTTGAAATAATTGATTTTTATTATTTTAGTTCTTTCCATATGTGTATTATATTTCTAAATATCTTTATTTTCTATGAGTAAATAATAATTCACCTAAAACTTGGGTTCAACTTAGGTGTGAGACTTTTGTTTCATCTAATGACTCTGTCTAGTCTTTTATAGGTTGCTTAGGACCCAAGTCAATGTGGGGGTTCATTCTTTATGTTGGAATAATTCCTATGGATTGTTTTCTATATGTGTTTTGATGATGTAATCCAATGTTTGTGTGCTAATTTGGAATATAGAATTATTCTATTTGTATTGTGTATGAAAGTATGGAAACAAGTTGGAGGAAGAAGTTGTGAAGCACCTATACCTATCAAGTTAGAGTAGAGAATAACAATTGCTTGAATTTGAAGCTTCAAGAATCATATATGTCTTACAAATCCTCATTCTGATCAATCAACATCATCAAGCGAAGCTGAGAAGAGAAGAAGTCTAGTTATAGTGTCTTAGGATAAATTTACAACTTTCCCAGATTTTTATATGCCTATTAGAAGACAATTACTATGATGAATCTCGAATTTGTGTGAAAACATATTGGTTGTTAGGAACAGTGCTCTGCAAAGCAGATTCACAACATGTTCCAAGGGTAAGTTCAATGACAAAAGTAATGTTGAAATATAATAGTAACTAATTAGGTTTTTACCCCCTTAAGTTTTGAGCAAGTAGGATTTGACCCCCTAACTTTGGAAAATTATGTTTACCTTACCTCAACTTTAAATTAAGTAATAAATTTCCACTTTACCTTTATATTAAAGATTAAATACATCTTTTTCAGATCAAGTTAATGTTTACATTAATGTGAACTGACCAAACGTCCTTCATTTAAAAATCCATTTGCACATGTGACAAATTTAACCTATCCCACCCTTCCTCATCTTCGTTCAATATCTGAGTTTCCATTCTTTGATTCATCCAGTGTTTCGAGCAAGACAACCTTAATGACGATGAAAGGAGAGGCGACACTTTGTTATTCTTTTTGGGGAGGGATAAATATGTCTTTTGATATTTTTAATTAGGGTCATCTCAAACTTTTTACACCCTTCTACAGGGGTAGTTTTGTCTTCCACTGGAAAAAGGGTAAAATAATTACGAGTTTAAACTTGAGGTAGGGTAAACCTAATTTTCAAAACCTGGAGGGTAAAATCCTAATTTCTCAAAACTTCAAAGAGTAAAAACCTAATTAGTTCTTAGTTAAAGTGATCATTTCAATATATTTTGTAGAAGATAATATTTTCTAAGCTACCATATTGATAAGAGATAGGAGAAATCTTATGTATGTCAAACACTCGCTCCTAGTTAATCTCAAAGATTGGTTGAAAAGATCATTCATGGGGTAGGTCGTAGTTTTTATTACTCATTGCACCTAGAGTGTTTTTATACGTAAAAATCTCGTATCTCTTTTACATTTCAAATATATAATATTTTCTGTAATTTAATTATTTTGATAAGGTTCAAGGAATAGTTCCTAATTAATTGTTCCCTAATCCCTAGTAGGCAGAAACTCAAAAAATTGGTAGACACAATTCACCCCTCTATTGTCGTTGCATACATCTTTTCTAGTACTTTGAAAGTCATAGAAAGAATAAATAACTATTTACACTTTATTTGACAATTTTGAGTTTGACAAAAAAGGGAAAATGAGCAAGTATACAATAAATTACTAAAAGGTACCCTATGTTTTGCGGTATCTATTTTTAGGGGACTATATTATTGAAAATAATTTATAGGTAGCCTATGTTTTGTAGTACCTATTTTCTGGTGACAAATTATCTTTTAGTTTTATTACAAGATCCCCAAGATTATGTAAAATTGCAAAAATATCCCTGCCTTGATAAAAACTTGTCAATTTATATTTCCACTTGCATTACTATTTGTTTTAAAGAAGGGAAATTGGATTTAAATAATCTGAACTTTGGGCCATTGTAGACTAATAATCTGAACTTTAGATTTGGTTCTAAATAATATGAACTTTGATCCCCTTATATTACAGTAGCGCCAGGAGTTAAGTTGAACTTAACTTAGTGGCGGGATGACCTTATGACGGAGGCACATGCCTGGGCTTTTTAGTACGTTGTGCCACGTCAGCTTACTATTGTCATCCCGCCGCCAAGTTAAGTTTAACTTAACTCGTGGCGTCTTCTTAGAATCCAAAGGGTCAAAGTTCAGATTATTTAGAATCAAATCTAAAGTTCAGATTATTTAGTCTATTATGACCAAATCCAATTTCCCTTTAAAGAATTAGCATCTCCATATTTTTCATTGACAAGTTCTGATAATTTGTTTTAAAGAATTATTATATGTTCTGCATTACTATTTGCTCTGACACCAAATAAAAAATATGGAGATGCTAATTCTTTAAAACAAATAGTAATGCAGGTGGAAATATAAATTGACAAATTTTTATGAAGGTATGGATATTTTTGCAATTTTATATAGTCTTGAGGATCTTATAATAAATTTAAAAGATAATTTGCCACCAGAAAATAGGTACTACAAAACACAGGGTACCTATAAATTATTTTCAATAATATGGTCCCCTAAAAATAGATACCTCAAAACATAGGGTACCGTTTAGTAATTTATTGGCAAGTATACATGAGTTTTTAAAGTTTGTGAGAACATATGAGCTTTGACAAACTAAGTGTTAGAGCCTAATTTTTCAAGCTCACAAGCTGGCCCAATCTCAAAAGCTAATCACGAGTTGTGTCCTTTTTCGAACTCTCAAAAATAGTCTTATATATGATTATAGAATTTGGGAAAGATCCAATTATAAGCAGCCTTATCCCAACAAATACATATTCCCCCGATAAAGAGAGATTTCAAGGAAAAACCTCGTAAAAAAATTATAATATTAAGTCAAAGTTTAATTTTAAGCTAGTAAACTCCAATAGAGATCATGTATTAAGTTTTTTTTTAAAAAAAAAAATTGGTTTGATTATCATTTAAGGAGGAATTTGTATTTTATGATTAGATGCCATTTCTCATCAAAAAAAGAGTTTTGATGTCATTAGAAGGGACATTTACTCTGATCTCAGAGTGTTGCACTAGGTGAATTAATTCCTTGAAGTTAATTTCTTACAAGGGATTATTGCACTCAGTTAATGAAAAAAAAAATTACAAAGCCAACAAATTAAATCTCAATTTCAAAATGAAAGCCCTATTCTTTGGTTAGGTTGGATACACCTCTCCCAACTTATCCAAACTTATCCAAACCTAACATAATTTCCAAAAAAAAAAAAAAAACATCATAACTTTTTTTTTTATAATTAGCGGTCAATAGACCCTTTTATTAAAATAACGCCGCAAAGTCAAATGAACAATCCAAGCATTACATCAGGTTTCCAACATCAAAATGAAAACTCATTTGCAGGAAGACTGACATGATAAAGCCGATAACAAGAAACTAACAAAGAGAATCCCAACACTACCAAGGATATTGGCGACAACCTACCGAAAAAATGATAGATCTTTGATAAGAGTCCATTACAACACATTCACAGTCTCAGCACACCATCGAATCTTTGAATCACTTGTGATAATCAAAATCTCTGCATCACAAATATCTATCATAACTTACCCCAACTTATCCTAACTTATCCAAACCTATCTATCTAAACCTGAAAATAACCTAACCAAAGAATAGGACCGAAATGTCAGAGGACAATCAAACAAGCATGAGTGGAAGTTTCTTTGTTTTGTCCTCAATGTAATGATATTCCTAGTGAAAATGTTCTTGAGATGAGCATCAAATATGAAAAGCATATGGGGGGGGGGGGGCCAAAGTACTACAAGACATAAATTCCTAAGCCTTTTCAAAAGATGAGAATAATAACAACCCAAAAATAAAAATAGAAAGATAAAGAAAGAAAGTTTGGGAAAAAGGGATCTTGATTGATTTTACCATTAATCTAAAGATGTTGAAGTTTGGTTGGAAAGTAGAAAATATAATGCAATTAACATCATACACATGCACATGGAGCAAAGTGGGTGAATGAATATCAATCATAGACATGCATACCCTATAGGCTATAGTACATCCCTATCTCTTCTTTGCTTGGTCAATTTCATATTTGATAATATCAAGTTCAAATCCAACAATATGAATTAAAATATAAATTCCCCTCTTCTCCATAGGAAGGACATATTAAGGTATAGTTCTTTGAATTTTAGCATATTTATTGAATTATTGTGTTAATAAGGGTTGATGACCATGGATTTATTTCAATTTCCACATGTCTTAGCTTATACTCCCTCTTGTTCATATTAATTGTCAAGTCTGGAAATCTTGTAGTTAAATTTCAAAAATTTTGATCATAAACTTTTCAATATATATAATGAGTTGCAATATAAAATTACCAATGTTAAATTCGTAACAAAAAAATATTATCAAGTATAATATTGCATTTCTTAATAACATACTCTCTCCGTTCCATATTAACTGTCGTCTTTGGAAATTGTGCAGTCAAACTTAAAAAATTTTGACCATAAATTTCTCAATGTATACAATGAGTTGCTATATAAAATTACCACCACTAGATTCATAACGAAAAATACTATCACAAAAGTATAATATTGCAATTGTTAATATCATATTATGCAAGAAATTATCAATCAAAGAATGATATTGGAGACCGTGAAAGTCAAAAGTATAACAATTAATATGGAACGGAGGGAGTATTATATAAGAAATTATCAATCAAAAAGCGATATTAGACTTCGTGAAAGTCAAAATTATGACAATTAATATGAATAAAAAAAGGGAGGAATTAATTAGCTGAAAACAAACTCTTAACTAAATGGATAAAATTATAATTGGATACTCGAATTTCTCCAATCCAATAATACTAGGACTGGTTAGAACTAAATCCAAGAATCTATATTTAATACTAATATCAATCGATATCAAATATATACTCCCTCCATTTCATATTAATTTCACTTTGTTGACTATCACGATCTTCAATAATATTCTTTTAACTGATAATTTATTACATAATATTTTGTTAACAATTGCAATATTATATTTTTAGGATAATATTTTTCGTTATAAATATAATGATTGTAATTTTATATAACAAGTCATTGTATATATATTGAGAGGTTTATGATCAAAATTTTTAAAATTTGACTACACAATTCTCAAAAACGATAATTAATATAAAATGGAGCGAGCTAGCATGTGATTTTTTTTTTTGTCTCATTGCTAGAGTACAACAAACATAAAGTGCTTTAGACAAAATAAAAGGTCTACGTCTACAAGGGAATTTTAAATTGTTTATGAGAAATAATCTAATTTTAAGAGCAATATTTATTTTTAAATAATTGTATTTTAAGGCCCTGTTCTTTTATGCGGTATTTTGCGGAATGATGGTGGAATTGTGGCGGGTATAGTGAAATTGTGGTGGGTTATTGGTATGTGGGTAGGCGAGGAAGAGGATGTAAAAAGTAGAGGAGAAAAGTGAGGAAAGAGAAAAGTAATGATTTGCGGTAAAATGTGACGGGTTGTGGCAAATTGCGGTAGGTTGTGGCACCGCAGTTTGCCAACCGCAGAACAGAACAGGGCCTAAATTGTTCTTTGAAAAAAGTTGACTCTCAATTTTATGCAATTTATTAGATGTATTCGGAGCACGTGCTCCAATAATAGTTATTAAAATCCTGATCCTGATTTACGATCCTCTGATTTTATGGTCCAAAATCCTCGATACGATTCTACTGTTTAGACACGATCCACGATCCTACACGGGCTAATTTCCGATCCTAACTTCCCCATAGTTTCGAGTTAGGATCCCGATTTTAACAACCTTGGCTTCAAATAATATGATTGTTCACCTACATATATTAGATTGTTCGCTTGTAAATATTTGAAGTACATATTTCAGATACATACGATATATATTGAGTTAGTTAGGCCAGCTATTAACTCATCTTACAATACCATTTTTTTTGTTGGATAACCCGTGGAAAAGGAGGACATGAACGAATACTTTCTTGTGATAAAAGATAGCGATCTTACCAATCAATTGTGAACATTAATTGATCAAAAACTACTTCTGCTCAATTTGACAAGTAATGTAATTTTTGTTGATATATATTAAACTCATAAGATAGTGACAAATCATACTTACTAATATTTAATTACAAAAAGGATGGCATTGAATTGTTAAAATTATTGCCCCACTGGCCTAAGGATGTGGCTACGATGCAAAGTGGGTGTTGTTGAGTAAATTTGACAGGAAAAAACATTTTTTTTGTTAGTATGGTTATGGTGTGGTTTGTTGTTGTTATTGTTGTAGTTCTTTATCCATTGATACGTTTTCGAATTTTAGGTACTTTATCTATACTGGTTTGATCGATTCATGTTAAGTAACTTATTTGTTTGACTGGTTTAGAGTAGAAGTGAGCGAGACTGAGAATCCGGTGACTTTTGGAAGTTTTGGTCTTGGTTGTGACCAGGACCAAACATTTGCTTCTACTCCCAGTCCCGATTGTGACTGGGAGCATATTTTTGCTCAAACTCCTGGTCCCGCTGAGAGCGGGAAATGAATAGCAAAATTTTTAATCCCAGTTCCCTAACCTATTTACACAAAAAACCAACATAAAATTAACAGAAATTTTATTAAATGTCACAAATCGCAAAAGATTAGCACTCACTGTTTGGTCAATTTATACTTGCACAGCCAGAAACAATCACTACTATATAATATATACACACACGTATATATGTGTGTGTGTATATATATATCTGTGTGTGTGTTTGTGTGCGGAACAGATACGGTAGGAAGAAGTATACGGTAGGAAGGTAGGAAGAAGCAATTTGGCCGTACAAATTTAATCCGATGGCTGATAAACAAACCACATTCCTTCCCAATAAATCAGCTAGTGCTTTTCGAAAAATAAGAAAATAAAATTAGTTAGTTAAATATGATTAGCGAGAATCATGCACGAAATTAGAGAGAAAGATATATATAGAGAGACATTTATTTCCCTAAATTTAGGGATTGAGTTATCCAAATTTAACTCCATTATTATCAAAAAGTAAAGAAAAAAACATAAGTTATCAAATTGCAGGGATTGAGTTTCGTCTAACATCATCGTTGCTTCTCATACACTTCATGACCACTCTCCCTAATATACATGACCACAGTCCCATAAATCAAAACTATATCAATGTTATCAAATTATATCGATGACCACACTACCTTACATACATGACAACACCTCCGTAAATCAAATTATATTTTTGTTGTCACATTATATGCATGACCACAATCTTTAATATCCATGACCACACACTACATGAATTTGTCTCATAAATTTGTCCACACTCTGAACCCACCATCTTTGAAATTTACACTTAGATATACCCTACACACTACATAAATTTGTCTACACTCTAAACACAATGTTGTCATATTTAATAGATATACCTAACACACAACATAAATATGTCCACTCTATGTATAACACATTGTGGTCATATTCAATGGATAGTGTGGTCATGGGTATACTCATAGATATTAGTAGTCATGGATATCAGGGAACTTATACTTTTCCAAAGCTTAAAAAAAGTTAACTACTTGTATACAAATACAACTATTACATCTATATAATGGAGTATGATAATTTGATATTAGGGAATGTGATAACAAATATAATTTGATAATATTGATGTAATTTTGATTTATTGAAGTGTGACCATATATCTTAGGGGGTCTGGTAATGAAGCGTGAGAAACAACAATGATGTTGGACAAAACTCAATCCCTACAATTCGATAACTTATATTTTTTTCTTTATTTTTTGATAATGATGAAGTTAAGTTTGGATAACTCAATCCCTATATTTTTTTCGATAATTTGAAAGCAAAGAAAAGCTAATAAGGCATCAAAAGATGCTATAAAACCGCAACAAAGGCAAAGACAACAAAAACCAACAAAAACGGGAAACAGCACGACTCGTTAACATGAGATTACCAAAACCAAACAGCTATATAATAAGACCCTTTCTTTTGTTCCAACAAATCATCTCTAAAAGTTTTAGTTATAGTTTCATGATTCTCTCTCTATATATATAATTAAGGAAATAAATCTCTCTCTCTAGTTTTGTGCATGATTTTCGCTAATCATATCTACATAACTGATTTTATTTTATTTTTTCTAAAATCATTAGCTAATTTATGAAGAAGAAATGTGGTTTTATTATTAACCATTGAATTAGATTTATACACCACATATTGTTTCTTCCTACCGTATCTTTTTTTTTTATCGGATCCGTTTTCTCATATATATATATATTGATCGAAAATTGGGACCGAGACTGGGATCGGAATCAGGAGTTGAGGTCAAGTCCCACTCAGGAGTTAGGCACCGTTCTTTTATACGGTGAACTTGCGGTGCAGTGGGTTGCGGTAAGTTGCAGTGGGAAATAATAAATGAGTGTTGATATTAGTGAAAAGGTAAATAGTAGATTACGGTAAATTGCGGTGAGTTGCAGTAGATTGCGGTGCGTTAAGTTGCGGTACCGCATAAAAGAACGGTGCCTTAATTGGGACCGGGACTCCCACACCCCTAGGCCATGTTATTTGAATTGGTAACTCTTTCCAATCCAATTCAATCCAATCCAACCTTACACAATTCCCCAAAAAAAATTTCTCTCTAAAAACATAATTCCCAAAAAAATATCAACTCCAAAGAACCGGGCTAGTTTCAATTTCACAACCGCTCACACAATTTAGGATTTCATTATCTTAGAAATAGTGTCGGCTTATTCACCAACTACTAGTCAAGTTCGAGATATGATTCAACCATCCAACAAGGACAATTAAGGGGGTAAGTGCCTAAATTAACCAACATCCCAACAATCAAACACCGTACATCCATGCAAAACTAGCAAATCTAATAGAATTTATTTCAAACATTTTGAAATTTTAATATTCATATATTATCAAAATACAAATAGTACAAACCAAATAAAGTTTAACATTTCTAAATATAATTTTTCACAAAAAAGAACCACCTCAGCTAACACGGATTAGTGGATCCATATATTAATATATTGTACCGTAACTTTGTTTTTCATTAATTAATTTGATATTGATATCTTACACTTAAACATGAGTACACTTTAAACTAATTAATTGATTAGACTTAGGCCCTGTTCTTTTTGCAGTTGGTGAATTGCGGCGCCACAACCCACTGCAGTTTGCCACAACCCACCACAAAATACCATTCTACCACAATTTACCACAACCCACCACAAATTACTTTTTCACAATTACCAATATAATATTTATATATATACAAAAACCCACCACAACATACCAATAATCCGCCACAATTACACCATAATCCGCCACAATTCACCACGTCATACCGCGCCACATCGTAGAATACCACATAAAAGAACATGGCCTTAGTATATTTGTACCTTGATCTTATTGTCAAATGTTATCAAAAGTTTTATGTTTATTAAAAGAAAAGGAAAGTTCAATGATATGCAATTTTTCTTTTAATTTTATGTTTTTGATAGATTAATGATTTGCAAACTCATTTTATTTTACAATAATTAGACAAGACTGAAAACGGAAAAAACATTTTAAAATAAAATACTATTTATGCAAATAATGTAAAACACTATTTAGATAAGATAATTTGGAATTACCACCTCATAATTTCCAAGGCCTTTGTTGGAGCACGTATAATAAATTATAATCTCATCATTGATTTGGCTTTTTATGCCCTAAGTTTGCTGCTTCTATTATTTTATTATTACTTTGTTGGTATGTTATGGTACACCATTAACGAACTAACTAACAATATAATATTATTTTATAAGTTACTACAGCAAAATTACAATCCTATCCTTACCACGAGATCAAATGAAGCTACATTAATAATTTATTTTTGTCACGAGGTAAGCAACGGTGCATTGTTATTGGACGTAGGATAAGTTCCAATTTCATAACATGTCTCTGAACTCGAGAAAAATTATTTTGTAAGTCAGTAGTATTATAAATATAATAACTTTAAATTATACTGTCTCCGTTTCTTTATTTGTCATTTTTGTTTTTTAAGATCAATGTTTAATCAATAATTTTATTTAAAATTTTTATAAAAAAATATAATATTATATTTTTTAATAATATTTTTTATTACGAATCTAATAACATCAATTTTATATGATAAGTCACTATATAAATTAAAATATTAATAGTTAAAGTTTTTGACACAATTTCCTTAAGTAACAAATAAATAAAAACGCAGGGTGTAAAATCTTATGATGAATTGTGTGATGGTTTCAAAACTATCAATTAATGACACAATATATATAGAATTTAACGAGTATGGTTTAACCAAAATTTTAGAACAATGAAGTTGAATGTTGAGTATTAAAATTACTTTAAATTTATAAATATCCATAATTCTTTGTATTTTCGCTTATGTATTGCTAGATTGAGACCCTGTTCTTTGGTTAGTTTATTTATTTTTGGATGAATAACTTTAACTTATTTTTTTCATTTATATTTTGCTACTCTCTCTTTTAATTTACACTATCATACTCCTCCATTAAATTTGGCTTTTCCATCAACTGTTTATGTGGATTGTAAATATTTCAAATTAAATACAATTGTCATTGTTCATGTCTTCATGTGAAAACAATGAGGATGAGGCTCCTTAAATTGCCTTGACTATATCACACTCATAGCTAGGCTAATAATTTTGGTACATGTTTGAATAAGATAAGAATTACACCCAACAAAATACTCCTACACACATAGGGTGGTAAATTTCTCCTTTTTTTTAAAAAAAAAAGATAAAATAAAAAGAAGAAAACCCCAACTTAGAGCTACCAAAATTTTGTCCGACTCAGAATACCTAAATTGTACGACCCAGAAAAAATCAGGGTTGGACAAATTTTCCGTCTAAATTTTAATATTGGCCAAATATTCAGACAAAATTTCTCATTTTTCTATTGTTCGAACTCGATTTGTCTGACCCGGAAAAAAAAACCGAGTCCGACTATAAATTTTTCATCTGAATTTTGATATTGACAAAATTTGTTCAGACCCGAATTTACCAAAATCCGAAATTTTTGCCAAGGCTACCCCAACTAGATTTGAAGCAAAAATTTGACCTTTGGAGGAGCCATTTTGATTATTATTGAGATAGATTCTATGCTTTTTTTTGCCTGGTAATCTGATAGCTACACTACAAAGACTAGTCATCAGTAATAACACACCACCCTCCCCTCTTCATTTCCCAGCATACCACACTCCTACACTTTAATGTCAGTCCCCCCTATTTCTTCCTCCCTTTCCTTCTCTCTCTAGATTCTAGAGTGAGAAACTGTATGTGTGCCCAAATAGGCCAAAATCCCAGATTTGGTTTCTCCCTCTAGAAAAAATACCCAACAAGAATATTGGTGTGTTTGTGTATGTGTGTATGTAAGAAGATAGAAGAATACCCTCATATTAGTTGTCTAGTTGGGTTGAAAACTGGAAAAATTCTCTCTTATCTCATCCTTTTTTGGGCCAAAATTATTCACTGCATTTAAAGAAGAGGAGCACTGGAAAAGAAAGCTTCTTTCTTTCAACATATCTATCCATTTCTGTCATTTATGGTAAAGTCTCACACTTTTGCTTAAGAATATGAATGTTCTTTTGCATTTTGTGTTTTGTTTGCTTGAGTTTTTTCTCCAAAGTTGAGGTTTTTGCTTCATTATTCTGAAGATCCTACTTGGGTTTTACTTAGCCTGCATTTTTGGTTCATTTCTTGGGAGCTTCAGATTCTGTGGTTCTATTTTGGAAGATCTTGGGGGTTTAATCAAAACCTTTTTTTGTATGATTTGAAATGAACCCTGATCCAAGAACATAGTGCAAAAGAGAAGAAGGAAAAAAATGTTGAAAAACCAATCTTTATTTTCCCTCCTCATATGAATCATGATTTGTCCTAATTATCTGTGTCCTTTATTACATACATGGTACAACTTGTCTTTCTTCTTTTGTTTCTGCAACTTTATTTTAATATTATGAATAAATAAATAAATAAATAAATTACCTTTGTTTTCTTCTTGTGAATGTATGATAGTCTGTGTACAGCTTTTGTCAGCAAGATTTCTACTGTAACCCCAAAATCCAAAGGAGTACTACTATCTATATATATATGTACCTTAATACTGATATAACTATCTAAACATGTGTAATTTTGTGCACTCTTTTTAGTAACTATGTTTGAGTTATTTATTTTGATTGTTTATGTGGAACATGATTGTATAATCTTGCAGATTAAGGAGGTTTATATGTGGGTAATTAGCGATTCGCAACGTTTGTAAAACGATGCGAAACGAGCAATGGTTTGCACTGCCAATGATCTATTGGAGTGGAAGGATTTCCCTAAAGGCCTTAGGGTTCTCCTGCTTGATGAGGACACAAATTCTGCAGCTCAAATAAGATCAAAGCTTGAGGAAATGGAGTATTTAGGTTTGACAAACTTGTTTCCTAATTTTTTTTGTGTTTATGTTATTTTATGCAAGTATTTGTTGGCTAAATTGGGAATTAGGAAACTACACCCTTTTGGGTATTGCCTAAACACTTCATTTATGTTCATAAATAACCACCATGAAAATGTATATCTTCCAATAAATTTATGGTGAGATAGTTTTACATAAGATTGAGAACTTTTTTTCTATGATCATTTGATAATTATGATATAGTAGCAATGATTTATATTTAAGTTAATTAATCACTCATGTTTGCAAAATTAGCTTCTTTTATGTTCACAAGTTTCCCTGTGGCAACCAAAATGACAGTTTAAGTTTGTTCTCTGTGCATGCAGTTTCTGACTTTTCCAGTGAGGATGAAGCTTTGTCTGCAGTTTCAAGTAAAAATGAGTTCCATGTTGCCATTTTAGAGGTGATTCTATATGAATTCAAGTATATATCACTGCAAGTTGCAAATTCTGAAGTGAAACAGTCTCACGTAAACTTATTCTGAGACGGATTCCTATAGTCACCCCTATATTATCATAAAAAAATTGTCACAAAACTGTAAGTCTCACGATAAATATATAGTGAGACAGTCTCATATAAGACTAGACTACTGATATCAAGTGATATCCCTATTGCCATTCCTGTAGCATTTGCACTCTTTAAAAAGTGGATATTCCACAGCCTAATCATAGTTGTACTTTTGTGCTTATTATAGTTTTCATTAAGCTTCCTAATAGTGCAACCATCCAAAGTTGATCTTTTGGTTTCTGTAGGCTTGATTTCTACATTGCTGTTTTTCATTTGTTTCCATTTTTTGCAGGTGAATGTGCAGAATAGTGATGGGAGGTACAAGTTCCTTGAAGCTTCAAAGCACCTTCCCACGATCAGTAAGCATCGTCACTGTTATCTTATCTGTCGTCGCTTCATTTCATGACAATAATTCCGCTCTACAAGAGGCAAACAGTTCACTATTCTCCTACATAGTATCTGATGAAGACATTAGATGTGGCAAAACTTATAAAATGAGCAGGGTTTCGCGAATACTTCTGTATTTAGTCTAATGTACATAATGTCGTTTTGTCTGATTGTAGTGATGTCAAATGAGCAGTGTTTAAGCACTATGATGAAGTGCATAGCAGTAAGTTTTCTGACCAGATCTCACCTTATAATGGGTCAACTCATCATTCATTACCGAGCTAACCGTGTTTTTTGCCTCATTTTGTGCCTAACAAATCGCAGCTCGGCGCAGTTGAGTTTCTGATAAAGCCTTTGTCAGAGGACAAACTGAGAAATATATGGCAACATGTAGTCCATAAGGTTTGTTTACTTGTGCTCTTGCCTTCTGCAAGAAAAACTTGTATATGTGTTAAGAGTATAACTGGATGTTTTTACTGGTTTTCGACAGGCATTTAATGCCGGTGGAACTGAATCGCTCAAATCTGTCAAAGAATTTGTGGGTTCTGTTCTGGAATTTCAGCAGAAAAACATAGTTGTCACCCAAGATCAAGTCTCTGAAGAAGAACCGAAACATGTTGAAACGAACCCAAACGATGAAGAAGAAGAACAACAAGCGATTTGTGATAAGTTTCCTGCTCCATCAACTCCCCAGCTGAAACAAGGGGGAAGATTCCTGGACGACGGGGACTATCAAGAGCAAACGAGTGGGTCCCCTCTTAAAGAAAGCGGGGATGTTGACGTGGAAACCAAATCTGTCGATACTACTAATGGGAATTCGGCTACCCAGATGGAGGTTGATCCGCCTCAGACAACAGTTGAGACTGCCGGGATCAAGGAGGAATCGGGTGGATGTCAGAGTTCTGAAGATGAAAAATTGTCACCCAAATCACAGGATGAGGTGAATGGTGTTGATAATCCAAGTGTTGGTGCAGAGAACTCGAAGAACGAATCTGTTGCTGCTCCGAATAATTGTGGGGCGAAGGCTAACAGCCGGAAAAAAGCCAAGGTAAGGTACACCCTTTTGTGCACAGTTTATGTAGAGGCCGAAACAGATGCTTATCTAAGGAGTTTTGCCCATTTTAGAGTAATTTGCACATATGCATGCCGTAATGTTAAGTATCTGATACTTTAGGGTCTGTTCTCTTCAGCTTATTTTGATTGAACTTATACTGAACATTTTGCGAGAGCTTCTTGTACAACTTATTCTTAACTAAATTGTTCTAAAAGTAGAACATATGATAAAGAGAACAGCATCCAAAGTTACATATGATGACCAAACTTTGGTAGTGTCTGTTCAGGTAGACTGGACCCCAGAACTGCACAAGAAATTTGTCCAAGCAGTGGAGCAACTCGGGGTGGATCAAGCCATTCCATCGCGAATCCTAGAGTTGATGAAAGTCGAAGGCTTGACACGACACAACGTAGCAAGCCATCTCCAGGTTCGCAAACACCCTATTCTCCAAAACACAAGACAACAACAATACACATCAGATGAATCAAACTAAAGTAAACTGATTTTTCGCGCAGAAATACAGGATGCACAGGAGACACATACTGCCCAAGGTTGCAGAGGAACGTCGGTGGCCACACCCCAGAGACTCGACGACACAGAGAAACTACTACCCGTACAAGCCCCCTGTCATGGCTTTCCCTAGCTATCTTGCAGCGAATAACACGACCCCGGTTGCACCAGCAGCAGCAGGGATGCAGATGCAAGCGTACCCGGCTGTGTGGGCCCAGCAGAGCGGGGCCCGACCACCCAGTTTCCCGATGTGGGGGTCTCCTCCTCCTCCTCCTCCTGGGTACCCTTGGCAACCGACACATGAAGCCTGGCATTGGCATAGACCTTATGCTGCTCCTGGGGTAATAACACAAACTATTACTGTAACAACTGGTAAATAATACATATATGTTATGTATTGCATGCATATTTCTTTGGGTTAAAATGTTGTGTTTTTGGGTTTGTGTTTGTGAAGATGCATGCTGATGCTTGGGGATGTCCTGTGCTCCCACATCCTACTACATGTCCTCCTACCTTCCCTCAGGTAAGTCTTTATTTATTTATTTATTTGATATAGATATCCTCTAATTCAGATTAGTAGAGGTAGTTAGTTAATAACTGTTAAGTGTTATACATAAGGTGGCACATAAACAACAACCCTTGAATCTTTTACCCAGACACCTTGTTCTTGGTGGGGAGTTGAAGTAGACCGGACCAGACCCAATGACCCATCCAAACCTCAACTCGACCCAGACCGGAAATGTCAAAAGTTAATTGGCTCGAATTAGACTTGACATGCACCAATTCATTGTTCACTAAAGTTAACTCGTTTCCTTAAGCAAGCTCATTAGATTAAAAATAAAGTGAACCTAAAATCAACCCGTTCCCAAAAAATGACCTAACATGACCCAACCCGAACGACCCAATTGCTAAGTCTAGTCACAGGGAAAGTGTGTCCCATCAACCACAGGAGAAAATATTGAACCCCGCCTAAAAACTTTTCTCATTCTTATTTTTGTAATGACACTTTCACGGGAAATATTTGTAACCAAACGCTTGCGTCCATATGATGCAATTTGGACAGGTACAAGGAGGGCATCAGCATGGGTTCCAGGGTGCTGATAGCTATGGAAACAGCCCGTGTGATGTACATCCGGTAAGATCTTTTTCATTCAAATAGTATTTGATTAAGCCATCACATTCCTTCCTATAAATCTTAGAAGACAATCCTACGTGAAACATTCAATGCGTAATTATGGAGATTAATCAATATAAGAGCTATATATCTCTTCATTTTTCTCTATTATCACTTTTCTAGAGGCCTTGTTCTTTTGTCAAGTAGGTTCAAGTTAAGTTATGATAAATTTGAGTTAAGTTAGTTGTTGGGTGAAAATATTTTATTAATAAAATTTGAATATTTTGGGGAAAATAAATGAAAAAGTTATCAGTATTGGAAAAATTGGATTGATTTGATATTAAAATAATATTATTTGAATTTCTTTTTAATTTAAAAAGTTGTTTTTGGTTTGGGTGTTTTTATGGAGCTAAGTTAGGTTAGGTTTGATAAGGATAAGTTAAGTTAAGTTAAATTAGGTTAGATTAGTTAGGTTTTACCCAACTAAAGAATAGGGTCTAAATCTTACTTGTATATATGTCTAGTTTTATCTTGACTGTTAGCTTTTTCATTTAGGCACCGTTCTTTGGTGCGTTGCGTTGCGTTTGTGTTTCGATAAGTTGCGTTTGTGTTGCGTTGGATTGCGTTGGGTTGCGGTAGGAAATAATTAAAAGGTGAGTAGAGGTGAATAGTAGATTGTGATAAGTTGCGTTATCTTGCGTTTGCCATGCGTTAGGTTTTATTGATTTTGCGTTGCGTTTGGATGCGTTAACGCACAAAAGAACGGTGCCTTAATAATAATTGTAAAGTATATTTTTTAAAATTTTAGTTTATTTTAACAAAATTTAAAATAAACATTTTTCAAAGTAAGTTTGTTTACTAGGAAAAAATTTAGAGTTAAGATATTTAAATTTCAAAAAATTGAGTAAAATTAATTAAGAAAATAT
This sequence comes from Portulaca oleracea, assembly GCA_029582165.1. Taxonomy (NCBI): domain Eukaryota; kingdom Viridiplantae; phylum Streptophyta; class Magnoliopsida; order Caryophyllales; family Portulacaceae; genus Portulaca; species Portulaca oleracea. Next base: position 5,725,482 of record CM055883.1, on the reverse strand, counting down.
GTTTTATAATATTGTATTAGATAACAAAAAAATAATGACGTAAATAAAAGTTGACAAATATATATATGGTAAAATATTGTTTACATTGTGGTGGTTGCACTATATTTCCCATACCATTTCCGTCACATATCAAGTGCACAAAACAACATGACCTAACATATGATTCACATGCAATAATAATAATGGGGGCTTAATTAACATTAGATATGATTATTATTATTATTAATATTAATATGGATGTGGTAATTAATTTCCAGGGAGAGGAGGTAATAGACAAAGCAGTGAAAGAAGCAATAAGCAAGCCATGGTTACCCCTCCCCATCGGCCTTAAACCCCCCTCCACCGACGGCGTCTTAGCCGAACTATCCCGGCAAGGAATCTCCGCCGTCCCTCCGCCCCACCACCACCACCACCACCACCAGATCAACGGCCGACAACACCGCCACCACCGCTGACCGACAGACACACGTGCATGAACAATTATCAGCGTCGTCGTTTACAGTATGCTTGTGTGGATCGGATAGAGGATATGAGGCCACGTAGGGGGTGTCGTAGCCACACAGGGGTGTGTGGCTGTAAATAGACTGACATTCAAAACTGACTGCTCAATGTGATTATGAGTTTGTGAGATGGAGATGTGTTGGGTGGTGGGTCCATGGATAATGTTGACTGTTGAGGGAGGAATGGGGTAGGACATCTTTTTTAGAGGGTGGGGACTTTTTTTTTTCTTTTTTTTTTTTTAAAGGGGGAGGGGGGTTTGTTGATTGATTAGAGACAGTAGTACTACTGTTGGGGCTGTTCCTATTGGGACTGGGACTGTGGACCCCTCCCCGCCCCCATTGATAATAAATGCTCGAGGCTATTATTTTACTTTGGAAACTAGGATCTACTCCCTCCAAAAGACCAAAACCTATACCAAAATACTCGCGAGTGAAAGGGTATCATTGTCCTTTTATAATAGCAAAATCATAAACAATATAAAAATGAGAAATGATAAATGTCTTGGACAAGACACTTGTTAAGTGTCTTGTAATGCTACAAAACCTATGTATTGATAAATTAAATTGCAAAAAAATGACATGATTGACTTCTACAACTATAATAATATATATAAATGTTATAAAATCACATTTTTATCTATATTTTTTAAAATTTATGAAAATCGTCCAAAATATGCCCAACGGATGAGGTTCATTCGTTAGGGTGTCAATTTTAATTGTTGGCGTAGCCAAACATATTCCAAGCTTCTTATAATTGATAATTAATAGTATCTGTCAAAAAATTGAGGTTAAAAATAATAATAAACATTGATTTATAAGAGAGAAGACACTTAAACAGTGTCTTGGTCAAGACACTTATCATCACCCAATAAAAATAATTACTACTATCTTGCATTCTTGCGTCACACTTAAATCACTTAGAGCAAATACAATGGTAATCCTGTTTTTGGAATAAAATTGGTGGTCCCCTCCTTTCACATCACCCATAATTCCTATTTTTTGGAACTTCATTCCATTTATTCTACAACAATAGGAACTCATTCCTACAATTTACTATAAAATATTTGTTTGGTTAGTTTACTTTTTTCCTTATGCCACATGTCACCTTTTAATTTGTTGAAATGGTGAAGTTCCAGGAACTATGTAGTGTTCCCAATTTTGTATTTCCAAATTTTCATTCCCTATTGCACTAGAACTTGGGAACTTGGCACATATTCCAATGTGGTGTTCCCCCCATTGCATTTGGTCTTAGGCCTTGTTCTTTTAGAGATAATTACATTTACCCTACCTGACATATGTGGTAATAATTTTTGCACACCCGATATTTGAGAAATAATTTTCACCCTACCTGACATTTAAGTGGTCGTAAATTTAAACCACCTAGGATATGGTATAATGGTTTTTTGTGGGATTTTCCGGCAAGTATTAAAAAATGAATAGGAAGTGACATGTTTACCCTTGCTATTAATTCATAGTATTTTCAATTAAAAATAAAATTACCTATTTACCCTTATAGAAGACGACAGTGAGAAGAGTGGAGTGATATATTTCTTTTTTAGATCGACAGTCTTTTCCCCCTTTTCCCACACAAAACAATTGAAGGGTCAGTATTGTCATTTCAATCACAATCTTAAGGACAGTTTGGTACTTTCACATAATTATATAGGGGTATTATTGTATTTTCATATCTCCGATGACAAGTTACCGGAATTTGACCCAAAAAAAAAACACTTTCACTAAATGTCAGGTAGGGTGAAAATTATTTTTCAAATGTCGGGTGTGCAAAAATTATTACCACATATGTCAGGTAGGGTAAATGTAATTATCTCGTTCTTTTATGCGGCGAATTTGCGGTGTGGTAAGTTGCGGTAAGTTGTGATAGAAATAATAAATGGGTGTTGAAATATTTTTATTAGAAAATATATTAAATAATAAATGAGTTGCGGTAGATTGCGGTAAGTTGCGGTGAAAATAATTTTGTGGATTTTGGGGAAATATATTAAATAAAAAGGTAAATGGTAAGTTGTGATGAGTTGTGGTAGGTTACGGTAACTTGCGGTATCGCATAAAAGAACGGGGCCTTATAAAGTTGAAGGTAAGTATATTTAAATCATTATAAAAGTATGTTTCATTATAAACAATATGAAACTAATAGCAAATTAATAAATGCTCAAGGTTATTAATCATCTTGAATCAAAATGTATATCATTGTCCTATGAGATTGTATACTCATACGATAATCTTTTTCCATTAATAATCTAATGCTAGTAGTTTTATATACTAGAACATTATATATGTTGAGAAATTAATGGTCAGATTTTTTAAAATTTTATTGAAGTGTATGTTGGGGAGGTCTAAGGCAGGAGCGCACTTCAATTAAGGCCCATGGTATACAAGTTAAGTGAGGTTCTATCTTAAAACCAATTGGTATTAAGAAAAGTAGATAACTTGATCGGAAGCCTCTTTTTGCCAAGGTTTCAAGTCACCATCAGGAGTCTCTCCCCCTTGATCGGAAGCTTTTTTTTTTCGATGTGGAGCCGCACCCTACTTCAGCTGAGTCTCATGCCACCACTCTGCGCATTCAGAAGACCCAGTTGCGCACACGCCATGGTCCCTACTCCTGTCCATGGTGATTTTTACGGGACCACATTCCCGCACCTTGCGCCCAGCCAAACAAACCATTGGCTCTGATATCGCTTGTTGGGGAGATCCAAGGCGGGGGTTCATTTCAACCAAGACCCATGGTACACAAGTTAAGTGAGGTTCCATCTTAAAACCAATTGGTGTTAAGAGAAGTAGCCCACTTGACTTATATACCACGTCATTTCTCTTTACTTTTCCGATGTGGGACATTTTTACTCTGTGAATCCCAACAGTGTAAATATAGATGATAGATAAAATGGAAAAGAGTGAATACTAGTCACTACCGGTGCTCAAAAACGCTAAAGTTGTCTTAAAATTGATAATCTCTTAATACTACATCTCTCCCTAAATAATTGTCACCAAAAATACTCTCACAAAACCATTGAGGCAATGAGTATAGGAAATTGAATAAATATTTTGCACATTACCAAAAATACCTTTAGAAATATCCTTAAAATAAGTTGAAAAATTTACTTATTAACAATAAAATAAATATTATAGTTATTAAAATTATAAAAAATTTATAATTGGACAAATAAGAAAGGATGGATACAGTAATTTAACCATACCCAAATCTAATATCTCATTTTAGTTAAAAAGAAAGTACAATAATCAATAAGAATATCAGTATGTCCTTGCCAATCACCTTTTACCTGAGTGGCAAGAGGTCCACCTTCTACCCCAGGTGTCCAGGGATCGAATCCTAGGGACGACATCTCTCTCTTACCCTTTCGGAGAGTGCTGTGAGTTGGAATGGGACCCATCTTTGGGCCATTGGCATCCCCCGTACCCGGTCTGTTATAAAGTGGTCCTTGAACCATTCTATTTAATGATCGAAGTGCCAACCAGTTATAAAAAGTGGTTCAAGCTAGAGGATAAAAAGAGTGCATTGGGCTTCATCCATTAATGTGCCTAGTCAACATTCAAATGTTTGGAGGACCATTTACCAAATGACCAATTACAATAAAATCTATATCCTTTTTTCTCGACTTATTGCACTCTTTTCTCAAATCTTTAGTTGGATAATTTTAACAAAACTTAAAGAGGGGTATAAAGAGGCAGCTACTAGGAACTGTCAACAAAAACTTAACTTAAATTTCACAATATGATTTGTTATATAAAATTATTATCTATGTAAAAACAAAAACTAATATTCTAAAACTATAATAATATAATTATTAATAAAATGTTATATGAGAAATTATCAATTAAAGAGTGACATTAATGACGGTGACAATAGAAACAAACAATATGAAACAGATGCAATAACATCAAATCTTCATCGCTTCTAACGACCATATATATGCCAATTCCTTTCAAACCTCCCTATCCCTATTCTTTTATCCGGTGGATTGCGGTGCGGTGCGATACCGTACCGCATCGCAATCTTTAATTTTTATCACACTTCACTACATCATATCATTTCTATTTTTATAATGAATCTTAAAATTTTTATATAAATGACTGACTCTTTTTAAATCCACCTAATTTTTCACTTAATTTTTTTAATTTAAAAAAACCAATTTAATTTTTTCAATTTCAAATTAAAAAACACATACCATGCCTACCACAACTCCTACCATAACTCACCACACTTCATTGTACTTTTTCAACTTTCACTACACTGCACTGCACCGCACCGCACCATCACCACCCTCCGCCCACCGCGCATATTTTTCCATATTTTCACAAAGAAAATTTGACATAATCTGAAGAATATAAGATCATGGAAATCCCATAATATTGTTTTCACAAATCATAAATTTGTTATTATATAATGACGATCAAGATTGTTACTATATTCATTCAAAGAAAAAGACTGTTACGGAATAAATATAGTATTAAAAGTGTAACTCCTAAATCTATCAACAATCAAAGGTTTTAAAATTTTCAAAATATAAGTCCAATTCATATAAGTTATTATATTAGTTCAAATAATAAAAATATTGTTACTAATATAAATATTGTTGTTATACTCTATAAAAAAAAAGTTTGTTGTCGTAACTCCTCTATCATACTACCTCCGTCCCTAAATAATTGTCCATTTGACTAATATTTGATCATTCATTATTCACAAATTACAATGAGTCACAATATGAAATTATCACAGTTACAAACATATTGTGCTGAAAATTACAATAATGTTAATTTTATATTGTAACTCATTGTAATTTGTAAGTAATCAACAATCAATGTTTAGTCAAATGGACAATTATTTAGGGATGGAGGTAGTACAAGTCAACTGTAACTTCAAAAATTACTACAAATTAAATGGTTTATGGACATAAACATTCCTATAACTTCACACATACATATTAAAATTACAGAAATACTTAAATAAATCCCTTATTTCTTTCTCTTTTTTTTGGATAATAATCTAGTATATATTTCTACACTCATGCATTGCATATTGAATCAGTTGCATATATAGAAATACTATATCTATACTTACCTTATAAAAAAGATTGCAAAAGATATTCTTGAACCCTAAAACACATATAAAAACATCTACAATCAACCTTTGCATGAAATTAAACCCTAATCAAACATCAAAAAAACTTCACTTCTCATACTCCAAAATAACCATGGCATCCCTTCCACACAAGATGACACTAACAATACTACTTGTAACAGCTGCAACACTTTACATGTTTAGCTTCGCAACATCAACATCTTCATCAGTCGGATTAGCGAGAAAACTTCAGCAGTTTGAGAACGACGACGATTGTTCCGCCAATGATAAACTGTTGAAGACTGATTGTGCTGATAATATAAAGGAAGCATTTCAGAAGAATGATCCAAAGGTGGTGAATAGCCAGTGTTGTAAAATACTCAAAGATACTTCTGATTTATGCATAAAATTGATCTTCTCAACTGGAGATTTTGTTACTATTGGTGTTCCTTTTGGGGATCAATTGAAAGTAGAATGTAGTGTTTAGGCCTGTCAATGCGGGTCGGGTCGGGTTTGGTATGCCCGTATTCCGATTTTGTTATGTTTTAGGTTTGAAGAATCAAGTTGGTTTCGGGTCGTGTCAGCTTTTGCCAAGATCAGTAGTGTTTGATTGTTTCGGTTTTGGTTTTAATTCTAGGTATCAATCTTGAATGGAGAGGGAAAATAAGAATCTTAACGTTGTTTGATCGTTTTAACGGTGTTGTTTTTTTTACATGTGTTGATCTTTTGTGTTTTTTTTGCTTTGCTTTGTTGTTGAGCTATTATATTTTGTTGTTTTTGCAAATTTGTTGCGGTCCTTTGTGTCTATTTTTTGGCTTTGAACAATCAAGAAGAAACATTATATTTGATAGTTGCAATTTACTTAAGGAAATGATGGTTAGTCTACACAAAAATGTTGTTTGTGTAAAAAAAAATGTCACTTTTTTTCATTGCAAGTATTATATTTGTGTAGTTACACCATGATAAATTATTAATAAGGTAACTTTCACAAAATACACTATCTTTTCGAATCATATATGTATTTTCTTTAAAATCCAAGAGTAGGAAAGTTTTCTACCTTTGGATAGATCTCAGATCTATATATATTTTTGTCGTGAAAGACCATGTCTATAGGTCCGTCCTTATAAAATGTCATTCTATTTCTTCTAAAGATATGACTTCATCAGAAGAATTACTAAGAACAATCAAATCTTGATGGTTTGTTCCCATATTTTAAACACGGGACATTCAGACCGTTCATGCAAACTAGAAAAACTATGCTTGATGAACGTTCCACTCCTACGACATACCAAGGATCGGGAAGTCATTAACTTTCCATATAAAATACCCCTCATGTCATATCCTCATGAGTGCTCCACCTAAATGGCTTATCAAGAGTTGGGACGTGATCAATTATCCACATTAGAATAACCCTCGTTTTAAAACTTTATTTCTTTAAGATTTCATATATTTCAACCACAATTTATAAATGATGCATTTCAGAACTGAAGGGTAAAGAAAACAACAATATTGTTCTATAGATTTTCTAGCTAGACCAATAATATAATTGTCCATGTTAAGAGCATACACAAGTAGTATGCCTATATATGGATCCTCCAAAACCTCGCATTAACGGTTGGATTATATTATTTTTGTTGTAAGAACACACACGAATAATGTGTACTTTAGAAGTCAACTCTTATATTTCTAGATTTTTTTAGAAAAAGTCATATATCTAACATAAAATATATACTAAACCAATAAATCTTATAAATGGTGTAAAATTGATCAAGCTACCATGTTGGGATTCACCCATGAGTAAAATGTCCCACATCGAAAAAGTAAAGAGAAAGCACATGGTATATAAGTCAAGTGGGCTACTCCTCTTAACACCAATTGGTTTTAAGATGGAACCTCACTTAACTTGTGTATCATGGGCCTTGGTTGAAGTGGACTCACCCCTTGGATCCCCCCAACATACCACATTGTTTTAAAATTTTCAAATTGAGAGGAATATCCAGATAAAATAATCACAAAGATATTCTTCATCATATAAAATGTAAAAGATATATATATATATATATATAAAAAGGTCTAGAACCTTTGCCGAAATCTACCTAAACATCATAAATATCAAATATCCACTTCTCATGTAGTCATATTTAATAAACATATCAGCTCTTTTATACTAGGGGTGACAAATAGGTAGTGTCCCATTGCAATGTACTCCCTCCGTTCCATATTAATTGTCATTTTGTTGACTGCTACAGTCTCCAATGTTACTCTTTGATTGATAATTTCTTGTATAATATGTTATTAACAATAACAATATTTTACTTTTATGAAAATATTTTTTGTTACGAATCTAAGGGTGAGAATTTTATACAACAATTCATTGTATATATTGAGAAATTTATGATAAAAATTTTTTAGATTTGACTGCACAATTTCCAAAGACGACAATTAATATGGAACGGAGGGAGTATAAGTATTAGTGTCCTAATTGGACACAACACGTTTAATGCTTGGATGGTACCTCGTTGACCTATATTTAAGTAATAAAATAAATGGGTTGACCTAGTTTCAACTCTGTTATGCATTTAAAATAAACAAGACATAAGTTATGAGATATTTAACTTTAACCTATTTATTGGTTTAAACTTAATTATCTACATTGATTTTATTTTGCCAAATTGAATTCAGTGACTGTTTAATTAAGTTATTGGTATGTCATTTAGCCATATCAGTGATATCACATATGTCATTGCCAACTAGTTAAATTTTCATTTTCACTCTCTCATCCTATATCCCACACCTTTTTTGGATTTTTTTTAAAAAAAAAATATAAGAAGCACAACCAAACACTTAACAAGTTAGTAGGTTATCCGCCTAACCCAATTCATTTATTAGGTTAAAACAAGTATTTTTCTTGTCGTATTGTCCAACCAGAATTTCGCCCATTTAATTAAATAAATTATGCAAGAACACACACTACATGAAATGAGTTAGAAATCTCATATACAATCCATCTTATTACATCAGATTCGTGTCACATTGTCATATCTCATCAATTTTCACCTCGTATTTTTTATAGGTAACCTCACATATTTTGATTCTTTTTACTTCTCAAATAATACATCTCACCCTTGGTAACTATTTGATGTATGGAACAACCTAGATGCATTTTTCATTATGTTTTCATTATTTTATGATTATGTTTCCAATATATCTTTCCAATTTTTTTAAAAAAAGATTTTTTTAAAAAGAAAAATATCTTCTCTCTAAAATTTATTGAAGAAAAATATTTGACATATAAAAAAAACCCATATAATAATTTGAAATACCAAATTGCTTTCATAGCTTTAAGGATATAGGCAACATTGAAAATCTCAAAAGATATTCAATTCTTCATCATATAAAATAGATATAAATACATCTACAACCTTTGCTAAAATCTTAACCAAATATCAAATATTTTTACTTCTCATACTTCTGTTTTTCAAAAATGGCAAAGAAAATGGCAGTGACAATATTACTTGTAGCAATCACAACAATTTACATGGGTTGTTTTGCAACATCATCTTCTTTAGGAAGATCACTGAAAGAGGCAAAAATTCAAAAGGTTGAAAATGATGATTGTGCTCCCAATGATGAACTATTGATGAACAATTGTGCTGATAATATAAAAGAAGCATTTCAGAAGAATGATCCAAAGGTGGTGAATGAGCAATGTTGTAAGATACTCAAGGACACTTCTGATTTGTGCATAAAAATCATCTTCTCTTCTAGTCCTTTTATTTCTGTTGGGGTCGAGTTTGGGGATGCATGTAAAGTAGAATGTTTAGTCGGTTCTCCAACTCCGAGTCCTTCTCAGAGCCCGAAGTTATAGGATTTGAAAAGATACAAATGTAGGTGATCTTATCCTTACAGGTATCAATGTTTAATAAAAGAAATCGTTTCCGAAATGTTCACATGATGTGCACTCAATTCGGTACTTGCTTAATGTCCTCGGTGTTTTCTTCGATATTTTGTCTTATAAATTTTTAAAGAAAAGGATCAAATGGTTATGTAGTGAGTTAATGAGTTATGAACTTGTGATAGTATTTGATCACTTCTACTTACTTTTTGAAGGGATGTTAATCTAATTCAGAGAAATACATAATAAAGGGTGTTGAGTCTCAGCTTTCAGGGGGACTTGCATTATTCACACTACATATCTTCACTTTCGTTGATCTAAATCGATACAACAAAAGGTATGAAGTGGTTAATAAGAAAACCAAATTATGGATAGTCTATTAAGTTAGAGATATCATCAAGAGGCCTTTGTTGTGCTCTCTCAAATTTAGAGTTGTCAAAAAATGTCCGATTCAAAAAAAAAAAAAAGATATGGTCATAAGTTTCTCGCGTGAATTTTAACATTATTGATATTAGAAAACAACGATATTAATCGGTATAATTTAATGTCAAATCAGATCACTGGGTGGGGACCCACCCAACCCAATCCGATCCGAAAAATTTGCAAGTCAAGCTCAAATTTCTTTTTATGTACATGTTGACCCGGCTTGAAAAGTGTGAGAGCTTTTACTTAATTAGGGCCAGGTCTAGGCCAAAATAACCATATCCAATTTCATAAGAATATGAATATTTGACCTAATTTCTTATAAATAATAAAATATTCTAATTTATTATGTTTTAGATTATATGATTGCATATCTGACCTAATTTCTCATGCAAACAATATAAATATCTAACCATCTAACGGACCCGACCCAATAACCCGATCTAATATTACGCCATGGAAACGTATGAAACTATAATTTAGTAAATTCTAGATTTTAGGGTAGGTTGCCTCAAAGACCTGACCTATACCACAACATGTTAAGGGTTCGGGGTACCTCGACCCACAGATAATAGGGTTCAGGATGGGTTTGGGTCGAGGGTTTGTGATTTTTGGCAGATCGCTCCCAGTCGTACTTTGAACATGTCTGTGAAAGGCCCACCGTAACGACTATATTTCTAACTGTTGGATGTCTACGATGACAATTGTATTTATGATCATTGTATAATGACTTTATTTAGTTATTTCGGTTTGCAGCTACTTTAAGGAAGTATACAATCTATACTCATTCTTCTTGTTCTGAGTTTGTTATCCTATTATGGACAATGGACCCTAAATTATTTCTTACGCCAAATTTTTGGCTTCGAGTGCACGAGTTCAAGAGTAATCGTGTTAACTTGGGGAGCGAATGACTGTTGTGATTTGCACTATAGGCCAATTGAAATATCTTTCAAGACAGTGACCTTTTACAACGATACAATGTGAAACTCTCACTTATAGTCATCGATAAATCTTATACTATACCTACAAATCGATTTATTTTCGGTACTTAGGCTTGTCCGAACTATTCGATCTACAATAAACTCAAAGAAGTCGGATTTTGGATATCAAATACTACTATGTTGTTTTTATTGGAGGAACGCGTGTCTAAAGGCACGTAAATAATGACATCACTTGGATACGACGAAGGACCCTGAACAAACTCACTTTCTTAAAGAACTATTTACAATGAGAATTGCATTTTGGATCATCCGAGGGTTGCGACATTTCAGGGAGAAAGGAACAATTAAAAAGTTTGATCACAAAAAACACACTACTACTATTATAGGCATGGTGGAAACCAAACACGATCACCTTAGTATGTGGGAGATAAAAAGATGTCAGGTAATATAGATGTTGAATTCATTAATATAGAAGTTGATGGAAGATCAAAAGGTTTGATATTGTCCTTATAATTGGACACAGGGAATTAACGGGAAAAACTCAAACCGGAAAAAAAAAATCACGAACGGTGCATTATTAGAGGATTACCACAATTTACTAGATATTCTCATACCTCCACAATATCTCACAACATCCACACTCATAGATGAGCCTCACATAACTCCTTCAGGGACATAGAGATTACAAGGCAATCTCTTACGGTCGGATGAAATACTATTAATTGCGATACAAAGCCTAACAGATAGACTTTATTTGTAGTACAAGACTAACACAATTAATTAGGGTTAATAAAGTCCTTGATAGTCAAGGAATTACAAAAGAGATGGTTGATGGTTAACAGTAAAGATTAGGGAAAAATCAGCAACTTAATTCTCACTCAAACTCTTTTACTTTGCTCCCTAAACCACTGAGACCAACCCAAAATTATTCTCCACACTCATCAACCCAACAAATACACTTATAATTCATCATATGCATGTTTATAACTACATGTCGCTTGCAAGATGTGACTCATATATTCAAGATTAAAATTAAATTTAAAAAAGATCTATAAAATGAACTTTTAAGGATTTACATAAATAAAATTTTAGGCTACATTTTAACATTGTTATCTTGCTAAACACAACTACTTCATGAATATTTGGATCCACTAAAATCCTTATCATATTATGATGTCATTAAGAGTAAAGTTAATTTCTTTTGGTTGGGGTATTAAAGGAAAAGAGAATTGGGTAAATTTTAGGAGGGTGGAGGAGATTAGACTTTAATTTTCACTTTTTGTTAGTATCTTCTAAGATTTCATGATAACATTTGCTTTAACATTATGAGTAGATTTGAGATTATGAGAAGACACAATCAAAGAAGATTATATTATTAAAGCATGTACCAAGAGTTGTATATAAAACCCCACTTGTTCTACTACAATATCGCACAATTTCCAAGCAAAACTCATCCTTACTACTAGTACAAAAGAAAAAGAATTGCGAATATGACATTTATAGTAGAGAAACTAGCAATAGCTATAGTAATAACAATTTATATCAGTACTTATATGGCACCATCTTCTTTGGCAAATGCACTTGTGAAAGAGGGTGCACAAGTGGTGGAAGACAAGTCTCAATGCTATTCTCGGTATGGAAAAATAAGAAAAGATTGCTATCCAGAAATGTTGGCTGGAAAGTTATTTGGCCACTTCACACCTTTGAGTCGTACTTGTTGCGCTACGATCAAAACCACGACAGACGAATGCATAGAATGGGTTTTCGAACAACATCCTTTCAAGATTCACTTTACAGTTGAGTTTGGCAAGAGCTGTAAGACATATTGTATGAGGCACTAGTCCTAACATGGTTTGAAGTATGTAAGTTCGAGTTTGCAATGAAAGATGGAATAAAATAATATATGGACTTAAGTTAATTGAGGCTCTCCGGGTGTATATTGGTTGAGGTTTGTGACATTAATGCTTTTACATCCCGAAAAAAAAAAACATTTAAACTTAATATTTATATGACTATATCACTTCATGAAAGTCACTTCTATTATTTTAATCTATCAATTATAACATTTGTTTTTCTGTCCTTACTTGGGCCTAAATATGCCCTTACTTCAACCAATGGTAGCAAATTATTTGGAAAAATTTCTTAATTATGTCTAATCTATTCTAAAGCTCAATTTTTAAGCTAAAAAGAAGAAGTAAAATGTTTAATTTATGTATATCACAAGAACACCAAGCTTTTTTTTATTAATAAATAAATGACATAATAATAACAGTATCAATATACTTATTTGAAGCTAAAAATTAGTTATAATTTATTAAACTAAAATTAAAATTGAGATTGAATTAAGGCCCCGTTCTTTTATGCGGTATCGCACCAAACCGCACTACTCAGTATTCTACCACACTCCACCACACTTTACCACAAATCATTACCAAAATATCTTCTTACTTTTCTCTCTCTACACTTTTCTCCTCTACTTTTTACATTTTGCCTCCTCACCTACCCCACCTACCATAACTCCCACCACAACTTATCACAACCCACCACACTTGACCACGCTTTTTCAAATTCCACCGCACCGCAACCAACCGTACCACAACGGTACCACATAAAAGAACGTGGCTTAAATGTCTCTACTATGATTATGGATGTTATAAACCCTTACCCCTAACTTCAATCATAACTTTATTTCATCATGCTAAGGAGATATACTAGTCAAAACTGCTAAGGACATTCCATCATGCGTAAGCATCCAGATAATCTGGAAAAATAGTTTCTATTAGTAGTTGACCCTTGCCAACAACTTGATGCACTATCTCCCTTCAACCCCTTGAGCGAAATGCGGTAAAAGGAAAATCTATGGATCACCCATCGTCTCCATCCTGAATGAACTATGAGATCACCACAAGGACACTTTCGACATCCAAAGGGTCACGTGCCAACCATAGAACCTTGTTCAGATCAATAATAATTGGAACACATTAGCTGTCCGCTCCCAGATAGTAGATTAAGCCATGTTTTTTTTGTGCGGTATGGTGCAGTGTGGTACCACAACTCACCAAACCACTCAATATTCTTCTACACTTTATCATACCATATCACACTTTACCACAATTCTCTCATCACTTACCACATTTTCTCTCATCACTTACCACATTAACTACACTTTTCTCTCTCATCACTTTTTTCCTTTTATTTTTCACATTTTCTCTTATCAGTTACCACATTAACCACACTTTCCACAAATTTTACCATATCACTCCACACTTCACCACACTTTTCACAATATCACTATATCGCACCATTTTTATATCTTACCAACCGCATAATAGTATGTTATGGAACCACGCCTTAAAAATAATTGGGAGCAATCCATCAAACACCATCACAACATTTTTTTTTTTTTTTTGAGATCATCACCATCACCACATGAACTCATTTGTCACATATTTCTTCAAAAATAAAAAGAAGTCATTAATCAATGATCATCCACTTAATTAAATTAGTAATAAACTACAATTACATTATTGTTTGATAGAAGTTTCCAATAATAATTGTTTAACCTTCAGTTCAGAACATTATCGATACTCACATGAGGTTAAGGACACTTTCCTTTGGTTGATTTACCTTGATTACCCCTGCCATTCTACGATACTATCACATCAATGGAGGGCTAAAATCGTACTCATCCAAAAGTTATCACCAGCTGTCCTCACCAAAAGCAACTTCTCCACCATTTTCTTCCTGTTCTCAACTCGACTGCGCCGATTTGGAAGCTTCTCTGACATCGCCGATTCACTCCGATTCTGCAACTTTCAGGTACGAATTTTCCTGCTGAATTTCTGTTCTTCTCTATCTAGATTACGATCTAACCGCGATTATCTGCTGCCCTGATGAATTTCTCTGCTGAATTCCGAGCTTTCTGCATAATTATCGCCGTTTGTAGTCTACAGTGACTGTTCGATTTGCTAAACCCTAGATTGCATATGCATGTTCTCGTTTCCGGTTGCAGATTAGGTAATTCATGCTAATTTAGGGAATAGATTATGAATTCCGAGCTTTCTGCATGATTATCGCCGTTTGTAGTCTACAGTGAATATTCGATTGCTAAACCCTAGATTGCATATGCATATTCCCGTTTCTGGTTGCAAATGAGGTAATTCATGCTAATTTGGGGATTAGATTCGCAGTTATGTGAAGATTGAATCATGTATTGTGTAATTTGAATTTGTAGTATTTTTTTTATGGGAATTAGTGATCAGATTGTGTTGTGTTTGTGATTTAAGGGCCGGACATTTCAGGATAGGAGGAAATCCGAGTTCTTTTGCTAACTTATCGCCATTTGTAGTCTATAGTTATTCGATTGGCTGGACCCTAAGTTCCATATGCATGTTCTGTCTCGGGTTACAGATTAGATAACTCATACTGATTTGGGGATTAGATGCACAATTATGTAAAGCTTGAATTATCTATGGTGTAATTTGCATTTGTAGTAATTGTTTATAACCATTAGTAACAGTGATCTCATTGTGTTGTGTTTCTGATTTTGTGGCTGGAAATTGTAGAGTAGAAGGAATTGAACTGGATTGTGAGTGCGAAGAGTTCAATTGAGGTTTGGAGATGGCGTGCCGGGGATTTTGGGAGTGCCTGTTGAAGCTACTTAATTTTTTGGTGACTCTGGCTGGGTTGGCAATGGTGGGTTATGGGATTTACTTGTTTGTGATGTACAAGCAAGGGTCATCCGATTCACCTGCGCCGGTGAGTGCTGAGGAGACTTTTGTTCAGCTCGGTCGTCCACTGCTTTTGTCCCTACCAATGTCCAACAACATTTTGGATCATCTTCCTAAAGCTTGGTACAACACTCATCTCTTTGCACTATATTTTTGAACTCATAGTGGTTAAGTTAGTTTGTGGCTTTGTGCTTATATAGCCTATGATAGATATATCCTTAATATGGGGCTGTTTATGAGAACAACTGATATAATAGCTGGTACTGGATCTGTATGTGCTTCATGGACGATGTGATATATCAGTGGGCTTCAAATCTTAGTGGATAATTCATAAGATTTGCATGTTTCATCGTGGTGTAAATTTACTGAATTTGGGTTCTTGAAAGCTTTCATCTCAGACTATTGGTCTGACTAACCAATTACAGTTTGCTGCCATCTTGCTGTTTTAATGCTGATGTTTTGTGTAGTTTATTGTGTGAATGAGTATGATCATCTGTTGTTTGTGTGGTTTTGGCATTTTTGTTCTGGGCCAGCATAAGTGGTGTTATTCTAGTCAGTATAGACTGTATAATTAAACTGCTGACTATGCTTGAGAATTACTCTACCCCTTCTCCTTTACCCACAATGACGATCCCATGGAATTGTTCACCATTTTTTATTGTCTGATGTGCGCTTGATTTTTTTTTTTTTTTTTGTTGGGGGGGGGGGGGGGGTTGGGGGGTTGGGTTGTACATACTTCATGGTTTATGCCTTTAATGTTTGAGATGGCGGTACACACATCTGGACACGGTGGTGATTTGTGAATGAAGTTTTTCTTGATAGTTACAGAGTTGATGTAGTTTGGATCGTTGATTGTGGTATATAATGCATGTTGAACTAGTCATAATGATATGGTCCTAAAACATGAAGAGTCTGCAGGAGCACATAGTTTCATATGGGATTCCTTGTACTATTTCCCCAAAATCTTGTTTATAGGCCTCATTTTAGAAGAGGTTCAGGGTTCTTGAGAGGTTCTGAATAATTTACTTTAGAAACCTTTTATTATGCTCTTTAACAACAACAAACCCCAGTATAGTCCAGCTGACACGGTTTATGAGGGGATGCCAGATGTAGGCAGCATTCACTTTATGCATGGAAGTGCATGAAAAGGCTGATTCTAGCGGACAAAAAAAAAACTTTTGAAATACCAAAAACAACCATTTTGAAAACTAGAGGGAAAATTGCTTGGGAACAGATAAAGTAAGAGAAGCATGGACAATGAAACTTCATACCTGTATGCTCTAAGCACCTGATAGTTACCGCATCAAACGTCCCTAGAAAATACAAACACAAGAAAAACACAAGAAACACTAAGAAAAGGCAAAGCATGGTCCTACCGGTTACCTCTCACCCCTTCACCCAGTTACCTTAATCCTGGCTTGCCAGATACCCCTGTTTAGTGCCTTGTCTTCCACTAACTTTATATGCTTCAAATTGTCTCTATTGACCTCCCTCGTACAATTCCTAGACCTCCCACAACCACAGTGAAATGGTGGAACCATAATTTATTCACATCTCCTCATGGGAGCATCCATACCCCTCCTGTACACGTAACCAAACCATCTTGATCTCTTCTCTCGCAGCTTATCCTCGGTAGAGGCCACGCCTAACTTATCATGGCACATCATTCCCCATCTTATCCAGCTTGGTGAACCCACAAATCCATTGGATCATCCTCATCTCTGCCACATTCAACCTTTGATAGTGTGATCTTTTTGTAGGCCAACACTCCGAACCATATAATTTTACCTGTTTGATTACCACTGTTAGGCAGTTTCAATCACTGGCAGGGCTTTAGCAGCACTATTATACATTTGAGATGTGATTCCGGACTGTCATAAAAATGGACTTCATTGATAGCATATGATATATCCTGAGTTTTGTGAGGTCCATAAGTGCGTGCACTGTGCTGTCACCTTTTGACGACTTTTCATGCTTTTCGTGAAAAAAGGGTAGCAAAGACTGGGAATAACATCCTTCAATAAGGGTCATTTAGGTTATGCTATGTAGGCCTAATGCTATGAGCCTTGAACCTCAAAGACATTGTAAGATCCCTTCTACAACTTTTCGGCTTAATTGAACTATCTTATGAATCTTTAGATGTGATTTCAATATGCTAAAAGTAGCTTTTATGGTGATGCAATAGACTCAAAATATGATGGTGTGTTCATGAGAGTTAGTAAAATATTTTATACTCACCATTTGGCATAGAAGGCACTTATAAGTTACAACAATCACTCCTGAGCATCAAGACGGGGTGGAGGCTATGGAAATCAAAGAGTTCGAGGTAGAGGCATAGCATATGACAAATCACTTGTTCAACGTCACAATTTTCATAAGTTTGGTCGCTATGGGTCAGCGTTTTTTGGCATGCCAATGCCAATACGGATGAGAAGGCTAGAAAGGAGATATCCGTTGAGAGAATACCTTTCTATTTGCTTCACCGTGTTACTTACTCTAATACAAGAATATTTATAGGCGACATATTCACATGATATATTGTACAATCTTCCATTCCTAAAAAATATATTACAATGCATCTAAAACATTCATGAACCTAAGCCCATCCTTTAATGTTATTATTAAATAAATTAAGTTCATTTTTATTTTTTATATATAGCATCCCCTTAAACTTGATTTATTTTAGTCACTCTAATCAAAGCGCGTAACCTGAAAAAAAATCTCCAAACCTCAATTGCTTTGTGAATATGTTGGAGATCGGATCATTTGTCCCAACATAAGAAAGTTTTACTTCCTTCTTCCCCAAATAATCTCGTATGATATGAAATCTTGTTTGAGTATGTTTACTACGTTCATGGAACTTGAAATTCTTTGCCAATGCAATAGTGGACTTATTATCAACATATATCATAGTGGGACCTTCTTGTAGTACACGTAGTATCTTCAACAATCTTTTTAGCCATTTTGCATGAAAAAATGTTGAGGTGGCTGTAATGTATTTAGCTCCACAAGTTGAAAGAGACATGATAAATGGTTTCTCTGAACACAATGTAAAAGTTGTGTCTAGAAAAATCTTAACCAGTGGTGCTCTTTTGATCGTCAACATTTCCACCCTAGTCACTATCACTGTATCCAATGAGACTGAAATCTCCTGATGGAGAGAAAATGAGACCATGATCAATGCAACCTTTGATGCACCTCGATAAGATGGATATTTCTCAACTTCTACATCATTACTAGTACTCAATTTGTCAACATCTTCACGAAGACGTTATGCTTTGATTGAAGTGACTAAGATAAAACAAGTTTAAGGGGGATCTTAAAATAAAAATAAAAATAAAAATAAACTTGGTAACTGTTTAAGGGGGATGTTAAAAATAAAAATAAAAAATAAACTTGGTAACTTATAGAAGCTAGTGTGTAAGCTAAAACATTAAGTGGCTTGGTTTACTTATCAAAAAGAATTGATAATAATAAAAATAAAAACTATTAAATAGCCCTGGATTGGTGTATTAACTTATTGGTTTATTTATTTCATTAACTGGGAGATACTTGTATGTCATCCTACTTTTCAGCTCTTGTTTGGTTACCTTTGTTCAAATGTTAGATGTAGCTTATTCATCTGTGTACATGACAAGCAGCTCACTTTTTGGAGTGTCGCTTCCAGCAGTTAACCTTTAAGTGTCACCAACAATTTTTTTATGGTGGTATTTTAATGACTCACTTTATTCAAATTTTAAACATTTCAGGTTCATATACTTGTTCATAGGTGTTGGAGCTCTCCTCTTTCTCATATCGTGTTGTGGTTGTATTGGAGCTTCAACAAGAAATGGATGCTGTATCACTACTGTATCCTTGTGCATAATATAGAATTTCTTTCTCATTTTGTAGAATGTCATTGACTGGTTCTATTTGATATCCATGACACACGGCTTCTTCGATCGTTGGCAAGGCACATCTAATATCTGTTTATTGTTTTTATGGCACTCTTATTTGATACCAACTACTGCATGAATTGGTGGTGTGGCTGGAGTGCAATAATGATTTCCCTCAGTAGGAGCTTTTGATTGTAGGTATGGTAATGTGTCATGTGGTAATTTGAAATATCCAATTGTGGGAATGAGGTTAACATGATTGTTCTTTGGGGATGAGAATGCATTTCTGTGTGTTTCCATAGATATTGTTGTGTAAATCTCAAGCCCTGCTCCTCTGGGTGTGGGAGGGTTGGTGCTAATATTTGAAAATCCTAATCATGCATTTCAATATTTCTTTGACGGCATGATGGTGAAAATGCATCACCAATTAGGGGAAGTTTGTATTTGACATGCTTTTCTGTGATTTGACTTGTCACTGTGATGTTCCTCAACCAAGAGCAGTATGCTGTCTTTATAGTTTTGTTGATCTTGGTGGAGCTTGGATGTGCAGCCTTTGTATTCTTCAACAAAGACTGGGATGATGTAAGTTTTCGTTAACACTTTACTTGATTTGATCTCAATTTGTTCATAATATTGATGTTGTTTCCCTCCTCTTCAGGTGATTCCTGCTGACAAAACTGGGAACTTTGACACCATTTATGATTTCCTGAGGCATCACTGGAAGATTGCGAAGTGGGTTCTTCTTGGGATTGTTGTCTTCGAGGTAATTTTTTCATCTGTATTGAATTAAAAGGGAGTTTCTTTTGGTTCTGGAATTGCTGAAGCTTTATGACTAAATTGTTTCTCAAAACATAGGCAGGATGCTATGATTGGATTATCTTGGAAGCCTGGAAATATGCCATATACTCATATCTTACAATAATTTGTTCATGTCACCGAGATGTTCGCATGACATTTCTTTTACATTATGCCAGCATGATAATTCCTTAGTGTAACAAAGTGCGGTGTCTTGTTGATGAGGTACTAGATCTGAAGGATGGCAGTCAGAGATTCAGGAACTGTCAAATAATTTTGTAAATTGTAATAGGTTTTTCTTTGGTTTCTGATTCCATTTAGAGCCATATTTTAGCTTGGGAGGTTTACTTTGGGAGGAAAGCGAAGAAGGGGGCTTTGGCAATACCTCATGTTATGTTTTAGAGTATTTGGACAGTACGAAATCAGGAGCTGAAAGTCCTCTTTAGCAGGAGTGACACGTTCCATCAAGAGTCTGTTTAGGATAGTGGAAAGGGGGATGCCTAGCTATTCATCTACTGGAGTGGCTGATTGTGTGTTTAGCTACATTTTGGTTGTACATACTTTTGTAGGATGTAGCCTTGCATCCGTTCTTTTGATTATATTTAGAACATATTTTTCCTTGTCAAATACAAAATAAACTGTAATAGTCTTTACATGCTGCAAATCAAACTGGAGCGATCAATTGGACACTCTTCACATGCAGTAGAGCTATGTGGTTTAAACTACCGAACAAATGTATGATTGTGTGACTCATCTATTCAAGATCTTGTATGAGCTGGAAAATTTTAAAGAATACCTTACGGTGCTTGGAAGAGGACTGTGATGGATACATAATTACATAATTTCCTTATCAGAACTTGAGCAACAAAGTTCTGAACTAAACTGTACAGAAGATAACATACCAATCCTCAGCTGAAGCACTAATGTGCTTTGCACCGCAGAATGTTCAATACGTTTGTCGGTTGATTTGCTTTATTTCGTTGTTTCTGTTTGTGTTCACGGGGACTCAGAATTGGGTAGGGTAACAGATATGGACATCATTAGAGCAATGATACATGTTGCTTAAGCTAACATATGAGGCTCAAGTTGTTTTTGTGTTTCAACTATTGCTGGCGATCGTCATGATTGCCATAATTGTTTGCCTTTTCAAGATGTGTCGTTAATTTAATTAACAAGGCCTTTTATGCGTTGTTATCTTTTCAATTAACAGGCACTACTGTTCTTGTTAGCTGTGATCGTAAGGGCAGTGAACAGACCAGATGACTATGACAGTGACGATGAGTTCATTAACCACAGGCAGCCGTCTATTAAGCAGCCTCTTATTAACAACAGGCAACCCCCTGCAACAGGTGTTCCTGTTGCTGGTGCCCTTGATCAAAGAACCGGCAGAAATGATGCTTGGAGTGCACGTATGAGGGAAAAGGTACACCTAATGCATATTTCTCAATTGTTAAGAAATCACTTCCCTGGGGCAACTCTGAAATTTTATCTTGAATAGTTTTCTGTTTGGCTAAAATAGTCATCGAAATGCACTAATATGTCTTCCGTTATTCTGAATTGATGGATCACAAATATGTCTGTTTGGGTATTGTTTTTATCAGCACATCAGTTCCATGTTGTCATATGTAGCACTAACTCATCTTTGAGTTATCACCTCATCTTCCTAATTTTGCTTCAAGCTGCATCTTAAACTTGCAACTTAGGATGTATGACCCTTCTCTCTAACTCTTTCTATGTGTCATTTCTTACTGCTTTGGTTTTGTTGTCAAATCCAGTATGGGCTTGATACTTCAGAGTTCACGTACAATCCTAATGATCCAAGCCGATACCAACAGCAAGCTCCTCCGCCGCCAGAGGAAAGGGGCCGCTGCACCATCATGTAAAAGCTTCAACTGTAACTCATCCTTGTTCAACATGTCATCCTGGTGAGAGCCGAGAGGGATCAATATCATCAGAGGAGAAAGCTGCGAGAACCCTCGATTGTATCGTGCGATGACCAACTTACCCTGTTCGCCCGTTGTTGCATTTTGTGTGAAATGTACATTTACATTTTCAGGAGCTGTTTTGTCGTTCGGGTCTTTCTTAGAAACAGAAGTTTCCGTCTTGGTACAGTCCATGTGTGTTATGTGCATATAATTGCATTCGGTCCATGTTCCGAGTTACTTACTGTTAGCATGTGTTGTCTAACCAATACAGAAACTTGTGTTGGGTTTTAGTTTTGCTGATTTTGTGAGGGGTTGCATCAGTTTAACTGCTAGCTGCCATTTGTGTATTACGGTATATTTGTTTCGTGTGATAATGGCTCTGTTCATTTCATCTTTTCAGAAACGAGTGGAGGAAATATTCAGAGCCATGCAGTGTATTTTCCTGCTTTGCTTCAAGTTTGTAACTGTAATTTTCAGATTGAAAAATGTCCAGGTTTACTTTGATAGACAATGCCAAAACCATATACTTTCTTCTAGTTTGTGACACGGTGACGTACCATGGGTATCTTCCAAGGTGAATTGTTCATGTGTGTTTCTCATTTGGTTCGAAAGATTTCTCGAGCACAGTTTTTTGAACAAAACAGTCTTAAGCTTGCATATGTGATTACCAAAGAGGTGGAAGTAAAAAATATTTCCTATTAGTAAAAATTGTGAGATTGCTGAGTTATACTTGTCATGAGCAGTAGTACTTATCCCTTGATCCTTAGGCGACTTTGTGAACGGGTAATTTTCAAACCTACCCTATTGGAGCTACATTTTTTTTTTCTTCCAATGGAGACAACGCAACATAGTAGAATTGTAGAACAACAAAAATGGTTAATAACTAATAGCAAAACTAAATAAAGAAAAGGATTGAGCCAAGTTCACGATC
The DNA here is from genome assembly GCA_029582165.1 of Portulaca oleracea. NCBI lineage: Eukaryota > Viridiplantae > Streptophyta > Magnoliopsida > Caryophyllales > Portulacaceae > Portulaca > Portulaca oleracea. The sequence continues at coordinate 5,702,372 of CM055883.1, read as the reverse complement.
TAGGGCCTGCTCTTCTTTAGATGAGTGTCATCGCCATCTTGAGAGCCATAGACATAACATCCCAAAATCCCAAGATATTTCAAGTCATCAACTTTTCCCTCCCTCTAAAGAAAATGACCAAATGACCAACTCATTAGGTGTACCTACTCCATTAGGTAGGCCTAGGAGTTAGGATTAGTTCGAACTATTATAGCCTTAGGATGATCTTATGTTATTAGCATTTTGGACTCTTTTTAGGGTTAGGACTTAGGAGGACATGTTAAGCTCAAAGTAGGCATTACAGAGGAGTATCCCCCAAACTTATCAATAACTAGAAATGGCAAACTACCATTGAGAAAAGGAAAAGGAATGGAGAGCTATTCTCCTATAAAAAATAAAAAAAAAACCATGCTTTTAGCCTTTAATCAACTCATACAGTATTTTATGTGGAACTATCTCAACCAAAAATTTAAGCTAATAGTTGTAGTCCTAATGATGGTTTTATACTCTAACACGCCCTCTCACACAAATGCCCTTTGAGCTTGAAATGTGGATGCTGCAAAGGCCCATTCACCTTGCGCAAATGAATATGAGAAGTGCTGAGATTCGAATATGAGACATCTTGCTCAGGTCTGACTCTGATACCATGTGGAAACATCTCAACCAAAAGCTTAAACTTACAATTGTAGCCCAATGATTGTTTTATACTCTAACATTATATGTTTCAAGTATGAAACTTAAATCACTTAAATAGGCCTTTGCATTTCCTTGGCCAATACAAAACAATGAAAGCACGAGGATATTGGCTAGGCAATGATATTATTTTCTTAAAGAAGGGTAAGTAGGTTTGTCCACTATTCCTTTATCCTTAACTGTCAAAACAAGCACGATCTATCAATTTCGTTACTCCACAATTTTCATCGAAGAAATATTTTCGCATATGTTTTTGCCTATCCAAAAATTAAGCTTTAATGGAGAGTTTGAAAGATAGAGGTAACTTTAATGGAGAGTTCAAAAGATGAAGGTGGTTCCAAGGTTGTTAGAATCGGGATCCTAACTCAGATTCATGGGGTAGTTAGGATTAGAATTAACCCATGTAGGATCATGGATTGGAACGTAGATAGTAGAATCGCATTGAGAATTTTGGATCATAAAATCTTAGAATCGTGGATGAGGATCATGATTTTAATAACTATGGGTGGTTCCCAATTTGACATCCTCCTCTTTGGTTTTGCATAGGTGATGATTAGATAATTGGGTTGGTGCTCATTTTGCTCAAGATGTTGGAGTTTTGTTGCCTTGATATTAGGATTGGAGACAAAATTGATGGGACTTAAAAGAGCTGTGTTTGGTATATATGATTCCTACCAACAAGGCTAAACATGGCATTTTACTCAAACAGTAACTAATAAATAAGTATGAATATATACTACCAACCATTGACAACTATAGGAAAAACAGATTATCTCATTTCAGTCATTAACTTGTCTAATCAAATCAAAGATTCACATCCTATAACTTGGATTAACTGTCCTTCTAAGAGGATAATTTAAAAAAACAGTAGTGATAAACTGATAATATATACTTGATTTATTTACTTCTGACCAAAACTTGTCAAGTGGTTAATATTTTAAAACGTCATTTTTGGTGTATCAAAGTGTAATATTTGAAGTCGTCAAATTCTTACAAATTAAGGAATGAAATGAATATTTAGAGTCATTTCATATGAGTTAACAAAATGTTCACTTCTCAAACGTGCTAACAAAAAAGTAAACCGAAAGTATAATCCTTTAGTTTCTGATAGAAAATAAAATTTTATAATAACTATTACTATGGATTTTTATTCATTAGACATTTAGATTGGTAATTAAAGAAAATATATGTTTGAAGATATCTAAATTAAATCAACTTATAAAATGCTAATATTTGAAAACTAGTTTACAAAGAAAATGACTCAAAATGTAATCCTTTACCCATAGCTATAAAATAAATTCTTTACAATTAAATTAAGTATTTTTTGTATTCATTTCTTAAAAGGAGAATATTTTTAGTGATCCTGATATCATTTAAAAAAAAAAGAAATAGTGAGTAACCATGACAATAATATCTCACTATTTTTGAAATTAAAATTTACGATTGAATTCATATAATTGCATATTAGAGACATTCGGTTAAATATTAATACAAATTATTATTAATACTAATTATCCATGATTTTCTTTTTGAAAAAAAAATACTAGATTTAATTGAAAGATATCAGTGGATAATAAATTCGACTAGTTGGAGGACCAAAGACAAATATGTTTTGTCATATTCAAATGCACAAAATATATTTATTAATTATCATTATAGCATTGAAGGAATCTAAGCAACAGGAGGTCAACTAATTAAGAGAACTTTTTTTTTTTTAATAAAAGACCCGTATAATATGCAAGTTGTATTAAAAATATTAAATATCGTACGTAGATGTCCATAGTATCCTACTAACCTAGTCTACATAGGACGTGGAAATATGATTTTTTTTTTGAGAAAGTGGAAATATGATTAACAATGCTAATTGCTAGGTTTACCCTTATGGGAATGTAACTACGTGATTAACTATATTCCATTTGGCTAACTATGGAATGCAAAAGGATAAACCATAAATTCCAAACATACATACACTAGCATATTCTGAGCCCCATTCTTTTATGCGGCACGGTTACAGTTGCGGTTGCGGTATGATTGGTTGCAGTGTGGTGAAATGTGGAGAGTTGTGGTGGATTGTGGAAAGTTGTGGTGGAAATAATGGAAGATGAGTTGATATATTTTTGAATTTGAAAAATAAAGTAAAAGTTTTGATTTTTTATTTGAAAGGTTTTCACTTTTAATAAAAATGGAAATGGAAAGTTGTACGTAGTGAGTTGTGGTGGAATATGAAAACTTGCGATGCGGTGCGGAACTGCGCCGCAATCAACCGCATAAAAGAACGGGGCTCAATATTATAAAACATAGCTATGCATATTAACTTTAGTTTCTTTGGAACAAAAAATATCATCTTTATGAATCATAACACTCAACCTATGAATTATTTTTATAAATTCTTTCCTCGCTTTGGGACGGTGGTCAGATTCTATCATTTCTTTCACCGTCTTTATCTGTAACGCACATTTATGACCCTTTTATATACATCCTGATCAACATGTATAACAAAAAGTTTAATAAAAAGAAGAGTATTTAGGGGGCAACCCTTTTTAAAAATTATTATTATTCTTGTGGTCCATGCATGCAAAATTAGATGTGTTAAGATGGATATTTTCTCACCTTCTACATTGTTGCTAGTACTTAAAATGCATTATTTGATAAAGGGGACTCATTCATTGGGTGAGAATATTGGACCTTCCCTTGGATTTTGATTGGTTGCATAAAAATATAACATTATAATATATTAATATATATGATGGTGATGGGTTAGTATTTCTTTTCTTAAATAACAATCATGAAAAAAGTTGGATTTATGTTGTAGAGGCAACCTTTTTCCTCTAAAAAGTTTGTCCTCTTATTTTAGTCAACAATATGCTCTCTGTACCACATTAACTGTGGTTTTCCTTCTATTGGGGCACCACACATCTAGGTAAGCATCAAAGTCACAATCCAATCCCAAAAGAATAAGAGGTGGGTCTTCATAAATAAATTTTATGTATAAGTTTATTCACTATATATATTATAAGATAAATATATTTGGGTTTAGTTATCATTTATATACATTATAATAAGAGATTCATATGTTAGAAAATATTAGTTACGAATAAATAGATGCATTTTTAAATTGGAATTAGAAAGGGTAAAATTTCAAACTTGGACAATTATATACAAGGGTCCATTTTGGCTATGCATAATTATAAGTAGGCCTCATCAACACCTATCTATATATCAATGTTTATAAAAGTAATAAAGAGAAAAACAAAAGAAGATTATATCATGCAAAAAATGGGGGACACGTGTGCATATACACACATGTATGTATATGTATATATGTATGCATGCATTTATGGCCGTATATTTGTATGTGTGTGTGTTTTTTTGTGTGTACACGTATTGTAAAACTTTACAGAAGAGATGAATATAAAATAACATAATTGTATTGTATTATATTCGAATTACATTGAAGAGAATAGAAGAACCTAGTGTTGTATATATAGAGGAAACATGAAAGCTAAACAGAAAGGAATTAGTTATAGCTAATTCTTGTAAAGAAGCTCTATTGAATGCTTTATTGAGAGTAGGCAGAGGTTCAAGAGATAAAATTTGACCTCTAACAGATTCATAATAATCATTTAGATGCATAAGAAAATGCATCAACTTGTCCCTCTGCTCATTATCAACAATTTTCTTAATAGAAGGACATGTTTTCACACAAGTACAAATAGGAATATCTGACATGTCTAACATTTCATCCCATATTTTCTTGAGTTTAGTGAAATACAAAGCAACACAATCTGGATGCTGGTGCAAAGCATTTAACTCCTTCTTTAATTGAAACAATAAAGGTCCATTTGTTTGACCAAATCTCTCGGTTAGTTCTTCCCAAAGATCTTTGGCTGACGCAATATATAAAAAAGCATCAGATATATCAGGAATTATAGCATATAAAAGCCAACTTACAGCCATGCTATCAACCTTGATCCATTGATTGTAAGTAGTGTCTGTCTCAGCTGGTTTGATACACTTTCTGGTAACGAATCCCAGCTTTTCTTTGGTCTTGAGACCAATTTTGATCGACCTGCTCCATTTTTGAAAGTTGGAGCCTGTAAACTTCAGATTTGTAATTGGTAGAGTCAAATGATCAGAAGGATGAAGGTGCAGCGGATCATTATTGTAACTTTCAATTCTCTGATCTCCAGATCCAGATGTACTCTCCATGAAGAACAAAGACAATTAGCAACCATTGAAGAACAATCGAAAGAAAGAACAGAAAGCCAGGAATTTGAAATCCTTGGGCTCTGCTACCATGTAAAACTTTACAGAAGAGATGGATGTAAAAGAACATAATTGTATTGTATTATATTCGAATTACATTGAAGAGAATAGATTAACCTAGTGTTGTATTTATAGAGGAAACATGAAAGCTAAACAGAAAGGAATTAGTTATAACTAATTCTTGTAAAGAAGCTTGTTTATTCTTGAACTGATGAAACGGATTATTGAAGAGCTGCTATGTCTGATGATTGATGATGCTGTAATACTTCACACGTATATATGTGTGTGTGGATTTAGACATACACACACATTTATAGTCATGCATCGTCGAAATGGGAGAGTTTCCTTGGTGAATGATCATTATATTCAGGTCATTAAAGACATGTATGATAATATAAGAACTAGTGTCTGGACAGAGGCAAGAATTACAGAAGAGTTTCTAATTGATATTGGGGTGCACTAAGGATCAGCGGTTAGCTCGTCGCTTTTTACTTTGGTAGCGGATGAGTTGATAAGGATATCCAAGACGAATTACCGTGGTGTATGATCTTTGCCGATGATGTAAAGCCTTAGTGAGGAGTAGAGGGAAAGGCTGAATGGCAAGGTGGAGCCTTGGAATCATGCGGTTTTAGATTGTGGGGGTAAAAAATGGAATATATGATGTGCCATTTATGGTGCGTTTGGTTGTTTCCTGGGAAAGACTTTGCCTAGCCCCCATTGGAAAACTTTTTACTGAGTTGGTGAAGGAAATTATGGGTCTACATAAAAACTTTCCCGGGAAAGTTTCTCAACCAAACATGGGAAAATTTTTCATTTTGGAACAAACGGCCCCTTAGTGGACATAAGATTGAGAACCACAGGAAATACATCACCATTGAAGGGGTGGTCGTTCCATGGGTGGATAAGTTTAATTAGATACCTAGGTTCTAATGTTACACACCAAATTAAGGCTGGCTAGAAAATGTGGAGAGTAGTTCAGGAGTGTCGTTTGATAGGAAAATTTCACTTGAGCTTAAGGGTAAGGTGTATCGTATCGTGGTTAATTAGATCGACGATGTTGTATTGGGTAAAGTGTTTAGCGATCGAGAAGAAACATTGTCAGAGGTTGAATATGGCAGAGATGAGGATGTTACAATGGATTCATGGTCATACTAGGTTAGATATGATTAGGAATCTTGTCTCGAGCTAAATTAACTATGGGTAGCATCTATCGAGAATAAGTTGAGAGAGACTCGATCGATTGCGTTGGTTTGAGCATATCCTCAGGAGAAATGAGGGTTCCCATGCTCGTAAGTGTACGTGAGGAGATCGGAGTAGGATAATTCATGGATGTTGTGGTCGTGAGAGACCAAAGAAAATCCCATTAGAGAGGTGATTAGAACAGTTCTAAAACATCCAGACTTAGAGGAGGACATGGCATTAGATAAGGGAGTCTGAAGAGCAATTGTATTAAGGTCATAAAGTGAGGTTAGCTGGTATGGTAGTGTGACTAGTCTAGGTTTTTTTGTCTTGTGCCTTCTATTTTTGTTTGTTGTCTAGGTACAACTAGCTCGTTCTCAAGTATATGGAGCGCACAGGTTTGTATTTCTCCTTTTTTTTTTACTTGTTTCCCTAATTTCATCGTCTTTAATTTGGTTTTTCCAAGGTTTTGTATGTAATTTTGTTTCTCTTGTTAGAACTGGTATTTTTGGATCCACACGAATCAAGCTCCTCATGAACTCTTGTTTATAGGGGGAAGACTGTCTATATCTGGAAATCCCATATAGGGCTCAAACGTGTTTTTCCTGGGAGTTTGTTGTTGTTGCATATACTATGCACACACTTATACATACATACATACACACACATGTGTGCGTGTGTGTGTACACACACATACATATACATACATACATGCATGTATGGGTCTTAATTTGAGTAAGTTTCTGCGAATATATATGATTTTCTTTCTCAATAGAAGTATAATTAGCGTGCATGATTTTACCTTAGGCCTATTTATTTTTCCGTGAGTCTGCTGGCATTAGCCTATGCATTTGATCTACTTCATGAGGAAAAGATTACCTATATCTTGATCTTCTGACCATGCTTATGCATGCATACTGAGAGATTGTAATATATTTGGTTATCAAATCTCAGAACAAATTACATAAAAATTCTATATTGTAATTATGAGGTACACTCAGTACCATGGGGTGGGATGCACCTGATCACATGCCTGTGAGTATTAGGGGTAGAAGAAAATTCTGGAACCAGCACACCGAACTGGCTTAAAATTCCGGTGCACCACACCGGAAAAATCGGATGCTAAACGGGGCGGTTCCGGTTTGGGATATTAACACCGACGGGGAATCGGTACCGCACCGTTAATATAAATATATATATATATATATATATATATATATATATATATATATATATATATAAATTTTGATTAAAAAAATTCTACACAAAAATTAATACAAAAATAGTGTAAAAACTTGTTAGAAAAAATAAATAACATTAAGACATTGAGCTTATGGGCTAAGATAATCAGACCTGGGTCACAAAATTTGGCCCTATGTTCTCTGGCTCTCTCACTGTGTCGAGTAGTAACTAGTAACTAAGGGGGAGGGGGGAATTAGGTTTAGGGTTTCAAATTTTCATTGAATAGAGATTTTTTTTTTGATTGAATAGAGATTTTTTGATGTTGATAGAAATTAATGCGGTTCCGGTTCATCGGTGCAACCGCACCGTTAAAGCCGGTGCACCGGTTTTTAAAAACCGGGTGATTCGGTTCCGGTTCTGGTTTAAGGTTTTCGCGCCCCGTTTTGTCCGGTGTACCACTTCGAGACACCGAAACCGCACCGCACCGCACCATTTCCACCCCTAATGAGTATATCATGCATTGGTGGAGGTGCTATGCGTTAGGATTTTTATCCAAAAGTACGTAGTCTTGATATTGAAAATATCTTCACATAAAAGTGAATTATAAATATCAAATTGCCTCAATAAAAATTATAGATACCAAATCATGTAAATAAATGAATAATATTTTTTTGTGGCGTCTTTTTGAATTGGAATTATATATGCAATGCTTTCCTTCTCATCTAATAATACTACCTCCGTCCCTAAACGAGTATCAATTTGACTAAACTTTGACTGTTGATTATTTACAAATTATAATAAGTTATAATATGAAATTACCACCGTTAGAAAGATATTGTACTAAAAAATTCCGATATGATGGTGTTAATTTAATATTGTAACTTATTATAAATTGTGAGCAATAAATAGTCAAAACTTAGTGAAATTGACACTTATTTAGAGACAGAAGTGGTATAAATTAATTCAATTAAAGAGCATAAAAATACAGTAAATCTGTATTATTTTTGAAAGTTCTACATATTTCAATAATTGCCACTAATCAATGCAAACTTAAAACCACATTATCAAATCACTGACGTTTTTCATGCTCTAATGGAAGGCAAATTCCACAATTGAAAAAAAATTACGACTTTTTATAAGTCCATTACGTACTAAATTGTTTTATCTGTTTAAATTTATATCGAATAGTGTCATTTTTTTGCTATTTAATTTGGCATGCTAATATGCTGCATGCATGATGTGCATGATAAAATTATAAAAAAATTACAAATGGGGGTAGAGTACCTAAAATTATCCACTAAATGTTTGTAGATCCTACTTAACAATAGTAAGTAATTTGGGGACCAATCTATGTATCCTAGACTCTAGCTAAACTCTAAAATCTAATCCATTCAAATTAACATTATTGTCATTCTTAATTACCAACTTTTGTTTTATCATTCAAACATATATTATTGTCATTCTTACCAACTATTATTTAATAAAGCACCATGTAAAGTTTCCTACCACAAATATAAAATGAAACCCTAAAATTAGGGTTATTAAAAATTGTGCAAAATAATGAAGTTGAAAAAGTTTCCATGGCCATGGTTGGTTAGTCCATACTATATGAGGCAATATTCCTTCCATGGGGAATAGGAAAAAGTGTGGAGAAGTAATTAAGAGTATATGTAATGTCGAACATAATGAGTGAAATTTTTATGTTTTTTTTTTCCAGTTGTCACCATCTCTCTCCTATTTTTTCTTCATTTCTTTGAATTTTGGAACTCTACAGAGTTTTAGAACTCAAAGAAATGAAGAAAAAGTAGGAAAGAGAGGGTGACAACCGGAAGAGAGAAGATAAAAATTCAACTGATGAAGTTCCACATTGTATATTCTCTAAGTAATATTCCTTTCATTCTGTTTTATTTATGGTTTTTGCTATGACTATGTATAATCTTTGATACAATACCTTAAGTATTTTTTTTAATTATTGTATATTTGCATAAAGTTGTAAGCTGAGGTTATAATCTTATAATAACACGGTGCATTACGATCCAATTTTTCATATTATAAATCATTATATATATTTTAGATAAATTATCAATCAAGTTGACAAATATAACTGTAACCCAATAATACACATTCTAAGTACGTTTTGGTCAGAGTTTGAATCCTGTTCTACTTCATGCCTACACATTCTAAAGAATATACCTATTCAAATAACTTGGGGGAAAGAAAAAAAAGACAGTTGACTAATACATATGGTGAGAGAAAAAGGCTAATGAAATGAACAAGTATTGAGATAATTCATAAATGGCTAAAAATTGACCATTCCTAACCAAAATCTTTCTTTAAAAAATAATGTTGATTTTTTCCATGTGAATTCAAAGTAATAAGGTTGAAGATATCTCGGGGTTGATGTATTTATAATGTGTAAACAAACACGCAAAAAAGCTAGGTTCACAGTATATATCACAATCATTAATATTCGTATAAATTTTCTCTAAGTTTCATGTTCTTATCAAAATAGTGGTACAACTTGGTAAACTTTATGTAAGACAAAATGTAATACGTAATTTAAAAGTATTTATGAAAAGAATATTTATATAGGATGGAAATAGCACGCTTTTCAAGCGTTGTAGAACTTATGTTATACTTAAATATGAATTTTGAATAATCGTTATGGTATATTTTAGTTGATTTACAGGTAAAAGTAAGAAAATGAAATTTTTTTAAAAGAAATCTAGTTAATGTCATCACTAGTAGACGACATAGATATGGATGTAAACAAGTTGAATTGAGCTTGAAATGGTCAAGGTTAACTTAGCTCGGTCTGAAAATTGAAAAGTTTGGCTTGAAATTTGTCAGGTTTGAAACGTCTAAGCTCGGCTCAGGCATATATTGCTTAATGTAACTCAAGCTTATTTTAACATATTGGGACATGGGGCGTCGAGCCTAAATTGAGGTGGCATGTGATTCCAACAACTTTATAACTTATCTATGATTTACAAACACAATGCTTATTTCTAAAACCTTATCAATATGAGATAAACTCATCTAAACCTAATCATGCATAAATTCACAACCTCATGCACATTTTCCAATTAAAAAGTTACAAATTACCCCATTAACTCATACAGTCTCATAAAGCACCCAGCAAGCAGGGGTTTAGGAAAGGGTCCCACCGCACACTTTGATATTCTGGTGTATGCGGAAGTCGCAATGGAGAAGAATTTTTGCCAGAACGGATATAGTAGACAAAGTGGTTGAGGTCAATCATGTAATTAAGTGAGCGCATTATGTTGTTTAAGATTGTCTTAGGAATAGATATCTTTACATAGTAAGTGTTTATGCCTCTTAAACTAGTCTTCCGGATGAAGTTAAAATGCAACTTTGAGGTGAGCTAGAGGTGGCTTTCCGAACTCCCTTTGACTCATAAACAAATCTAAATTTTAACAAACTAATCAAATCAAAAACAACTTTTAAATAAGCTTCAAGTCAAAAATTCATCAACGTAAACAAATTACACAATATCAATTTCAAAACATATATATCAACACCCCAAGTAGCTTACTCTAGATACATATCATACATAAAACTCATTCTATATACCTAATTTGATACTATCATTTCGATCCGGCCATCATGAAAGTATATATATATATATATAAATATAAATTTGACCTGAGATTCTACTTTGTATACATAATTTGTTAATGTGAATGTAGTAGAAAAAGATTTTGGTAGATTTTCTCACAATCAATTTATAAAGTTCTTAAAATGTCAATTAACGTGGCACATCTTAAATCAAAATTGATGAAAGTTACCTAACGTACGGACTATCCAACGTTATAAGCTCACACAGATGACTTCTTTTCTTCTTTTTTTTTTATTCTCTGAATTACCCCTAATATTTTTATTATTCTATATAGATTTTTTTTTTAAAAATGTACAATTGTACAAATTAAAGTAGTCACAAAACGACAACACCCATATAAGCTTGGTCCAAAATATAGAGTACCAGCAAACACTGGCGGATCCCTATTGAGCTTGGGGGTGGCCATGATCATATTTATCCAAAAAAAAAAGGAAAAAAATAGTAAAATTAAAGGTAAAAATTATGAATTTCATTTTATCATGTGATCGTAATAGTATAGTGATAACTCTTATTCCGAACATATAGATCCACCACTACAAATATTGTCCATGCATGCAAATGCATGCATCAATTTTAGGTTGTCTAATTCAATCCATTATAGTATGAATTGTTATTAGGGTTGGATATTTATTGATACATGGATAGAAACTGAACAATATAAATAGAAGAATAGCGCAAACTGCGGTGCCACAATCTACCGCAATTTGCCACAACCCACCACATTATACCGCAAATCATTACTTTTCTCTCTCCTCACTTTTCACCTCTACTTTTTACATTCTTTTTCCTCACATACCTCACATACTAATAACCTACCACAATTCCACCACTCCCCACCACAATTTCACCACACCTCACCACAACATTCCGCAAAATACCGCATAAAAGAACAAGGTTAGCTAGGAAGAAGGTGAGGGAAGTTTTGAAAAGGAATTAGATTCGAAATCTCATGATCATCTTTTCATCCACAAGATTTGAGAGTAGTAATCAGAGTTTGACAAACCAACTATTGTTTAGCCAAATAAATTTTGGCTGCATTTCATTATAACAAACAAAATAGTATGTTATGTTGTTTTCTCCTCCTCAATTTATTTCCTACACTTTGTTTTCTTCCATGCAATTTGGAGTACTAAAATCAGTAACAGTAGTTTGGTTGGACATATCTTTGTAAGGTTAGGAGAGATCAAGGTGCAAATAATCTTATATTTTATGAATTAGTATTGTTATTTATGGAGAAATTAATTCTATAAAATGTACACAAAAAAGAAAAATACATATAAGGACATGCATTTTAGAGTTACAAATCTTCATAAAAAACAGGAATATCTAATGCATACATAATTATAAATTTTAGTTTATTCTCCCCAGGAAAAAAAAAAGGATGATACCTAGTACACTAATGGAAGTACTTTTCAGTGAATGTTGTGTGACCACACTTTTTAAAAAATCCTTCTAAAAGTTAACATACCCTTTACGCTTCTAATTTCAACCGACAAAGATATATTGTTAGGGTCTAAATTTAGATCCATAATCTCTTGTTAACAATTAAATTAATACCGTAGCAAAAACAAACAAAATAAAAAATTAATCAGGGAAGTAAATATTGAAAAAATAGACAAAATTAATATAGAGGCAAGGTTGTTAAAATCGGGATTCTAACTCGAAACTATGAGGAAGTTAGGATCGGAATTTAGCCCATGTAGGATCGTGGATCGTGTGTAAATAGTAGAATCGTTTTGAAGATTTTGGACCATAAAATCGTAGGAACGTAAATCAGGATCAGGATTTTAATAACTATGTATAGAGGTAATGAAGAAAAACAAATTTACGTGGAAATCTAATAAAGTAACCAATCATAAAAGGCAAAGATAAAAATCCACTATAATAAGGAGAGATTAAAATTAAAAAGGAGTATCACAAATGACTTTCACCCCAATCCTGCCAAAAAAAAATACAAACTGTTAATCATAGCATTTGTTGGGATTCACCCATGAATAAAATGTCCCACATCGTAAAAGTAAAGAGAAAGGGCATGACATATAAATCAAGTGGACTACTCCTCTTAACACGAATTGATTTTAAGATGGAACCTCACTTAACTTGTTTATCATGAACCTTGGTTGAAATGGGCTCCCGCCTAGGATATCTCCAATGGATTTGTTTTATATTTATTAATGATTCGCATTAGTCAATTTTATCCTCTATTTTCGGAAGTTTACGTCTTTACCTTTGCATGTGTTTAGTGATAGTAATAGTACATTTAGTGACAGTCAAGATTGATAGCATATGGTTAGTATAGATCAAGTGACAATATTGTTTGACGTAGGTTTTATGATGAGAAAGGGAGTACGTAGTAGTTATTGGGGAGTGAAAAGGAGGGCATGCATGTATGTGTAAAATAACTAGTACTCAACACTTGCTTCCTTCCACTTAGTTCTTTCGTTGCTTGTGATTTTTGTCACACTCAATTAAACCACACTTCTCTCTTTCCATCCATTATCTTCATCAGCAGTAAATATTAGGCTCTGGTACTATTTGTTAGGAAAATAGGTGCAAGGTTATAGCGGAAGCGAAATAAATGAGATCACAGAAATTACGACAAAATTTAGGAATGAAAAATAAGCAATAAACGAACACCATGTATACGTGGAAAAACGAAGAACTCAGAGGAAAACCTACGGACAGCGACATCCAGAAAATAATCCACTATGAGAAGGGAAGAGTACGTACAACTCGATCACTATCATAGGGTGGGATCTCTCGTGATACACTGAGAAAATATTGGTGAAACAGTCACTCTCTCTCTCTCTCTCTCTCAATATTTTCTCTCTGATCTTATCAATGATTAAAGCGGAGAAAACTGAACCCTATTTATAGAGCGGCTAGAAGAAAAATAGAGTCATATTAAAACTCAAATAACAACAAGTAGTATCTGACTTGAAGATGGAATTAGAATTAGATTAAAACTGTATCCTCTATCGTTTTGGACCTTAGCAGATCCAATGGGCCATAAACCCAACAATAAGTGCTAATAAGTACAAAATTACGACAAAATCGACAATAAACCTTGCACCTATTTTCCTAACAAGCGGTATTAGAGCCTAACAAGTGGTATCAGAGCACGGTGTTGATGGCTTCAATCATGAAGTGCGAGATTCCAAAATTTGATGGAACGAGGAGTTTCACAATGTGGAGACTGTAGATGAAGGCGGTCCAGATTCAGCACGGGTCATGGGATGTGATCGAGTATCCCAACGTGAAGATGATGAAACGATGAGCGATGAGAACTTCAGAAAAGCTCCAGAAAGAGATCCAGGGCAGCCTGATCGAGTTCGAGATGGAACAAGTTGAGGCTCAAGGTGGAGCTACTGGAACTTGCAATTAGGAGTCGGTTATTGATAACGCTTCTGAAACAGCTCAGGTTGATGAGCCTGAGATCGAAAATGACGTTCCTTAGGTGGAGGAAGAACATAGCATAGCAAGAGATCCTCCCAGGAGGGAGATTAGGATACCAACGCGGTATACAGAGGAAGATAACGATATGATTGCATATGCGTTGAGTATCGCATAGAAGACTCCTGAAGGTGTTGAACCTTCTATTTATCATGAGGTCATCTCTTGTCCAAGTGTCTCAAACTAGATAGGAGCTATACAAGAGGAGATGGAGAATCTACAAAAGAATCATACTGAGGAGCTTTATGAGTTGCCTAAAGGGCGACGAGCTCTTACTACTAAATGGGTGTACAAGAAGAAAGAAGGTATCCCTGATGTAGAGAGTGCAAGGTGGAAAGCCAAATTGGTGGCTAGAGGTTGCAACAAGAAAGCGGGAATTGACTACAACGAAGTTTTCTCACCAATTGTGAGGCATACGTCAATTCGCACCTTGCTAGCCTTCGTTGCTCTATTTGATGTGGAGTTGCAGCAACTTGATGTAAAGACTGTGTTCCTTCATGATGAGTTGGAGGAAGAGATCTATATGAGACAACCAGAGGGTTTCACTATTCCTGGTAAGGAGGAACAGGTGTGTAGATTGAGAAAGCCCTTATATGGCCTTAAACAGGCACCCAGACAGTAGAACAAAAGGATTGATACCTTTTGAGAGCCTTTCGGGGCAACTCCCTACGAAGGGGCGTGTTGATGGCGACAGTCGAGGTGGTTATTTGGACCAATGAGATGGATCATGGTCCAAGGTGAAGTTTGTTGGGTTTTGTGGCCCATTGAATCCTCCTAGGGTCCAAAATCGGCAAGAGGAAAGGAGGAGACGTAAGTTGCACCTCATTCGGTGCTACGAGGAATCGTGGGTGGCGTGGAATTCCTCTAGTGATTAATTTGTTTAACCTAGGTTCTCTCTTCATCTTGTTAGGCGTGGAACAAAATAATACGATAAAGTTGAGTGGAATTTTCTTCTACAAGCCCTTCTAAATCTTGTGTTCAAGCAAGATTGGGTTAATATGGTGATGGGTTGTTTGGAGTCTATAACCTTCTTCGTAGTGATTAATGGGGGGCCTTGCTGGATTGTAAATTGAACAAAGGATTGTGTCAGGGTGAACCTATTTCACCTTATTTGTTCTTATCCGCAACTAAGGGCTTATTATGCTTACTAAATAACACAGTGGAGGTGGATAGACTCCTAAGCCATTCAGTTTGCCTTGGTGCTCCCCTAGTCTCACACCTTTTATTTGCAAATAATTCACTCATTTTCAGTAAGGCAAATGAAGACCAAGCACTTGAAGTATAGAGGCTTCTTTTTTCTTATGAAAGAGCGTTAGGCTAGAAGTTTGCTATAAGTCCAAGCAACCATGATCATTTTGGATATGAGAGATGTGTTATTGCTTAACAAATATCTAGGTTTGTTGACACGTTTGGAAAGCTCAAAGAAACATGTTTTTGCCAACATCCACGACCGAATAGCAAAATGAATCAAGGGTTGGGTGCAATTTATCTTGGACGGGTATGGAGACACTTGTGAATACGGTGACATAGTCAACACTTACCTATGCTATAAGAATTTTCAACATCTCAGGATCTTTTGTGTTGCATTATTCTTTAGGATTAGCCGATATTGGTGGGATGCTATAATCGAAGGCAAACCTATCTATAAGGTGCATAAGAGTAAACTTCACGAGAGCAAACTTAGCAATGGAATTGGCTTTGGGGAGCTTGAGGACTTTGATACTGCTTGCTAGCTAAGCATATTTGGTGTTTGATCCACATGCCCGATTCCTTATTGTTTCAGATTTTTAAAGCTAGATATTTTCCAAAATGGGGCCTACTTGATGCTGAATCGTGTACTAGACCAAGCTGTACGCGGAAGAGCCTCTATAACGTGCTATTGATGATCAACAAGAGAACAAGGTCAAGGCGGTTAATAAGGATGAGTTCTTACTCAATACTTGGGAGTCCAAATGGCTACCTATACCTAGTTCTTTCCAGGTGCTAATGCCACTGAAACCCAAGTTTGCCATCATCAGAGTAGGTGATCTCATTGATAAAGACGAGGGAAGATGAAATACATGTATGATAGACACCATATGTCTTCCTATTGATGTTGAGCTCATTAAATATATCCCCTCTCTAAAAATTGCCCAAATCATATACTCATTTCCTACCACTCCTCGGATGGAGTATGCTCTCTAAAAATCGGGTTGCCACATTTGTGAGAAGTTAGAAACAAGAGAGCAAGGCCTCCCCTAGCTCAATGATAACACATAAGGAGTTTTGAAAGAAATTGTGATGTTTAGACCTACCCTGATGATGAGGTTATCAAACCTAGTCTAGTGTATTCACTCAATCCTAATGTATTGTGAGGGTTTTAGGTGGCGAGAAGAATTCAATACATGACCTTTGATTGTCTAATAGCCCAAGTGAATTGGGAAGTGAGTGGCATTGAAGACTCAATTTGGGACAACAACTTCCCTGATGTTATGAAGGCCTTTGTTAGAGCTAAAGAGATGATGATGATCGATGGCAAGAGGTTGTTGTCATGACATCCGCCTTTTTGGAATGAGTGTAACACTCTACTCTCTTTCTCAAACGCAAAGGAAGTCTAGAAGGTGTTATTTTTAGAACAAAAGATTTTTTTGCGGAGTATAGCGTGCTCAGATATGAAGAAGAATCAAGCAACCTCTCCAAGTTAATTGGGTGGAATCACCATTGTAGGCTCTCTAGTTCAACTTTGATGGCAGTAAGTTAGGGGATTAGGGGTTCAACCTGGGAGTAATTTGGATACATGGCAATGGGATATAATATTTGCAGGGTAGAGCAACACATAGGATTTCATGGTGTGAAATTTATTGAAGCTTAACTATGTAGTTGCTTGAGACAAAGGCTACAAGCACATTGTTGTTAGAGGAGATTGTCTACCACTTATCTTTAACCCGAGGTAGAATTTAGCTTTAGAAAAACTAATTTTTTCGCTTGGTTTTACTTTATTTTTTGTCATTTTTCTCATGTTTATCGATTGGGAAATAAAGTGACTCACACTTTGGCTCCTCTCCAACCAAACGCCATTTGTAGGAGGATTTGGATAGATGAGGGATTATATGCTATTTGTGATTTGGTCACGGCTTACGACTGAACTTTGTACTGTATTTGACTTTCATTAATGAATGTTTCTGAATTTATTCCAAAGGAAAAAAAAAAACCATTTCAGAAATACAAGGTAAAACATAATGTATTTATAGTCAATTAATTAAATTTATGCAAAGCCTTTCAAGTTATTGTTACTAAAATTACGAAAACAAATAGAATTATCATCATTGGTTTAGCCTTTTTTCAAGTAAAGATCAACTTTTTTTATAAAAAAAAATAGTGCAAAATCATTATTAATTTAAAATATATAGTCAGTAATATAAACTTTTTAAAATAAAGATTTAAATACGTTGCTTAAATTATGATACTAAATAAAATTTTGAATTCTTTTCATAGAGTATTATTATGAAACAAATATATTCTTAGTAATATGATATGCTTCCACAACCATATTATTCAAATTAATTTAGAAGACATTTTGCATAGAAAATATAATATTCATTCTATAATCTTTTCATTAATTTCTAATTTTTATTTGAATTAATAATTGTTATAAAAAAATTTCCAAAAACCAAATTACATAAAATCATCGAGAAACTTCTGTTGCACACCCAAGTCGTTAAATATTAGTGCTATCAAATCAAAAACAAAATATTGTTAAATGTTAGTTAGAAAATGAAAACGATAGTACTATCCTATGATTTTGAAGCGTTAACTACCATTTTTGCTGGATAAAAATTGAGCTCCAGTCTTTCACAAATTCACTGTATTTTCAATTTTCTTCCACTAGCACTAATTACTGTTTGCATGGCTGACCTAAAAGTAAGTTTAATTTCTTCCTGGGTTATCTTCATCATCATCATCCTCCACATATGGTGCGGTTGCCCCATCACAATATCTTTTCCTCTCTCCTCCTTCCTCAATTGGGTCCCTTTTTCTTGTTTATTCTTGTGCCCCCACATAATCCACAGAAAAATTATGCCCCAAAATTCAAATATCTACCGCCCTTTCAATTATTTTACAACCTGGAGTTGGTGGGCGATTCTTCAATTTGCTCATATTGACCTTGAATCTCGATTATTTTAGGTCATAGACCATGGTTGGGTGTTTATACAATTACATAGTTTTCAATTCCTCGGTGGGTCAACGGATGCTTTGGCTTTAATGGTATGTTGTCTTAATCAATCCCTAATTATTCATTTTTATGTAGTAATTATGGAGTAATTGCTTGCTTTTATATGTGGGTATTGCATAATTTGCATTTCCTAGTCTTTCATCAGCAAGTTTTGTTTCTACCCTACTATGTTAATGTTTCTTTATCCATGCAATTTAAATTTGGCCTTAATTTGTGGTTTGGAATTGCCAATTCCAACTGGGTTTGCTGTAATTAGGCCTCTAACAGTGTTTATGGGTCCCATTTGATGCATTTTTAATTCCCAACTTGGCAATTTTTTAGCCTTTTGAAGTCATTGCTTACTGGTGTGTGATTCTTCTTTTTCTTGTTTTATAATGCTGGAAAATGATAGTGTTTTGAGTAGTTTATTTTGTGATGTTGTCTGTGACAAATGGATGGATGTCCTACCAATGCATGAACCATAATTTAAGTCTAAATCTAGCTCTATAAGTGGGTCCCGTGGAGCGATCGAGATCCAGATGTAGGCAGTTTTACCGAATTGCGAAAAGAAATACTTCATTTGTGCCTTAGGACAGTTGAAGGCTTAGTTCATTGAAAATGACCTTATATTTGTTGCATAATTATTCTTTTTCTTAGGGGGGGTTTGGTTTTTTTGGTTTAAAAATGTTCCACTAATATCATGCTTATGTATTTTTTGCATATAGAGACGTAGAAGGCAGGACCATTTGGGATTATTTTTGTGCAAGTTGGAGTTGTAAAGAATCTATTCAGCATTTGAGCTTAATGCTTGGTATGTCTTATCTCCCTGGAAGTGTGCAGCTAGCAGTTTCAAATACCAATGCCTTATAACAAACACTTCACATTGGTGATTATGTATCACCATTCCACCAAAAAAGTAGCTCAGTAGGTGCTGCTACTTTGCTTTTTATTGCCGCCCGTTTTTCGTGATTCTTGGCTTGTACTACTACAGTTGACAACATGAGAGCTAGACGGGGAAGACGCTCAGAGGTACGTGGTTTGGGAGCTATTTTGGTTGTTTATAACTTGTCGAGGATGAGTGTTTTGTTGATGACTTGAATATGTGTATGTATGTATAGGCTTTTTGGCCGTCCTTGGTGATGAAGAAATGGCTAAATATCAAACCTAACGAGCAGGAGTTCAGTGAGGATGATTTCGACACGGAAACCGAGAGCGAGGATGATGGTACGTTTCATTATTTCATGTTGTTGGAAGTTTGTGAGCTGCTACATGTTATATACGCTGCATCATCGATCTAAGTCGGTTCTTGTTTTGGACTTTCTTATCCAGCACCCTCTTGTAAGGATTCCAGATTGAATGATGCCGAGGAACATTCCAATAGTACTCATCTTCGGAACCGTTCAATGACCGCAAATCAAACTTCAGGCAATAACTCCTTTTAGTCTTCTCCTGAATTGGACATGCCTTTCAGTTTGAGGGGCACTCCAAACCCCATATAATAAAACATACCGTATGTCCTTTGGTCTTTCAGAAACGATCACTCTGATGACTACCAATAGGTGTTGGGAGTAGATTGTGTACTTCTGGACCTCCTTAGGCTATATTAGACTCCAGTTAAAACCCGCTTTCTTTTGTTGAAGGAACTTGTTTTTCATCCATGAGCTCTACTAAAACATACAAGTTTATCTTGATTTACCCGGAATTTGCTCCATTTCATATACTCTTGTGGATTTTTCATCATCAAACTTTTTCTTGAATTCAGGTAATACTTCAGAAGGTTACCAGTTGAGACACAGAAGAGGAAATTCTGAAACTTTTCGGTCTCAACTCATCAAAACAAAGGATGTGAGGTTTGCTCTCTAGTTTATCTCTATATATAAATTATTACGGTGTCGTTGCTCTCTTGGTTGACATCTTGTTCTTTTGCAGAGTTACAATAGGGACATGGAATGTTGCGGGTAGAGCTCCATCTCTGGATCTCGAGATAGATGACTGGCTTTGCATGAAAGAACCGGCAGATATCTATATCCTTGGGTAAGTACTGAATTCCCCGGTGCTAATCTTCCAGTGTACTATTTAGGCTGTGATATGCATGAAATAAGGGCTTTTCAGTATAAGTTGATGAAAAAGGTTCCATGGCACAGTATCAAGCATAATTTAGAGAATCTAACTTATATAAGATATTAAACACGCTATTAGGATCCAAACTACTGCATCTGCATTTGATTCGGCCGAGCAAATACCCCACTCAAGTCGGTAGGTGCATTATTGCCATGTGATTCCAACAAAAGATTCTACAAGTCTCTTATAACAACCATAATTAAAGTTTAGTTACATAAAATTGGTATTAAGCTGTGAATTTTATTACGCAAAGGTCAGATGCAATGTTCTTAAACGAAGTTTTGGACAAGGGAATATCTCTAAGAATATCCCTAATCATGATTTCTACGCACAAAACTTGGGAAGGGTTTAGGACTAATCCCCTTAACGGCAACCTTCGTTCATAATTGCCTTATATCTTTGTCTTTTTTTGTACTTATTTGCCTAAACCTAAAGATTGGTGAAAGCATGGATGATTCATCCCATTGGATAAGCATGCACACAACCTAATCTTGAACATTTACGTTGAAACTAGAATCTTTTTTCCTGATACATTGAAACTAGTATCTTTGAATGCAATACATCTTCGATAATATTTGATGAGTTCGGATAATTTCAAGTTTACAAAGGCTAACGAGTAAGGAACATTCTAAACCTAATATCCTTTGAGATTCAATAAAATTATATGAATCTTTGTAAAGAAGATTAGCGTGGTTGCATCCAAATGCAGAAGAATTAATCACTTCATATGAATATTGCCAAAGGCCATAGGATTTGGAGATCCAGATATGTGCTTCTTCTGTAAGAGGATTCAATTTCCCAAATTATTTTTTCTTCATTCATCTTCACTAACCATGTGAATTTCCTAAAAGATTGTACATGGTGAAAGTACCTTTGTTTTGCCCCCTTCTATACTCAAGTTTTCTTCATGTATGGTTGGCAACGAAAAAGTTCATAACCCAAAGAGATTAATCTTCGTAAAACATGTACCATTAGCAATATTGAATGGTTTCTTACCATCCCATCAAAGAAAAGGTTGCTCAACATCTAAGACATATTGTTAAGAGTATAAAATCCATTCATGGGCCCTCGACCATCAGTTTAAGCTTTTGGTGGAGCGTACATGATATCAATCTTTATGAACAAAAGATCTCATGTTCGATTCTCAACAACTCCCATGTTCATTACACAAGGTTAGGGAGAGCCTTTTCAGCATCCATACTTCAAGCCCAAAAATTTGGGCTTTCGCATATGGGGGGCTTCACATAGGGGGGGGGGGGGCATGTTAGAGAGTATAAAAAACATTCATGGCCTTCCACCATCAGTTTAAGCTTTTAGTTGAGACGGTTCTTGCACAAATACGGAAGCAAGCGGGTCATATCTTGATTTTTTGAAACGTGATTTGTCTGAAATAATCCAATTCCGACCATTCATGTGTCTAGTTGTCTCTTGCTATTTCCATGAATACATGAATTGCATATATGCTTATATTGGTTTTTCCACTCCAGTTTTCAGGAGGTTGTCCCGTTGAGTGCTGGAAACGTTCTAGGAGCGGAGGATAGCAGGCCAATTCCAAAGTGGGAGGCACTGATCCGTAAAACCCTAAACCGGAATTCAGAACCCGAGCTATACAAAAGCCTTAGTGCTCCTCCTTCTCCCATTTTAAGGTCATCATCAACTTTGGACGCTCTTGCAGTTGAGGCCAACATCCCCCCACTCGGGCTTACTAACAGGGAGCAGATGGCCAAGTTAAGCATGGCTTTTGACTTAGGAAGGCATGAATTGAAGGAGGTAAACAGTGAGGAGAAGAAGTCCCTGATAAAGCGGATATATGGAATAGACAGCGATAGAAGGATAGAATGGCCTTACCTCTACCCAGTAGTAGATGCAGCAGCAGCAGTTCTTTCTTCTACTTCAAAGCTGCGCCGTGTCACCAGCAGCTGTGGGAGGGTGGGTTTTTCATGGTTGGAGAATCCGGTAGTGTTTGATCGAAACTTGACACTATCGAATGGCAGTGGGTTGAAAAGAGTGCAATACAGTTACGCAAGTTTGATTTCAAACAACCCGGAAAGGCCAGGGGATATTGATGAATCTGGCTCGGATGCTTCGGACGAATTTTCTGCAGAAGAGGATGATTCTTTCTTTGATCTGCAGGGGGAGGATAGTTTGGTGGGCTTGGATGAAAAAGACGTTGACTCGAGTCCTAGATATGTGCGCATCGTCAGCAAGCAGATGGTTGGAATCTATATATCAGTTTGGGTTCGGAAGAAGTGTAGGAGACATATAAGCAACTTGAAGGTCTCTCCTGTCGGAGTTGGCCTCATGGGCTACATGGGGAACAAGGTAGTTCCTACTTTTCAATTACTTCATGTTCGAAGAACGGTTTGAAGTTTTGAATCCATAGATTTTACCAAACTAGCAAACATCCACTCTGCGTTCATGTTAAAAGATCCAAATCCAACCCTCCAAAATCCTGCCACTAGGCAAGATACGGAAGATTCTAATGTAGCACTCTAACGCCTAAATTTGCTATTTAGAGAGACTGGCTCCAAATGACCCAAGTTTTAAAAAACCTTTCGCTACCTACTACTTCATGGAAAAGAAGTAGAAAATGTCTAGTGATGCATTTTGCTTTAGTCCGTTCTAGTCTAAGTTGAAAAGACAATCATTGCTCAACTACCCAAATTATGGACATTCTTTTTGTTAAGCTCCGATTAATTGCATGCTTATCTGCAGGGCTCCATTTCTGTGAGCATGTCCCTTTATCAGTCACGGCTGTGCTTCGTTTGCTCCCATCTTACCTCGGGACACAAGGATGGAGATCAACACAGACGTAATGCAAATGTCTATGAAATCCTACGCCGTACCCGTTTCTCATCCATCAATATTGATGATGACCAGCCACGTACTATTCCTTGTCATGAGTAAGCATACTTTCCCTCACTCTTCTTCATTCATGTTGGTGATTCAATTGAAAAAGGTTGAAAATTTGTGGGAAAATGGCAGTCATAAAGTCTTTCGGTTTTTATGTTGTTCAACTCAGTGTTTGATTGACATTATATATGCCAAAATCCTCATTTGGGGGAGTGCCTTTGCAGGGCTCAAATAGTTATAATAGAGTATTACCTAACTTTATGGCCTTGTCATAGCATGAACAACTTTTGGAAAAAAGAATCATTTCATGGTCTTTTATAGATCCTTTACTCAAAAAGCGGCAGTTTTTTTATTGGTTAGAAAATGTAGGAAAATCCACAGATTTTAAACTGCATTTGGTTTTACTGTTAACAGCCAGATATTCTGGTTTGGAGATTTGAATTACCGTGTCAATATGACGGATTCCGAGATAAGAAAGCTTGTTGCTAGCAAACAGTGGGATGAACTTATCAACAATGATCAGGTGAGGCTTCAGAATACTTTCATCATTTACCTACTCAAACGCTTGCAGAACATTAAACTTCCAACATTCTAAAGTCTTTGTTGTGTGGGTGAGGAACCTACATATGTCACCAACAGCCCTAAACCCTAAACCAAAAAAAAAAAAAAAAAAAAACACCACCTACTTACCCGAAAATTATGATGTTTAGGGCTTGGTGAGTGTACTAGAGAAGCGGAGCTTGCTTCAGTATTTCCTGTAAATGTTTACAGTATTTTTATTAGATCATGGTTTTTGGCTGCAGCTTAGCAAAGAGCTGCGCAGTGGGCATGTGTTTGAAGGATGGAACGAGGGACCAATAACCTTCCCGCCTACTTACAAGTATGAAATCAACTCCAATAGATTCGTCGGCGAGGACCCTAAAGAAGGAGAGAAGAAGAGATCGCCCGCATGGTAAGTAGGATGCCTTTGACCTCAGCTTTGTCAGAAGATCCATAGAACTGTAGACAAAATTGTGCGTTGGACCGAATTGTGCTTTTTGTAAGATAGTTGTGTTAGATATCAGTCTAGATATTGCCAATGGAATTCATATCACATAGAAATT
This sequence comes from Portulaca oleracea, assembly GCA_029582165.1. NCBI lineage: Eukaryota > Viridiplantae > Streptophyta > Magnoliopsida > Caryophyllales > Portulacaceae > Portulaca > Portulaca oleracea. The sequence continues at coordinate 5,677,711 of CM055883.1, read as the reverse complement.
GTGGGGTTGATGGGTCATGCTTATCATGGGCAGTTTGGCGAACCCGACAAAAAGGGTGCATTTGCTATTCTGGCTGATTTCATGGTTTGATTATGTGCAGGTGTGATAGAATACTGTGGTCAGGCAAAGGCATAAAACAGCACTTCTACAGAAGAGCTGAAATGAAGCTCTCAGATCACCGTCCTGTAAGTTCGTCGTTCTCTGTTGAAGTTGAAGTCTTGGACCCGCACAAACTTCAGAGAGCTCTTCACTACAACCGAGCTGCAATTCATCCCGAAGTGTTCCCCGATGACTGCGAGAACTTGTAGTTTCTACTGATATTAAGGTACTATAACCTTCACATAGATCGATCGTATTTCTACTCACTGCTTGAGATTGTCGAGGAAAATGCTGATAAATTGCTACGACTTGATCCATGCAGGGCGGCGGTTGTGTAAAAGCAGGCTAATCTGTTCCCTCTTGAGCTTCGATGTACGATCTTGCTGGTATGTGACGGGCAAATGCAGTATGTTTAACTCGCATTTGAAACGGATGTCATGGCAAGAAATAACCCTCCTGTCTGTCATGTCAGAAAGTGTGCAATGTTGTTTAGACTGTGTTGTATAATAGTTTGATCAGAAAAACTACAGGTTTTGCAGTGTTAGCTGTTACTTTTTAAGGATTAGAACTAAACTGTACAGGAGGAAGTGCTTTGTTTTTCTTCTTTTTTGGTGGGTAGGGAAAATTGGTGCCCAAATAATCTAAATTATACATCCTGTGTAAATTTTAAAGTTTGGTTATTTTGCTCAAATTACATATTTTCCATTTCCTCTTCATATGGATGTGGCCTTTTTGAGTTCATCAGAAAGTTTTGTATACTTTGTATTTGTGACCTTTATAACAACATTTTTATGTATTTGGTGCTTATTTTTTGTTAGATTATTGAGGTTTCTTCTATTGTAGTATTTAGAGGGAAGGTGTTTCCTCAATGTTCCACCTAACACACCTTTGACAGTTGGTGCCAAATTGTGGTGGAGGCAACTAAATAGCTAATAGGCTTTTTTGGCAGTGGGAAATTTGAGTGGAAGAGACTTTTTCTTCCAAATAAGAGTTCACTAGATCTTTGCAATGTTTTTGTTTTGTGTGTGGGTGAGGTTTTTCTTTTTGAGGGGGGGGGGGGGGGGGCTAATGGAATAAAAGCATTGAAATGAGAGAAACAATCATACCGGTGCGTCCAATCCGAATACCCGAATTTGTCTGATTAGGAAAAAATTAGTTTGGTCTGATCTGATTACCAGAATTTGTCCGATCAGGAAAAATTTCAGTTTGGTCCGAACCCGATTGATCGAATATTTTGATACAATATTTCTCTTTTTCTATTATCCGAACCCGATTTTGACTCGATTTTAGCTCCGTCCGAATTATTCAACTCGGTTTGACCCGAAAAACACACTGTCTGGACATCAATTTCTCGTCTGAATGTTAACATTGACCGCACCCGAAATTTTGCTTGCGCTATTTACCACCTTAAATATAGCACGATTAATACTTTCTCTGTTCCATAACAATTATTATTTTAACTATTTTTTCTTCACAATATTTGTGATTTTACATTCATAATACCTATATTACCGATTCTACCCATAATAATTAATCATCTCTTTAAGATTTTCCCCTCACCTTGGGCTTGTCAAATTAATGGATAAATTGAATTTATCAGTTTTTACCTAAATATACCTAAATTACCAAAACTTACCAAAAATTACCTAAGTTAAAAAAATTGATATATTATGATAAATTTAACAAAAGTTACTAAAATTTACCAAAAGTTACCAACGAATTTGACACACCCTAAACGTGTCAAATTCATAGGTTTTGGTAAGTTTTGATAACTTTTAGTAAATTTTGGTAATTTTTGTCAAATTTATCGTAATATATCAAAATTAACTTTTTTTATTTTTTAACTTTGATAATTTTTTTATAAATTTCGATAAATTTTTAATATATTTAAGTAAAAATCAGTGAATTTTACAGAACTAATGCATGCTACTTGCTCCTATTTCTCTCTTCCCCGTTAAAAGCAAAGAAAAATCTGCCTAGATATTAGTTAAGTAATTACCTTAGTACTTGTACTTCCCCATAGACCTCAAAAGACAAGTAATATAGAACTTTTTACCTCACCTAATTAAACCCCAAAAGAAGTTACCATGGCCACAAAAACACAAGCTACAACAAACATTAATAACAGAAGCCTAGGAGCAAAGTGAGCTCATTTGTCTAAAACTCAAGTAATCTCACTATACAATTTTTTTTGACCAAAAGTTTGGTAAGGTTAGCTGCATCAAACCCTTGATTGTAGAGTGAAACACAAGCCAATCACATTGGCAAATGCATAGGACAAACACATACAATACAACTCAAAGCAACTTTTAGTTTTAACCCCTTGAATGACAAAAGTTTGGTTTGAACTTTGAACATCTGCATTACCCAATAAACTAAACTAACCAAATCAACTTGAACCAAGGACATGTTCGAATCCTGATGTTCTTATAGAAATGGAGGTGATATATATTAGCTTAAACATGCAGCTATCCCAGCTTCAAAGCAACCAAATAACACCCTTCAATATACTCTTCTCTTTAACCATTCATGGGGTTTCTGAAATTGCCAGTATTTCTCACTTTACTTCTGAACTGTGTCGTGATTTCGAGCCAAGATGGGCTTGGTTTAGTGCCCAATTTTTACAAGGAATCTTGTCCATTGGTAGAAGACATTGTCGCGAATGTTGTGAAGAGCAAAGTTCTCCAGCAGCCTCGCGTGGCGGCTCAGTTACTTCGGCTTCATTTTCATGATTGTTTCGTCCTGGTTAGCAACCTTTATATTCTTATATATTCCGTCTGATTAATAATTTATTCGCCTGTGATTAGAATGTAATTATGGGTATCGTTTGTAAAATCAAGGGTTGTGATGGATCAGTGCTGTTAGACAGCAATGGTGGGATAGTGAGTGAAAAGTTGGCAACTCCAAACAAGAACTCATTGAGAGGTTTTGAAGTCATAGATGAGATCAAACTCGCAGTGGAAGAGGCATGTCCTATGACGGTTTCTTGTGCTGATATTGTCGCCATTGCTGCTCGAGACTCCGTTGTTTTGGTATCTTTTCTTTTTTTCCTTTGCGAGCTTTTTGCATAACTTATTCAGAACTTATTTTTCTGAACTTATTCTGTCTGAAATTAAAAAAAATTCCCACTAACTTGTGTTTGTTGGGGTGTGTTTGGGAGGAAGAGAGGAGGACCTACATGGGAAGTTTTGCTAGGAAGAAGAGACTCACTAACAGCAAGCATTGATGCTGCCAACAAGTTCATCCCAACACCAAATTCATCGTTGGATGCTCTCATTGCCAACTTTAACCAACAAGGTCTTGACATCAAAGACCTCGTTGCACTCTCTGGTAATTTTTTTTTTCGTGACTCACATAGGATAAATGTTCTCTTAAACTTATTTTAACTGAACTTATTTTCCCTTCAACTTATCCGATCAAACAATAAGCCATGTTCCAAACTTATTGACTGAACTCGTGATCACAGGGAGTCACACAATGGGGGTGGCTCGCTGCGTTAGCTTCAGGCAGCGAATCTACGACACGTCATACCGCGAAAACATCGACGACACATACTACCCATTCCAGAAATCCCTGCGTTCGATATGCCCGGAATCAGGCGACGACAATCGACTGGCACCCCTAGACTACGAAACACCATCGTACTTCGACAACTACTACTACCGAAACCTGCTAGAGTACAAGGGCCTCCTGCACTCTGACAATGTCCTGCTGTTTGAAAGCGAGGGGAGTAGAGAGGAGATCACAGAACGAGTGTGGGCATATGCGACGAACAGGAAGTTGTTCTTTGAGTCGTTTGCGAGCTCGATGATCAAAATGGGGAATATCAATGTGTTGACTGGGGAGGGAGGAGAGATTAGAAAGGATTGTAGGTATGTCAATGCTTGAAGTTTTGGGTAGGAAATGTAAGTTAAGTTGCAGGGGACTGAAGAAGGGAATGTCAGACTGTCATGTATATAATGTACACACTTGTGATTGCTATTGCATAAGTTTTAAAAAAGTTACTCCAAGGTTCTCTAATATTTGGGAAAACTAATTTTTGATAACTCAACTTTTCAAAACTCATTTTGAGATACCTTTACTTTTTGGATTAATAATTATTTAGTGTTTTTCCAGCCATCAATTTTTTTAAGAAGAAGAATAAGGGCATTTCGATCACTTAACTAAATTGATTACCGAAAAAATACCTAATAATTTCTAACCCATAAAGTAAGGATACCCAAAATTAGTTTTGAAAAATTGAGATACCTAAAAAACATTTCAACAAAAAATTAGGGTACTTCCGAATAACTTTTTGATAAGTTTTTAAGTGCAAAATTTATCAGAATTAGGATTATATTTAGAGCTAGCAAAAAACTGTCCGACCCAAATTACCCGAACCAGAAAAAACTAGGTCCAGACATAAACTTTTCTTCCGAATTTTGAAATTAACCAAATTTTCAGACATGAAATTTCTTTTTTTCTAATATCCAAACCCAATTTTAGCTTTATCCGAATTGTCTGACCAGACCCAACTCGAAATAAAATCAGACCTGGACAGAAATTTCTTGTCCAAATTTTAACATTGATCAAATTTGTCCACCCCAAATTTATCCAAACACAAATTTTTAACAGCGCTAAATTTATATTCCAGGAAGTACCGAAGTATCATGGTCTTATACTGACAAAAATTTCAGAATCGTCAAAGCCAGAAAAAACCAAGTCCAAATACAGATTTTTCGTCCAAATTTTCAAATTGACAAAATATTTGAACATAAATTTTTTCTTTTCCTTATTATCCAAACCCAATTATAACTTCATCCAAATTGTATGACCCAACCCAGTCTAAAATATAATGAGAGCCCAACATGAATTTCTAATCCAAATTTTGAGATTACGCGATTCTGTCCAGCCCAAACCTACTCAGACCGAAATTTTCACCAACGCTAGCTGAGATCGCTGTCTTGAACTATCAAACTGCGAGATTTTCTATCAGGTTGTCCTAACTAGTTTATAACAAACTGTCTATTTCCCCTGCGTTATTCTATCCAACCTTCAAGGTTTTAACTGGTACAGAGGCTAAAACCACTTCAAACTGACAAGAAGCAAAGATTAGAATGACCAAATAACCAAAAACTTGGTCCTAAAAAGTTTACAGGATTCACCCATTTTCATTGAAATCTGAACCAAAGAATAGTAGGAAAAGGGAAGACATCATCAGAACGGAGTTTCTTTCTCATCCACAGCCCTTATTTAGGACTGTGTTGGAAGGTGTCCTAAGATAATTTTCCATATTTCATCATTTGATGCTTCCTTTTTACTGCCCAAATAATCCATGAAACAAAAACATGTGTAAAAATGTTGGAAAAATATATAAACAATATAGAATGATTGCTCAGTGGTGGCAAAGTTTATTTTGGTTCGATTCTGCCAGCTATTTTCCTCAACGTTCTTCAGAAGAGGGAGCGTGATATCCTCATCGCAATCACAAAACTTCATCAACTTCGATACAGAAATAGACGAAAAAACAAACAGAAGAACGAAAAAAGAAATCTTTGAAACTCAAGGCATCAGTTCTCCAAGGTGAATAAAAGCATCACTGAATTGAATCAGATGCAAAAATACCCATTATGAAATGGGATTCATCAAATGCCCAATTTGTTATTTTAGCATAAATCAACAAATATAACCCCTAAAAAATAGAAATTGAAGTGAAAAGGGACATCAGTTCTCCAAGGTGATTGACAACAAGGTAAATTCAGACGCAAATTACCCATTTGAAGATAAGAGATTCATCAACTGCCCCAAATTTCAAACCACGTACAAACCCTAAAAATGAATTTTAAGGGAAAAGAGAGGATCAGAACCTGTCGGGATTCATCGTGTCATCACTTGAAATCAGTGGATTGACAGACTTATGAATTTCTAGCATCACTTCCCCACACAAATAATCTCCCAAATTACCCGAATTTCAAACACGAAATATGCATCAAAACAGCGAAATGAAGAGGAAATTGAATAATGGAGCTCAGAACTTCTTAGAGGGTTGTGTTTACCGTCACCGAAGAACCCCAAATCAAGAGGCCATCTACGGTACACAATAGTTGTTCATCACTGCAAATCACCGATTAAAATAAGAATTTTCGGAAAGAAATCGTGAGAGAAACGAGAGATCATAAAAAAAAATGATCTGAGAAATACGAAAGAGAACACCAGAGGAAGAAATAGACGATGATGAAGATGATGGATGGAGGCGATGATTTTATAGTGGGAGGAAGAAAAATGCACGACGGAGGCAGAGCCAACCGAAACCCTAAACCCTAGAAAAACCCTAATTTCGCGGGATGAACGAGCCCGTTGGGAGGAAAAACCCTAACTTTGGGTTGGGCTACGCTTATTTGATGGAAGTCCTGACGCGGAGAGATCAGTAAGCCCATCTTGATTTTTTTTTATTATTATTATTTTTTTTCTATATCTATATCTATATCTATATCTATATCTATACCTATAATAAAAAGGAGAGTTTCCGCCAACAATTGTTGTCATTGTGAAGGCAGGCTGGTTGGTTGATGAGTCACGGCACAGGTGTCTTCCGCTCGACTGCTCCAATGTGCCTCCTTATTTTAGTATTTACTTTCCGCAGTAATTTTCCATCACATCTTCCTCCATCGCATCTAGCTTCCTCTGTAAAACTCCATCTCTATATCTCTATAACTCCTTTTGTTAAAAGAAAGAGGCTGTAAAAGAAAGAGGCATTTGAAGAGGGAGAGACTCAGGGACATAAAGATAGATGGCGGTGGAATGAAAAGGAGCACCAATGCGGTGAAATGTGCTGTGAGTCGGTGACTTTACAACACTTGATTTTGCTGTGGCGTGGAGCATCATCGTCAGTGTCTAGGCCTAGGGCTTTCAACTTTCTTTTTTGTTTTTTTTTATGGAAGTGTTTTTATTTTTCATCAATTTTTTAGTATTTACTATTTCTGTCTCATATTATTTGTCCTTTTATCTAAATTTTTTGTCCCAAAATATTTTTCCAACGGGTCAAATGTATTTCCAATTTGAGTAAGAACATGAATTAGGTGTAGTTCGGATTCAGGTAAATACGGATCATTGCATTTCATGTTCGAGTAAATATGGATTGGATGTTATTTAACAATAGAAAAGGCTAAGAATCTTTAACATATGATAATTTTCAAAGCATCATAATTTATATGAGTATGAAAACTAAATCATTGTGCATTGTATTTGAAAGTGGATATGATATTACATACAAATTATATAAAATTGTTGATGTTTGTAATTTTCGTACTAGCTTATTACACTTCACTGTAAATCTGTGATGGTTTGGGTACCCGAATCATAAAATTTATTTTAATTTGGTCGGGCGCCCGAACCGGAAAAACAATTTGGGTATTCAGTTCGAATACTGGTTGACCCCTAGCCAAAATTGGGTACCCGAATTACTCAAAATTAAAATAATAATAATCAAAGCAAAATTAGTGGCTTTAATTATGAAAACGAATTACTCGAATTAGCCAATATTCAAATGTATTCAGCATAGTGTGATTATCTTTTTTTTCAAATAATAATAAAATTAGTCGCTTTAATTATAAATTTATAAATTTAAATTAAAAATAATAAAAGTGAAAACTCATAATATTAAACTACTTGGGTCTTTTGGTTCGCTGGTATCCGATTCGAAACTTTCAGATACCCGAAACTTCCGGGTACGGTTCGAGCGAGGGTACAATCGACATGAAGTTTCAGGTACCCGAAAAAATTATCCAATTAGTTCAGGTACCCCGTCCGTAGGATTGTTGATTCACTGGTATCCGATTCGAAACTTTCAGATACCTGAATCGGGGACTGGACGTCTATTTAACTGTCAAATACAAAAATCTACCCGGTCCGTAGGACGGGTAGTCTTTCTAGTATTAATAAGATACTATTCTTTTCCTTGACTATTATAGTTCCATTGTTGTTGGTGTGAAGCTTGCTAGCTTGCCTACTTACTTGTTTCTATTACACGTGAATTTATTTTTTTGCCTTTGAGTATAATAATTATTTGTGTTTGAGTTTTCTCACAAATTTATTATTTCCCCCTTGGGTATAATAATTAATCAGCAGTTTGCCTTTAACTTATGTTCACACATAAATTTACTATTTTTCCTTTGGGTATAATAACTAGGCAATATAGGTCAGATGTATATCTGGTTAGGGTAAACACCAGTCTGACATATTTTGATTTCAAGTAAATTTCTTTATAAAAACATGACCCGATTGTATTTCAAATTAAGGTAAATACGGGTCAAATGTTTTTTGATAGGAAAAATTCTTTTTTAGAGTAAATACGGGTCAGGTGTATTTTGGTTTCAGGTAAATTTTTCTCTAAAAACATGATTCAGGTGTATTTCGGATTTAGGTAAATACGATAGGGTATATTTCAATCAGGTAACTACGGGTCAAATATTCATTGACAGTAAAAATTTCTTTTAGTTTTAGTAAATATATTTTTATACAATTATAAATTGTTCAATGAAAACGTTAAAATTGTTAATAAATACATTCTTTAAAGAATTTTATGTTAGTCTGAAAACTAAATTGTTGTAAATTGTATTTGAAAACTAAATTGTTGTAAACTGTATTTGAAAAATAAATGGTTCATAATCTAATGTGGATCGAAAAAGGAACTGGACCGATGGGAGTTCGGTCCAGTCCTCGGTCCAAGAAATTTTGTTATTCGGTTTTCGGTCCAACCCTTGGACCAAACTGAAGGACCGACGTTACTGAAATCTCAAGGTGTCTTTTTCGGTCCAGTCCTCCGTCCAGCCAAGTCCTCGAATTCGATCTTCAGTCCTTTCGGTCCAGTCCGAGTCCGATGATGTCCAGCCTAGTCCTCGAATTCAGTCTTCGATCCTTTCGGTCCAATCCAAGACCGATGAACAGCGCAGGAAGCACAAGATATGACATCAACTGCTGGGCAATGGGTTTTCTTTTTACCAAGGAGAATACTAAGTCGATAAGAGCACAAGGCTTCCCTGAAGAAGAGAATCACTGAACCAAGTGGACCATTTTTAGGGTTAATTATAGTTTCATACTCCCTCCGTTCCATATTAATTGTCATAATTTTGACTTTCTCGATCTCCAATGTTACTCTTTGATTGATAATTGCTTATATAATATGTTATAAATAATTGCAATATTATACTTTTATGATAGTATTTTTCGTCAAGAATCTAACGATGGTAATTTTATATGGCAACTTATTGTATATATTAAGAAATTCATGGTTAAATTTTTTAAAATTTGACTACACAATTTCCAAAGACGACAGTTAATATGGAACGGAGGGAGTAGAATGGCCAAAATCAAAATGTACTATAGGCGAATCAAGATTATTCAAGACAATGGATAGCCAGAGAATCAGTTTCTGATAATGTTAGACCAAAACCCAATTTAGACCAGAATATATGCTTGTTCGATTTATCCAACCCAAAAAAAATGCGAAAAAAACCACAAATATCGGAATCTATGCCAGTTCTATATTGCTGATTCAAGTCTATTGTCTAGGCTATATTTAAACACAAAGCTTTCAAGATACGACCGCCCTGAAACGGAATCTTTTCCCAGGAATTGTAAAACAAATACACCAATGCATGTGAGCCACCAATTTTACTCCAATCCAGCCATCCAGATTAGACCCATCGTACAATCATGTCGGATTAAAAATGGTAGATGACAAAATCGACTAGCATTTTGAAAGTCTGATCTAGGTTAGCAGTTAGCACAAGTCACCACAAACCGACATCATTCCAAGCCGCTTAAATGGAACAGACGAGAGCTGGGGGCGCTATTGACTACTATGCTTTGCTCTTGCTTTTCACAATCCGCTGCTGGGTCTTAAAAACTGTGTTCCAACTCCTCTGTTCATAAATCGCATGCCATGAACCAGTAGCTTAAATCGATTTCCTTCTGTAATTCCACAGTTGTAGTTAGGCTGTTTGTGTTTGTTGCAAGTTGTAGGGCATTCCCTTAATCCTTGCACTTGGGACATACCTCTCGTCCTCAAGGATGGGATTTACTGTGTGTTGCAGGAGGTTTCTGGCCCGATTCACTGGAATATACAGCTAACCGAGCTGTCGTCGTGGACCCGCCAAATGGTTTCACCCAACAGGTTTGCTGTCGAAAGAACCGTCAGCTGACGGAAGGAGTTGTGCTCGGGCACTGGAAGGGTGTTTGTGACAATCACTTCTTGGAATAAACCACTTGACAACCTCTCAACAGCAGGTGGACTGCAAAACCAACCATACATCAGAAAAAAGGTTTCATATACTACTGGCAAGGAGGTTATGCCAGTACCCGAAAACTTGCCATTATCCTAATCAAGACACTCCCAAACGTGGCAGCAAAGTATAGTCTCCTATCAAACCCCCCTTGCTCCTTACCAGAAAGTGCTGATGACACCACCAACTCGTGTGTGTGAAAGACGCTAAGACGTGTGTAGCGCTGGCAAATTTTCGGGTCCGGGTAAATTTGGGTCGGACAACTTCAGCCAATGCCAAAACTCGGACGAGAAATTCATGTCCAGACCCGGTTTTTATTCGGGTCAACCCAGGTCAGACGATTCGGACGGAGCTATCAAAAACAGGAGTACATTACTGACACAGAATTGATACCTGAAGACAGCATGAGTACAGCAAGCATAGACTTCTCTAGCACCCTCTGCGTGCAACAGTTCTGCACCTTTGGTAATTGTGCCTACAATCACCAGTATGTTTCAATCAGCTACACAAATATCCTCCACCAAAATGCTTAATATCCTTGAATCTCACTTTCTTGGGATTATTGACAGTTATTTATTTCAATAACTTAACGGTATGGTGAAGAAATCAAAGACCTAAACCAGAGTTTCCAATGCATCCATCCCTAAATTATGCAGTGCACGTTATGATGCATGAGATTATAAAGCAAGAAAATCCTAATAAATTTCACTCAGCTACAAATCCTACGAGCACAAATGGATAAGTAAACTGCTTTTATATCTAACCGAAAAGCAAGAAAATACTAGTAGGCACGGGCTTACCTGCAGTATCTATCATGTCATCCACCATAACAGCAACCTTTCCCTTCACATCTCCAATTAGATTCATCACCTGGGCAAGAATATTTACATAGATCGCCACTAGTTACTTTCACAAGTAGAGTATATCTATAGATGCTGAAAACTGACATATAAAAGACTCGGCATTAACGGCAATGCCTCAAACAGCACAAGGTTGGACATGGCCACTCAATCCATGGTAAGTAATACACCAAAAAAAAGTTTCCTTTGCCACAGATCAGCAACACCCTCTTCAGTCATCTCCAACTTACCAGAGTCAGTGACATTACAGAGATCATATATAGCTTTGAACATTTCTTAAAAAGAAGCTGTCAAGCAAAACCTTCAGAAGATTTTGATGACAAAAGTGTAACAAAGTATGTAACAGTAAATACAAAATGGAGACTAAAAAAGGTGACATGACTAGCAAGGGTAGAATGACAGGGGTAACTGTAAGCCTAGTTACATAGCTAATTCCTCTTAAGTCTTACCACCTACTCAATGTTTCATAAACAGATTGAAATCACTCCACGTTCTCATCCTTCAAACAACAGCTACATAGAGGCACTGATGCTAGTAAGTAGGTTGCAAACTAATTTGCCTCATATAGTCATATGATAGCCAACCAAATGTAATGGTTTTAATCAGCAAGAGTTGATCAGGACGATAAGAGCCCGTCTATATTATTCCTAAAACTTATAATATCATTATCGTTTACTCCATCTACAATTAGCTCTCCCATCACCTCAATTAAGCACAATATTATGTCTCCTCCTCACCCTTGCCAACATTTCCTTGTGGAAAGGAACATCAAACTAAGGCAGTCAATTCTTTAAATGCCCACACCACGCTCGCATAATGTATTCACGCACCAAAAGAAACACCATACGGTATGCCACACTGCAAACCATGTAACATGGATATGAAACCACGTCATCACCCTTTCTGCACTCTTGCACTTGGGCGGCCAAACTTTCAAGGTCCTTGAAGCAGCATGGCTCATTATGCCTAGTGCCTTCCAATATAGATTTAAAAGGCTCTCAATACTCTACCTCCATAACCAGAGACTTTGGGAGCCCCAGTGGGGTGAACGAGAAAAACCAGAGACTTCAGTTTTTATAATACAAAGGTCACATGCCATTCATTCTTACATTAGCGACAGCTTATGTGCAGGTTTCATCCATGGATACATATCCTAGTGCCTGATTGATTCATCTTTATGGAATTTGGCAGATCTACATAGGGGTGTCAAGTGGCCTACTCCTACTACTACTCCTACTCCTATCTCACCTTCAAGTGTCATGAATACAACGCGTAATAGACTTTTGCAACATGACAGACAACTCACTTTCTCATGTAAATTCTCTAAAAGCAAATTACCTCAGCTACATTGTGTGCCTGTCGTCTTTTATCGACAATGGCTAAAGGTGCATCAGATAACTTCTTAGCAAATGCACGGGCCCTTGCAACTCCTCCAACATCAGGGGATACTACGACCAAGTCACCTGAATCAATACCCTTGCTTGCTAAATAATCAAGGATCACGGGCTGCAATCAACCAAAAGAAATTCAGCATACTTGAAAGTTAACGGTTTAGAATACATAGAAAACAATAGTGTAACTGCTACCTGACAGTATACATGGTCCACAGGAATATCAAAGTATCCCATCGACTGCCCAGAGTGAAGGTCACAAGCCAAGACCCTGTTCGCACCTGCTTCGGTAATAAGGTTTGCAACTAGTTTGGCAGCAATAGATTCACGCCCCTGAGTCTGAAATCATGAGGGAGAAATCACAATATAGCATGGTAGTCCTCTTCAGTTATGGACATTTTAAGGTGACAAGTCAAAGGCATGAGTTATGAGGAAACATCTTAAGAATCAAACAATTGAGCAGGTGGACTAAATTGCAATTAAAGCATTACTCGTGACTCGTCAATTCTTACTCCAACTACTCTCTTCTGACCCCTAAGTCCTAACCCGAAGAACCCGCATGAATAAGAACAAGAATTGAATATTTGAAGGACTGAAAGGAATCCACCAATAAATGAATAATGAAAGAAAATGTCACTTGCCTTCCTATCTGCTCGAGCATACCCAAAGTATGGAATAACCGCTGTAATATTTTTGGCAGATGCTCTGCGACAAGCATCTATCATAATCAGAAGCTCCATGAGATTCTCATTTGCAGGAGGGGAGGTCGGCTGAATCAGAAACACATCACATCCTCTAACACTCTCTCGCAGCTGCACATACACTTCACCATCTGCAAACCGCTTGATGCTTATCTTTCCCAGCTCTAAACCCATATACCATGCAATTTCCTAAAACGTCAAGCATCACCCCAAAATTGATGAATAAAAACGCTTACACTGTTGAACTAATAATAAGTTAAACCCCAAAACTTGAATTCACCTTAGCCAGTGCAGGGTTAGCCAAGCCAGAAAACAGTTTCAGCCTTGTACTACTCCTATTTACTGAATTCTCCCGGCGCTTTGAGTGCAAGAACTTCGATAGGCTTTGCTCATTAAGGACCGGGACAGATGGCTTTCCATTTACCAATTTCGACGGATCACCAACATTACATTTCTGAATCAAGGAAAAACATACTGATGACTTTACAAGAAATAACCGAAGCTGAGCTTCACACCTTCAGAATCACAACATTTCGTCATTTTTTTGGTCATTATCATATTCAGAATTCAAAATTCATTTCTACAACTGAAAACTGAAATCACAAATTGCAAAGGCGAAACTTAAGAGCTTAAATCAAATAAAACAAAAAGTTCAAACTTACAACGCAAAAGGGAGGTAAGAGACGAGGAGTAGGAGTGATGTTGGGGCAGAAATGCATGGAAGACGATGAAGAAGATGAAGAAGAAGAGAGGGATGGCAAGCGAAGCGACAAAGACGCCATTGATGGAGTGTTGAGAGACGAAGAAGATAGGGTTAGGGTTCCACAGAGACGAAGAAGTGAGTCTTCCTCTCTCTGTGAGTCTTCCTGCGGTGAGGAGATTGCGGAGAAATGAAATGAAGTGTTGGAATTCGGGAAGACGATGAATGAATTAGACAAGTGGCTCCAGACGGCATAGAGCTGCAACGACGTCGTTTCGTTATTTATTTCTGTTTTTGTTTTTGTAAGGATTCCTTTCCACTTTTTGTCATTGCGTTTTTATTTTCTTCTCCTCGTAATTAAAATCCAATCGTATCCTCCACTTGCGCGCTTTTTTTGGACGCGCACGTCATAAATAGCCCAACCACGTCATCCCCGTTCGATTCCTCTTACCCACATCTTTTTCACTAAACTCTAAAATTATTTCTCTTCCTTTTTTTGAGATCGAAAATTTATTTATCCTCATTAGATAATGTTTAATTGGAAAAAAAAATTGAATGGTTCAAAATTAGTCGGACTTTTTCTATTAAAACAATAAAAAATACGATGACGATTTGATGTTAAATGGAATTGGAATTTGTTTTCTTGAAGATAATCCAACTTGACAAAGTTGAATCAATTGTACCGATTTCATATCCTATATCGTGATTTCCAGTTTAACCTCTCTTTGGTGAAAATCGCAGTTGACCAATAAGGACACAACTACTATTGTGGTTGTGGTTGTTGTTACCAAGCGACTGTCAAACTGATGTTGAAGCTGTTGGCATTGCACCTGTCTCACCAGTGCAGGGGGAGTTCTCGTGGCGTGGATATCATGCCCCTAAGTTCCTACACGTCTTCTTCAACACATGTCTAGATGTCATGGACTTCTGACCAGAAGAGTATGGCATGAAATGCATCCTCGTCACTTGCTCAACATCTCGGGCAATAGCTATCTGGTGCAACATGTCTAAATTGGAGTAGATATTTGGTAGTGAGAATGTGATTGCGCTGTTGCCATCAAAACATTCTTACCCTGGGGATTATTTCGACCTCCCAAATTTTCGGCCAGCAAGCCTCGAAGTCATCAAATTGATATCTGTCCCTAAGAGGTATACATACTTCACAATAAAAGTCCATTGTCATTGAAACACCAAGCTACTCGATCTTGTGTTCTACGGGAGCTAATTGGGGATTGCCAATATTATGTTGCGGTCACGAGCATTAAAAGTAGCCTCTATCAACTTTGCCCTAAATGCATGGCTATCCTGATCAATCAGATCATAAACCCTAGTAACAATTGTATTTGGCGGCTTCGGAGTAGTAGTGTGACGCCCCGGAAATTCAATTATAGAAAGTCAAAGTCAAACTAACGTTAACAGACAAAACTTAGCGAAAGACTTCAAATTTAGTTTGGCCACCGCAGTATCCCAAGGAATACAAGGCAGAAAGGAAAACACATTGTCGCTAACGGTAGCTACTAACAACTCAAAACAACTTTAAGAATTCATAACGAAAACAAAGAAAAGATTCAACGACTTCTAGACTCGTCCTCACTTCTAATTCCTGCTCAAAGACTTAGATCTCCACCAAATCAAAACATTTGAAAAAATGAGGGGAAATCTCAATAATGTCTACCCCTAACGTTTAAAGCAGTTTAAGTTCATTTCAATTCATTTTGGGGAGAGGATCGAATCAAACGCTTTAGAAATCTTTAATCCCATACGTTTCTCAACCCATCCAATCCATATTTTAATTTGCGGCGGGATACCAAATCCCTTAAAGTAACATCGCCTACCAAAGGCATCAAGAACATCGCCTACCAAAGGCATAAACATCGCCTACCAAAGGCATCAAGAGCATCGCCTACCAAAGGCATAAACATCGCCTACCAAAGGCATCAAGAGCATCGCCTACCAAAGGCATAAACATCGCCTACCAAAGGCATCAAAATACTATCCTATATCAGGGAAGGAAGCCCCGATCTCCTGGTCCATAACCCTGCAGGTTGTTACGCCTGCACAACAGGTTATCCCCCGAAACCCGCTTAACGTTTCCACTGGAATTATTTAATTCAGTATTCAAACTCAACTCACGACTCTCAAGTCAACCATCCCAAGTTATCAAAACCATTAACAAAACTTCGAATAAAAGACCATCCAATTTCTCAACTCAAATAAACCAAGATCACAATCGAATCCAAAAAGATTATTAAAACAGATGGTCGTATTTCCACAAAAGTCCCTTTTCGGGATGCAATTCTCAAAATAAGGTATAAAACATCAAAACACATTTAAAGAGCATCCCGATGGGGATTAGAGCATAGACAATTACCTGGATACTTCACAAGATAGTAGTAACGAAGGGCACACTTGAGCTCACTACCGGCACGTACTAACTCGGGCCTAGAATAAAAGTAATTATCTAATCAAAACGCGTTCTAGCGAGGTTAGAATTAACTACCAACTATCTACCCCATCCCCTAGGAACACTTAGGTTCCTATCATTTAGAATTTACACTCAACATCTCTAAGATAACACATAACATGATCACATATTATTTTCACTCAACAATTATTATAAAAAGAAGCAAGCAGAGGACAGATTATAACATTCACATAAAACGGGTCACAACTCGACTTCCCGACATCCTACGGGTCTGATTCTGGACTTTTCGGAAACCTCAGAATGTCTCCTAAAACTTTCATGTTGACGACTAGGCCCAACTCAGTCCCGAAGGACTTCAAAACTTCCATCTTTCTAATTGGTCCAGAACTGACAGGTTTTAGTAAAACGGCTATAACTCGGGTTATACAAGTCAAACGTTCGATCCGTAAAATTCCTATGGTTCCTAACACTTAAAGGAACTTCCAGTAAAAGGGCTTGGTCAAAAGACATCTATACTAGTCGTGGCAACCCGATCTTTAGACACTATCAAAACTGTCCTGTTAACGGAATTCAATTAATTTGTTATTTCGGTTCTAACTTTTACCAAACGGTCTCGGGGTTCTAATTAGGACTCAAAACAATACTTAGGGTCCTATATCTAAGGTTCAACTTATCTTAGGTCCAACATTTAAAACTTGTAGGGATACACTTTAATTTAAAAACATGAAACACCTTAACCAACTTTAATTAAAAACCTTTAAGTCACAAAAGAAAATAACTTTCTTAAAACATAAAACACTTAATAAGATTTCAAGAATTTAACCACACAAAATTAGTTATAAGTTTGTAACCATAAACCAAGATTTTCAAGAAATAACAAAAGCGGTTAACACGTAAATTTCTTTAATAAAAGATTTAAAAGAACTTTAGGAAACAATTAGTTACAAGTAATTAACTAATCAAGAAACGAATAACTAATTTTTTTATAACTTAACAAGAAATCAAGAATTTAACTAATGGTAGGTTACTAATTAAACAACCTAGCGATTTAATTTAACGAACAAGAACAAGAAAATTTTGTACTAATCGTATTCAAGAATTTAACCTAGATAATTTAGTTATCGAATTCGTGCATACAATAACATTGTGATCTAACCTAACATGAGTTATAATTTAAAGAACAATGAAATAATTTAACCTTGGGTTTTAATAACAAGAATCAACCTAATTTATTTAACAAACTTTAACAAGATTAATTCCTAGGAAACAATAAAAGACTTAACGATTAACCAACTCAACATTCAAGAAAATAACCTAAGTAATAACTTTCCAAGTTCGTACATACAATAACATTGTGGTTTAACGATTTATGTAAAGAAAATAAAGAACATTAAAGAACTACTTTTAAACCTAATAATCAACTATTACACCCTAATCTAATTACAATTTTCATCATAAAATTACAATTAACAATTTAAACAAATTACATATAACAATTAGGAACTTACACATAACAATTACATAATTACAACAAGAAAATTGTTACAATTAATTACCTAATTACAATACTAATAATGCAATAATTATAAAAACAGAATAGTAATAACAATAATAATAATTACAATTAAAATCAGATTATTAAAAATAAAAACAAGAAAATAAAAGGAAAAAGAAAAGAAAATCAAGGATTTGATCAGATAGGGTTAGGGTTTACGTAGGTTAGGGTTTTAGGCTGCTCCGGCGACGGCGACGGCGGGCGGCGGTCGGAGAGGGGTGCGTCGGGTCGTATGCGCGGAGTCGACGGGGTCGCAGAGGGGGTGGTCGGCGCGAAATTCGAGCAACAGCAGCGGCAAGTTCGGGTTTCTCCTTCGGCCGTATGCGGCGGTGGTGGAGCGGGCAATGATCAGCGGCGACGACGATGGTCGTGGCGGCGACGAGGGCGACGAAACGAGCGGAGTTAGCGCAAGGGAGAAAAAGAGAGAAAGAGAGAGAAAAGAGGGAAGGCGCGGTGGTTACCGGTGGTTGCGGTGGTCTGCGACGGCGGCGACGACAGCCCTGGTGGCGTCGGTGGCGATGCGTCCGGTGGTGGTGCGAAGCGAAGGCAGGGGCGAGAGAAGGAGAGGGAGGAAGAGAGGAGGAAGAAGAAAGAGAAAGGGAGAGAGGGAGGGTGGTCGCAATGCTTGGCCGGGTGGCGCGACCGAGGGGCGGGAGAGAGCAGGAGGGAGAGAGAGAGGGCTAGGGTTTGAGGAGGGAGATTAGGTTTAGGGTTTGAGAGGAGGGTTTAGGGGGGTTTTATACTACCCACATAATTAGGCCCAATTAACCCAACTAATCCTAACCCAACCCAATTAGCAAATAAAACTGAATTTTGTTTTCTAAACCTAATAATTCTAATAATAGTAATAAATTTATTTTTAATAAACATACAATCACATAACAAATAATATTCACGTAATTAACCGCATAATAATATTAACCTACAAAAAATTACTATTCTACCCTTGTTAGTCCCTCGACGGTCCTACGAGCTCAAGCGTTAGCATAAATAAACATATTACGAACAACGATAAATAACGAAGTCAACCTATTTTATTAACGACGTCACGGTCAACCTTACTCAAATTTTCGGGGTTTTACAAGTAGTTTTCTTCCCCAACTCACCATATAACAAGTCGTCCTCCCACATATTAATTTGGATTCAAGTGAGTAATTGGAGTTTTCCTGAATAATTAGGGGATCCCATAATCAAAATTATATTGTGAAATGGTAGCCATAAGTAATAGATTTCACTCTATTTTGGAATTTCGGGTTTTCGCGGTGTATAATTCAAGTTATGGAGGTTTTATGTCAGGGGTTTTATAGACACACAACTTTTATGGAAGTAGGTTCATGGGCGTTTTAAAGTATCAAGGAAACCTTTTTGGCCTAAGTA
The DNA here is from genome assembly GCA_029582165.1 of Portulaca oleracea. Classification (NCBI taxonomy): domain Eukaryota; kingdom Viridiplantae; phylum Streptophyta; class Magnoliopsida; order Caryophyllales; family Portulacaceae; genus Portulaca; species Portulaca oleracea. Next base: position 5,658,341 of record CM055883.1, on the reverse strand, counting down.
TTCAACATAAAAGTTTTAGTGTGATTTGCAATCTTTCCAAAATGTCCAATTGTACATTTATAGGAGATCGACGTAAAAAGTTATGGTCTGTCAAAATCAGCCTCGTAACCATGTTAGTTAAACCAGAATCATTAAGTTGTTGAGTCATATTCAAGTCACTATTGAAGGTTGCTCCAATCCTTTTCCGAGGTGATGATCAACATAAGAGTTCTAGTATACACTTCACGCTTTCCATAGACTAGTGTTGCGCGTTTATACAATGTCTAGTTTAGAGTTACGAATATTTAAAATTTCATTCTCAAACTTAATTTATTGCACGTCAGCTCTCTTATAAGATCATTTTCAATCCTTTATACTTACTTTTGGCCTTAGCTCTCAACTAATGAGTTGTAGTACTTGTGTTTAGCTTTTCGAATAGTTATTTTATGAAGCTTTTCGACGTTTGTAGGAGAAGTGTGATTTTTACAAGCTACCGCAAAAAACTGAAAATTTTCAAGCTTTTTTGCTAAAATTTTATTCTTTTAACTTAGAGTTAGAGAACTCTTTCACATCTAGAACTCTAAAATTAATTTACTTTGTTATTTTGCATCTCAAGTATAGTTCGTGAGGTCGTTGGTACTCCTTGCTCGAGTTCTCTCAAGTCTTTAGGGTATTTTACCTTCGATTTGCAACTTTAAGAAACTCATATTGCTCGTGTCTACCCAAACTCACTTTATTGAGTTCAAGTAAAACGTGGATGTTATTTAATATAATAAATAATATGGTTAATCGACGTTTTTACACGTTTTACTCACATAAATGTAGTTCCGTTCCATCACATGGACGCCAAAGTGCATTGTTTATTTCAAAACCTGACCACTGACGACTGGTTAACTCCGTTTGAACCTCCCGATCGGTCCGTATATGCACATATGAAGGTTAGTTCCAATGATCGCAAATGAGAACCATTCATATAATAATAATAATAATAATAATAATAATAATAATAATAATAATAATAATAATAATGCAATATGTTTTTAATTACTTATTTTCTCTCTATTTGCAAAATAAATTGAACTGCGCGAAATAAAATGAATTGTCTAAACTTGTTTAACTGTATAGGAGTGTGCGAATTGAGTTTGACTCATTTACGAAAATATTTTGTGTTTTGTGTTAGATGATGTTCCTAATGCTAGTAAATCTGGTTCCCGTAAGAAGTCTGGATAGATTAAGAATCAAGAGGTCATCTTTTGCTGAAATTACATCACCTACTTGTAGTTTATGTGATGCTTTGGATTAGTGTATTGTGACTTTGAGAGATATTTATAATTTCTGTTTTGGTGTTGAAATCTGGTAAACTAAAAGTCTAGTAGGTATATTTTATTAAAAATTTGTTGGGAGGTGCCATACATTCTTAACAACTGACTCTTGGGGACCATATCTATGTAATATATAAAGGCAAAGGAGTTTATGGTGCGTAAATTTCACTTTACCGATTTTACCCTTCGTCATTGATAAATTATAAGGATAGAATAGTAATTATAATATTTTTCATTTACACAAAAATGGTTATTAATGAAATTGGTACCATCAAGATTTGATCCTTTAATGTAAAGGAAAACACTTCAGTTTCTATACCACTGGATTAGCATATTTTTAGTTAGTATTTTTTGTATATATTTTCTATTTTTCTCTTTCACATTGGAACTGTCATTTACTTCATTTTTTTTGGGTTTCTATTTTCGCTAATTTACATTATATTATTATTTTAAAAAAAAATTTAGGTTCCTATTTTGTTGTCTTACATTATTTTATTTTTTTGATATTTTGTGGAGAGTATAATATTAACTTTAATCATCTCCGTTTTTATGAAAATAAGAAAAGTTATAAAATCTATCTAATATATTAACTTAAGGTTTTGTTAAATCATGCATATGTAATTTTTTCTATTATTTTATGAAAATAAGAAAAATTATAAAATTTATCTAATATGTTGGTTGATGTTAAATAAATTAAATTATGCATATATAAATTTTTCTATCATTTACAAAAATGAGAAAAATCAAAATCTACCTAATATGTTGATTGGTGTTAAGTTAAATCATGCATATAGTCAGTATGTGTCTGTGTCATAGAGAGACTGAGAGAAAGACTACGATGTCAGAATTTTATTTAGTATTCAAATATCATTTTATTTAAAAAGTATGTACATGATATAATTTATATCTTTTTATTTAAAAATTACAAGTTTTGATTCACACACAATGTGTGCATCGATTTTTAAATTTATTTATTTTTTGTGTATATACATACACACACACAAAAAATATGACAATCGATGCACGCAATGCGTGCGAATCAAAACTTGTTTTTTTAATGCACAAAGGGGACCAAGTTGTCAAACAAATGGTTCCCAAGTGCCTTTCCGGCCATTTTTCACCGGAATCCATGAAAAGACTAAAATGCCCTTGGGGATGGTTGTGAAAAGACTATGCTGCCCTTATTTTGCCCGCTAAAAAAAACGAAGGCTTCTCCATTACCTTCTTCAATGCATGCCAACTACCACTGAACTAAACACTATTCAATCAAAAGTTTCTGAAAATCTTCATCAAGAGAAGGAGGTGGCTGGGGCGGTGATCGGAGTTCGACGGTGGTTGCTTGGATGTCGGAAAGCTGTTGCTGATCTCCTAGTGTTGCGTTGATCGTCGAAACAGAGCAAAACAATGGTACCTCTTGGATTTCGTGGCCTTATTTCCCATTACCCACTCTAATTCCTTTCTTTCTACTATTAATCGCATGATTAGTCTTCACCTCCCTTAATTTCCTCTCTCTCTCTCCCCCCCCCCTCTCTGTTTGTCAGTTTGAGTCCATCTACAATGAAAGACATGGTAACCTGCTTGAGTGAACATGCTGTGAGGGTATCAGAAATGACATGTCCAAGCTACCCCCATCAAAGCATTCCACCAAATCTAAACATGAGTCCTTCACTCTAGAACGTCGTAGTTTGCGTCTACAAAACCTTTCTCCTTTCCTCACCAAAACAGCAATTTCTAATCACAGTCACCTGGTGTAAGAACCAGCTAGGCCAAGGTGGATTCACCATCAGCTTTGGAGATGAACATCCACACCCTTCAGACTCATCATCTTCTACGTCTTTCAAACTCAACACATTCTTCCGTCTTTTCCGCAAGAAAAAGGGCCACAGATCCATTGAACTCGAGTCCCCCTCCAACAACATGATAGAAGTTGTCTGGGATCTTTCCTTAGCCACATACGAGTCGAGCCCCGAGTCGATTGATGGGTATTTATGATGAGAAATTTACAACACCAAATTGTACACTTTTCTCAAATCCGACAACCCAAAAGGTGATATATTGCAATTTTGTTTAAACATAACCCTAATTTTCCAGAATCCACACCCATACGAGAGAAGAACAAGGAGGAAGAACAAAGGAAGAAGGAAGATGAATGAGCATACCAACGACTTTCCTCGCCATTGTAGCTAAATTGCCTTCAAACGTCACAATGATGAACCATCGACACCAGGAGAACCCAGAAGATGAAGAAGAAAGCCGAAGATGACAGAAGAAAAAACGAAGAAGAAGAAGAAGGACGAAGAAGACAAAAGAAGAAGAGAAGATGGAAGTTGAGAGGGAGAAGAAGGGAGTTCAGCTAAATAAGAATGGATTTGGAAGCAATGGAGGGTAGTATCGGAATTCCACAAAGCATTTTCAAAAAAATTATCACTTAACTCAACTGTCGCCGGATTCCGGTGAAAAATGGCCGGAAAGGCACCTGGGAGCCATTTGTTTGACAACTTGGTCCTCTTTGAGTGCATTAAAAAAATGTGGTCCCCCATGAGTCAGTTGTTAAGAATGTATGGCACCTCCCAACAAATTTTTGTATATTTTATGAACATGACTAATGTAAGTTTTTCTTAGCGGTTATGTATAATGTTCAGTTCTATTTTGGAGTTATGTGTCGTGTTTGGTATTTTGCTTTGTTTGGTTAGCCATTTAGCCTAGTCCTTATTATGGACGACGACAATACTCTTGGGTTCTTTTCCTCCGATGTACGAATCATTGAGTTAAGATGTGTTTAATTCTAATATGGTGATTGTAAATTTGAGGGCGTTGTAAAATAAGAATATCAATCAAATAAGTTGCAGTTCCCAAGAAAAAGGTTTATGTTAAGAGTAGAACCTACACCCTCGTATGAGCTTAGCCCAATCGACCAAACAATGACGCACTCTTGTGTAATCCACCGAGCCCACCTTGCATTTAGTTTATCTCTTCAAAGAGATTAGCTAAGCACCACTATTTAAAGTAGACATTCCTACTCATTCCTTTCTATGCGAGACACTCATCTTATTTTCAAAGCTTTTCAAACATAGATTCACAAACACCTCAAACTTTGAAACTTTTTCCAACGAATAATGAGATTGAAGAATCTCATTTACAATTGCATAATCACAGCACCCCCGAACAAGATAACATAACATTATGCATTGATATCCTGTTATCCTATAATTTTGATTTTGGTCCTTGAACTGAAACTTCTCCCTTTTCGATTAAGGTGCCCAATATTTCCACCCAAGTTATGTATTTTTGGTTCGGTTTTTTAGATTCAGTTTTCTCTAACCATTAACAAAGGGGTTTTTATTTATTTATTTTTTCCAGTTTGGTTCTATAGTTGATGCTTACATCCCGTGTAAGGTAGGGCATTCTGGTAAGAGTTATGGTTTTGTTCGTTTAAAAGATAAAAAGGCGGGTTCTTGTGCTATTCTTGAACTGAATGGTTGGAAGTGTAACAGTTTCGTTTTAAATATTGCCTGGGCTAAATTCAACAAGAAACAAGAGTCTTCTAATCATTCTAAGAGGGGCTCTGAGAATTGGATTTGGGTTCCTAAGGATAAGCAGGTTGGTGTGAAGGCTGGTGATGGTGGGTGTGTGTCTCCTAATGCTTCCGACGGTTCTGCTACTATCTCTGCTTCTTTCCCATCGAGTGTCCCTATGTCTGCTAAGTCCCCTTATAAAGATGCTCTTTTGAGGGGCCTTAATGACGGTGGGATTGGTGGTGCTAATACGGTGGCGCCTTCTGATAGCGAGCGCACTGTTAGTGATCCACTTGACAAATCTGTTGGTGGGGTGGTATGCTCATTTCCTCTTGAGACTGAGGTTTCTTCTTTTAAGGCCTTCAAAGTCAAAAGCCGTCAAAAAAAGAAGGTTAACTTATTGTGGAACCCAAAGTGGAGTTTGGTTAGCAGAGCTTCGGGTAGGGCCCGTTCAAGCAACCCTAGTCGCGTTAAAGGTGTTAAAAAGCATTATCGAAGCTGCTCTATCAGCAATGATGTGATTGATAGTACTGCTGAGAGATCTTTGAATGCAGTGAATCTCTCTTTGGAGAGGCTGGATGGGGAAGCTTGTAGAGCGGCGAAACTTGTGTGTCGATTAAAGATGTCTCATGATGATCAGGAGACTGTGGCTAAAGCCTTCAGAGACGATATGCTGGAAAAAAAGAAGAACCTTATTAGATAACTATTTTATTGCCTTGTTGTAAACCTTTGTTGCAGTTTTGTGCCTTGTTGTAAACCTTATTAGATGCTTCTTAGCCTTTTTGGCTAGCTAATTATCGAAAAAAAAAGGTTTTAACCAGCTTTAGGTCTTTCAACCTCATCATGTCAAAATGACATTTTAACCCTTTTCTCGAGGTTACAAGGGTAGCAACTTTAGGACAAAATAGTCAGTCACATTTTGCCTTCTTTATTGCAGCATTTCTACACTGCGGTATCTGAGTGACTACCAAAGAGCAGCAGCAACAAGCAACACAACATCAACAGCCCTCAAAGCTCAACCACAGGCATCTTCATCTGTGACTGTGAGTCTTCTTCCCCAATTCTCTTCTTTCTTTCACACTTCTTTGCTTAAACTTCCGTTTCAATTTGATTAAACGTACTAATTCTACACCAATTCGTTGTTTTTTGATCGAATCTCAACACCCTTTGCTCACTTTTATCGAACCAATTCGTATTCAGATGGGTTGCACTACGAAGGATAAAAAGGCATCTGCCAGTAAAAAAGCACAATCAGCGAAACCCACCAACACAATCGATGTTGATCATCATCAGAAATCGAAAATCAACGATAAAGCAGCGACTTTGGCGAAATCCATGCTCAAATCCGGGCATAAACCCTGGACTTGCAAAATGGGTTGTTGCGATTCTGTACAGAAGAGCCAAAACCCTAATCGTTCGCCTCCAAATAAACCCCAGAACCCTAGTTTCGACGATTGTTGTGGGTGGGGGTATTGTACTGAGGATCAATTGGAGGAGATTTTGTTGAAGAATTTGGAGTTTTTGTACAGTGAGGCTGTTTCTAAGTTGGTTGCTTTGGGTTATGATGAGGAGGTTGCATTGAAGGCTGTATTGAAGGAGGGTTATTGGTATGAGGAGGGTAGTATGGATGTTCTGAGCAATATTTTGGAGAACTCATTGACTTATTTGAATAATGGGTCTTATGGGAATGAAGTTGATTCGGAGGAGTGTGAGTTTGATTTCGCGAATTTGAGGCAGTTGGAGGAGGAATCGCTCGCTGATATGGTCCGACTGTTGCAGCAGTTTCGGCCTCAGTTGAGTCGAGGGGATGCATTGTGGTGCCTTCTTATGAGTAATCTCGATGTGGGTCGGGCTAGGACTCTTGAGATTCCTAGGCTTCCTTGTTGTAATGTGGATAGTAATGCTAGTGATGCTTGTGTTAGTAGTAATGATGGTGGCAATCCTAAGCTCAGAGTGCCCCCCGGGTTGTGCAAGTTCCATGGCAGTTGGGACTTGCAAAATGGGGCGAATTCCAAGGTTTCTTTCAATGGGTTTGGTGAGTTTTTGTCCTTTTCGGAGTCGGCCATTCATGGTGGAGACATTGGTGGTCATACTAAGAAGCTTAATCTCAGTCCGACCATGAAATCCATGTTGAAGAGAAACTTTGCGGCTCTTGCTGCCGGGTTTCTCTCTAAACAGCAGCTTCAGATGCAGCAGTCTCAGTCTCAGTCTTGCAATGGCTGTGCAGATTCTTCGGAAGGAGCTCCAATGGCTGCTCCTCCTGATGATACTTCCCCTGTTGACTTGGGCGAGGAGTCGTGCGATAGTGATACGAACCAGGATGTAGTCAACTCCATATTGAAAAAGTTTCAAGATATGGGCCTTGATGAGAAGCTAAATCGTTTTGCCGAGGATCAGAAGGACGAGTTGATCTTGTCTTTGTCGGATCAAGTGAAGGATCTCGAGAAACAGGTGAAGGAGCGCAAGGAGTGGGCCCATCAGAAGGCATTGCAAGCTGCTAAAAAGCTCAGCAGTGATCTCACCGAACTGAAGATATTGAGAATGGAGCGGGAGGAAACGCATAGGTTGAAGAAGGGCAAGCAGACCCTGGAAGATAAAACCATGAAGAGGCTCTCAGAGATGGAGACCGCTCTTAGGAAGGCTAGCAGTCAAGTAGACCGGGCGAATGCAGCTGTCAGACACCTCGAGATTGAGAACGCTGAGATTAGGGCAGAGATGGAGGCTTCGAAGTTGAGTGCATCAGAGTCAATGAAGGCGTGTTTGGAGGTCGCCAAGAGGGAGAAGAAGTGTTTGAAGAGACTTCTCGCTTGGGAGAAGCAGAAAACAAAGTTGCAGGAGGAAATTGCTGCTGAGAAGAGGAAGATTAGTGACCTGCAGCTGCAGCTGGTTCAGATCAATGCAGCTCAGAAGGACACCGAGGTATGTTGATTTGTACTTTTGCATTTTTATGTGTGTTATGTTCCTTAACTTTCTGACCATGAGTCCTATCGATAAGAAACATGAAGATGAATGAATCATTTGTGCAGAATAGTTTAGGCTAGAAATGCATAGAAGAAAAGGAGCAAGGTTGTACAGGGGCAATATTACTTTGACTCAGCCATTATCATGTACAACATGGACCATACCAATTTTGTTTTTGGCGTATTAACTTTCCATACGTCAAAGAATTAAGTGTCTAACTCGAATAATTTAGGTGAAATGAAGAGTTTAAGTAGCTGGAGTGGATGATAGATTGGGAATGTTGTTGCTTGTTAACCATATTTGTGGTTTAATTGCTTTTGTTTTTTCTCGTAAAGCCACTCATTCCCTATGAGCATTAGAGAGATGAATGAATTATAGAGGAAGAGGGTGAGGAAAAGAGAGAAAGAGAAATGAAGGGTAGATTAAGTTAAATTAGAGAGAAAAATAAGGACATTTTTGTCTTTTTTAACATATTTCGTCGGATTTCAGCCAAAATAGTTGGAATGTCACACATGAGCCATTTAGTTAAATTTAATATCACCTGGGAGTGCATTAGAAAAAAGTGGTGCCCTGTTAGTCAGCTTCCAAAAATGTGTGGCACCCCCCAACAATTTTTTGCACCAATATCCTTGCCTTCTCATATGCGGCATCCCTAGATTTCCTTGTTTTGCACGTCTCTGGGTTGAATATTTGCAGTGTACTACCCATATGCAGATTACGGTCATCGTCATTCCTATATTTCCATCTGCCCTTTAGACTGCAATCTGACTAGGAACATGAACATCTCATGTTAGTTCCTCTATATGCCATACCAGTAAGCTAGGTCTTGGGGTTGTTCATAGGAAATCTGGTTTCTCTATGAGTGACATTGGTTCACTGGTCAGCGTTAGATGTGCCTTATGATCTTCTGTTCAAAGGATCTTCTGTCCAGTGCATTTTTATTTTGATCTTGAAATGGTTGTGATTGTGTTTCAATCCGATGAAACTGGTGATATAACTGTGACAGCTATTCATCTCATTCATCAAACAGAAAATTCAACTAGAAGAAGGAAAATAGCTGAAGAAATGCATTACATACCTAGACTCACATAAACTTGAATGGTATGTCAACCATGTTAACAGTTATGCATGGTTTGCTTGTGAGAAATGACATGCATTCTCAAAATGAGCAATCTGTGGCAAGTAGAAGTCCACTAAGTCGAGTGATTCAAACGAGTGCGCGCAATGCTTGTACTTTGAATACTTCTTGGACCTTTTCTGTTTCCAAACACTGCATGCTACATGTGGAGATGGCTTAAAACCTAAAAGTTAACAGGATGTGATATACCTTGAATTGCCTTAGAATTTCCTATGACATTGATGCTCCAATGTGGCCATGTTAAAATTTTGCAATGCGAGGAGTTGATCCTATGTAGGAATTGTGTGAAGCGAGGATTGAGTTTAGAGACAGAAGTTGCAGTTTATTTTCTGGAAACAAAACATGTGAAGTATTTTTGTTCTTTCCAGTATTTTGATGTTTATTTAGGCGAAAGTCCTGCATGTTATATGTTTTTTTCTGGTTCAAGGTATATATGTTTACATGGAAGTAATGGATGCAAAGGTATATGTTCTGTGTCGCATGCAAAAGAAAAATTTGAAACATACATTCTCTGTGTGTGTGTGTGGTTCTACCTTGTGAATTACCAGAAGACTTGCCAATAAAAGGCTAGCCGCTAGATTAACTGCTCCTTTCTATGATTAGTACTCCCTAAGCAAAAGAAAAAGAAAAAAAAAAAAAGAGAAAACGGAGAAGAGAAAAAAATTTAGCGAAGGATTCTCTTGGGCATAATTCATCAATTTGGGAATTCTCACAAAATTAGTGGCTGTTTGGTGGTAAAGAGAAATCGACAATTTATGCAAGCTTTCATAGAGGAAGGTTTATCACTGAGCTCAGGAAAAATTGGCGTATGTTGTGGGATATTCCGCATGACTGATTATGATGATTAACGAGCATTATTGATCCACAGTGGTCATTGTTCTACATTCTTTTCCAATCTTATGCTGTCTTTTTCATGACTATTTTTGTTTCACCCTTGTTTCCCAACCTCTAAACAATCCAAAAACCTGCTTTCTCTGATTGTACATTGCATGCATTATTCATGTAACAAGTGGGCTGAAGTCACTGTAGAACAAAAATGGATTGATTTAGATGAATTTCGAAATTAACCTATGTGAATTATCTATACCATGTTAATTTTTGGATTATTTGGAGAGAAATGAACCGGGTAGGTTTTGAGGGAATTGAAATTTCTCTTCAGAGCTTGACAGACAATTTCGTCAAGTCTCTCTTCTTTTAGGTTAATGGGTAGTTTAGTTCTTCCTCTTTTGATGTGGTAAGTTTTGTCGATAATCTACGATGTGCTGGTTGTCATCTATGATCCACATCTGATGCATTTGCAATAAGTTCTGTTATGGACTATGTAGCTCCTTAGTTTCTCCACAACTGAGGATCGTTGATGATCGTGACAGGCAAAATGGAGGCAAGAAGTGAAGGAGAAGGAACTCGCCATGGCTCGTGTGGAGGAGGAACGCCGTTCCAAGGAGACCTCGGAGGGCAACAGCAAGAGGAACCTCGAAGCGCTCCGTTTAAGGATCGACATCGACTTCCAGCGCCACAAGGACGATCTCCAGCGGCTCGAGCAGGAGCTTTCCCGCCTCAAATCAGCCACCACCAACCCGCATGACTCATTCACTGCAAGAAACTCAGAAGCAGCAGCGGCAGCCAGGCATAATCATAATCATAATAATCGTAATCATCATCAAGGCGACCCATTTCTCGATCAACCCGATCAAGTAGCCGGGTCTGACAGGGAGTGCCTCGTCTGTAAGAAAGAGGAGGTCTCGGTTGTGTTCCTGCCGTGCGCGCATCAAGTGATGTGTGTCACCTGCGGTGAGAGTTACGGGAAGAAGGGTAAGAAAGCTACTTGCCCATGTTGCAGGGTTCCGATTGAGCAGAGAATCCGGGTTTTCGGTGTCAGTTCTTAGTCTCACTGTCACCGTTGGTTTCAAACTGTTTTTATACAAACCACCCCCCGGAGTTTGAAGGAACTCATAATGCAGCTAAAATACAGTATGAGCTGTTTGTAATAAATAAAGCAGTAGAAAAAACTTCATTGAAATGAAGCAGGTGATCTGTGACTGACAGTTTATACTTCTCATGGTGTATACACATACAGTATTTGTCATTTTGGGGGTGTGCTCAATCTGAATAATATCAGGATTCTATTTCCATGAATACTTTTTTGTAAAGGGAAAGACATCTTCATGAACTATCTTACACAGAATATCATTACAACTATGGAAAACTTTGAGAGCCAATCTGTAGCATGATTTTGTTCACGTTATTATTTCTACCTACTTGGACATAAATTAGCCAAAGTTACTAAAATTTGTCCAACTTTACTTACAATGATGAAAAACAAGGGTATATGATGAAATTTCCTTGCATGATCCTTTTTCTGCGAGAGACAACAACTGGTTGGTGGACACTTGTTACTGCTAAAGGATGAAAAGAAGGGGCCAAACAAAATGCCAAAATAAACCCAGCTAAGAATGCACCAAGCAAATATCAAAATTTTCATGCCACTGACAATGATGTGTGAAAACAAGAGGAGAAAGGGGGACACACTACATAGCATAAACCCTCCTGTTTGCTGTTGAGGTCAAGCGTTTACTCCTGAAACGCACGCTTGTTTATCGCGCAATTTGCTCTGCAATTGACCAGTTTTTGGTAGAGCTGACAATTTTTTGTCCGACCCGGAAAAAACCGAGTCTGGACATAAATTTTTCGTCCGAATTTTTATATTGTCCGAATTGACCGAATATTCGGACATAAAATTTCTCTCGTCCGAATTGTCCGAACCCGATTTTAGCTTCGTCCGAATTGTCCGACCCGGTTTGACCCGAAATAAAACCGGGTCCAGACATGAATTTCTCGTCCGAATTTTGACATTGTCCGACCCGGATTTACCTGGACCCGGATTTTTGCTAGCGCTAGTTTTTGGTATGTTGATCATTAATATTTGTCCACATACGTGATAATTGATATATTTATTTGAAAACAAATATATAGACTAACTAAAAAATAGGAGTAACTATTTAAGACCATAAAAATATTATTTACAAGTAATTTAAAATAATTATTAATATTCCCGATTCAAGACACATATAATTGTCCATTTATAAATTTGGTGACAGAGCTTCGATTTTTAGGCAGCAGGGTCGCTAAATACATTTGAGATCAGAATTAAGATTATACACTCAGGAGTAAGATGCTCTTGTAGTTCTAGCATATAACGTTATGAATATATATATGTGTGACTTTATAAACATACATATATAAATTTATAAACATATTCATAAAATTAACAAGTGTAACCATGCTCATAAATGAAAATATTAACTCATAATATTATAAATCTATCGTCATATATAAATTATAGAAACAAATTATGTATATATTATCTATATATATCATAGTACATAATTATATGCTTATAAATTTATAGATATGTGTTGGTAAAATTATATATATGTATTCATCTATATTAAACTTATCTTAAAAGTACGTAGAATATGATAGTATAATCTAATTTCACCCTTTAAATGGGACCTAGTAGGTTAGGTCCATTTACCATTGTAAAGCCTCCAAGAAAAAAAAAAGGGATGATTGACTACCTTTGTTAGGTTGATGTGAATTTGGTCATGGTGCGGTTCAAAATTAAAGGTCTTTTGTATTTACTTGAGTTGTATTTTGTTTTGACATTATGCAACTTGCTTTTGAGGTAGACGTTAAGCCGTACTTTCATCATCTTTTCATATATATATATATATATATATATATATATATATATATATATATATAGAATCGACAAAGTAAACAAGATACATAACCTCTTATAGTGGAACAAGCACCTAAGTTAGTACATATATGGTCTTTGAGATTTTGGTTCTTGTACCCTTTGCCTTGTTCATTGGAAATACGCAAGTACCTATAGGGGAACAAGCACCTAAGTATTGTAATACTTGTACATCCAACCCTATCATATTAGCCCCTCGGCTAGCAATAATTAAAAGTGTGTTTGGTTAGCCAATTTTATTGGAAAATTGGTCAATTTTTTCGAGTTGACTATATTTTCATATTTCTGACAATTTTTAACACAAAAAGGATTACATGGGGTTCACAATTTTCCCGAATAACTCATAGAGCGTTTGACAAGAACTCCAGAAAAATACAACCAAACATTAAAAAAATAAATCAATTTGGGAAAATTGACAATTTCCTCATATTTTTGACTAACCAAACACTCTCAATAGTTTTTTTTTGAGGGGGAGGGGGAGGGGGGGGTATGAGAAATTTTTAAGGTAGAGGGTGGAAAATTAGATTGTGAGAAAATTCTCAAAATAGTCCTAATTTTGTTACAATCCCTTTACAAATGAAAACAAATAAATAAGGGAAGTTTGGATATTTCAAACATTTTTTTGAGAAAATTATAACTTCAATTAAATACTGTGAAAATTTTCTTAGATACTTTAGCAAGATTTTAAGATATAAACCAGATATTGTAAATTATATTTGTCAGGAAAAGTTTTCTGATGGAACACACTTCAAGGAAAATTTTTATTAGAAACAAATTCATTGAAATTCTACCAAACACACTCTAAATAATATACTTGTAGGGGATAAAATTGTGAAATTGTCTATATTTAAATCTAACTTGTCCTACTTAAAGAAAGGAAATAGAACTTTGTTACATTACTTGCTGAATAATCTTTTTCCTTTATATAAAACCAAGGTAGAGTGCCTGTAAATATAGGCCTAGGTTTACAAACAAAGAAACTAATTTTAACTCAGCGTAAATTTAGGTTCAACTACCACTATCTAACTAGCCCTATATGACTCCCAAAATCATGTTAGAGAAAAAGTATTACAGATTTAAATAATGTTAATATTGGGTCATAACATGTTAAACAAACTTATTCTGGTATAAGATCGTCTTACGTAAATTGATTGTGAGACAGTTTTTTCATAGGGTGACTTTTTTTTAATATGAATAATAAATGATATTAGAATGACTTTTTGATACAAATATAATCAATAATTTATGAATGATGACTTTTTTAGAATCAGCCAAGTAAATTAATTATTAGTCATGCATGTATTCGTAAATAATTATCACAACGTTATACACTTACGATAAACTTATGGTGAGACCGAGTTACATAAGAATTACTAAATAAACTTTGACGATGTTGAATTTCAGTAATTTATAACATACTTTTCAAATATTTGATTCCATAATAAAGTGATGTGATGACAAAGTTTGTTTAATTTCGGTAACATATTGCGTGTACTGCCAAGTTAAAGTGGTCCAAACTCAGATAAATTATTGAAATCTAACCCTCAAAATTACCGATTATTGTCGTGTATATTAGAAGTACATTAAATTCATCCCCTAAAATTGACGTGATTTAAAATCGAAAATCCAAAAGAAAAAAAATGTATGCAAACCAGCTAAGGGCCTAAGGTGATGAAGTAAACCCCCACACAAACTTTTAGCTCGAGTGTCAAGTTTCAACTACCCGCGTGAATATGAACAAAGTATCCAATACCCTTCCTTGTTTTTCCCCTTAATTTCTGGCTGTAATCATGATTGATGGTCAATTGAAGTCGACCAGATTCATCCGACACGGGAAAACTGGTCCTTCTCAGAACCAAAACAAAATTCAAATTTTAGTGTACAAAAGAATTTCAATACTGATGATATATATACTTCATCCCAAGAAAAAAAAACAACAATTATTTGTGTATGTATCTGGCTATTATTGATTCACTGTTAGATCTATCTGAGCATATGTGGCTGTAAATAATACTTTCAGATATCAATGGTGGGCATGTGATCATATGAGAAAGACATTAACTTTATGCTCTCCACTAGTTAGAAATATAATCTGCCACCCACAAAAGCTATATAAACAAACAAGCCCTAACCCTTACTTTTCAAAAGGGTCATCTGGGAAATGTTGAATCTGGGCTCAGTTTGCATGGAGCTAGCAACCATGGCAGCAGCTGATAAACAAGGGCAGGAGAAGGGCAAGATGGTAATTTACACGGAGCGGATCGTGAAGTTTCTCCGGCCGGTCTGGAGAACTTTCTGGAAGGTGGGTCACGACGATCCGAGGCGGGTGATCCATGCATTGAAAGTTGGGTTGGCATTGACACTGGTTTCTCTGCTGTATGTGTTGGAGCCTTTGTTTCATGGTGTTGGTCAGAATGCTATGTGGGCTGTCATGACTGTCGTCGTCGTCCTCGAGTTCACTGCTGGTTAGTTTCTCTAAGTCTGTCTGTCTGTCTGTATGTATGTCTGTATGTCTGTCTGTCTGTATGTATGTATGTATGTATGTATGTATGTATGTATGTATGTATGTGGGTATGCATGTATGTATGTATGTGGGTATGCATGTATGTGTGTAATGGTTGGATTTTGGTGTAGGAGCAAGATTGTGCAAGGGTCTGAACAGAGGATTAGGGTCTGTTTGTTTGTCTGAATGTCTGTCTGTCTGTCTGTCTGTATGTATGTATGTATGTATGTGGGTATGCATGTATGTATGTATGTATGTGGGTATGTATGTATGTGTGTAATGGTTGGATTTTGATGTAGGAGCAACATTGTGCAAGGTCTGAACAGAGGATTAGGGTCTGTTTGTCTGTCTGTTTGTCTGAATGTCTGTCTGTCTGTATGTATGTATGTATGTATGTATGTGGGTATGCATGTATGTGTGTATGTATGTGGGTATGTATGTATGTGTGTAATGGTTGGATTTTGATGTAGGAGCAACATTGTGCAAGGGGTTGAACAGAGGATTAGGGACAGCTTTAGCAGGGTCACTGGCATTCTTCATCGAGTTCGTCGCGAATAAATCTAACCATGTCTTTCGAGCTGTCTTCATCGGTTCTTCAGTTTTCGTCATTGGTGAGCTTAGCTTAAATCAATGCCTGGTTAATGTTTCATGCTGTTCTGCATTGAGTTTAATCAATGTGTGTCTTTGTGACATGGTTTTGTAGGGGCAGTAGCAACATACATAAGGTTCTTTCCCTACATAAAGAAAAACCATGACTATGCAGTGGTGGTTTTCCTTCTGACATTCAACCTGATCACTGTGTCGAGTTACCGAGTCACCAGTGTCCTCAAAATCGCCCAGGAACGGTTCTTCACGATTGCGATTGGGTGTGGGATATGTCTGTTGATGAGTCTCTTGGTGTTCCCGATTTGGTCCGGAAAAGAACTCCATCATCGCACCATCTCCAAGCTCGAAGGCCTCGCTACCTCAATCGAAGGTCCTTATACCATAATCGAATTAACCCCTTATTTTGAAACGGTGTAATAATGACCATACTGACAAAGGATGATTGTGCGAAACGTTGCAGCGTGTGTCAATCAGTACTTCAGTGACTCTATTCTCGATGAAGACCTAGAAGATTCATCATCCTCAGATGATGTTATCTATGCCGCGGTTCTGGACTCGAAATCTGTTGATGATACTTTGGTAAGGATTGCTGTCAGAATGAAAAATTCTCATGTATCAGCAAGTTTTGAGTTAGAATTCTGTATTTTGAAGATGGGGTTTTTGATGACAGGCATTGTATGCAAGATGGGAGCCTAGGTACTCGAAGTACCGGTTCAGGTTCCCTTGGAGACAGTATGTCAAGGTTGGAGCAGCTCTTAGACATTTCGGCTACACTGTTGTGGCATTGCATGGTTGTTTACAGACAGAAATACAGGTGATTTTGTACTCTCTATCCTTCCCATCGAAATCGTCACCTTTAGCTATAAGAATTCTGTTTTTATGAGATGTATAAGGGTTCGTTCTTTTCGCCTTATTTCTTTTTTCAGAATATGGCCAGTTTAGAATAAGTTCAGCCCAAATAAACTGAAGAGAGTACGCTCTAAGTAGAACTCTTTTTCAAACCGACAACATTTATGAAAAATAATAATCGTGGGAATGAGCCTCTTCATGAACTTCATTTCATGGGGGAAGACTGCCTATATCTAGATTCCCTATTTTGCACATAAACATGGTTTTCCTGGAAGTATGAATAATAGTAATGTGCGATTTTATTGATATATCATAGACTCCAAAAGCTATACGAGCGTTGTTCAAGGGTCCTTGCATCCAACTATCAGTGGAAGTGTCGATAGCCCTAAGAGAGCTCGCGCGCAGCATAAGAAACCGACGACATTGCTCCCCATCAATCCTGTCGGACCGCCTTCAACAAGCCCTACAAGACCTCGACAACGCCTTGAAGTCCCAACCGCGACTCTTCCTCCAACCCACCACCCCCACCAACAACCCTTTCTCCCCAAACGCGACAAGTTTTAGGAATGACAGTTTGGAGAAGAAGAGGATATTGAGGCCGACATTGAGCAAGATTGCAATGACAAGCTTGGAGTTTGCCGAGGCTCTGCCATTCGCTGCATTCGCCTCGTTGCTGGTGGAGACCGTGGCGAGGCTAGACCGGGTGATTGACGAGGTGGAGGAGCTAGGGAGAGTTGCACATTTCAAGGAGTTTTCGCCCGGGGACGAGGTGGTTGTAAAGTGTGAAGATGGAAAACCTATGAGAAATGGGGTGGACAACCATCTTCCTTCCCATGGAGGGGAGTGATTGTTGCAAGTACTATATATTGAGTTTCAAAAATTGTCAAAAGATTGTATATAATATACATCATAAGAAGGATTTGTCTTTTGGTGTACTCAATCTAAGGGCCTGTCAAATTCATGGGTAAAAGGTAGTTGGGTAAGAATTAATTTGTGGTAAATTTTGGTAATTTTGGTAAGTTTTGTCAAATTTATCATAATATATCAAAATTAAAAATTTTATTTTATTTTAGTTGTGGTAAATTTCGGTAAATATAGTTAAAAACTTACCCGATCCATTTTACCCAGATTTTTAACAGACCCTAAATGATTTGTTTTATTAGATTTTTTTAGCTGTTATGCCGTTGTTATTGTTATTTCTGGGACGTAATTTCATTTGTTTTAGCATGTTTAGGCTTTGAATAATAAAAAAAAAAGTAGGTGAGAGGTAAAACCCAATCACTAAACCGAAATTAATGAATTAAGAGGGTGTTCCTCTTTTTTTAACAAGCCAACCTTCCATGGTGAATAATTTGGAAAAATCTTGGTAGACAAACTTTAATGGAGATTAATTATTGTAATCAATTATGATATTACATTTGAGCATGTTAATAAGATTGTTCCAGTGATATATTACAACCATTTTTTCAACCATTTTCAAATAGGAGGAAAAATTTCCAATTATTTTAATAAAAGTGGTTGGAATTTCCAATTTTTTTCTCACATAAATTTTTTGAAACATAGTTGGAATATGAAATAGTTACTAAAATGGTTGGTTTTTCCAACCATTTTAAATTAGTTTGAAAAAAGTAGTTGGTAATACACATATTTTTAGTTGTGGGTTGGATACTTTTATCTCAAGAAAAACATGCAGAAGATTTTCCTAAGAAGTTCACTATAAGCTGTTTGGGGAGATCCAAGGGGGGAACCCACTTCAACCAAGGTCCATGGTGTACAAGTTAAGTGAGGTTCCATTTTAAAACCAATTAGTGTTAAGAGGAGTAGCTCACTTGACTTATATACCATGTCCTTTTTCTTTACTTTTTCGATGTAGGACATTTTTACTCATTGGTGAATCCCAATATAAGCAACTGCAAGCCAATGATCATACTAGTGACAGTAAAAAAAAAAAAATTTCGAAAATTGATGGGTATTGCATATAACTTTGAATAACGAACAACCTATTTGTTTAGGATACTCATCATTTGTCTAAATAATGAAAACACCATTACTTTATCAAATGCTTTGAGACTAAGCTAATTACATTTATACAACAACATATCGTTGAGCCAAATAGATCAGACTCCTTTGTGAAAGAAACCCACTCATTATGTGCATGACTATGAAGGGATAGAAGAAGTGTGGTTAAATATGAGGCTTCTTCCAACTCGGTCCTTCGTCTTCCTCATCCTCATCATCCTCATTGTACTTTGGTCTCTTTCCTCTAGTATCTACATATATTATTCAAAAAGTGTTATATAATATAAAATTACATATACATAGAATTTTTAATTATTAAAGTACACGAATATATATTATAAAATAAAAAGTAAAGTGGATAAGTTACCTGTTGATGAGGTGGAAGGTTGAGATGAACACGAGTTCATCTGATTTTGCCACGCCTCGGCAAGGAATGTTCTTACAAATTCCTCATCATCCTCATCATATCTCGACCTCTTTCCTCTAGTATCTACATATATTATACGAGAGAAATCTTATATTATATAAAATTATATATATTGATTTTTTAATTATTATAGTACACACATGCTTATATGTATATATTGTAAAATAAAACTAAAGTAGATGAGTTACCTGTGGAAGAGGTGGAAGGTCGAGATGAGCAGGAGTTCATCTGGTTTTGCCAGGCCTCGGCAAGGAATGTTCTTACTAGTTCCTCCTCTGTCCACACTTTCTTCATCTCATTGTTTTTATTTTGTTCGACTTCTTCCCCATCAGAGTCATTATCCACATAATAGTCAGTTATAGTTCTTTCACTGTCATCTGTTTTTTCAGACCCACTTGATACCTATAATTCAATTTACATCAAAGAAAAATTAATAAATAAGGTGAATGTCAAAACATTTCCCATTCGTATTCGTATGCCCCTTATATAGGTGCAATAATTGTGGTGGTTATAATCGTACCAATACATTGATCAATGTTACTTAATGTTTTCATAAGTTTATACATTGAATATCAACAAACGAGAAGTTATCTCTAAATTTTTTGCCTGTTTAACGTTGATTTAATTCAAGAATATTCTGGAATGTTTTTGTTTGTGTTTAGACTATTTGGAAACATCAATAATTTATGTATATAGGAGTTAGAGGGTGAAAAATAGTCATACCGTGTCATTTTCTACCACGCCTGATGCTCCTGCAAACAGCTTAATGTCGCATTGGACATGATTTTTCATTCTCCTGAAGATTCTATTATGAAAATGCCAAGGCAACATTCTTTTTTCTTTTGATGTACTTGTAGAAGGATCTTCAATGGGTGCCTATAAAATAAAACCAAAATATGTATCATAAAACTCAATTAATTAAAATGTAATATAATAGCTTAACTTTGTTGGATTTAATGTCATTAGTATACTTAGCCATCCTAAAATTGAATTATTGCTTCCTTTATTTGTAAAGCAAAATGATAAATATTTTGATACAAGATTAACATATTGTATTTCACCTAAATCATTTATAAAGTTAAATTTAAGTATATTTAAATCACTATAAAGGTATTTTTCATTACTTTGAGGGTTATTATAACCTATAAATAATATAAAAATATTTATTTATTTATTTATTTATTTATATTTTTTCATAAATATAAAACTATGCATAAAATATGCATTTTCTACTATGGTTGATAACATTAGCTATTATTTATATATATATTTTTTGATCTAGCTGATAAGTATTATACGCTTATAGTTGATAAATATACATAATTATTAGAGAAAATATTATTAAATGTGAACAAAATGTGAAATATAGACAATTTAAGATGGTTATTAATCATCTTGAGTCAAGATGTGTATCATTGCCTGTTTGTAAAATGAAAATTTCTTTTTCTCTATAACTACAAGGAACATAGCGGTTAGTATATATTTAAAAAATGATAAATATCTTGGGGCAAAACATATCTTAAGTGTATTGCCTTTGTATAAAACCTGTATATTTGTAAATTAAATTGAAAACAAATTTACATGATTGACTTCTATAACTATAATAATACATATAAATGGTATAAAATCACACCTTTTATTTATATTTTTTAAAATTTAGAAAAAAAGTCTCAAATATGTCTAACGGACGGGGTTCAATATTCGTTATGGTGTCAATTTTAATTGTTGCCGTAGTGAACAAATTCCAAACTTATTATAATTGATAATTAATAGTAACCGTAAAAAGGGGGGGCCTTAAAAATTATAATAAATATTAATTTCATAAGAAACAAGACACCTAAGCAAAGTGTCTTACTCTAAGACACATATCATCACTCATTTTAGAAACATTTAGATTTTAAATAACTAGTTTCTAAAATAAGTATGTAACTAAATATCATAAACATAGTTTTTTTGAATGATTTTAAATTAATTCCTCCGTTCTTCTTAATTTAATATTTACGGTTTTAAGTGTAAATCTTTAATCATTAATTTTTAATATAAAATTTTTATAAAAAATATAATATTATATTTTTTAATAGTAATTTTTTTATTAAGAATTCAATGACATTAATTTTGTATGATGAATTATTACACAAATTAAAATATTAATAATTAAAATTTTTAAGACAATTTTCTAAATAATAGATAAATAAAAACGGAGGTAGCATGTGTTGGTTACCTGAAGCCCTGAATGGTTGACATCAAGAAGAGGGATCTTGATATCGCGTGATGGATGCAATCTCCGCCGCACAAAATCATCAACTGTCTTTAATGATTTAAACTTCAACCCTGACTTTGTATGAATGTAATACTACACATGGAAAAAATCTTAATTAGAAAAGTGTGTAAATTAAATTGATATTTAATTTAAGGAATTAAAGAAATTTTCCTATCTTCTTCCATTGGTAGATATATTTAAGAGAAATTATTAACATACAAAGAAAAAATCATGTGTGACCCAAATTTATAACCACATTTTGTTTGTCTTGTACAATAAAATGAAATTTAAAATAATTTGTAAACATATAAAGAAAAAAATCAAATAATATTAAAATCATATAAAACATAATAAGAATTACAGTGATAGACTTCTTAATGTATAAATTGATGCTATAAAATAATTCTAGATATAATTATTTTTTATTTCGGTTAGAGTGATGAATCGAACCTGTACATGCTGGATTGAAATAATTGTAGGATAGATTAGAAAATAATCTTAAATTTCCTTAGTAACATTTTTTTCTTAAAGTAATGTAAATTTAATATTTTTGATTTCTTTAATTTATTGTATGAATTGATATATCAGATTTTATATTGATATTTGATTTTGTTCTCAAAAAAGTATTAATCTTTGATTTCATTTTAGAGAAAAGGTAAAAAAGAAAAGGTGTCCTATTAAAGCTCGATATCTCAATGGATATTGTACTTCCCTC
Organism: Portulaca oleracea; assembly: GCA_029582165.1. NCBI lineage: Eukaryota > Viridiplantae > Streptophyta > Magnoliopsida > Caryophyllales > Portulacaceae > Portulaca > Portulaca oleracea. The sequence continues at coordinate 5,636,287 of CM055883.1, read as the reverse complement.
GTCCCTAAATTAGTGTCAATTTGATTAAATTTTTACCATTGATTACTTACAAATTATAAAGAGTTACAAATAAAAACATTATTGCAATTATTCGTAAAATATCTTTCTAATGGTGATAATTTTATATTGTAACTCATTGTAAGTTGTGAGTAATCAACGGTCAAATCTTAGTCAAATTGACATTTATTTAGGGACGGAGATAGTAACATTAACTACATATGACTATCAACCAATCAAAACACAACATGACATTCTTTATTTATTTTAAATAATATTTTTAATATATTCTAAGGTTAAGGGAAGATTTATCGTTGTTATAATACGGAGGCAGTAATATTTATCGTCGTTATAAGAAATGACATGGGAGCAATAATCGCTATACTAGACTCAAAACTCTTATCAAAAGAATACAAGTTGAATGTGTTATTTGAACACTCTATCTCTTTTTGTTAATCATTCATACACCTCTTAGCTAATACAAAGTCCTGGGTTCATCTTTGACTCGCCAATTTGAGTTTTGAATCCCCAAATTGCTTAATCAATCGAACACTTTCTATTCAACTTTTGTCTGAAATGGATGGTCATCAAGGAGGTGGATCTCACAAACAATACTCCGTCGAAGAGTTAGGGGAGTTGAAACTCAACGTTGAATCAACTACATTTGAGGTACTGACATTTCATCTCATTATTAATGATCGATTCTATTCTATTTCTGTTAGCAACAACAAGTGTCTTATCTTGAATTATATTTTCTTTGAGAGCATCAAGTTTTTTGCTAGGGAGAAGATCCAAAAAAAGTTCGGGGACATTAAATCTTAGTATGGGGATAGGGGCGGAGCCAGAAAATAATTAATGGGAGTGTCAAATTTTCATATTATTTCAAGATTAAAAACAATTTTATCAATTTATAATAAAATATTTTGTAGCTAGCTAGCCTATTGTTTTGTATGGCATAATACGCTCTAAATTATCAATTAAATACTGTGAAATCTTTATTAACTGAGATATAAACAGCGAGAGAATATTGTCAAATGAAAATGCACATTTTTTTGAAATAAATTCATAAATTAACTCCCCGCATATGTTCTATCACAATTTGAATAAATCAATCTTTTCATTAATTTGCATTGGGTTTTGAATATAAGCAAATTTGAAAATATAAAAATACAAATAGATAAAAAGTTATATGAACCATTTTTCAACAAATTTGAAATGCATTTTCAACTAATTAATCTATGAGTATGAAAATCATACCTTATCTTTTCTACTTCCATCTTTGCGAAGTATCTCTGTTAACAACCATCCTTGTAATCGTAATACCAATGGAAGCTTGGATACATCTCTCACTTTTACAGTAATTTTCGGTATTTTACTGCTTTTATTAATGGCCACCTGCATTTATTAATAATAATCATACTCATATAACTTTTTAATAAAGTTTAGAAGAATGGATAACAATCTACGAGAAATGAAAATCTTACTAAAACTAATTAGGTTGGATTTTACATTGAAATAGAAGTAAGAAGAAATAACAATTATAGCATATAAAATTTTAAGATATCAATATATTATGTGTACCATGTGGATTGTGGAATACCAAGAGAAAACATTACTTTAAAATGATTGTAGTTTTTAAAGGACTATATGGAAGACTATATATTTTAATTAATGATATACTAGTATTACATCTCAATAATTATATAGTAAAGGATACATTTATAGTGATTGACAATTATTATAAATTTTTCCATATAGTAAAGAACTATAGATGTACATGCTTTTCTGATATAGAGTGCAAATATTTACTATATTAATCGAACTACTAATTGTTTCCACAATGTTACCTTCTTCGGTGATAATTGGCTAATATGTGGACGTTGATTTGATGGCGTAGTGATTGGTGCCATGTCATTAGTACAAGGATCCTCATTTCTTGCTCTACTCGATTCACCCTGTAATATAAATATTTTAGACTAATTCTTTTTCTCCATTTTATATTTGCTATTAATTAATAAAGGTGAAGAAAAAAAGTCAATTATATGCATAATTTTTCCTACTAGCCCACAATATTTTGGTGTGTGCTAGTTTTCCAATCAAATAATTAAAATCAATGTCCATCTTTTTCTCTTAATTTTTACCTTTTCCATGGCAATGTGTTCGGCATATGACACCTTTTGTTTTCCTTTATCGGAACTCTTCGTAATATTTGGATTTTCTTCAACATTATTTGAGTCAACATTATCCTGTTTTTTATTGATAAACTTATTAGCTTTAGCAAAATAATAGAGAAGTAAACTAAAATATATTTACCATTGATAAACCTAGCAAAATCAATACATGTGCCATTATACTACAATTAAAGTAAAGAAATAAGACAATTGTGCAAATAATAGAGAAGTATAAAAACTTTAAGTTAACTCAAATATATGTTATCCTATATAAACAGTTTTCTTGATCTCTAAAATTGTCTATACCTCATTATTTTTTGTATCGGAATCGTTAATATTCTGGTTGTCGTTGACATCATCCATAACTAAGTCTTTATTAGCATTCTGATGCGAAGCTTGATCAGATGTTGTTATCGCATCCTGTAACAATAATAATATTAGAATTAGTGAAAATATAATTAGATGATTATTAGTATAGGTTAAATAAAATTAAACATGAACAATCATATTGTAAAAATGATGTAGGAGCACAACATATTTACTCTTTATACATGTGATGAAGTTTTAAAAAAATGTGGGATGTGTCATGAAATTTATTTGCTAAAATCATCGTCATTTCAGCAGATAAATTTTATTACAAATCACATATTCACCGAAAGAGTTCCCAATTGCACTGGAAAAGTAGCTGCATGAAGTTGGTTCAAAACCTTAGGGAGGGTAAATATTAACTTTAAAACGTCAGAGTTAAATTTATAAATGTCATAAGCGTGAAGGGGGTATAGTAAATTATCCAAACAAATTAGGGCTGGCAAAAATCTGTCTGACCCAGAAAAAACGGGTACGGTCGTAGAATATTCATCGAAATTTTGACATTGATCCGTTTGACCGAAAATATAAACACAATTTGTTTTTTTTTCAAATTTCTATCCGAATTCAATTTGAATCCGAATTTATGCTTGTCCAATGTGTCTGACCCCAGAAATATGCGAAAAAACTAGGTATCGACATCATATTTTCGTCCAATATCCAATTTGTCCGAACCCAAAATTATCTGAACCCAAATTTTTACCGGCTATACGAAAAATATAAGGAATAGGAAGGAAGATTGATATAACTAACTTAATTAGTTAAATACAAATAAGACTTGTTTAATAATATCACCTCTTGCTTTTTTGTGTTTTGGACCTCAACATTTTCTTCTTGAGTTGCCTGACTTGCCTCAGGCAAAACTAAATTATTGTCACCAGTTGCTGTAGTTGAAGGATCCTGTAATGTATAATTGCTATAATTATTAGTTCTAGTATAAATATATATATATATATGTATATATATATATATATATATATATATATATATATATATATATATTGGGGGTGAGGGGGGTGTAAAAATTAAAATTTCATCAAGCACAAAGCTTAATTGATGAAGATGTAGAGAAAAAGCTAAGGTTAACCTGAGTAATATTATTTTGTTGCTGTTGATAAAAGAGGAAACAATCTTCTAAAAACATGGCATGCATTTCCTGTAAAAAAAAAAAAATCATTATAAGTAGTTAATTATGATAGTAAATCTTAAGTCCAATGACCATTTATGTTTGTTTTTGAGGAAAAAGAAAAATGGCAATAGTTGTTTAAAATATTAAAAGAATAATCTTTAACACGTTTTCATTCAAGCTATGGATAATCCAATTCAAAATTTTGATTAGAATTATCAGACCATTAATGATAGTTGAAGGTTAACTAATTAGCTTGTTAGTAATTAACATGATTTACCGCATTTTTTAAAGTTCGTTAAGTTCGTTGATCTTACACAAAGACTTTCGATTAATTCTTAACAGTGTTACGTAACTAAAATATAACGGTAAGTATATCCGTGATTAGGAAAGTAACATCTTAGCTTATATAGATTATCGTTATTTTGAGTTAGTAAAGATTAATCTTTAGCAAGTGTTCATTGAAAGCATGGATAATTCAATTCAAAATTCTGCTAAATTATTATATCATAAATGGTAGTTGAAGATCAATTGATTAGTTTTTCAATTATTAGCATGATTTCGCGCGCTTTCTAAAGTACGTTAAGTTCGTTAATTTTAAATGAAGATTTTTGATTAAATTTTAACGGTATTACCTAACTAAAACATGATGCTAAGTAAATTTGTGATTATAAAAATAACATCTTATATAGATAATCACTAGTTCAATTTTTTCAAAAATCAAATCATAATGGTATACTAAAACTTTATCTTAGACCAACCGTGTACAACTTTAAAATTAATTTTTAAGCACATCATAACTATTTGTGTTAGCTATAGTTATGACTACCATGGTGCCAAATATTATCATGGATTATGATATCTCACTTCCAATACATATGATGTTATCATAAAATTTCTCATATAACATATATCATTAGCCCCGCATCAAATTACAAATTATATCAAAAACAAATTACCATAGGATTTATATTGGTAAAACTTTTGAAAATCATTAAAATCTATGAACCATTGATATCTATTGAGACAAGACAATCAAAAGAACACATGGGATTCCATCATCTCCCCCTCCCCCCTATATATATGCGACTTAAAGATAACTAAGTTTCGATGGAGAGATAAGAAAGAAAAAAACCACTAAAATGTTTTAGAATTTCAGATAAATCTTAGATGCAAACACACAAAATCAACACAAAAATATAATTCAAGATAAGACACTTGTTGTTGCTACTTGCTAACATAAATTGATTAGAGTTGATCATGAATAATGAGATGAAACGTTAGTACCTCAAATGTAGTTGATTCAACATTGCGTTTCAACTCCTCTAACTCTTCGGCAGAGTATTGTTTGTGAGATTCGCCTCCTTGACGACCATCCATTTCAGACAGAAGTTGAATAGAAAGTGTTCGATTGATCAAGCAATTCAGGGATTCAAAATTGAAATTGATGAGTCAAAGACGAACCCAGAACTTTGTATTAGCTAAGAGGTGTATGAACGATTAAGAAAAAGAAATGGAGTGCTCAAAGAACACATTTAGCTTATACTCTTTTTATAGGAGTCCTGGGCCTAGTGTAGCTGCTGTTGCCATGGAGGAAGTCTTTATCTATGTATGCTCCCATGTTATCTTTTACGCTGATAAAAATTACTCCCTCCATTTCGTATTATTTGTTTCTTAATTTACTGTCACAGTCTCCAATGTAATCTTTTGATTTATAGTTTCTTATATTGTATTTTATTAATAATTGCAATATACATCATACTTTTGGGGTAGTATTTTTCATTACAAATCTAATGGTAGTAATTTTATTTAACAAGTCTTTATATATATATATATATATATATATATATATATATATAAGAGAGAGAGAGAGAGAGAGAGAGAGAGAGAGAAATTTTATGGTATAATATTTTTAAAGTTTGACTGCACAATTTTCAAAAGGGACAAATAATATGGAACAGAGGGAGTAGAATACATTCAGTATCTTTTTCCCGTTACTCTTAGAATATATTAAAAAAAGGAAAAACTTATAGTGGTTGTCAACAACCATGACAACCACCACAATGAAAACAATTTTATTCATATATGTGTCAACTTTTATCTTCGTTACTCATTTTTTTATTTAGTACAACATTATAAAATATATTTTCTTAATTAAAAAAATTACAAATTTTTTTAAAATTTAAATACCATAACTCTAAGTTTTTGCTAGTAAACAAGTATATTTTGAAAAATATTTATTTTAATTTTTTTAAAAATTAACTAAAATTTTAAAAATTATATTTTACAATTTATATTAAATATAAAAGCTAATCATCAATATAAAATTTGACACATGTACGAGTAAGAGTTATTTTACTTACGGTGGTTGTCATGGTTAACAACCACTATATGTGCATGTATCCTTAAAACAATATTATTTAAAAATAATAAAGAATGCCATATTGTGTTTTGATTGGTTGAGAGTCACATGAAATTAATGTTACAATATCCATTGAGATATCAAGTTCAGAAACCTTTTCTTTTTTTACCTTTTCTCTAAAATGAAATTAAAGATTGATATTTTTTTGAGAACAAATCAAAAATTATTATAAATCTGATACATCAATTCATACAATAAAATCAAGAAACCAAAAATATTAAATTAAAATTAGTTTAAGAAAAAAATGTTTCCAAGGAAACTTAAGATTATTTTCTAATCTATCCTACAATTATTTTAACCCAACATACAGGTTCTACTCATCATCTGCACCAAAAAAAATTATTTCTAGAATTATTTTATAGCATCAATACATTTAGGAAATTCATCACTGTAATTCTTATTATGTTTTATATGATTTTAATATTTGATTTTTTTCTTTATATGTTTATAAATTCTTTTAAATTTCATTTTCTTGTACAAAACTGACAAAATCTGGTTCTGGATTTGGGTCAACGACATGGTTTTTTTCTTTGTATGTTTATAATTTCTCTTAAAAATATCTACCAATGGAAGAAGAAAAGCAAATTTAGTAATTTACTGTATGGGTGTGCGGCTCCAGCAACACATGGAGGAATTTTTCTTCAACATCTTGATGCAAGATGGTTATTAATTGCTCATAAAATATATGTAAATTTAAATTATTATAAAAATATGTTTAATTACTTTGAGGGTTATTTCAATTTATAAACAATATAAAAATAATTATTTATTTATATTTTTTCACAAATATAAAACTATATATATAATATGCATTATTTATATAGTATGCTTGATAAAATAAGATTATTATTCATATTTTTTGACATTGCTAATAAGTGTTATACTCTTATAATTGATAAGTATATATAATTACTAGAGAAAATATTAATAAAAATTACAAAATGTGAAATATGAACAATTCAAGATGGTTAGTAACCATCTTGAGTTCAAGATGTGTATTTGTAACGCCCCGGCCCCTTCCCGGGCCGCGAACGTTACCGATAACTGCTTCAAAGATCGCTGACTGACCCCACAAATCACCATAAGTCTTTCTAGCATCCTTCGTCCTCGCTCACACGCTGCCTGGGAAAACTTCCCAGGAGGTCACCCATCCTTTGACTACTCCCAGCCAAGCACGCTTAACTGAGGAGTTCCCAACGGATGAGCTACCATAAAAGAAGGTGCACCTTGGTGATATAAGTAGTCATTTCAATCCTTTTAAGTCACACTTTAACCACATACCCGGGATGTTACATTCACCCCCACTTAAGCGCACAACGTCCTCGTTGTGCCACAATCCTATTCAGAATCTTTGCCCCGCTAGGTGACTGCCCATGACTCTCCCGTCCACTGGCGCAACTCACGGTCGCGGGTCGGCTCTGATACCATCTGTAACGCCCAATTAAAAAGAAAAAAAATGAGTCTTCCGCTGTTAACGTTAGTCAACGTTTGACTTTGACCGTTAAGTTTAGAATTAAATTTCCAGGGCGTTACAGTATCATTATCCTTTCAGATATTCAAGATGGTTAATAATCCAACCATTTTTCCAACCATTTTCAAATAGTAGGAAAATGGATGGTAGGAAAATTTTCCAACCATTTTAGCAAAATTAGTTGAAATTTTCAACTCGTTTTTCCACATAAATTTTTTGAAAAATAGTTGAAATACGAAATGGTTAGTTTTTCTAACCATTTCAAATTGGTTGGAAAAAGTGGTTGGTAATACACATATTTTTAGTTGTGAATAAAAAAAAGACCTTAAAATTTGTAGGCTGAAAAAAAGGCATGTGTTCCATTATTTTCTTTCCTCCCATGTTTGAATTTCTTTCTCGATTAGTGCGAAACTTAAGGATTAAGGTTAAAACTAATATTGAGGCTGTAACACACCTCGCTCATTCATATCGGAGCTACTTAGACCCTTGGTAGACCCTGGGTACTTAGGGGTCTAAGTAGCTCCGACATGAATAAGAGAGGTGTATTATAGCCTCAATATCAATTTTAACCTTAGTCTTTAAGTTTGACGTCAATCGTGAGAGAAATTCAAACATGGAAATGAAAAGAAAAATGGTACACGAGCTTTTTTTTAACCCACAAATTTTGAGATCCTTTTTTAATCTTACAAACTTTAGAGTCCAAAAAATTAACATTAAAAACCAATGGTCCAAATAATTAATTAATTACCCTATAATTCAGGATCCAATATGCAAACAACCCTAAATTTAAGTTAAGCTCTCCACTACCCACCCAATACAATATGTCACCCACATAACATGCATAAACAAACAGAAAAACCCAACTTCTAGCAGCTTAAAGAGGAAGATTTACATATATATCCCCTTTATATTTATGAAATTGATAAATCTAACCTAATATTTTTGAATTAGTATTTACTTTCACTAACCTTTAGAATCTATTTGATTTAACAAATTTTCGAGTGAATTTAACAACTTTTCTAGTGAAGCTAGGTCTGATCAGGAATGAAATTTATTTGCTAAAATTGTGATTATTTCAGCAAACAAATTCATCACAAATCACACCTCTATCGAAAAAATTGTTAAATTTATAAAAAAAGTTGCTAAATTGATTTGGGTTATAAAATCATGGGAGGTAAATATTATTTCCTTAAAAGTTGATTGGTTTAATAAGGACGTGGTCGTGAAGAGTATTAGAAATATGTGATCGAAGACTCAACAGTAGTCGTGTGCATGTAATTTTACTAGCATTTTAGTTGCGTGCAATTATCTTTATTGTCTTACGTTTAAGTTTTTATGATACATGCCCCACTCCCTCTCTTTTCCACATCAAACTAAACATACCGAGTCTAGAAGAAGATGTCATCCTCAAGATTGCCTCCCATGATCTTCGGGCTTTGACCACCTTCATTTCAAGGTTCAGGTCAAGTGGTTTTGGGGCTATGATTGGAGTGCTACCTAGGGGTGAGCGGGACCGGGATCCCGGTAATTTTTGGAGGTCCCGGTCCCGGTTGTGACCGAGAGCAAAACTTTGCTCCCGCTCCCGCTCCCGATTGTGACCAGGAGCAAAGATTTGGTCCCACTCCCGCTCCCACCGGGACCGGGAAATCAACCGGGAATTTTTTAGTCCCGGTTTCCTAATATTTTTCCACCCATTATTTGATTTATTTCCATAAAAACAAACAAAAATTATACAAATTTTCTTTAATTTCGCATATATGGGTGTCGGTTTGTTTACATAGTCACTTTTTTCCGGATTAAAATTACACAATATATAAAACATTTTCTTTCCGGAAAAAATATGCTAAGTTCGAAATAGTAATAAATAAAATAAATATAAAGAACGAATACAAATTAAATTAAATATATTATGAAGTCACTCAATTTGTTATATATATATATATAAAAACCGGAAATCGGGATCGGGAAATGAGGTTAAGTCCCACTCCCGGTCCCGTTGATGACCGGGACTTTATTTTTAGTCCCACTCCCGGTCCCGCTCCAACTGGGAACGAAATTTTGAGACCGGGATTTGATCGGGACCGGGACGGGACCGGGATTCCCGGAATTTTTGTTCACCCCTAGTGCTACCTACTTGGGGTAATCTCAAGGCCCCTCTGGGTCTCTAAGGGGAGCAAGATACCTTTAGCAAGACGATAAGGGAGTCAGCTTGAATGTGGGGAATGAAAGAGATCCAAAGGAGAAGAGGAAGCAAGCCGCATGACAGTTCAATCAAGCCACACGAACGTGTCATCTTCTAAAACTTAAGTTTGGTGACTTGCAGACAGTCACGATCACGCCGAAGGATGCATGATCGTGACCCACCCTCTGGGGGGGGGGGGGGCACGATCGTTTGCTCTTTGCGGTCTTCGTCCGTTTTTGGCGGAAACATCAAACAGCACGATCGTGTCGTTCATGCATTTCTGGAATTTCAACGATAATGTCTATTTCCTTTTCAAGCTTTTGGGTTATTTAATTTTATTTCCTATGTAATTTTCCTTAGTTACCCTTTCCCATTTAGATACATTTGTAAACTTTAATCATGACTCTAGGAGGCAAAAGTTTGCCGACCAAATAAAAAAATGACACTAGAAAAATAAAATAATAGGTATTTGGCCAATTATCACCAGCCACGTGTCAAATTAATTACGATATTCCATTTAATTATATTTTAAATTGAAATACATCATGACCAATAACATCATGACACGTGTCAGAGATGATGCAGAAAATCATAATGATTTTTTTATTTAAAATTAAAGGAATAATTAATTAACTTGGGCCAAGCCCAAAGCTCAACTCAAACCCAAGGGGTTAGGCCTCTAGAGCCTATAAATAGGGTTCCTCACCCTTCATTTTGAGGCCCCCCGGGCATTCTGCAGTCAAGAGGCTTCAGAAGATCGAACTGTAAACAACTTCCAGCTACCAAGCGTCAAGGATCAAAGTTTGCAAAAGCTTCAAGCCTCTATTGCGTCAAGATCAAGAACTGCTACAGAGTTCTTCAGCGATACTTCCAAAAGGCTGCAGAAGATCGAACTGTAAGCGGCCTCCAGCTACCAAGCACCAAGGACCAACGTCGACTAGTTCAACAACTTATGTTCTTCACATCAAAGACTATAGTCGTCTTCTTTGTCTGATTTATCGATCGAGATCAAGTACTCAAGCTCTCGCATCCAAGAACCAGAAGAACTACAACCAATAATCAACCTTCAGACGGTTATACTCTGAGCAGCCTCCAGCTACCAAGCACTAAGGGGATCAACGCTCAAGACCTTCAGCTCAAGAACTACTGCAAGAGTTCTTCAGCTAGACCTGCATTCGAGATCGAGAGTAAGCGCTCGCGCCCTCGACTCAACCAAATTTCAGGAGATCGAATCCGAGAATTATTTTATTGTATATAATACAAATATTACACCTGTATACCTTCAAATATTAATATAAATTAATTTGTTTCTCAATCTCTTTTCTTTATTTATTTTAGACTCGAAATTTGTGTTTACAGTACCACAAAAGATTGTATCTTTAATCTCTGTGTCTTTGTGTGAGTTGTCTGAGGCAAATCAACTATGAGTGTTGATTCCTTGTATTGTAACTTATTGAGAGGGACCGAGAGAGATTGTAAGGCATCAACGAATCTTTAATTAAACATTGTGTAATATGCAAATAGCGTATCGTTCGTGGTTTTTTTTTTCCAATTATAATTTTTCCACATTAAAACTCCGTGTCAATCTTTATTTCAGTTGTAGCCTTTATTAGTGTTGTGCTGCTAATAATGCCCCCAGATCCTAACATTTCCTTGGGTTCGTCGGCCTTTGTTTGTGTACATATGTTGAGACAAAATATATTCTTAATCTATCCCCCCACAAAAGCCTTAACAAACAAAAAGTGATATGAGGTTTGGCATAAAAGGAAGCCAAAAGTCAAATATTTTCAAGTAATTGGTTTTATAGCCTATGCCCACATCCCAAAGAGAGTCAGGAAAAATTAGAAGAGAAAGGAGAAAAATATATCTTCATTCGATATAATGATAAATCAAAAGACCATTGCCTAAAAAATATTTTCTTAATATGCAAGTCAAGGAAAGACTAGGTAGAATATTCTTATCTCATAAAAATATACAAAAGATTTGTACAAGAAGTTCAATACAAGCAATTACAATCCAATGACACACTAATTAATGGCAGCACCAAAATTTGTTCGAAAAATGATAGATATTGCATATAACTTTGAACAATAAAGAGCATATCTATTTAAGATACTCATTACTTGTCTATACAATAAAAACAAGAAAAATTGGATTTAAATAATATGAACTTTGGGTCATAGTAGACTAAATAATCTGAACTTTAGATTTGGTTCTAAATAATCAGAATTTTAGCCCCCTTGGATTCTAGTAGCACGCCACCGAGTTAAGTTGAACTTATGTGGATGAATTACCGGCCAGTTGAAGACGTGACATATTTAGATGAAAGGGAATTCATGAGATTTCCAGGCCTCAACATGGAACGCCGATATTACTTCTTCCTCTGTCCACACTTTCTTCACCTCCTTGTCTTTGTGTTGAGATTTATCGTTGTCATCGTTGTGTTGGTCATTCCTTTAATCTACTCCTTCCCCCTCATAATCATTACACCCAATCACTGCACTTCCACTATCATATGTTCCTTTAGACCCCTTTGATGCCTATGTTTCAATTCAAATCAAAGAAGTATTAGTGAATAAGTTGAGTATTAGAAGTTTTCCTATTCATTTATGCTTCATGTATAGGCATAATGATCATGGTGGTTTTAATTTTGATTAGTACATATACATTGATCAATGTTGATGTTTTCATAAGTTATATACATTGGATAAAAAAATTAATGGGAAGTTATCTACAGTAAAAGTTTTCTGCCTTTCTTCGAGATGAGTTAATTTAAAAGGATTGTAGATTGATATTATTTGAGTTAATACAAAAGGATTTCTAAATTATACTATTCTAATTTTTTTTGGGTTAAGGGTGCCCATGGCCACCCCTACCACCCACACAAATTCCACAGTGAAAGTGATCAAATTTAATATTGTAAGGATGAAAAGTTCTATGAATAATTTTTCAACAAACTTAAAATGTGTTCTCAACTAATTTAAGAGTATAAAAAGCATACCTCATCTTTTCTATTTTGATATGTGTGAAGGCTCTTTGTTAACCACCATCCTTATAATCGTGAATCGTTGCAGTAATGGAAGCTTAGATATCACTCTCAATTTTATAGTAGTTTTTGATATTTTTCTGCTTTCATCAATGAATACCTACATTAATAAATCATCATCATACTCATATCACTTTTCAATTAAGTCTAACACAAAAGATAACAATTCATAAATAATGGAAAACTTACTAAAACTAGATTCAATTTTACATTGAAAAAAAAGAGAAGAAACTATATGCCAAACTCCAAGACTCCAAGAGAAAAAATTTCTTTAAAATGACTATACTTTTTAAAGGACTATATGCAAGACTATACATGAAATGATAGAAATATATAATAGTATTACATCCCAATAATTATAGAGTGAAGAACTATAGGTATATGTGGTTTTCTGATAGAGAATGCAAATATTTACTATATTAATAGAGAACTATAAATATCTTAGTCCAATTCCTTTTTTCCATTTGATGTTTACTACTAATAATTAATAAAAGTGAAGAAAAAGACTAAATTATATGCATAATTTTTCCTATTAGCCTATAATATTTTGGTGCATGATATTTTTTCAATCAAATAATTGAAATCGCAGTCCTATCTTTTTTTTCTTCTTTACCTTTTCCATGACAATGTGTTGAGCAAATGATAGTTTGTGTTTCCTTTTGCGGGGTTTCATCGTATTGTTTGAATCCTCTTCAACATTCTTTGAATTAACATTGTCCTATATTTGATTGATAAATTTGTTAGCTTTAACAAAACCAATGATTGAAATTCTATACATAAACATCTATTATATGTAGAATAAATAAATATACATAGGAAGGGTACCTATAAAAAATGAAAAGAATACTAAATAAATATAAATCTATGAATCATTCATGAAATTTGCACATTGTAGTGGACTAATGCATTGTGCTATATGTCACATTATATTATCAATAAATAATAATAGTAATATCAAATGTACATGTACCATTAGTACTGCAATTGAAGTAAAATTAATATGACAACTATAATAATAGAGTATAAAAGCTTTAATACCTTTACTCCAACGTAGAAATATATGTTATCCTATATATGTAAGAGGACTTTTCAATCGTTAAAGTTTAATGTCACCATCTCTTAAGTTGTATATACCTCATTATTTTCTGCACTGGAGCTTTAGGGTTTAGGGTTTAGAGTATTAAGCTTTAGGGTTTAGGGTACATACCTCATTAATATTCTGATTCTCAGCAACATCATCCATAACTAAATCTTTGTCAACATTTTGACATGAAAGTTGATCTCCTGTGACATCATCCTGTAACGATACATTATTACTATTATTAATATAGGTAAAAATAAAATTAAATATGAACAAATCATGTCGTATAATGATGTATGAGGACAACAAATTTACTCATATATGTGTTGTTTCAGTTTGTAGATCATGGCTAGATGTTTATACATGGTGTTCGTTTTTTGAAATTTGACTGAACTATTTTCGTATTATTATATTGTAGTACATTGAAACTTATTTTGGGAATTTTTCAAAATATAAGATTAACTAATTCTATGTTTTAACTAGTTAGATGGCCACAAATATAGACGATAATAAAGTATTTAAAAGAAAGTATTTGCCATAAATCTAAAATAGCTTATACAATGTTAGGATAATTTTAATTCATTAATTGTAAAAAATATTGCCTCTCTTAATATATGCTAGTTTTGAGTTTAAACATATTTAAATATGCGATTCTTGACCACAATATATATATTACCTCTTGCTTTTTTTGCGTTTAGGCTCTCTACATTTTTTTCTTGAGTTGCCTGACTCGCCTCAGTCAAATATTTGTCACATGTTTCTGTAGTTGGAGTATCCTGTAATGCATAATTGTTATTATCAGTTTTATTTTTTTTTATTGATGTTATCAATTCTTAGTATAAATAAATAAACATTTAGCAAGAAACGGTAAAATTTCATAATGCATAAAGGTTAATTGATAGAGATGTCGATAAAAAGGTTAACCTTAGTATTTTGTTGCTGTTGATAATAGAGGAAATAATCCAAAACTTCAACTTGTTGAGCATTTATATAATCTTCTAGAAACATTGCTTTCATTTCCTACAAAATATATCATTAAGGCAATGCTTATTAGTTATTACTCCCTCCGTCCCAAATAATTTGTCCCGTATGACTTTATGCGTTCTTCAATGTAATCGTTTGACCATTAATTTTTAACATTTTATCGATCTCATCAAGACTAGTAATGTTATATTCAGGTATAAGTATTTTGTATTACAAATCTAATAATGATAATTTTTTACACTAAGTCATCATATAATTTTACAAATTAACGATCAAAGTTTATAAAATTTGACCTTGTTAGTCAAACTGGGACAAATATTTTGGAACGGAGGGAGTACCAAATAACAACTATTTTGTAACTAATTAAATAAAACATTTTGTTTTTCATTGTAAGTGGATGACTGTATAAGAATTCATAACTATTTTTAGTGGGTTGTACAAGTTTATGTAGCTTGTTTTTGACCAATTATGCAAAAAGAATTTTATATATATGAAATTTTGTTAAGAGATTATATTAAGTTCAAGATATGTATGAAATTTATTCAAGCATTTGATTTTCATGCATATTTGTAATGAAAATTGTGATCCATATCCGATCCAAAATCCCGAGTATAACCAACTTTCCGATCAAATAATTGTGTATCCACGAATTAATTTATATTCTAATGCCAACTAAATTAGTTTTAAAAACTTAAAATTTTAAAAATAATGAATGGTAATAAAAGTTACAAAAAAAAAAGAAGTTGGGCATGGGAAGGAATACGTGCATTGACTCAAAATTTGAATAATAAAGCCCATACTTTAAAAAAAAAAAGAATATAACTATTTTTTTTAGATAATTGGTTAACCGATATGTGATCTGATTTTTCTAAAGCTCAATCCGTATCCGATTCGTGATTTGGCCATTATTTTTAGAACGATTATCCGATCCGTGCATATTAAAAATATCTTTTTTAGATTGGATTTCCGAATTTTTGGATCGGATTACAGATACAGATTTTTCTGGATGTCTCTGCCCTCATCTATACACGAATTAAAGTGAACTAGATTTAGATGTAGCATCAAGAAAGGAAAAACCCCCCAAAATTGTTTGAGAACTTTAGATAAATTTTAGATGCAAACGCACAAAATTCACATTATAAAGAAATTCAATAGGATAATTGCTAGTGCTAACACAAATTGAGCAAAATTGATGATGAGTAAATGAGATGAAATGTCAGTACCTCAAATGGAGTTGATTCTACATTAGCTTTTAGTTCCTCCAACTCTTCGGTGGAGTATTGTTTATGAAATCCTCCTTGACGACCTTTCATTTCAGACAGATGTTGAGTAGAGTGACGATTAATGAGGGGATTGAGAGATTCAAATTAAATCTGTTGAGTAAAAGTAGTGGATTTAAAATTTTATATTGCTTAAAAGTAGATGAGTTACCTGTTGAAGAAGTGACAAATTCAAATGAAGGGGAGTTCATGAGATTTTGTAAGGCCTCGTCAAGGAATGTTCCTTTTACTTCATCCTCTGTCCACGCTTTCTTCACTTCCTTGTCTTCTTGTTCTGATTCATCGCTCTCATCCTTATGTTGATTTTTCTTTTTATCTACTTCTTTCCCTTCAGAATCATTACCCCTATAATATTCACTCATTATTCTTTCACTATCATCTATTCCTTCAGACCCCTCGATTCCTATGATTTAATTTACATCAAAGAAATATTAATGAATAAGTTGAGTGTTAGACCTCTTCTCGTTCGTATATGTCCTTTATATAGGCGTAGTGATTGCGTTATATTTTAATTAGTACATATATTGATAAATATTATTTGATGTTTTCATAAGTTATATACATTGAATACAATAAAAATGGGAAGTTATCTCCAAATTTTTTATCTTTTTTAAAGATGAATTATATCGTAGAGTATTCCAGATTGTTATTATTTGTGTTTGGGATATTTTGGAGCATTCAATAATTTATGCGTGTAGCCAAGCGGGAGTAGATTTTAATGTCATTAAATATCATTTTAAAATTGAATTATCGCCCATATATGTTACTCTAAAACGTTTATTCTTTTATTTGTTAATGATAGGCCCGATCTTGGAGGGAGGCCCAAAGGATGACCGCCAAGAGACCACGACATTTAGAAAGAAATTAGCTCAGATTTAGAACCCCAGGCGTGAACTCCACAGGCAGTGCAACATTAATTAGTAATGAGCCCAAGGAGCGGCAAGGCCCAACAAAAAAAAAACAACATGCGGCCTCAATTTATTGACTATAAGTCAATACTTCCTCCGTTTTATATTAATTGATACTTTGATTAAATTTTGACCGTTAATTATTCACAAATTACAATGAGTTACAATATGAAATTACATCCATTGTAATTTTTAGTAAAATATCTTTCTAATAATGATAATTTCATATTGTAACTCATTGTAATTTATGAGTAATTAATGGTCAAAATTTAGCCAAAGTATCAATTAATATAGAACAGAGGGAGTACTCAATTGCTTCTTTGATCATTAATTCGCTTCTGGGATTTGGGGCCCCAACTATCGCGTGAAGACTTAAGGAGACAACCCTGAATAGTGAATCGTCTTCCTATTCGTCTTCCTCAATTCCACTGCCTTAATTCGCTTTATCCTTAGTACAGACTGTCATCGGTAGATTGCGGCCTTTGTGGCGACTTTCGATGGTCACAATCAACATATGTTCGGCCGCGATATATATTTAATCAATTAAGTGTCAAACATGTTGTTCAAAAATTTAAAAAAACTTATAGATGTATTTGATATGTTGGCCAAACAATTGGAATGAGTTTAATCTAGAGTAGAGATGCATATAACCTAAAACTCTTAGACACTTACTACAACAACAATAACAAAATCTCAGGGGAAACATGTTTGAGTGTGATATGAGAGATCCAGATGTAGACAACCTTCCTCTCATGAACTAAAGCTCATGAAAGAGACTGATTCCTGCGGGTCTAAGAAAAGCTTTGTATACAGGCAACATGAAAACAATTTAGACAAAAAAAAAAAAACCCAGTTTGAAACCTTTTGAAAACACAAAAGAAAGAGTAAGGCTCCAGGTAGCAAATGTGGAGAGATGCAATCCTGTGAGGCACCAAGTAGTTGAGGAATGACTAAATATGCCTGAACAATCCTGCATAAAAGGATAACACAAGACTACCAACCAAGACAAATTATAATACCATACCAACAAAACTCACCATACCCCTTCAAACTTCCCTTTCTAGTGACATGTCCTCCTCTAAGCCTAAGTGCTTTAAATCTGCTCGGATTACCTCTTTCGTGGACTTTTTGAGTCTCCAACGTCCCCAATGTCCATGGGGTATATATCCTAATCCTCTTCACACCTTCTAACCAGGCATCCTCATTTCTCCTAAGCACATGCATAAACCATCTCAGTCTAATATCTCTCAACTAATCCTCTATAGACACCACCCCTAATTTGACTCAAAAGAGAACATTCCTAAACCTATCTAATCTAATTTAATAACAATTCCCCCTCACCATCCTCGTCTCTGACATATTCAGCATTTAGCAATAAATTTTCTTCGTAAGCCAAAACTCTGCCCCATACAACATCACTTTTCTAACCATACTACATTACATCCTTCCCTTAAGTTTAAGAAGAATTTTCCTATTACACAATATGCCTGAAGCCCTTATCCACTTGCTAGTATATAAAGTTTATTTTAGAAATATTCAGATTTAAAATAACTAGTTTCTAAAATAATTAATGAAACATCATCAAAATAGTTTTTTGGAACTATTTTCAAATTATGTGATGCTTACATAAAGCCTTGAATGTTGGAGGACATCAAGAAGTGGCTTCTTGATTTTGTGTCTTTGATAAAATCTCAATTCTCAGGCACACAAAATCATCAACCTCATAGTGATCTTGCTTTAGATAATTACCAACTTCATCTGAGTAAAACAAATAGGTCGACCATAATTAGTTTATAACATAAATTAGGATTATTTATATTAGTAGAATTTTACGATAAAAAAAAAATATATTAGTAGAATTTTTGAAAAGTCATTATAATCTATCAACCAATGGTATATATTGAGACAAGACATTAATCAAAAGAACCCATGAAACGCCATCATCTAACCTTCCCTATCGTATATGCACAAATTGAAGATAACTGACCACCAAAATGTTTGAGAACTTCATGTAAATTTAACATTCAAAAACATAAAATTAACACCACAAAAAATTAAAAAATAACATAGGTGATATTGCTAAAAAATAATTTTTTTTTGTGGTGTTAATTTTATGTTTTTGAATGTTAAATTAACATGTTCTCTAACATTTTGGTGGTCAGTTATCTTCAATTTGTGCATATACGATAGGGAAGGTTAGATGATGGAGTTTCATGGGTTCTTTTGATTGTCTTATACGGGCAATAAAAGAACAAACATTTTAGAGTAATATATATGGGCAATAATTCAATTTTAAAATTGATTATATTAACGACAATAAAATCCATTCATATGTGGCTACGAGCATAAATTATTGAATGCTCCAAAATATCCCAAACACAAATAATAACGATCTAGAATACTCTGCAATATAATTCATCTTTAAAAAAGGTAAAAAATTTGAAGATATCTTCCCTTTTTTTTTTTTGTATTCAATGTATACAACTTATGTAAACATCAAGTAATAATGATCAATATATGTATTAATTAAAATATAACGCAATCACTCCGCCTATATAAGGGACATATACGAACGAGAAGACTTCTAACACCCAACTTATTCATTAATATTTCTTTGATGTAAATTAAATCATAGGTATTAGAGGGTCTGAAGAAATAGATGATAGTGAAAGAATAATGAGTGACTATTATAGGGGTAATAATTCTGAAGGAGAAGAAGTAGATCAAAAGAAAAATCAACATAAGGATGGGAGCGATGAAGAAGAAGAAGAAGACAAGGAAGTGAAGAAAGTGTGGATAGAGGAAGAAGTAAAAGGAGCATTCCTTGACGAAGCCCGGCAAAATCTCATGAACTCCCCTTTATCTAAATTTACCACTTTTTCAACAGGTAACTCATCTACTTTTAGGTAATATAAAATTTTGAATTCACTACTTTTACTCAACAGTTTTAATTTGGATATCTCAATGTCCTCATTAATCATCACTATATTCAACATCTGTTTGAAATGAAAGGTTGTCAAGGAGGATTTCATAAACAATGCTCCACCGAAGAGTTGGAGGAATTAAAATATAATGTGGAATCAACTACATTTAAGGTACTGACATTTCATCTCATTATTCATGATCAATTATGCTCAATTTGTGTTAGCGCTGGCAGTTATCATATTGAATTTCTTTTTAGTGTGAATTTTGTGTGTTTGCATCTAAAATTTATCCAAAGTTCTCAAACAATTTTGGGGTTTTCCTTTCTTGACGCTATGTCTAAATCTAGTTCACTTTGATTCGTGTATAGATGAGGGTAGGGGCATCCAGAAAAATCTGTATCCGTAATCTAGTCTAAAAATCCGAAAATCCCATCTAAACAAAGATAGCTTTTAATATTCACAGATCGACTAAAAGATCCGAAAATAATGGTCGGATCACGAGTCGGATATGGATCGAGGTTTAGAAGATCAGATCACAAATCGATTAACCAATTATTTAAAAAATAGTTGTATTTTAATTTTTTTAAAAGTATGGGCTTTATTATTCAAATTTTGAATCAATGCACGTGTTCCTTCCCATGCCCAACTTGTTTTTTTTTTTATAACTTTTATTACCTCAAGATATTCTTTAAAATTTTAGGTTAAGCATATTTCAGATGATTGACATGATGTGCCTTGCCCCAAGATATTTTAAGCATATTTTAGATGTTAACTTTTAATAAATTTCATACAAATGTAAGATCTGTCTCGTCCCAAGATATTTATCATTTTCATTCTAAAATAAACTTTTCCTATGGGGTCTAAGTGTTTGTATTGTAGTGCTTCTGCTATAGATTACACTCATTCCCAATTATTTTGCCAACATATCAAATATATTTATAACTTTAAATTTTTTTAAATAATATGTCTGATAATTGATTCAAAATAGGTTTTGCTTCGGCTACTGTTGAAGCTTTGGTGCACCAGTAGTACAGTTGAAAATAGACCTGTCAATTCGGGTCGGACAGGTCGGGTCGAGTTCGGTATGTCCCATATTCCAAGTTTGTTACATTTCAGGTTTGAAAAACCGGGTCGGTATCGGGTCGGGTCGGTTTTTGCCAGCTCTAGTTGAAAATATAAATCCTACTTATTCTAACCGTTATGTTCCTTATATTTATGCAATTTATTAGGTGCATTCGTAGTATGTATTCCAAATATTACGATTGTTCATCCATAATATTTGGTTGTTTATTCACATATATTAGGTTGTTCACTCTAATTATTATGATTGCTCTTGCAAATATTTGGAGTACATGTTCGAGTGCATGTAATATATATTGTTATATATTTATAGAGAAAAATAAAATTTCATTTTACAAATAAAGGAAGCAATAATTGAATTTCAGGATGGTTATATACAGTGCCTATTATATTACATTGTAATTAATTGAGTTTTATGATACATATTTTGGTTTTATTTCATAGGCACATGTTGAAGATCCTTCGACAAGTGAATCAAAAGAAAAAAGAATGTTGCCTTGGCATTTTCATAATAGAATCTTCAGGAAAAAGAAAAATTATGTCCAATGCAACATCAAGTTGTTTGCAGGAGCGCCGAACATGATAGAAGATGATATCGTATGACTATTTTTCATCCTTTGACTCCTACATACGTAAATTATTGATGTTTCCAAATAGCCCAAACACAAACAAGAACAATTAATTAAAAATACTCTTGAATTAAATCAACATTAAAAAAGATAGAAAAATTAGAGATATAACTTCCCCTATTTTGATATTCAATGCATAAACTTATAAAAACATCAAGTAACATTGATTAATGTTATTGGTTACAATTATAGCCGCCACAATTATTGCACCTATATAAGCGGCATATGTATACGAATGGAAAATGTTCTGACACTTACCTTATTCATTAATTTTTCTTTGATGTAAATTGAATTGTAGGTATCAAGTGAGTCTGAAAAAACAAATGACAGTGAAAGAACTATAACTGATTATTATATGGATAATGACTCTGAGGGGGAAGAAGTAGATCAAAAGAATGCCAAACACAATGATGATAACGATGAAGTTGAACAAGGAGATAAGGAGGTGAAGAAAGTGTGGACAGAGGAGGAACTAGTAATAACATTCCTTGTCGAGGCCTGACAAAATTAGATGAACTCTTGCTCATCTCCACCTTCCACCTCTTCAACAGGTAACTCATCCACTTTTTATTTTACAATATATATATATATATATATATATATATATATATATATGTATATATATACATATATATACATATAAACATGTGTACATGTGTGTGTACTATAATAATTAAAAAATCAATTTATATATAATTTTATATAATATAAGATTTCTCTTGTATAATATATGTAGATACTAGGGGAAAGAGGTCGATATATGATGAGGAACTAGTAAGAACATTCCTTGTCGAGGCTTGAGAAAATCAGATGCATTTGTGTTCATCTCAACCTTCCACCTCATCAACAGGTAACTTATCCACTTTATGTTTTATTTTATAGTTTGTATATTTGTGTACTTTAATAATTAAAAATTCTATGTATATGTAACTTTATATTATATAACACTTTTTGAATAATATATGTAGATACTAGAGGAAAGAGGTCAAAATATAATGAGGATGATGAGGACGAAGAGGATGAAGGACAGAGTAGGAAGAAGCCTCATATTTAACAACATTTCTTCTATCCCTTTAGAGCCATGCACATTAATTAGTGGGTTTCTTTCACAAAGGAGTATGATCTATTTGGCTCAACGATATGTTGTTGTATAAATGTAATTAGCTTAGTCTCAGATCATCTGATAAAGTAATGATCTTTTCATTGTTTAGACAAATGATGAGTATCTTAAATAAATAGGTTATTCATCCTGAGACTACTCCCAGCCAAGCACGTTTAACTGATGAGTTCCCGACAGATGAGCTATTATAAAAGAAGATGCACCTTAGTGATATAAATAGTCATTTCAATTCCGAAAACTTTTTTTTATTGCCATTAGTATGGTCATTGGCTTGCAGTTGCTTATAGTGAACTTCTTAGGAAAATCTTCTGCATGTTTTTCTTGAGATAAGAGTATCTAACCTACTCTTTGCTTGACTTGCTTGCCAAGAAAATTTGTATAAGTCCAAGGCTTATGATATGCTCTAGTCTTTCGATATCACCGCATGCTTGAATTCTACGATCATCTTTGAGTTTTTACGAGAAAATTAAGTATGTGGGCTCGAGTCTTCACATAGAGAGACGACTCACTTGGGCTTTTATGAAAGCCACTTCGAAGTATATATGTGTTAATGTTGGTATTCCATGCATGCTATTGGTGATTGCTTGAGCTTGTATAGAGCTTTTTTTAAATGACAGACTTTGTCTTCTTGGTATTTAAAAAATGAAGTCTTATAGTTCACGAACTTCAAGATCCTAAATGGAGAGAGAAAGTGAGGAGAGAGAGAGTGTGGGGAGAGTGACAGGAAAAAGAAGAGGCACAAGCAGATCCACCACCATTTTCATCGGCAATCTACCCAAGGAGTTAGACAAGTATGGCCTTGGTGGCATCTTCAAGAGAGTTGCTAGAATCAATTCTGCAATTATCATCAACCGAAGGTCTTCAAATTCAAACTTTGGGTTTATAGAAATCTGGAGTCATCTGGAGGCCAAGAACTGCATCAACCTGTTCAATAACTCAAGGATCCGAGGCAACAAGATCATTGTCGACTGGGCAAAGGAGCAATCAAGATTGATCTGGAAGAAGAACCAGGTTTGGGTTCCGAAACCTAAGGAAAGCAAGGAAGTTGTGAAAGAGATTTACAAAATTTCTGGTATTACCAATGAGGACTTTTTGGAATGGCTCTCAAGAAGCTTGGTCTGCTCCTCGCTTGTTCCCAGAGATCTAGATGCGTTAGCATATCTTATCAAAGACAACTATGGTCCTATCTCGAAACTTACTGCCCTTAGTGGTGTAAAGTTCATTATGACGTTTGCATCCGTTCAGGAGATGAATGATGCACTGGCGAATCCTCTAGAATTGAACGATTGGTTCACTGATATTAAGCCATGGTCAATTTTTGAGACTTCTGAGTCAAGAAGGGTCTGGGTTGATATAATCGGAGTTCCACCCCATGGTTGGGTTTGGGAGAACTTCAAAAAGTGTGTTCATCCTTGGGGTAAGCTTCTATCGCTGGCGAGATCCATATCCTCCTCAAATCAGTTTGAAGTAATGAGAGCTTTAATTCAAACTGAGTGTTTTCGAAACTTGAGGGCGAAGTGGTTCTAGACATCCAGAACTGTGCTTTTAAAGTTTTTGTTCGGGAAGTTACCTCCCACCTCATTCCTCCTTCATTGGTGGACGACTATGGTCCTAAAGAAGCAGATGTTCCAATCTACTCTAGCGAGAGTGATAAAAGCGCGCAGGAGGATGATGATAATCTTCAAGCCAGTGATGTTAATTGTTCATTAGACGATGCAGTTCAAAGTCATACAAGCATGCCGAGGTTTCAGAATCTAAACATAGATGAAGGAAGTCAGAGGGATGGTTCAGTAGATCTTTTAATGAAGAACGGGTGTCTCAAGGAGTGTAGGGTGCTGACTGATCAGTTGGAGGCTCCGGAAAATGTGCCTTTAAAAGCTCGAGGGGTTGTCAACCTTGATAAGGAAACGAATGGGCATGAAGCAGTTGAAGAGCCTGAGATTGCATTATCTCTAACCAGTGTTCTTGTTAACAATGATCAACAACTTATTAATATGACGACTGCTTTGGGTAGGGATGCTGCTATGGAAAACGAAAAATCTGTTGAGATTTGGATGATGCCAATCATCATCGGTACTAGAGTCATCTAATCATGATGTTTTTCTCGGTTCTCAGAGCTCTGAAGATGAACGCTCGATCTCTTCGGACTGCGAATCGATTGTGAATGCGAGAGCTCTCATCGTTGAAAAAACAATCAAATTTGGTGTAGAAAGTGGGTTTATGAGACCCAAGAGAAATATCAATCCCAGAAAATACCTTGCAGACAAGCTCACTCCAAGGAAAAGAAAGAAAGCAAAGGAAAGTGGAAGGACAAAGAAGACTGTTTCAGTGTCTTCAGCTTCACTCTCCTTCTGAGGGTGAGGCTCCTCTTTGTTGGAGTTTGGCGTGTAGCAAGTCATGGGCTGAGGTGATCAGAG
Source organism: Portulaca oleracea (assembly GCA_029582165.1). Classification (NCBI taxonomy): domain Eukaryota; kingdom Viridiplantae; phylum Streptophyta; class Magnoliopsida; order Caryophyllales; family Portulacaceae; genus Portulaca; species Portulaca oleracea. The sequence continues at coordinate 5,611,083 of CM055883.1, read as the reverse complement.
CTACATCAAATTTGTGGTTGGTTGCCATTTTTCCGTGGGTGCTGTGTTCTATTGTCTGCTGTAATTTAATCTTCTCTGCTCTGGGCATTGAGGTGATTTAAGTTTACCGACAAGTTGGTATTTCAGATTGAGGTAAGGGTGTGGTCTTTATCATTGGTAGTGATTTAATTCTTTGAAAGATATTTGGTGTGATTGATCAGTTGGGTTGGTGTGGTGTGTTTAAGTGCAATGGTGGTAGGTGTCTGTGTTGTGTCTTGGTTTTGGTCATCAAATAGGGTGTATATTCCTTGGTAGCTTTTCTTAAGGAACCCTTATCAAGGGCACTGAATGCATTTGTTTATATTAACGCAATTGCTGCAATTAGTAATGGAGTGGATGGGGTGTTATGGCTGCTAGAAATACTATAACTGCTATGATGTTGTTTAGTGTGGAATTTTTGGGTAGTAGGGCTCTTCTGCTGTGCTGTTTGAAATTCATGACAGAGTGATGGAGATAGGTTTGCTGTCAATGGAATGGTGCGGTCTGCTGCTGAATGTGGGTTCTCGTTGGCTGGTGTTGGTGGCATTAAACTTCTTCTGAGTCTTTGCTTTCTCTCTCGGATAGGATTTGGGGGTGTTGATGATGTTCAGACAAGCTTCACATTATATGTCTTGATTCACAAAACATAGGTGGCATTCTCTGTTTAGAAACTCAAAGTATTGATGGAGTGTTTTGTCTAGTGGGTGCTTTCTTGGTCTTCTACTGATAAAGAAAACACGGTAGGAAGTGATCCATCTTACAGTGAAGGCCATCACATTCCAAGAGCTCTACAATTGTTTTTGCGATTTTCACTAGTTAATCTAGTGCAGTTTCTCAGTAGGTGTGTTTTCTTGGTTCAATCTTCTGTGGGTGTGGAGTGTCAGATTTTTCATTGTCGTTTGTTTTCATTTCAAATTGTATGGCTGTTTATGAAGCCCTCTTTTGATTTGAATAATAGGGTCTTTTGACCGCAAATTATCAAAAAAAATATAGTTCACGAACTTACTAGGAGGTACCCTACATTTTATAAAAATCGTTTTTTGCTTATGATTGCTACACATAGACTTCTTCTAACTTCCTATTGAGAAATCCAAACTTCATAATGTCAAGTAGAAAAACATGACATTCCTATTCTTCCAAGGCCAAAGACTATTAGGCATGAAATTAGGGTAAATCCCTAGGAAAACCCAAAATCAAGGTCCAAGATGTACCCATCATCACAAACCAAGAATTATGATTAAAGCTTACAAATGTATTTGAATGGGGAAGGGTCGGGTAACTAAGAAAAATTACATGGGAAATAAATCTAAAGAACTCAAATCTTGGTTTCAAAAAAATAAAAAAAAGAACCCAAATCTTGATAAGGAAATTAAATAGACATTGCCGTTTAAATTCCAAATATGTGTGAACGATACGGTCGTGTTATTTGATTTTTAATTTTTCCGCCAAAAACGCTCGAAGACCGCAAAGAACATGATCATGCATGCCCCCCCCCCCCTCTTGAGAAGGTGGGTCACGATCATGCATCCCTTGGGAACGATGGTGACTGTCCACAAGTCACCAAACTTGGGTTTTTGAAGATGGCACGATTGTGTGGCTTGACTGCACGATCATGCGGCTTGCTTCCTCTTCTCCTTTGGATCTCTTTCATTCCCCACATTCAAGCCGACTCCTTTATTGTCTTGCTAAGGGTATCTTGCTCCCCTTAGAGACCCAGAGGGGCCTTGGGATTACCCCAAGTAGGTAGCACTCCAATCATAACCCCAAAACCACTTGACCCGAACCTTGAAATGAAGGTGGTCAAAGCCCGAAGATCATAGGTGGCGGTCTTGAGGATGACATCTTCTTCTAGACTCGATATATTTAGTTCGATGCGGAAAAGAGAGGGAGTGGGACATGTATCATGAAAACTTAAACATAAGACAATAAAGATAACTGCGTGCAACTAAAATGTTAGTACAATTACATGCACACGACTACTTTTGAGTCTTCACATATTTCTAATACTCTTCACAACTACGTCCTTATTAAACCAATCAACTTTTAAGGAAATAATATTTACCTCCCATGATTTTTTGAACCAAATCAATTTAGCAACTCTTTTTGATAAATTTGACAACTTTTTCGATAGAGGTGTGATTTGTGATGAATTTGTTTGCTAAAATGATGACAATTTTAACAAATAAATTTCATTAGAGAAAACCTTCACTGAAAAAGTTGTTAAATTCCTCAAAAATTTGCTAAATCAAACTGGTTCTAAAGATCAGTTGAAGTAAATATTAATTCAAAAATATTTGGTTAGATTTATCAATTTCATAAACGTAAAGGGGATATATATATATATATATATATATATATATATATATATATAGACACACACACGTAAAGCCAAATGATAAACATCTTGATGCAAGATGGTTAATAACTATCTTGCATTTCACCTAAATCACTTATAAAGTTAAACGTAAGTATATTTAAACCATTACAAAGGTATATTTCATTACTTTGAGGGTTATTATAAATATAAAATAATGCATTAAATATGCATTTTTTTACTATGATTGATAAAATTAGACTATTATTTATACTTTTTCACATAACTAATAAGTATTATACTCTTATAGTTAATAAATAAATACACGGCTACTTTTGAGTCTTCACACGTTTCTAATACTCTTCATGACTACGTCCTTATTAAACCAATCAACTTTTAAGGAAATAATAATATTTACCTCCGATCCCATAAATTTTTTTTTGAACCAAATTAATTTAGCAACATTTTGATAAATTGAACAACTTTTTCAATAGAAGTGTGATTTGTGATGAATTTGTTTGCTAAAATGATGACAATTTTAACAAATAAATTTCATTAGAGATCAAACCTTCACTGAAAAAGTTGTTAAATTCACTCAAAAATTTGCTAAATCAAACTGGTTCTAAAGATTAGTTGAAGTAAATATTAATTCAAAAATATTAGGTTAGATTTATCAATTTCATAAACGTAAAGGGGTTTTTGGATGTCAATAATATCAACTTTGGGGGTATTGGATACTAATAATACAAAATATTTTCTTGGACACTGGCAGTACCAACTATCGACATATTTTCCTCCAACAGTACACCGCCGAGTTGTTATGGTTTTAACTCATCGAAAAGATGATGTGACTCTATAATGTGTGACATGGAAGGCATGTTAGTGTTCATGTCAACATTTTGTACCCGAGCTCCGCCTTCCACGTCACACATTATGAAGCCATGTTATCTTTCCGATGAGTTAAAACCATAACAACTCGAAGGTGTACTATTGGAGAGAAATAGGTCAATAGTTGGTACTGCTAGTGGCCAATAAAATAGTTTGTATTATTAGTCTCCAATACCCCCAAAATTGGTATTATTGACGTCCTATATATATATATATATATATATATATATATATATATATATATATATATATATATATATATATATATATATAGGGAACGGATCTAGTAGGAAGGGAATCAAGGTAGGAAGGTAGGAAGAGAAGATCTTGGCCCTCCAAATCTGATCCAACGCTCAACATTAAAACTAGTTATCATCCCCCCAAAACCACCACACGTGTGCCAAAAATTTAAAAAAAAAAAAACAAAAAAGGAAACTCATGCTTGTTTTACGGGATACTGAGGCGCAATTTTTTCAGTTTTTTCCAAAAATCATTTGAGTGTTGTTGCAGAGCATCAAACACAATTGATTTGGAGAGAGAAAGAAGAATCGAGACTGTGCAGCATATTCTAGGGTTTTGTCGACAAACTTGCTCAACCACACTGGAGTTCTCAATCAAAACATCGCCGATATTTTTTTGCCGTGCACATTCAGCAACATCGACGGCAAGGATGAAGTCGGTGAGTGACAATTCTCTTTGTGGTTGTTTGTTCACCAATTTCATAGCTCCAATGTGATTTTACGGTGAATTTGAAGTGAGGTTCATGTGTTGTTGATACTTTGTTACAAGGGACAAGAACAGAGGAGAATAATTCCGGCAATGTCGCCGACGGCGACGAGGAGTCACATACCAAGTAAGTATGCTAAACGTGCGTTGTTCAATCTGTTGTGTGTCACTGGACGAGGGTGACGATGGTGGGACAGGATTAAATATGGGGGATGGGGGTATGACACATCGAACAGGGCACATGGCTCACGATGTCCCGTTTTTTTTTTTAGGCTGGCTATCTGCATCTGTGGCCACTCATTTTTTTTCCGGGGGGGTTACTGGGTACGTTGAGACAGGGGGTGAGTGTAATACTTAGCGAGTGAGGGAGGGGGTACGATGTAGTGTAATTATGTGTTCATGTGTTGGTTCGACACATGATCAGACGTGTGATTGTGATTCAGGGGTCTGTGGTCATGTAATGATTTGGTCACATTGATACAAGTGTGATCAGTGTGATTGTGATTTAGGGATCTGTGGTCATGTGATGATTTGGCCACATTGATACAAGTGTGATCAGTGATTCAAGGGTCTGTGGATGGTCATGTGATGATTTGGCCACATTGATACAAGTGTGATCAGGTCATGGATTGGCAATGTACAAGGAAAACTCAATGACGGATGAAGTGTACGCAAATGCCGATCGATGGGATAGATCTCGAACCACCAATCCCGACGCGACGAGCTTATGAGCTATCACGTTTTTTGGTGTATGATCTTGTTAGAAGCAGTTCATTTGTTGTGTATGGGGGGGGGGAGTTTGTTTTGTTGTTAACATTTGGTTCGTCGTGATATGCGCGTTACAATATGAGACACGTTATTGTTACGTGATCAGACAATGTTTTTTTGGTCAAATGTTATGTTGGTATATGATTTTGTAAGGGTCGCATGTTAGTGTTTTGTGATCAGACAATAATATTGTTATTCAATGGGATCAGACATGAAGAATTGTCGTGTTTTAATGCCTACATATCATGTACTGGTGAACTTGTCCATACTACATAAGGTTGTGATTATATTTTGTACTAACTGATAATAAATTATGTATGATCACAAGTCATTATACTGTGGTCATTCATACTGCGACTTTGACAATAAGATATAAGCATGCACACTGCAACTTCGACCAATGCATAATGATATACACATGCATGACAAGTTCACGCTACACATGGTTGTGATTAAAATTAGTACTAATTGATAATAAATTATGTATGATCACAAGTCATGATACTGTGGTCATTCAACGTTACTATGACATACTGTATCAATACAAGCACAATAGTGATGTGTATGATTACATGCCAGTGTATGTAAACATTAGTACTGTCACATATTTATATGTTTTTTTTTTTTTTACATTTAAGCCTTTTTATTTTGTAATGAACATATAGATGACATATCCACATTGTATTAAACTATGATCAACCATAATCTATTAAACAAAGCACGTGCAACCATTTTTTCATGGTGCGAACACAAATTAATTTGTACAAATTGATAAATTATTCTATTGTTCACTGCAAACTCATTACAAAATTCACACCGCAATTGTTATTAATGAAATCGTTATGTTTGGTTTAAAAAAAAAAAAGAATTCACTCCGCAATAAATGACATGTCCACAATATATTAAACTGTGATCAAGAACCAAACAAATATATATGTGCATCCGTTCCTTATAAATATGCCAATCAGACTTTATTGAGCTATGAACAAAAATAAAACTCCAACCCAACAAAAATTTTAATGTTGTGGGATGTGACCACATCTTAACTTATTGTGATCACGATGTAATGAAAATACACACGAGCACACTTATTTCCATTCTCTCAATAGAAAGTCACGGTAAATGTTGAAATTCACATTGGACATGATATCAATCTTATTGAATATGATTAAGACTGGCAGTGAGTTTACATAGAATTCCTCCAATGTATTATCTTCTATTTTTGGCTAAAAGAATCACATCTTCAATGTCCCCTAATTGTTTCCCCTTTTTTTTTGGTAACAGGCGGATTTTTTTAATTGATTTTATTGATTTTATCTTTTTTTTTAGTAAAATAGCTAGCTGTTTTACTTAAAACCATTTGTGGTTTCCGGTTTTTTGCCATATGTGTGTATATTTAATGTTGCGCGTTGGATCAGATTTGGAGGGCCAAGATCTTCTTTTCCTACCTTGATTCCCTTCCTATTGGATCCGCTCATATATATATATATATATATATATATATATATATATATAGGGAATGGATCCAGTGAGAAGTAAATTAAGGTGAGAAGGTAGGAAGGAAAGATCATGGCCGTCCATATTAATCCAACGCCCAAGATTCATTCTTCACATATGTTGCATAAAACCAGAAACTACTTTTGAATATAAAACAAAATAGCCAGTGGTTTTAATAAAAAATAAAGCTAAAATGAATAAATCCGAAAATCAATAGAAAAAAAACAAATTTGATTGTTAGCTAAAGTTAAGGAAACAATTAATGTAATTAATAAATCTGATTAATTGTATCCAAAAATAACAGTCAACATATTCTCAAGATTTTCTATTGCTTAATACAATCACGTTCAACACAATACACTCAGATTCATCAAACATCAACACATTAACGTTGAGGGAAATCAATGGCTTCTAATAGGTATGTTCGTTTTTTCATTGCTTTTTTATTTTTATATTGATTCATCATTCAATAGTAATCATTCTGTTCGTCGATTATTTATGGAGTGGATTTTAGAGAATTTGTTAACATAGAACATTGATATTGATGATTCATGTTATTGTGGACGGATGTGCATAGTCGCACATATTATGTCTGTTTATTCTGTATAATTACAATTTAGTGAATATTGTAAACCAAGCAAACACATCTACAATTAGTTGTGTACTGTATGAAGTATGTCCACATTAATTGTAGTGTGATCACATTAAAATATTTTTTATAGAATGCATGCCTAGTTGGACTATGTAGTACATGATTGTTGTTTGTTAATTTGCACACGTAGAAGACACATATTGATCATTGACCAAAAATTTGATCAGATAAATCACATGTGTGACAAATGTGGACTACGTGAGGTTTTGTGGTCGTTTACACACTGTGATCACACATATTGGTCATTTAACCATGCTGTAGTCACATTAATCAGATGCGTATCAGCTGTGGAAAACAAACATCAGTGTGGAACCGCACATGTATTTATGAACACAATTACCCAATTTGTGACCACATTAAGTAAATCAAGTATATAGTTCCACGACAACTGCTACGTGTGAGTTTATTTATATTTGAAACATGTATATGTTTAACACTTCAATGTATTACATTAGATGATTTATAGTGTAATTTAACTAATGTTTAAACGTGCAAAATGCACTGCAGCTGGTTGTAGCAAGAACAGTTATGTGGTGCCACCACCAGTATCAGATGTGTGATTGTGATTTAGGGTCTGTGGTCATGTGATGATTTGGCCACATTGATACAAATGTGATCGATGTGATGATCTGACCCCAAATATAAACCCGATTGACCATAGTGATACAAATTTTGATAGTCTGAACCACAAATTATGTTTATTGACCATCAATTGTGCACACAAAAGTATTAGTGTGCATTACATTTATGTATTTGTGCTTTACAGGCATCTCGTTGCGGACGCCAACTTGTGCACACATGTGGTTGCTGGGATCCTGAGGTCACTGAGCGAAAGTGGCGACATAGACACGTCCACAGTATGCTAAACATTGAACAACAACCAAACAAATATATTGTTGAGCGAAAGTTGTGTATGATTTTGTTAGAAGCAGTTTAGTTGGTGTGTGGGGAGGGGGACGAGGGAGTTTGTTTTGTTGTTAATATTTGTTCGTCGTGATATGCGCGTTACAATCTGAGACACGTTATTGTTATGTGATCAAGCAATATTTTTTGGTCACATGTTATGTTGGTACATGATTTTGCAAGGGTCACATGTTAGTGTTATGTGATTAGACAATAGTATTGTTATTCAATGGGTTCAGACATGAAGCATTGCCGTGTTTTAATGCCTACATATCCTGTACTGATGAACTTGTCCACACTACATAAGGTTGTGATTGGAATATGTACTAATTGATAATAAATTGCGTATGATCACAAGTCATTATAATGTGGTCATTCATGACTTTGACCATAAGGTATAAGCATGCACACTGCAACTTTGACCAACACATAATGAGACTTGAGACACACATGCATGACATGTCCACACTACACAAGGTCGTGATTATAATTAGTACTAAGTGATAATAAATTACGTACGTATGATCACAAGTCATTATACTGTGGTCATTCAACGTTACTATAACATATTTATATCAATACAAGCACAATAGAAGATTGGTATGATGTGTATGATCACATGCCAGTATATGTGAACATTAGTACTGTCACATATTTATATAGTTTTTTTTATATTTCATCCTTTTGTTTTTACTGAGCATATAGATGACATATCCACAATGTATTAAACTGTGATCAACCATAATATATTAAACAAAACACACACAACCATTTTTTCATGGTGTGAACACAAATTAATTTGTACAAACTGATAAATTATTCTATTGTTCACTGCAAACTCATTACAAAATTCAAACCTCAATAAATGATATGTCCACAGTATACTAAACTGTGATCGACAACCAAACACTATATATATATGTGCATCCGTTCCTTATAAATATGCCGATCAGACTTTAGTGGACTGTGACCAAAATAAAACTCCAACCCAACACAAATTTTAATTTTGTGGAATGTCATCACACTTTAACTGACTGTGATCACAATGTAATGAAAATACACACGCGCACACTGATGTTCATTCTCTCAATGGAAAATCATGGTACATGTTGAAATTCACATTGGACATGATCTCAATCTTATTGAATGTGATTAATGTTAGACCCCCCCCCCCAACCCAAACCAGTTGCATATGTAATCAATCGTCGAACACTTTGATGGAAATACGATGTGCAAAGAGACATAACTCCAACACGCAATTACCATCTATGCAGTGGTCGCATGTCCTCAATCATGGCCTTGTGTTAAAATGTGCGTAGTATACGCAATGACCACGTATAATCGATTGGAGAATTATATTAATAATTGTTACTTAACTCGTGCACTATATTTAATCAGAATATGCAAGAATAATCCAACAAACAAGTAAAAAATGGGGGCTTATGCTAATTGTTGTTACTTAACATGTGCATTTATCTAACAACAAAATGCAAGTATAATCCAACGAAATGCATAAATAGAGCGATCGTTTTCCAATATTATTAAAATGTCGGGTTCAATACAATAACAAACATGAATCCATAGACATTAATTCATAGTCGAACAAGTTGTGATTGTCAAACCACAGTAAAGACAAACTGAATGAACACATAATCCAAAATATCTATCTGCAGCATACTTTAAACCTCACTGGAAGCGCTCAGGGCAAGTCCTACTCTCATGGTTGGCTATTTGGTCACAAAAAATGGCATCTCCTAGCTGACGCCTTTGCTACACCGCAACCTTGATGCCGCTCTTTTTCCGCTTTACACGCCCTTTTGGGTTTGACGCAGGAGGTGGTTTTATAGATGCCTCACCGAGGATCGGGACTCCAAAGCAAACAACATTGTCCGCTACCCTCCTACCACCACATCCATCTAGACCGACGCTTACCTTGGACAGCACATCGTCAAGCAACCCATTCATCAGACTCAACCGCTATGACATACTTCTCGTAAAACATTTTTGCATCACCCAACGTGTTGAACCACTTCCCCATGGTTGGTACGATTGTTTTGTCGTTACACCTGGGCCATTAGATCGTCATGCTCGTCTCGTCGCTGTCCGGTACCGGTGGTGGCACCACGTAGCTGTGCTGGCTACACCCCATTGCGCTGCATTTTGCAAAGATAAACAATAGTCACAGTACCCTATAACACGTTGCATGTATCGCAGTAAATATGAATCATTACAAATATACATGTTTCATGTAGGAATACACCTACTCATAACGGTTGTGGTCCACCAATGGACATGATTGTGTTCATACGTTTACTGACTGTGGTCATACACAATCTGACTGTGGTCGTGTATATTTGTGTGGTCATATACATGCTGCCTGTGTACATGATGATTTGTGGTCCACCGATGTACACACCAATAAGGTGTGTGTTCAACGTGTACCAACTATGCATAATGTGGTCGGACACATACTGATTGTAATCATACACATACTTATAAGGTGTGAGGTTAACGTGTACAAAGTATACATGATGTGGCCTAACATATACTGACTGTGGTCACACACATACTGACTATGGTCATACACCGTATGGTCTAAACTTATAATGTGTGTGTTGCCAATGAACTTAAACTAACCACGAATTTGTCAATATACACAATGTGATCGACTATGTAATTTTGTCACTTTAACATGAATCATAATTATCAATATCCACTTTTGCATGATATGCAACAATATAATCAGATTTAACTGGACAACCATTCTCCACTTATATACTGACTGTGGTCACACACATACTGATTGTGGTCATACATCGTATGGTCCACACTTATAACGTGTGTGATCAATGAACTAAACTAACCACGAATTTGTCAATATACATATAAAATATACACAATGTGATCGACTATGTAATTTTGTCATTTTAACATGAATCATATTCTCAATATCCACTTTTGCATGATATATATACCAAAATTAAATTTAACTGGACAACCATTCTCCACTTCCCCTTCATAAATTATCGACATGCCTAATACACATGGATTGTTCAACATTCTTTGAAAATACGTTTCCAGTATTGCTTATTATTGATATGTAATAAAAAATGATAAACGATCATACCTGTTAGACGTCATTTAATCTCCCTCAATGCGTACGTGAAGATGATGAATGAATTGTAAGCGTGTTGACTGTTATTTAATTCAGCAATAACATATCTTGAAAATATGTTATCTGCTATTTTTGGCTATTAAAAATCAGATTTATCAATCACCTTAATTGTTTCCTTTTTCTTAGCTAACAAACAGATTTTATTTTATTTTATTTGCTGTTTTTTGGATTTTGTTGCTTTTTTCCTTTATTTTTTCAGAAAACCACTAGCTGTTTTCTTAAAAATACATGGGTGGTTTCCGGTTTTTTGGTACATGTGTGCATAATTAATCTGGTGCGTTGGATAGATTTAGACGGTTGCGATCTTTCCTTCCTACCTTCTCACCTTAATTTACTTCTCACTGGATCCGTTCACACACACACACACACACATATATATATATATATATATATATATATATATATATATATATACACACACACACACACACACGTAAAGCAAAATGATAAACATCTTGATGCAAGATGGTTAATTATTTATTTTGAATTACTTATAAAATTAAACGTGAGTATATTTAAACCATTACAAATGTATATTTCATTACTTTGAGGGTTATTATAACTTATAAACAATATAAAAATAATTATTTATTTATATTTTTTCATAAATATAAAAAAATGTATAAAATGTGCATTTTCTACTATGATTGTTAAAATTAGACTATTATTTATATTTTTGACCTAACTAATAAGTAATATACTCTTATAGTTGATAAATATATTTAATTAATGGAGAAAATATTATTCAAAATTACGAAAATATGAAATATTGACATTTCAAAATGATTATTAACCATCTTGAATCAAGATATGTATCATGGTCCGTATTTAAATTTTCCTCTTTATGTTGCTAGAAGTTGGGTTTTTCTGTTTGTCTATATAGGTTTTGTGGGTGACATATTGTATTGGATGGGTAGTGGAGAGCTTAGCTTAAAATTATAGTGTTCTAATATAAGTTTCGATCATAATATAATTACTTTTGCAAATGTATGTTTGTGTTTCCCTAAAATTCATATGCCTTCCATTGGAACTTGGAAGTACGTATTAGGGCCAAAAATTAGGGGAGGTGATAAAGGTTTTAGGAGTTTTTTTTTTTTTGGTCACAATTACAAGGCCTGATTATGCAAAATTGAATAAATTGTTTATCTTTATTCTAAGTTCCACAACAAGAAAAAATATGTTTGGGCAACAAATTCAGAGTACGTAGTTTGGGAAACAAGAAATTATTATTGCGTTAACTTAAAATAGCGCAACCAAATCATTTTGTGGTTAAATATATTATATGTGGCAACCATACTATATAAATAATGCATATTTTATACATAGTTTAATATTTATGAAAAAGAAAAATTGGATTCTAATAATTTTGATTTTTACGAATTGGACAATAATAATCTCTACTTTCAATTTGGATTTTGGTGGTCCAAAAATAAAATAAAATTGGATTGTAATGGGACATCATCAAAGTATACCCTAAATGTCATAGTTTTTTGTGTTGCATTTGATTCAAAACTTAGCATAACACTTTACCATGATTTTTAATGAATTTATGGTGCTTCTCCCAATTTTTTCAACTTTTTTTCAATATTTTACAAATTTTTCACTTTTATTCCTTTTAAAAAAATCATAATAATTGTTCGGAGTTTCAAAAAATAATTTAAAAATTGTTTTAGTAACTACAATTCATTACTTTTCTGGGGTGGGAACAGAAAAACAAAAATAATATAGGGTAGGAATGAAAAAACAAAAAGAATGTGGAGGTGGATTTGGATTTGGATTTGGTACCACTACAATCCTTTTTTTTTTTTTGGACCACCGGAATCCAAATTGAAAGTAGGGATTATTATTGTCCAATTCGTAAAAGTTGGGATTATTCGAATCCAATTTTCCTATGAAAAAATATAAACAAATAATTATTTTTATATTGCTTATAAGTTGTAATAACCCTCAATGTAATTAAACATATTTTTATAATGATTTAAATATACATACATTTTATGAGTTATTTAGGTGAAATGCAAAATGTTTATGGTAAATGTCTGCATGTGTTGCTGGAGCCACAGAGTAAATTTGCCTATTTCTTCCATTGGTAGATATTTTTAAGAGAAATTATAAACATACAAAGAAAAAAAATAATAATGTCGTTGACCCTAATCCAGAACCAGATTTTGTCAATTTTATACAAGAAAATGAAATTTAAAAGAATTTATAAACATATAAAGAAAAAAATCAAATATTGAAATCATATAAAACATAATAAGAATTACAGTGACAGATTTCTTAAATGTATTGATGTCATAAAATAATTCTAGAAATAATTTTTTTGGTGCAGGTGATGAAAAGAACCTGTATGTTAGGTTAAAATAATTGTAGGATAGATTAGAAAATAATCTTAAGTTTCCTTAGAAACATTTTTTTCTTAAGGTAATTTAAATTTAATATTTTTGATTTTCTTGATTTTATTGTAGGAATTGATATATCAGATTTATGTTAATTTTTGATTTGTTCTCAAAAAAATATCAATCTTTGATTTCATTTTAGAGAAAAGGTAAAAGAGAAAAGGTTTCTGAGCTTGATATCTCAATGGATATTGCAATATTAATTTCATGTGTGACTCTCAACCAATCAAAACACAACATGGCATTCTTTATTATTTTTTAAATAATATTTTTTAATATATTCTAAGAGTAACCCAAAAAAAATACTGAATGTATTTTAGTTTACTCCCTTTATTTCATATTATTTGTCCCCTTTGGAAATTGTGGAGTCAAATTTAAAAATTTTGACCATAAATTTCTCAATATATATAAGGACTTGTTAAATAAAATTACTACTATATATTAAATTTTTAATGAAAAATATTATCATAAAAGTATGATATATATTGCAATTATTAATAAAATACAATATAAAAAATTATCAATAAAAAAGTCACATTGAAGACCGTGACAATCAATTAAGAAACAAATACAATACTCCTATATAATATGAAGTGAAGGAAGTAAAATTTATCGTCGTAAAACATATATAACCTGGGAGCAGTAGCAACTACACTCGGCCCAAGACGCTTATCAAAAGAGTATGAGTTTAATGTGTTCTTTGAGCATTCTATTTCTTTTTGTTAATCGTTCTTACACCTCTTAGCTAATACAAAGTTCTGGGTTCATCTTTGACTCACCAATTTCAGTTTTGAGTCCCTGAATTGCTTGATCAATCGAACACTTTCTATTCAACTTCTGTCTGAAATGGACGGTCGTGAAGGAGGCAGATCTCACAAACAATACTCTGCCGAAGAGTTAGAGGAGTTGAAACTCAATGTTGAATCAACTACATTTGAGGTACTCACTTTTCATCTCATTATTCATGATCAATTCTAATCAATTTATGTTAGCAACAAAACAAGTGTCTTATTTGAATTATAATTTTGTATGTTTTCATCTAAAATTTATCTGAAATTCTCAAACATTTTAGTGGTTTTTCTTTCTTATAGCTCTCCATCGAAACTTAGCTATCTTCAAGTTGTATTTATACAAGGGGGAGGGGGAGATTATGAAATCCAATGTGTTCTTTTGATTGTCTTGTCTCAATAGATATCAATGGTTCATAAATTATAATGATTTTCAAAAATTTTACCAATATAAACCCTAATTAAGTGAATCGTTCTATTTGCTTTGCTCGCATGAAGTTGGTAATTTGTTTTTAATGTAATTTGTAATTTGATGTAGGGCTCATGATATATGTTGTATGATTAATTTTATATGTTAATATCATATGTATTAGAAATGAGATATCATAATCCATGATAATATTTGGCATCATGGTAGTCACAACTATAGCTAACACAAACAGTTATGATGTGCTTGGAAATTAATTTTGAAGTTGTATACGGCTTGTCTAAGATAAAGTTTTAGTACCATTATGATTTGAATAAGAATTTTTTGAACTAGTGATTATCTATATAAGATGTTATTTTCCTAATCACAAATTTACTTAGCATCATGTTGTAGTTAGGTAATACCGTTAAAATTTAATCAAAAATTTTCGTTTAAAATTAACGAACTTAACGAACTATAGAGAACGCGCGAAATCAAGTTGATAATTGATAAACTGATCAATTAATCTTTAACTACCATTTATGATATAATAATTATTATCAGAATTTTGAATTGAATTATTCATACTTTAAATGAACACTTGCTAAAGATTAATTTTTAATAACTCAAAATAACAATAATTTATTATAAGCTAAGATGCTACTTTCCTAATCACGGATTTACGTGCCGTTATATTTTAGAAACGTAATACCATTAAGAATTGATTGAAAGTTTGTGCTGTATCAACGAACTTAACGAACTTTAAAAAATACGGTAAATCATGTTAACTAACAAGCTAATTAGTTAACCTTCAACTATCATTAATGGTCTCATAATTCTTATCAAAGTTTTGAATTGGATTATCCATACCTTGAATGAAAACTTAGATTGAGATGAGTTAAGATTGAATAACGTAAAATTCAAAAAAAAAAAATTAGTTTGAATATTAGATAACGAGTGAACTATCAAATGTTTTGAGTTTTTGCTTTTATGGTTAGTAACCTAAGATAGGGACCGATTTGGCCCGACCTAACATTGAGTCAAATCCTGTCAATCGAAACCTAATTAAGAACGGGCTAACATTGACACAAAATCAAGCAAACCTATTTTTACTTGAACCAATTCGGACCCAACCCGACATATGATGATCGAGTACCACCCGACCCATAGTATAACCGATTAAGAACAATGACCTAGAATCAACCAAACTTATAGGGGCCGTTTGTTTAATGGGAATTGGTACTTGAGAATGGGAACAGAGGGGTTGTGATTACAATTACCATGTTTGTTTCATGGTAATAAAAAAAAAATTGGGGAATGGGAATGGGAGTAGGAAGAGTGAATTCCCAAGAATCTATTACCATGGGGGTGTGGTAATTGATCTTGGGAATTCATTAGTCTATTTTAAATTACAATATTACCCTTAATATTATTTTCCCTAATTTAAAAAAATAAACCAAAACATTTTATGATTAGCAATATTGTTTAGGGTAGCCGTTTGATTCTCCTGTCCTATTATTATAAATATTTTTAGCAATATTACTCACCATAATTTTTTTTTTAAAAAAAACCTCACGTTTTAAAAAAATTTTAGCACGTTAATTACTCACCCTAATTTAGAAAAAATAAACCTCACGTTTTAAAAAATCTTTAAGAACTTTAATTTTTTTTCCTATATGGTAATTGACTTTCTACAATAAGTAAATGTGTGTCATTTATGGCTTTCCATCGATTTCAATTTATTAAAACATTCATAAATTAATAAAACGGCATTTTAGTAAATGTATTTTTATTCCCAATCCTATTCCCACTGTCAATTACTACCTCTGTTTTATTTTATCTGTCGCCTAGGGAATTGTGGCAAAAACTTTGACCGTTAATATCTTAATTTGTGTAATGATTCATCATACAAAATTGATATCATTAGATTCGTAATTAAAAATACTATTAAAAAAGTATAATATTATATTTTTCTATAAAAGTTTTATATTAGAAATTATTAATTGAAAATTGACACAGAAAACCGTAAATGACAGATAAAAAAGAACGGAGGGAGTACCATACAACAAACAAGAAGGTTGGTAATTCATAAAAACATCTTAATTCTCATTCTCATTATGAATTCCCATTCTCAGCAGCATTATGAATTCCCATTCCCATTCCCAATTCATACCAAACAGCCCCATAAGTTATAATCGAACCACTTCGGACCCGACCCCAAGTCAAATCAAAAATTGAATTGAACCATACTCGAACTAAATTTAACCGACTTAGACCCGACTCAGAACCGAGTCATTGTAGCAGATATAATATACCTAACCCAATCTTCAACCGAAACGAACTCGTACCCAATCCACATGCCTCAACAGAGAATGACATGAATCCGAACTCCAACCAAACCAAACCCTTGCTCGACCCACATGGTCTATATCTTTAATCTTTAAATTCTATCATAAGCTGCTAAAATCATGATATTTAATTATAACATTATTATATTAACATATATTTTTTGTAGATAGTTAAAGAGAAGAAAATGTTGTGTTCAATTTAAAAAGTTCCAAATTGTTATGATGTGGAATTTTTACAGGAAATGCATGCCATGTTTCTAGAAGATTGTTTCCTCTATTATCAACAGCAACAAAATAATATTACTCAGGTTAACCTTTTTCTCTACGTCTTCATCAATTAATTAAACTTTGTGCTTGATGAAATTTTAATTTTTTACACCCCAAAAAAAATTATTTAAAGTAGAACTAATAATAGCAATTATACATTACAGGATCCTCCAACTACAGCAACATTTGACAATAATTTAAATTTGACCGAGGCAACTCAGGCAATTGATCAAGAAGAAAATGTTGAGGGTCAAAACGCAAAAAAGCAAGAGGTGATATTATTAAACAAATCTTATTTATATTTAACTAATTAAGTTAGTTATATAGTTCTTCCTTTCTATTCTTTATATTTTTCGTATAGCTGGTAAAAATTCGGTTTCGGATAAGTTTGGGTTCAGATAAATTGGACATCGGTCGAAAATATGATGTCGATACCTGGTTTTTTGGCATATTTCTGGGGCCAGACACATTGGACAAGTATAAATTCATATTCAAATCTGATTCAGACAATAGAAATTTGAAAAAAAATAAATTAAATTGTGTTTGAATTTTCAATCAAACGGGGTCAATGTCAAAATTCCGATGAAAATTCTATGACCGTACTCGGTTTTTTACGAGGCGGACAGATTTTTGACAACCCTAATTTGTTTGGATAAATTCAACCCTGACGTTTTAAAGTTAATATTTACCTTTTCTAAGGTTCTGAACCAATTTCATGTAGCTGCTTTTCCGGTGCAATTAGGAACTCTTTCAGTGAATATGTGATTTGTAATAAAAAAAATTTGCTGAAGGATAATAATTTTAGCAAACAAATTTCATCACATATCCTATATTCACTGAATACGTTGCTAAATTCATCACATGTCTAAAGAGTAAATCTGTTGTGCTCCTACATCATTATACAATATGATTGTTCATATTTAATTTTGTTTAACATATACTAGTAATCATTTAATTTAATTTTCACTAATTCTAATAATATTATTGTTATAGGATGCGATAATAACATCTGATCAACCTTCGCATCAGAATGCTAATAAAGAGTTAGTTATGGATGATGTCAACGACAACCAGAATGTTAACGATTATGATACAAAAAATAATGAGGTATGGACAATTTTAGAGATCAAAAAGACTGTTTATATAGGATAACAAATATTTGAGTTTACTTAAAGTTTTTTAACTTCTCTATTATTTGCATAATTGTCTTATTTCTTTACTTTAATTATAGTACAATGGTACATGTATTGATTTTGCTAAGTTTATCAATGGTACATATATTTTAGTTTACTTCTCTATTATTTTGCTAAAGCTAATAAGTTTATCAATAAAATACAGGACAACGTTGATTCAAAGAGTGTTGAAGAAAATCCAAACACTACGAAGAGTTACGATAAAAGAAAACAAAAGATGTCATTTGTTCAACACACTGTCATGGAAAAGGTAAAACCTAAGAGAAAAAGATGGACATTGAATTTAATTACTTAATTGGAAAATTAGCACACACCCAATTATTGTGGGCTAGTAGAAAAAATTATGCATATAATTGACCTTTTGTCTTCACTTTTATTATTTATTGGCAAATATCAAATGAAAAAAAAATAGTCTAAAATATTTATATTACAGGGTGAATCGAGTAGAGCAAGCGATGAGGATCCTTGTATTAAAAACATGGCACTAGTCACGACGTCAGCAAATCAACGTCCACATATTAGTCAATCATTACCGAAAAAGGTAACATTGTGGAAACTATTTGTAGTTCGATTAATATAGTACTCCTTCCATTGTTTTTTTAAATTTAATATAAATTTATTATAAAAATATATAATAATATACTTTTGTAATAATATTTTTTATTAGGAATCTAATGACATCATTTTATAAGATGAATTATTATACAAATTAAGATATTAACGGTAAAAGAATTTAACAAAATTTCTTACACGGTAGATAAATAAAAATAGAGGAAGTAAATATTTGCACTCTTTATTGGACAAGCATGTACGTCTATAGTTCTTTGCTATACAACTATTGAGATGTAATACTAGAATCAAATATCATTAATTAAATATATAGTCTTCCATATTGTCCTTTAAAATGACAATATATTTTAAAGTAATGTTTCTCTTGGTAATCCACATGGTACACATAATATTGGTATCTTCAAATTTTATATGCTATAAATGTTATTTCTTCTTACTTCTATTTCAATGTAAAATCTAACCTAATTAGTTTTAGTAAGGTTTTCATTGCTTGTGAATTTTTATCCATTCTTATGAACTTTATTAAAAAGTTATATGACTATGATGATTAATAAATGTAGGTGCCCATTAATAAAAGCAGCAAAATATCAAAAATTACTATAAAAGTGAGAGATGTATCCAAGCTTCCATTGGTATTACGATTACAAGGATGGTTGTTAACAGAGATACTTCGCAAAGATGGAAGTAGAAAAGATAAGGTATGATTTTCATACTCATAGATTAATTAGTTGAAAATGCATTTCAAATTTGTTGAAAAATGATTCATATAACTTTTTATCTATTTGTATTTTTATATTTTCAAATTTGCTTATATTCAAAACCCAATGCAAATTAATGAAAAGATTGAGTTATTCAATTTGTGATAGAACATATGCGGGAAGTAAATTTATAAATTATTTTGGAAAAAAATGTGCATTTTCATTTGACAATATTCTCTCGTTATTTATCCGTCAGTTAATAAAGATTTCATAGTATTTAATTGACAATTTAGAGTGTATTATGCCATACAAAACAATAGGCTAGCTAGCTACAAAATATTTTATTATAAATTGATAAAAATTATTTTTAATCTTGAAATAATATGAAAATTTGACACTCCCATTTATTATTTTCTGATTCCGCCCCAATCCCCATACTAAGACTTGATGTCCCATAAATTTTTTTGAATCTTCTCCCTAACAAAACTTGATGCTCTCAAAGAAAATATAATTCGAGATAAGACACTTATTGTTGCTAACAGAAATAGAATAGAATCAATCATTAATAATGAGATGAAATGTTAGTACCTCAAATGTAGTTGATTCAACATTGAGTTTCAACTCCCCTAACTCTTCAGCGGAGTATTGTTTGTGAGATCCACCTCCTTGACGACCATCCACTTCAGACAAAAGTTGAATAGAAAGTGTTCGATTGATTAAACAATTTGGGGATTCAGAATTGAAATTGGTGTATATCAAAAATGAACCCAGAACTTTGTATTAGCTAAGAGGTGTATGAATGATTAATAAAAAGAGATAGAGTGCTCAAATAACACATTCAACTCATATTCTTTTGACAAGTGTTTTGAGTCTAGTGTAACTATTATTGCTCCCATGTCATTTCTTATAACGAGGATGAATATTACTACCTCTGCTTTATATTATAACGGCGATAAATTTTCCTTTAATCTTAGAGTATATTAAAAATATTATTTAAAAAAGAATAAAGAATGCCATATTGTGTTTTGATTGGTTGAGAGCCACGCGTAATTAATCTTATTACCTCCATCCCTAAATAAGTGTCAATTTAGTCAAGATTTGACCGTTGATTACTCACAAATTACAATGAGTTACAATATGAAATTATCACCATTAGAAAGATATTTTACTAACAATTACAATAATGTTAATTTTATATTTGTAACTCATTATAATTTGTGAGTAATCAACGGTAAAAATTTGATCAAATTGACACTTATTTAGAGATGAATGGTGTACAATATCCATTGAGATATATCGAGCTTTAATGGGAAACCTTTTCTTTTTTTACCTTTTCTCTAAAATGAAATCAAAAATTAATACTTTTATGAGAACAAATCAAATACTAATATAAAATCTGATGTATCAATTCATACAATAAATTAAAGAAATCAACAATATTAAATTTAAATTACTTTAAGAAAAAATGTTACTAATTAAGGAAACTCAAGATTATTTTCTAATCTATTCTACAATTATTTAATCCAACATACAGGTTCAACTCATCACTTCGATCGAACAAAATAATTATTATTTCTAGAATTATTTTATAGCACCAATACATTAGGAAGTCCATCACTTTAATTCTTATTATGTTTTATATGATTTTAATATTATTTGATTTTTTTCTTTATATGTTTATAAATTATTTTAAATTTCATTTTATTGTACAAGAAGACTAACAAAATGTGGTTATAAATTTGGGTCAATGACATGATTTTTTATTTGTATGTTAATAATTTCTCTTAAATATATCTACCAATGGAGGAAGATAGGCAAATTTTTTTAATCCCTTAAATTAAATATCAATTTCTAATTAAGATTTATTTGCATGTGTAGTATTCATTCATAAACAGTCAGGGGTGATGTTTAAATCATTAAAGAAGGTTGATGATTTTGTGCGGCGGAGATTGCATCCATTACGCCACGTCAGGATACCTCTTCTTGATGTCATTAACTATTGAGGGCTTCAGGTAATGTTTATCCATATACGTGTCAACTTTTATTTTTGTCATTTATTTTTTTATTTAGTACAATATTGTTAAATATATTTTTCTAATTAAAAATTTTTTACGAATTTTTTTAAAATTTAAATATCTTAACTAAATGTTTTTGCCTAGTAAATAAGCATATTTTGATTGAAAATTATTTATTTTAAAATCTTATAAAATAAAATAAAATTTTAAAAAATATATTTTATAATTTATATTAAATAAATAGGCTGATCATCAAGATTAAACTTGAAGTATGTACGAGTACGATTAATTTAATTACAACCACTATAAGTGTATCCTTTTATTATTTATCTGTTATCTATGAAATTTTGTTAAAAACTTTGATTGTTAATATTTTAATTTATATAATGATTTATTATATAAAATTAATATCATTGGATTCATAATAAAAAATACTATTTAAAAATATAATATTATATTTTTTTTATAAAAAGTTTATATTAAAAATTATTGATTGAAGATTTACACTGAAACCCGTAAATGACGGATAAAAAAGAACGAAGGGGGTAATTTATAAGTCATTAGAAAAAAAACTATGTTTATGATATTTAATTACATACTTAATTGAACTAGTTATTTAAAACCTAAATGTTTCTAAAATGAGTTATGACTTATGATATGTGTCTTAATTGGGGTAAGACACTGCTTAAGTGTGTTGTTTCTCATAAAATTAATATTTATTATCATTTTTAATCTCTTTTTCTTTACAGTTACAATTAATTATCAATTATAAGAAGCTTAGAATGTATTGGCTACGCCAACAATTAAAATTGACACCGTAACGAATGAACTTCGTCCGTTAGGCACATTTTAGATGTTTATTGTAAATTTTTAAAATATAGATAAAATGTATGATTTTATACCAATTATATGTATTATTATAGTTATAGAAGTCAATCATGTAATTTTTTTTCAATTTAATTTACAAATATGTAGGTTTTATATAAAGGCAAAACACTTAATGACATTAACTGTTCCTTATATTTATAGAGAAAAATAAAATTTCATTTTACAAATAAAGGAAGCAATAATTCAATTTTAGGATGGCTATATATACTAATGACATTAAATCCAACAAATTAAAGTTAATTAAGCTATAATTTTACATTGTAATTAATTGAGTTTTATGATACATATTTTGGTTTTATTTTATAGGCACCCGTTGAAGATCCTTCCACAAGTGGATCAAAAGAAAAAAGAATGTTGCCTTGGCATTTTCATAATAAAATCTTCATGAGAAAGAAAAATTATGTCCAATGCAACATCAAGTTGTTTGTAGGAGCCCCAGACGTGGTAGAAGATGACACCGTACGCATCACTATTTTGATATTCAAATACTCTTTAATTAAATCAACGTTAAACAGCCAAAAAATCAAGGTTCTAACACTCACCTTATTCATTCATTTTTCTTTGATGTAAATTGAATTATAGGTATCAAGTGGGTCTGAAAAAACAGATGATAGTGAAAGAACTATAACTGATTGTTATATGGACAATGACTCTGATGGGGAAGAGGTCGAACAAAAGAAAGATATGGAGGTGAAGAAAGTGCCAACTGAGGAGGAACAAGTAAGAACATTCCTTGCCGAAGCCTGGCAAAACCAGATGAACTCCTGCTCATCTCGACCTTCCACCTCTTCAACATGTAACTCATCCACTTTAGTTTTTGTTTTACAATATATACATATAAACATGTGTGTGTACTATAATAATTAAAAAATCAATGTATATATAATTTTATATGATATAAGATTTCTCTTATATAATATATGTAGATATTAGAGGAAAGAGGTCGAGATATGATGAAGATGATGAGGAACTAGTAAGAACATTCCTTGCCGAGGCCTGGCAAAATCAGATGAACTCATTTTCATCTCAACCCTCCACCTCATCAACAGGTAACTTGTCCACTTTACTTTTTATTTTATAATATATATTCATTAATTTAATAATTAAAAATTCTATGTATATGCAATTTTATATAATATAAGATTTTTCAAATAATATATGTAGATACTAAAGGAAAGAGGCCGAAAGATGACGAGGATGAAGATGAGGAAGGACCGAGTAGGAAGAAGCCTCATGTTTAACCACACCTCTTCTATCCCTTTAGAGCCATGCACATTACTAATTAGGTTTCTTTCACAGAGGAGTCTGATCTATTTGGCTCAACAATATGTTGTTGTATAAATGTAATTAATTAGCTTAGTCTCAGAGCATCTGATAAAGTAATGGTGTTTTCATTGTTGTATAAATGTTTTCATTGTTTAGACAAATGATGAGTATCTTAAACAAATAGGTTGTTCGTTATTCAAATGATGATAAAGTAATGTAATATCCATATGTAATGCCCCGACCGCTCTGGGGCTGTGGATATTATCGATAATCGTTTCAAAGATCACTGACCGACTCCATAAATTACCACGAATCTTTCCAGCGTATTTCGTCCTCGCTCACACGCTGCCTGGGAAAACTTCCCAGGAGGTCGCCCATCCTGAGACTACTCCCAGCCAAGCATGCTTAACTGAGGGGTTCCCAACGAATGAGCTACCATAAAAGAAGGTGCACCTTGGTGATATAAGTAGCAATTTCAATTCTGAAAATTTTTTTTACTACCCATTAGTATGGTCATTGGCTTGCAGTTGCTTATAGTGAACTTCTTAGAAAAATCTTCTGCATGTTTTTCTTGCGATAAGAGTATGTAACCTACTTTGCTTGACTTGCTTGCCAAGAAAATTTTTTATAAGTCCAAGGCCTATGATCTAATCTTTCGATATCATCGCATGCTTGAATTCTACGATCATCTTTGGGTTTTTACGAGAAAATTAAGTATGTGGGCTCGAGTCTTCACATAGAGAGACGACTCACTTGAAGTAGATATGTGTCAATGTTGGTATTCCATGCATGCTCTGGGTGCATGTTTGCTTGAGCTCGTATATATAGAGCTTTCTTGAAATGGTAAACTTTGTCTTCCTGATCTTTAAAAAAATGAAGTTTTGTGGTTCACAAACATACTAGGAGCTACCCTACATTTTATAAAAATTATTAACCATCTTGAGTCAAGATGTGTATCATTATCCATAGACAATGATACACATCTTGACTCAAGATGGTTAATAAACATCTTGAATTATGCATATTTCACATATTTGTAACTTTTAATAATATTTTCTCTATTAATTATATATATTTATCAATTACAAAAGTATAATACTTATTAGTTAAGTCAAAAAATATAAATAATAGCATAATTTTATCAATCATGGTAGAAAATACATTTTATGCATAATTTTATATTTATGAAAAATAGAAATAAATATTTATTTTTATATTATTTATAAAATTGTAATAACCCTCAAAAGAATGAAACATACCTTTATAGTGATTTAAATATACTTATATTTAACTTTATAAGTGAGTTAGATGAAATGCAAGATGATTAAATAACCATCTTACATGCATCAAGATGTTTATCATTTTACTTATACTTTTATCAATTATTTACGCACTCATTCAATCCGAAAACTTACTTTTTTATAATATTCATAATAGCAAAATGATAAATATCTCGACGTAAGATGGTTAATAACCATCTTGCATATCATCAAAATCACTTATCAAGTTAAATATAAGTATTTAAATCATCATAAAGGCATGTTTCATTACTTTGAGGGTCATTACAACTTATAAATAATATCAAAATAATTATTTATTTATATTTTTTCATAAATATAAAACTATGCATAAAATGTGCATTTTCTACTATAATTGATAAAATTAAATTAGACTATTATTCGTATTTTTTGACATAATTAATAAGTACGTATTATATTATTATAGTTGATAAATATATATAATTATTAGAGAAAATATTATTAAAAATTATAAAAATGTGAAATATGAACAACTCAAAATGGTAACAAAGGTACGTAAACATTCCACAATGACACGTACGTAAACGCTTCTCCAAACCCTAATTAAATGTGAAATAAGTATTATATATAATTAACCATCTTGAGTCAAAATGTGTATTTCTGTCACCTAAATATTCCATTCCTGTCAGAATTCAACAAAACAGGAAACCAGAAGAAAAAGGAAAGACCTCAAATGGAAAACACATAATGAATTGCAGACATGGAGTACGTAAACGTTTCTCCAAACCCTAATTAACATTTCAGAAATCGCTACCTAATGTTGTAACTATTCCTTCGATGTTACTTCCACATCTTCACCTTGTTCATGCATCTATTTCTTGTGTTTATATATGATGCGAGGGATTCATCCTGCATGAATATTGAAGTATGAATGTTAATTACAAACGTTTACGTCAACATATATAAGACCCGTAAAAAGGAAAAGAAAATCTACAAGTACGAGGAAATCATCTCAGAAAAAGGTAAAAGTTGAGAAATTGAGAGTAGAAAACGTCCAAAATGGGTGAAATATGGTTGTCAGGTAAATGGGTAATAATCCTTGTAAAGAACAGACCCTTAATCCCAAAGCTAAGGTGACCCTGTAAATAGTAAGTTGTAATTAAGTTAAATTAACCCTGGTCTATTTCTTAATCCTGTTTTTTACCATATCCAACCCCCTAGAAACTAAATTTTCAGGGGTAATTTGCATGTGGCTAGCAAGTACAGCAGCTTAAGGAAAGGCAAGGTGAGAAGAGAAAATACATGGAGAGGATCAGTGAATTCCTGTGTTCGACGGGCAGAACATTCTGGAAAGTGGGTCGCGAGGATCCAAGACGGGTCATCCATGCATTGAAAGTCGGGTTGGCGATGACCCTGGTTTCTCTGCTGTATGTGTTTGAGCCTCTATTCTCCAGCATTGGCCAGAATGCAATGTGGGCTGTATTGACTGTTGTCGTTGTCCTCGAGTTTACTGCTGGTTTGCTCACTACTCGATCTCTGCGCCTTCTCTAGTTTCACATTTAGTAAAAAAAGGCAGTTAATCAAAGGGTTAATTTTATTTGTATGAAATGGCTGATGCAGGGGCTACATTGTGCAAGGGATTGAACAGAGGATTTGGGACATTTTTGGCTGCAGCATTGGCTTTTCTCCTCGAGTTCTTCGCCAACAAATCTAATCATGTTGTTCATGCAGTCTTCATTGGCTCCGCAGTTTTTCTTATCGGTAACTGCCTAGTTTTTCCTCATTTCCTCGTGATTAGTCTCTTCACAGACAATTATATTGTTGTATAGTTTATTCGCAATCTATGGATGATTATATAGTTAAACGTAACATAAGCTGACGAGCTCCTGCAGGGACGATAATAACATACATAAGGTTCTTTCCGTACATAAAGAAAAACTGTGACCATGGAGTGTTGATTTTCATGCTCACATTCCACCTGATCATGGTGTCAAGTTATCGACAGACCAACATCCTGACTTTAGCATTGCAGCGAACCTACACCATTGCCATTGGCTGCGGAGTCTGCCTTGCGATGGGTCTTTTACTGTTTCCTAATTGGTCCGGGGAAGAGCTCCATAAGTGTACTATCAACAAGCTCGAACACCTCGCTACCTCAATCGAAGGTTAACGATCAACTCCCTGCAGTGCACAGCTTGTTCTTTTACATTGAGGATAGGTTTACTGATATGAATATCTGACATTGTGCGCGATGAAAATGAACGTGATGCAGCCTGTGTCAACCAATACTTCCATGAATCTACTTCAGAAGATGCAGAAGAACGACCTTTAGAAAGACGATCCTATCTACATCACAGTTTTGGATTCCAAAACTATTGATGAAACCCTGGTAAGAATACACTACATTTCTCTAAACTGAATACTGGTGTGGCAAGCAGTGTGCTTTTGGTATCTTTGAAAATTTACGAATTCGGGTAGTTTTGGCAAATTATGATAAGTTTGGGGTAAAAACGAACTTACCTAAACTTCCCCATGAAATTTACAGGCCTCTAGATACATTAATAGTGACAGTAGTACTCTTCTGTTCTCTAAACTGCAAACATAAAACTTATGACAGGCATTATATGCAAGGTGGGAGCCGAGATGTTCAAGGCACTGTCTAAGCTTTCCCTGGGAGCAATATGTGCAGATTGGCGCAGTTCTTCGCCATTATGGGTACACTGTCGTGGCCTTACAGGGTTGTTTACAGACAGAAATTCAGGTACTTCAACTTTCACCATTCCCCGGCCTACTGAAAACTTACACCGATAGTTCACGGCCCAATAATAGTTTTAGAACCTGAGACCCCATACTCAGTCTGGCTTTGATGCCATGCAGAACCAATTCAACTAAAAACCTAATCTAATAGTTGAAACCCCGATAATAGTTTTATACTCTAGCCATAGGTTATAGTGTTATACTAATTACACCTTATGAACTCTCCTTGGTTTCCATTCTTTTCTACCACAGACGCCACGCAATGTCCTGCAAATGTTCAAGGACCCCTGCAAGAAGCTCGCCACCGAAGTGTCCAAAGTCCTCCGGGAGCTAGCGAGCAGCATGAGACATCGGCGCAGCTGCAACCCAACAATCCTCGTCGACAACCTCCAAAAGGGCCTCCAGGAGCTCCACACGGTGCTGAGATCCCAGCCGCGTTTGTTCCTCCACCCCACAACCAACCCCCTCCCACACGGGACCGACCTGTCCTCCTTGCTACAGGTGAAGGACAATGCAGCAGCAGCCTCGGGGAGGACCATGCTGAGGACACTGAGCAGGATCGCGCTCACAAGCCTCGAGTTTGCTGAGGCACTACCGTTGGCTGCGTTCGTGTCCCTGCTTGTCGAGCTTGTGGCCAGGCTGGATCTTGTCATACAGGAGGTGGAGGAGCTCGGGAGAGTGGCACGGTTCGAGGAGGGTAAGAGCACGGAGGAGATTGTGGTGGATGTTGACAATCAAACGGATCATAGTCAGCTTCCGGTTAATCTTCCTTCTGAAACATCATGTGATTTTTGATTCAATGGTGGGCTTGTGCAGTTTATTATGTGTACTTCGAGTTTGTGCTCCAAATGGTGTAATTGTTCACTTGCAGATATCCGGTTGTTCATTATCAATAGTGTGACTGTTCAGTTGTAGATATATTGGAGTATAAACTCCAACATATTGCGATGATATTTGTAAGATTATGCGGGAATAAAATATTGAGTAAAGTTGAGACAAACAGGATTAGTTTCAGATTTTCAGAGTGTACTATGCAAGGGAAAAGACTGCTGTCAATTACATCCTAAAATTTTGAAGGTTTCAAAAAAATGAAAAACACAACAGCAGGGCCCAACCGGGTTCGAACCGGTGACCTCTTGATCTGCAGTCAAATGCTCTACCACTGAGCTATGGACCCACTTGTTGTTCTAATCCTCCAAAAATAATTATTATTACATGAAAAAACAACCAACAACGAATTAGATTCACTAAATCAGATTTTTGTGTGGTTGGGAAAGCATAGAAAAAGAAGTGCATCTCCACCCAGTTATTCTCTCTTTATTATCTTCACAGGCCAATAAGAGTACATTAAATAGTGAATGCCAAAAAGACCAAAATTTGCTGGGAGGTGCCATACATTCTTAACAACTGACTACTGGGGGACCACATTTTTTTAATGCACTCAAAGGGGACCAAGTTTTCAAATAAATGGCTCCCAGGTGACTTTCCGGCCATTCTTAGCCGGAAAACATGAAAAGACTAAAATGCCCTTGGGGATGTTTGTGAAAAGACCAGACTGCCCTTATATTTGTCCGCTCAAATAAAAATGAAGGCTTGTCCACTACCTTCATCAATGAATTCTTGTTAATGGGAAGAGGGAGGCTTTGTCAGCAATTAACTTTGATTACCGTCGAAACAAACATGAACTCCGATCTCAACTTTTCGTCAGCAATTAATCTGGTGTAGGGTGATTCAATGAATCCTTGTTAATGGGAAGAGGGAGGCTTTGTTGGGAAACGTTATTTCCAGTCAGCAATTGCTGCTGGTGCTGCTGATGAAGTTGAGATAGCGTGGGAGGCTGCTGAAGATTCTGGCTTAGATTCTGGCTAGGGGTGACAATACCGCTACTTGCAAAGGTTGACTGAATTTGCTGCTTTTGGAGATTCATATGCGATTGTTGTTGCGGTGGTTGTTGCTGCTGTTGCGGTTGGGGTTGAAGAGGTTGTGGTTATTGTGGCTGCGGTTGTTTTGGCAACTGTTGTTGAGCAGGCAGTGTTTGCTGTTGCGGCTGTGGCTGCTGTTGTTGTGAGTTTAGTGTATTCTGCAACAGTTGCGGTTGAGACCATGTTTGGGGTGGTTGTTGCAATTGACCCATCTGGTTTTGCTGTACCGGTTTGTTGAATTGGATGTTTGGCATAGGCAAGGATGGTGCTTGGAAGCTCAAGAGCTTTGATGGATCATCAACACCAAGGGCACCGGGCAATGTGGATGGTGGAACCATAGATGGGAAAAACCCAGCCTGAGCACCAGAAAACTGGTTGTTTTGCTGCATGCTCATCAATTAACCCAGGAAATATCGAGCCGGAGACATCCTTCATTCCAAATTCATCCCCGGAGTAATTTTTATCAAATCAATGAGTTGAGAGTTTTGATAACAACATCAAAGGAGTGGGTTTTAGAGGTTTACTAAGCAGAGGAGGGAAGAGCAACAAGCTAAGGTAGTCGACGGTGGTGCTACGGCGGCGACAGTGGTGGCTCGGAGCTCGCCGGAGTCGTGGGTCGTCGGCGGCGAGGGGTGGCAGCAGACAGAATTGGAAATGGAAATAAAAGAGGGTGGGGGAGTCACCGGAGCTGGGGGCGGTGGTCGTCGGTTCCGGGGTGGTCTTCGGTGCTGCTGGTGGCCGTCGGTGCTACTGCGGTGGCGAGCTGGTGTTTATTTGGCTGCTGCTCGACAAAAATAGAGGTGAGAGAGGGAGGTCGACGTTTCCGGTGATTCGGTGGTGCTCCGGGATTGTTGCAGCTGTCACGATGGTCCTCAGGTGCCCAGGAGGTGGTGGGTGGTTGTGGTTGAGGCTGAGAGGTGGTCGGAAAACGAAAGGAGGGAGGAGGGAGATAGAGGTGAGGTGATGGTGCTGTGGTGTCGGGGATGACGGGGTCTGTTGGGTAAGAAGACCCGAGGAAGAAGAAGAAAAGAAGAAAAAGAATGGAGGGTAGTCTCGGCATTCCACAAAGCCATTTCAAATAAAATCCAACTTTACTCACCTTCCACTGGTTTCCGGCTAAGAATGGCCGGAAAGTCACCTGGGAGCCATTTGTTTGAAGCACTTGCTGAGTCACATTAAAAAATGTGTCACATGGGTCAGTTGTTAAGAATGTATGGCACCTCCTAGCAAATTTTTTGCCAAAAAGATGACTGCTAAATATCGAGATAAAGATCATGAGCGCAAAGCAGAAATCAAACCAAATCCACTATTGGTAGAGACTAGGAGATTTTAGGATACTTTCCCGAAATCTGGTAAGTCGATTTGATCAACAAGTCAATCTATCACAGTTTGAACCGAGTCTGCATCTGCAAAATTAAACAGGTTTCCCCACAATTCCACAAAACATGCCAAGGCTTATGTTTTTTTCAAGTGGGCTTGGTTCAGCATAGAACAAAGATAAGAGGAAAATGACAAGATACAAACCAAAGGATACCTAAGGATAAGAGATTTTTCTTCAAATTGTTTCCTATATCTGTGTGAGGAAGTAGGGTTCTAAAACACCAATGGCTTGTTATAATATCTCCCACTCATTAGCATTTCATAGATTGAGAGGCAGTCCAAAGGGCTTGTTTGGATGGAACATTGGCAAAAGTAATAAAGATGCTGAGAAGCCACAGCCTAAGTACCATGACATTGATCTTCCCTTCCTACCTTCTTTGGTCTCCAAAACATTCCTCAATGGTACCCTCTTCATCTCCCTCCTGTATATCCTTGCATTGGTTTCCTCATGTCTTATACTCTTGTCACTTGGTTCAAATCCAACTATACCATTGAGGAATTGTAAATATACATAATATTCTGTAAAAGTTGGTAACTTCTAGTCACAGGGTAAGATCGAGTAAATTTAGGTAGCGTTCAGAAACTCGATAAATTAGCAGAAGAAAGAACAAGCATCTGACATGGGTACATGTTAGTTCCTGAAAATTTTGCATTCCTTAGGTTGTATATAAGTAGTAGTATTTTGTACAAGTTGGTAACTTCTGGTCAGATATGATAAGATTGAGTAAATTTAGGTAGGGTTCAAAAACTCAGTAAATTAGCAGAAGAAAGAACAAGTGTCTGACATGGGTACATGTTACTTCCTGAAAATTTTGCATTCCTTAGGTTTGTATATGATTGCAATTGTCCATATTCTCTGTTTAGTTATACATATACCATTTGTTTGGGAATGTGATTGTCAGGGAGGGAACTCAAGTGCTGCTATAAAGCAAGCACAGACGGTTTCAGCGCAACAGACTTCCACAGGTGCTGCGATTTCAAGGGCCCCTGTGTGATCGTCGGGTACACAAACAAGCCCTTCAAATTCGGGGCGTTCAATCCGGAGGGTTACAGAAGCACAGACGACTACTACGACACCTTTGATGCATTCCTCTTCTACTGGGACGAGGGTGGTCCTAAACCCAACTCCCTCCCCATCATCCTACCCAAAGTTGGTGGAAGTGGCGCGGCACTTTTTGATTACGCTCGCGGGGGCCCCCAGTTCGGGCCCGACGGGCTGCTGATCGGGCCACCACTGACACCCGTCATGGGCGTGTTCACGGGGCCCGATGCAAGCTCGGGTGTGGGAGACCTAAGGCAGGCTAAGTCTAGGCTGGGGTTGTCCTATGCCAAGAGGCCGGATGGGAAGCAGTCTATTTTCGGAGATGAAAGCAAGGCAACTCTTGAAGAGGTACAAGTCTTCTGTAGTCCAGAAATTGCAAGATTATACTAATGTCTGTATTATATTATATTATATGATATCATATCATATTTTCTCTGAATAAAAGGGTACATGATCCAAAGTATAATGAACACATTTCAGACCCTTTTTCAGTGTTTATTGTGAACTAACACCAACACAAGGTGCCTTTCTGCATGAATGCTATGTCTATCATGTTGCAGATAAACTAGTATGATCAAAACATGGATTCTAGGCTTTCTAGCCAATCAGAACCAATATGGGGACTTTTTTCTGTTATTTTAGCTTCATTAAAGGAAAGACTGAGCATAATCTACCAAAGTGATCTCCCAAAAGTAGCAATACATGTTGATTCCCATGTATTTTATGCAGCAAAAGATAGAGGGGGTGGCAAACTTATTCCCTGCCCCACAGTCAAGTAGTGTTATGTCCAGGAAAGAGTTTTTTCGTAGAGGGCGGCGAGTCCAATATCGAAGAATCTCAAGGGGTGTAAGTAAAAGAGTATAGTGATGTAGCCCTTTTGAGGTGCTTTTGATTAAAGTTTCATTATTTGCCCTCCTTTGCTAAAAGAAGATTTGAAAGAAAGGGGGAAATGGGGGAATTATTCGAAAAACTTCAACTAAGGAAGAATATTATTACTTGTGCATGGGTAAACCATTCGCAAACAGAGCTTTCTGATGACATCAACGAGTCGCTGCTTTGCCTTTCGCCTTTTCAGTGTTTTTTCCTTCCACTATGAGTTTGGTGTTCGATTAAGATGTCTGAAATCCTGATCACAGTGTTCACACCAAAGTAACGAAAACTTAGGACACATTTAGTTGATGAAGAAAGCCTGATCATTCAGATTTACCAATCTCAGTAAAATTGCGACTGCTTCATCAGGAGAAAAAGTCAGATCTTATGATGGTACAAAAACAATGCAATTTGAGCATAAGAGCAATTATAGTAGTGCATAAGATTATTGCATAGAACAGCATGAAAAGAAGAAAAAAAGAAGGAAACAATGAGAAAAGATATAGAGAAAAGTCACTGTGGACACTCCTGTCCCTTTCTTGAAGTAGAAATCACATGTTACATTAATCTCAAAGTGGTTTGGGTGCAACTTGGTGTTTTGATTTCACTCAAATAATGCAAAAGTTAAAAGCAGTAGCTTTAACATAAATCAAACATTACCTTTTGTAGTAATTCGATGCCGATCCTAGAGTAATTATTCAGTGATTCTGAGGGGCAGCAATCACCTAGGGAAGGTAGAGAGTTAAAAGTAGTAGCTTTAGTTTTCAACTAGTCACCACAATAGGCTTATTACAACAATAATCATCCCGGTGTGGGTCCCGTTTGTGTGGGTCTGAAAAGATCTGAATGTAGACAGTTTTACCTCAACGTATATAACTGCATGCTGAGAGTTACCGTAATAAGTTTGAGGAGTTGAATGTATGCCATAAACTTGGTATAAGAGTGTCCACAAATCATTAAATTATCCCTGCAAGCTTACAATGGAGTTTGACAGCAGAATCGTCGAAACTGAAAAGTTAACACTACATTAGGGACCTCGTATAAGTCACAGATGAGGATCTGACGTTCTGAACCGACTATTTTCATGAATTCAGACTGTAATTAGTCTATTTTGGAGCGTTAGCGTCATTGTGCATTTGTGTTTTTTAGTGTTCACATTAGAACTGTGGGGAATTTGCATAAACAGCTAAAAATGACACAAGAATTTCTTAACACTGTAAGCAAGGGCGGAAAAAGGAAAGTGCAGGTATAAAGGTAGGATGTTCAATGTGAAATTTATCACAATGACCCCAAAATGAAAAGAGCACGAAAAAATGAAAGCAACACCTGGGGTCGAAGAGTCCCTTTCCTGTAGTTGCATTCATACACACATTTTCAGGCTATAACACTTCAAGTAACAAAAGTTTAAAGTGATAGCTTCAAATAAAACATTGCTTTTTCGAGTATAGCATTGCATTATTATCATTTTGATGATTGAACCAAAACGAATTCATGCACTCTATAATTGAGGCTACGACTTGCCGCAAAGCAGGGCAGAAAACGTCATGAGATTAAGTAGAAAAACGATACAAAACACGTGTCTAAGTCGTACTTATGTCACTTCAGCAGCACAATTGACTATAATTGCTAGTCATGCATGCTCATTTGTCATAATCAGAAACAGAACAGTATAATTTATGTCCAATAATGCATTTCATTGACATTTTTACCAATATGGTCTGTCACTGAAAGTGAACATACAGTCTCAAGAGGACATAAAAGATAAAAATGACAAAACTGTGCTTGGTGTTATGCTGATGAGTAGAATTATTTTTGTCCCCCTGCTGATCTAAAGGTAAAGTAGAATTCACTGCCATTCGAAAACGATATCGTAAAATGCCACAAACACTCCAGGTGCATAGAATTTAAGTAGAATTATACATGAACATTAACCATCCTAAGATTGTTTCGGTTACAACACCCCGTGTGACTGCCGGATCATCTCCTAAGGCAATCTGTAAAAAGTGATCATTCCTAGGAGGGTATCTCCCTACTTCCTTAACCCCACAATCATACTAACTTAAAAATCGATATTGCTCCCATGAGCTGTTCTAAGTTTCATATATTATTGTGATCATCCAAGAATAAACGTAAAAAGCTGTAGTCTTGGATGACTTTACATATTACATGATACTGTCACGATGACAGTAAAGGATAACAGAAGCCCTTCTCTTGCCCTGAACTACTACCGGAACCGTGCAGGTGACAGTTTTAAAAGGGATTTTGATAGTCATAACCAGTGTAGAAAACATCCGCATTGTCACAATATCCCATGTAGTCCATGTTAGTAGAATAGGTAGGCATGTACCCGATTCTACTGAGATCATCCAGATGCTCAACCTCCGTGAAATTCGAGTATGACGAGCTTGGAGAAATACCTTGCCATGATGATGTCATTGGGTTCAGAATCGTATCGCCCTGTGGGAAGTAGTCCAGTGCCATTACCTGCCCTTGTGAGTACTCCTGCAATGTCAAGCCAAAGCAAATCTCATAAACCAAAGACAAAACAAAACAATGAAGGATAGCGAAAATAGGAATCGCCCGGGTTTTCCTATTTACCTTGGAGGAATCAAGAATCAATTCAGGCGAGACCCACATGGTTGAAGAGGCGGTTCCTAGCAAAGCAGTTGGATCAAACTCTGTCCTTTGAGCGATGTAAGGAGACGACATGGGAGTGGAATGATTGCTCAAGGGCTCCATTGAAACTTCAGTAGGAGCAAATTCTGTATTGCTCGAGCTACTGCCCTTTCTTTTGGGTTTCACCTCGTCATTGAATCCGTTCTTCTTAACAACACGGCACAATGCAAAAGCTCCCTGTGCAAAGGAATCGAATCACACAATGAATGACGGTTAATCAATATAAGTTCTTTGCAAATTCAGCTATATGATATAAAATGCATGTTTGAGATGACTCTCACTTTGGCATTGGGCAAGTGATCTTCAGAAAGCCGATACTCATGCATAAGCCAGTCCGTTCGAGTCCCCAATGGAGCGCGTCCTTGGTAGAAAACAAGGGTTTTACGGTATCCTGTCAAAGAAGACTCGCACACAACTTTTCTGTCTTTCCCTGTCGCTTTCCAGTACCCAGCTCTGGTGGCTCTGTTGGTGCGCGAGCCATTCGGATACTTCTTATCTCGTGGGCAGAAAAAGAACCACTCCATATCGCGTTTGGGAAGAAATGATTTGTCTGCAGGGC
Organism: Portulaca oleracea; assembly: GCA_029582165.1. Classification (NCBI taxonomy): domain Eukaryota; kingdom Viridiplantae; phylum Streptophyta; class Magnoliopsida; order Caryophyllales; family Portulacaceae; genus Portulaca; species Portulaca oleracea. The sequence goes on along the minus strand of CM055883.1, from coordinate 5,574,839 downwards.
ATGAAAACATGTCAGAATGTGAAAAGGAGGTGCATAGTTTATCAGAAAATGTTTCTCATTGAGCACAAAGTATAGAATAAAAGAAAGCCTATTGAAATGGCTTTAAAAACTAAAGTTTTGATGCCCCACAGAAAAAGCAACCTTGTTGATTTATATTCAAATAGAGGAGAAGAAAAGTGGCCAAAATTAGTCCAAAAATGAGAAGAAAAAGTTGAGCTTTCAAGCAGTAAGAAGCACCATCTGAAATGTAGCTATGTAACACTGATTTGCTAGCTCATAGTTACCAGGAACGCTTCCCGGGTTGTTAGTCTCGGAACGCAGGTAGCTAATTTTACACAAATTTAGTCTAGTTTTTACCTCGGAACCCTTGTTCCCAGAATGCGGGTCGCGGGCATCACTCAATTCTTAAGTTACCAATGTTTAAGGTCTAAATTATTGATAGGTACTCAGTCATATACCTGGCAACTCCCATGGGTCATGCTTGTAAAAATCAATCACAGGAATAACTTCGAGCTCGATTTCTAGGCCTTCAACCTTCCTTTTCAAGTAGTATCCAATTAGTTCCTCATCAGTAGGATGAAATCGAAAACCCGGTGGCAATGTTGCCCCTCCCATTTCCTTCTGATACTTCTTCTAAAAGGCTCAAACTCTACACTTAAAGTGACCCTTAACAACAGGGACAGAAAACAGACCACTCACATACAAAAAAAAGAAGAGGCAATTCATCAAACAGGTGGTGGGCATGCCAAGCTAAGTACCACCAACACCAGCATATCTGTTGAAGATTTGGAAGATCCAGAAATAGAAGCTTTTCCCAACACAAAACTTGGTCTCAAGAAGGGCAAAAAACTCCCACAGGATGCATCCTTTGAGCAACAATAACATTTTCTTGTAAAACTCCTTCAGGGTACAGTGGGTCAAGAACTTAATCCCCCCCACTAAATTATAAGAGTACAGTTTAAAGGAACAAAGCCAAGAACTTGACTATGTCCAAAATTACTGCAAATTTCTCAAATTCAAGCAAAACCCACAAGGTTAAACTGACTGGAAACAGTAAAAACTAGCTAAAATTTACAGGAAACCAGAAGTTTTTCCCACTAGATTGTAAGAGTACAGTTTAAAGGAACAAAGCCAAGAACTTTACTTTATCCAAAATTACTGCAAATTTCTCAAATTTAAGCAATACCCAGAAGGTTAAAGTGACTGGAAACAGTAAAAAGTAGCTAAAATTACAGGAAATCAGAAGTTTATGCAGTGCCCAGATGGTAAAAGAGTTCAAATGTGGTGTTGTTAGGCAAGAGATGATTGAGGAGAGAAAGAGGGGAGTAGAATGGAAGGGGAATGAGGTGTTATATATAGGTGTTGGGAGGCAATCAGAATCCAACAAAGGCCAAAAATTAAACACCGAAAGGCTGCTGGGGTTTGCTTGTCCCTGGTGACCCTCAAAATTCCAAAGATGATGGGCCCTTCTCTTTTCTTTTTATATATAAACACGACAAAATGAACAAATCCTCCCTTCGATTTTAATTTTTACTAGCATTGGCATGTGTTAGTGTTCGGGTTCAGATAAGTTTAGGTCGAACAAATTCGGTCAATGTCGGATTATAAGTTTATTCGCTTATGTAGTGTCGCCTATTGCATTATGGCTAAATGTTTTATTAACATGCCACGGTTAATTCTCCAAAATATTATCAGCGACTCATATGATACCTTCACATGAAGAAGAACAATTATTGATAGTTGAAGGTTGATATCAATATATCTCACATCCCTACAGAACGAAAACTAGTCGTAATTTTCACATATTCTTTTTATTTCCACAATTCCACCAATTTTTTGAATATTAGTTTTAAAAGAATTTACAAATATGGTCATTAAAATCTCGATCCTGGTCTTCGATCCTACAATTTTATGATCCAAAATTCTCAATGTCATTCTTCTATCTACATTCTGATCTACGATCATATGTGGGTAAATTTCGATTCTAACCGCCTCATGAATTCAAGTTATAATCCCGATTCTAATAACATTGCTTACAAGACCAGGGTTTTGCAACTACAATGGCAAGTTATGATTTCCAACATTTCTTTATAAATTTTCAAACTTTTGATACACAAATGGAGGGGAATAAGTGGTTTTCTTGGTCAAGTGATGGTAGTCTATGCACAATCCACATCATCATGAGTAGGACAAAAACACTTTTGCCCTTTGTTTCAAGTTGTAAATTGCAAAATAAATATATATATATATATATATATATAAATAGAAAATTAAAAGGTCCTAAAAGTGTTAAAAACTCCATTTTTGAGCCTTTTCAAGTGTTGCATAGCACGCCATACCATAGACAATATAAAGGGTTTAAGCTCTAAGTTTCCCTTTTTACTTTTCAGTTTCAGGTTCACATTACAAAATTACTAATTTCGTATATTTATTGCTTTAATTAATCCATAATCAGTTTGCATTAATACAATATGATTAATTTATTATTACTAAAGAAAACTGGTAAAAGTATAATTACATTGTATCTCCTTTTTTTGCCAATTATCAACCTAGTAGGAGGATGAACTATTGGTTGCTTACATTGAAACATGCTTTCCAAAAACTAAATAATGTAATAATATAATAGGTATAGACTTCATCATATATGGCTGCTATAATCTACAATTAAGTTAGGTTAAAGGAGCAAAATCACAATACCTTCCCCCCCTAAGAAAAAAGTTTGGATTAATTATTAGCTAATTATTTACAGTATATCAATATTCAATAGCATTTCAATGTTTTCTTCTTACAAACTGAGAAGTAAAATATTAGTTAGCAGAAAATCATTAAATCAATTAATTTTCTAAAAAAAAGTCCAAATATGATACAAATTTTTAGGGTACGGTAAATCTCATGTGAGACCATCTCACTATTAATTTATCGTAACAAGTATAATTTTGTGGTGACGTTTTATAAATATAGAGGTGACTAATAATTTATTTCAATGATTCTAATAAAAGTACTCATCCCTTGATATATCATTAGTCGCATTCACAAGTCAGTCTAATATCACTTATTAGTAATAGTAAAATATTAAACGAGTTATCTTATAAAAAATTAATCTCAATTGCGATAAATATACATAAAATTTGCAATGGGGTAAAATCAAATACAAGTATTCTGGTCCTTAAAAAGACAAAATTAAAAGATGTTTGATGCATGCTTTCCAAAGTAGAAAGTAAAAGTTTAACTACATACATAAGTTATCGATCTATGTAGCTAGCCACTCTATAAGTTACTAACTAATTTGTTTTTCACAATTTACTCCCTTTTTTCACTTGGGCTTCTTGTTGTTGTATTTATTCCTTTTTGTCAAAAAACTTTATTACTTTTTTTTCATATATTTGAAAAGTTAAAACTTCTATTTTTTGATACTTTTCATTTTCTTGGGCAGAAGAATAGGTATTAGAACAAAATCCCTATTTTGATCATGACAAAATATTAGTACATGGAATGCATAGCGCGCATAATAGAATGAAGTAGACATACATTAATTTACTAAAGCCATTAGCTTATATTATTTCATGATTATAACATGAAAACGATAAATACCAAGCCATCCTTTTAGGGTTTCCATTGTTTTAGATGCTAGCTAGTATTTTCTCTTCAATCAAGGCTCATATCCTTATACCTTATTCTTTTCTGTGGAGAGTAAAGTATGGTAATAGCATGATATGATAAAAATATGGATAGTATGATATGATGTGGTACAATATGGTAAGCTATGGTAAGAATGATTGGCATGGTAAATGCAAAAAAAGTAAAAAGTTAAGAGACAAGTTAAGGGAAAGAAAAGTGAGGAGAGATAAAATCATGGTTGTTGTGGTAAAATGTGCGCTGGAGAGATCCAAGGAGGGAGCCCACTTCAACCAAGACTCATGGTACACAAGTTAAGTGGGGTTTCATCCTAAAACCAATTGGTGTTAAGAGGAGTAGCCCACTTGACTTATATACCATGTCCTTTCTCTTTACTTTTTCGATGTGGGACATTTTTACCCATGGGTGATCCCAACAATGTGCAATTTATTACATGCTCCTGGAGCACGTGCTCCGAATATAGTTATTATTCACTTTCAATAACATAATTGTTCACTCATACCCACCCATTGTTCACTCTCCATAGCGTAATTGTTCACTCATATCAACCCGGAGCACATGCTCCAGGTGCATGTAATATGCATTGCCAACAATGTGATATGGTATGGTAATGAGTGATGATTTGTGGCTAGTGTAGTAAATTGTGATAGGTGCAGTGTGGTTCCACACAAAATAACAGAGCCAGAATCAGCCATATACCACTATACATATAACAAATCACTTTCACGCATTGAAAAAAATCTTGCTAGTTGAATAATTTCATATGACTTATCAATTATTTCTCTACACGTGCACACACACACGCACACACGCATACACGCACATAAAGTAATATCGGTCCTTAGTTTCTCACTAATTATGCAATCAAACCAAAGTATACATTGAAATGGATATATCATTGAACGTACTAGTATAGTATAGCATGTTGATGAGAAAAGATGGAGCACAAATATCTCCTCCCTCCTTATTTATTTCTCCACTTAATTAATTTTTTTATGCTTAATTATTTGTCATTTTATATTTTCAACATATAATTTTTATAAATTTTATATTTGTATTCTTTATCCCTTATAGTTAATGTTTTTCGATTTGTATAATTTTACAATTTTTAAATTTATTGATTATTTTAATTTTCTTTTAATCCTCCAAATTAACAAATAAAAAGAACATAAAATAAGGTGTGAAAACAAGGGTTGAAAAGGTGACATTGAGTGAAGTGGAGAATTTTTACGAGGCCTTTCTTTTTTCTTTTTTTTTTTTTTGTTGTGGAAGTATAAAAGTTGGGAGGACCACTCAGTCACTCTTATGTCATATCCTTGTCGCTATTGGTCTACTGCTTTCGGTCCCTTTCCCTTCTCTCCCTCCATCCCTCTCTTTAATGTTTCTGAATTGTGACATCTAGGGTTGTAAAAATGGAATTAGCGCCGTTAAAAAACTTTCCGACCCAAAAATTCGGTTCAATCCGACTCAGAAAAAGGTGGGTCTGATCATTAGAAATTTTTGTTCGAATTTTTACGTTGAGCGATTTAACCGAAAAGTCGAACATAATATTTTCCAATTTTCTATTGTCCAAACCCGGTTTAGACCCGAATTCATACTTGTCCGATTTGTCTGACCCGAGTCCGACCTTGAAAATGTTCTAAATAATTGGGTACTAGACATCAAGTTTTCATCCGATATCCGATTCGTCCGAACCCGGATTGACCCGGGCCCAAATTTTTAACAGCCCTAGATCCAATCATACATATTTCTGGTCCTAGTTTTGATATTGATAATTTAATTGAAAATTTAAATATAATTTTTTTTAGTAGAATTTAAGTCTGTTTAGTTAAAAATAAATATAAACAAATGAATATCAGACATTAATTTTTGTGTGACGTTTGATTCGTTCAGACTTGATTTGTCCTAAATTTGGATGTTTTTTATTTTTTGGAATTTCATTTCATTTGTTTTACAACAATAGGAACACATTTCTATTTTTCATATCAAAATATTTATTTGTGGATTCCATTTATCTTAATTACTCATTTATTAATTTATGTTTGTATCTTTTCAGTTTTGTTTATTAATAATGATAAATATTCAAAATATATACTTATTATTTTTTAAAATATGATCAATTTTAAAAATGGAATGTAATATGAAATTGAAAATAGTACTCACACCTACATAAAATCAAAAATATATTAATTAAAAATCGATGACGTACAATCACACAACTTAAATAAAGACAACGTACAACATATTAATTAAAAATAACAACTACTTCACAAACACAATTACAAATATGATTAATCATAAATATAATTATAAACATAATTAAATTTGTAAATTATGAAAAAATTTTAACTACTTACACTAATTTTTTGAAGGATGAAAATGAAAGTTGTTGAAGTAGAATGTCCTCATATATATAGAGGTAGTATTTTTTTTTCAAAAAAAAAAATTATAACCGTTGATACAACGGATACATGGGCAATATAGTCGTTCTGCTTCTGCCAATATTTGAGTCACAACAGGAGAGCCAAAGCAGGAGTAATTTAACCAATTATTTTCTTTTGTTTTTTTTGTATTAATTTGTGGGGCCCACAACCACCCAAAAAAATAAATAAAAAAAGAAGATAAATATTGAAGTTCCTGGAATGATATAGCATTCCCAAATCTACAATCCTAAAATTTCATTCTCTATTGTATCAAAACTTGGGAACTTGACACATGTTCCCATGTGAAGTTCCTACCATTGTATTTGGTCTTAGTAAGCTATTGTCATGATTCATCTTAACTAATGGTTGAAGGTCAAAACATAACTTTATACTCTAACACATTTGTCCACACAAATGCTTTTTGGGTTTGAAGCGCGAATGATGTAAAAACTCCTTTACCTTGCGCAAATAAAAAAGGGGTAATGAGATTCGAATATGAGACTTTACACTTAATCTGACTTTCATACCATGTGAAATCATATCAACCAAAAGTTTGATTTTATAATTCAAATTCTGATAGAAGCAAAATTGTGGATTATGTTTGCCATAAATAGGTTAATATCCTTTTTAAGTTCATTGATAATTACCTCTGAAATAGGGATATAATAAATAGGTTAAATTTAACCCATCTAAAATGATAGTTGTAGTTATGCATGATTGACCCTCCCTTATTGTTTGTGGATCAACCATAATTTAAGAGTGGGACAAACTGTGCCATTAACTTGGAAAAATGCACGTTTAGACACTATTTTTGGCATCATCTAAGAATGTGAAACTTGATGTGTGACTAATAAGAACAGTCTTACTAATTGTTTACACCTGTTTTTAGTAGAGATCTTTTGGTTTTACCATGTTCTTTCTTATGGTGAGATTAAATTTATTTGTATTATTCATACTTTACCAACTTTATTATACCGTGGATTCCCACTTTATCCACTTTACATATAATATATTTAAATGTTCATATATTTAATAAGTGATGTGACTTGTGTCACTTGAATTATAATAAACAAGTGTTTTATATAAAGCAAAGGTACATCTCTTGCCTCATTATGTTTAAATGTTTCTTATTAAACTTAATCGTCTTGGTTAACAAATTATGTCGATCTTCTTTCTCACGAAGAAACTTGGAACTATAGGGGTGGCCACTCCTGATCCCTAGTTAGGGGAGATATATGTCTGCTTTTGGACACCAATTTTTTCATACTATTAAATATTAATTATAACAAATTTGGAATGTGTTGGCTACGCTAATGATTACAAAAATGACATCTTAATCGAATGAATCTCATCCATTAGGCTTATTTAGATATTTTTTTTATAAAATGTAAAAAATTATTGATAAAAAATAGTTTTATACAACTTGATTTGTATGTGGTATTATAATTATAAGAGTAAATCACATCACTTCTCTTCAATTTAATATATGAATATATAAATTTTATATCAAAATAAAATGTCATGCTCAAGAGGGTAAGGTTCATATCATTTTCGAATCGAAGAAATAAACTAAGGACGTCACTTCATTAACACTGTAATTAAGAAAAACATATTTGCAAAAAAAAAAAAAAAAAACGTAGTAGCATTACTAGAAAATTTCATATTTTGATATTATTTGACCGTTGAATGGGAAGCACAAACTCGACATGGAATGGTGTAACCTTAGCAGCTGGAAGTGGGATATTCCTACTTGTAGGTCCTAAACTGTCAAATAATGTCGGATCTTTATATCATTAATTAATTGGTTCTAATTAATTACTCTGTAAAATATAAGTTAGAATCCAAAACATGAAACATGAGTGTCAATAGTTTTCAACATTTTTTTTTAATTTCATGTATTTTGAAGCCAAATAGAGACTAATTCTCATATTAAAATAACATTTTTCCTCAATTTCCAATAATTGAGGAAAGTAAATGTAAATTTACTGATCTCATCTTTTACGGATTTGCCTTTGACTGTACAAGAATATGTGGAGCTCAGCATGTCTGGAAGCACAGGAGAACGTTCTTTTGCTGATATTATTACCAGTATTCGATACTGGGTTATTCATAGCATTACCATACCTTCCCTATTCATTGCGGGTTAGTTATTCGTTAGCACGGGTTTAGCTTACGATGTGTTTGGAAGTCCTCGGCCAAATGAATATTTCACAGAGAGCCGACAAGGAATTCCTTTAATAACTGGCCGTTTTGATTCTTTGGAACAACTTGATGAATTTAGTAGATCCTTTTAGGAGTCCCAATGACCACAGATCGAACCTATCCTATTTTTACAATGCGATGGTTGGCTGTTCACGGACTAGCTGTACCCACCGTTTCTTTTTTGGGGTCAATATCTGCAATGCAGTTCATCCAACGATAAACAAAACCGAATCCGAATTATAGAGCTACGACACAATCAAACCCGAACGAACAAAATGTTGAATTGAATCGTACCAGTCTTTACTGGAGACTATTACTCATTTTTGTACTTGCTGTTTTATTTTCCAATTATTTTTTCAATTAAATAAAAAGAAAGAACGAAAGAATCTATAGAATTCTATAGAATAAAGTAGGAATTCTCTTATCCCATTCGGAAGGACCTCATTTCATAATTATCCATGACTGTTTATGTCTCTAGCACGACCACTTGATGAAATGTGGAGGGAAGTGGGGTAAATGGCCGATACTACTGGAAGGATTCCTCTTTGGATAATAGGTACTGTAACTGGCATTCTTGTGATCAGTTTAATAGGTATTTTCTTTTATGGTTCATATTCTGGATTGGGCTCATCCCTATAGTAATCGGGTGAACCGAGGTATATATATGAAAGTATAAGAACTCGACGGGATCTTCCCCCTTAAATTAGACAAACAACGAAGGGGGAGGTTCCATTAATTTATTTTATTTAATTCTCATAGTTTTTTTCGTATAAATGAAAAAGGAATCCCCCTTTCCAATGCAATGATGTTTTTTGTAAATTCATTTATTTGGTGATTCAAAACATCTATTTCTCGATAGTCTTCTTTATTGACCCTTCCTAAAAGAAAGAAGGAATCACTTGATTTATTGAATCACATAATAGAATCGATATTTTTCTAGATCAAATATCATGCAAGAAGTTCCAATTGTTCAATCAATTTTCCTCTTTCTTTTTTTCAGTTTGTCCACTACTTTAGTATATTATATAGTATTATATATATATGCGTAATAATTAAATAATAAATCTAAAAAAACAAATTTTAAAGAAATCTTGAAAAAAAGACAATGAAATTCCGACTAAGTTTTTGACAAAGGCAATCAAGACTCATTACTATTTCGACACACGACAAGCAAGTATGTGTAAAATTCCTTGTCGTGTGTCGAAGACCAGGAAGGCAACGAATCCCCCCTAGAATCGTCTGTTCCCCTCATTTATCTTCTCTTTTCGTTATATTCCCCGCTTAGTCTAGTATCTAGTCGAATTTGATTCTAGAATCGAATAGAAAACTTTTGATACACTCTATGAAATTGAGATATCATATGATATTTGATAATAGTGACATCATCCCAATTTCGATTGAAAAAAAAAAAGTCAATATAGTCTTCTTTGCGATATATATATTCTAACTAAGAATGTAGTACAAGTAATTCCAGATTTCTCGTAGATGTAGAAAAATAGTATAAACAAAAAAAGAGCCTTCTCATAATTTTTTGATTTCTTGATCGTCCAAAATTGTCAAAGAATTGTCAACAAAAATTTTGTTCTTGTTATGAACTTGATGTTGATAAATCCACGAATCTAGAAATTCATTTCGGATAATTGAACCTTCTCGAACTGTTTCTTTTTAAGAACCAAAAAGATTTGAGCCAAAATAATGGATGCAAAGAAGAACAAAAGACCTTGTACGCGCAATGGGTCTTGAACTACTATTTCTGCATCTCCCTGACCAAATCCACCCACATTAGGATTACTTGTTAATGGTTGATCAAGTTTGATAGATTCACCCTCTGAAACAAGAAGTTCTGGTCCTGGAGGGATAACATCAACCACTTCACGTCCATCCGAGGCATCCACTATGGTTATTTCGTATCCGCCCTTTTCTTTTCGAAAAATTTTCTTTACTATACCATTCTGTAGCATTATAAAGTATTATTACTCGCTTCCGTCAGATAAATCGCCCTTCCTGTTACCACCTACATATATTGGATATTTTAAGAAGTGAACATCTTTCTTAGTAGTAGGTCAGCGTAAGAATCGGAAAGGTGATTTCACTATATTTTTGCCCGAGGCCTATCACAATAATATTTTTTTATTGGGCGATAGCTCAAAAGAAAGATTGCCTATCTTTTCTTTCATCTCGGAGAAATACGATCGTGGGGCTAATTCAAATCCTTCAGTAAAATAAGAACAACCCTACATTCAAACCCCCTTTTTGCCGTTAGCAAGAACTTGTTTTAGTTGCATATCATAAGGAATTCGAACAAGCTTCAAATACAATATCGGAAGAAGCCTTGTGGAACCTCAATATCCACGGGCTTATTAGCTAAATGGCAATACATACAATTGATCGCTTCGTGGGTTTTCATAACCTTGCTGTGCAAAAATGGGATACACATTTGAAATGGATGACCGAGTTATTATATATATCATGACAGATACGGAAATAGATCGAGTAATCTGTTCTTTTATCCAAGAAAAAGTATTTCTAGTTTGCATGGTCCAATCGTTGATCCCGGAAATTTCTACAATAAATTGGGTAGGTTGCTAGTATAGTTCCCTATCCACGATTCTGCTATTTACCTTACTCTTACTGAACTGAATTTACTGAAATAATATTACTGGAATATGGGAGAAACTCCTCGCCTTGGATGGGTAGAAATTGAAGGAGTAAGTACGATTTTGAATGCTTTGATTATGTACGAAGTAAGAAACATTCTAATTAGAAATTAGAATTGGATTCATATTTGTGTATATATATATATATATTTTTTTTCCTCCGTAGTCCTTTGACGGTCTTCATTCATCATCCCCCCACAAAAATCCAAGTACACGAACGACGATGCGGAGAGAACAAGGTGAACAAAGAGAAACAAATCTATTCTATACTCGATAAGTAGCAATACGCAATGGGGAGTTGAGACCATCTTCGATCAGTGAATGCTTTCACACTTGTTCATTATAGGAAGGCAATATTCGTAAGAATTTAATTTTCTTTATTCTGTCTTTTTTATTTTATTAGAGCAGCTAAATTTTTCTAATTTACAAAGAAAATAGGATAGTTGATATTATGAAGATAATAACCCTATTATTACGTTTCCACATCAAAGTGAAATATAGTACTTAAATTTTTTCTTTCATTTAATGCCTATTGGTGTTCCAAAAGTTCCCTTTCGAAGTCCTGGGGAGGAAGATGCATCTTGGGTTGACGTATAATGCGACTTGTCAGATATATTGGGTCATATGGAATTCCCCCGTTCGCTCTCCTGATTGAGATATCCTCCCTTTCGCCCAAGAAAGATTGATTTAATCATCAAAAATTTGGAGTGTGAAATGCAATTATATCCATTTTTGGTTTTAGGGGGATTGAGATTAATATTATCAATTAGAATAACTTATGGTTGGCTTGGTTGGACCAATGAAATGAAGTATCCAGGCTCCGTTTATAAAAATCCCAATTGGTAATATAGTGAAGATTACTACTTGTCTTATATATTTTATTTACTTTAACTTTTAACTGTTTTGATTTGAAATTAGAAATAGAATCAGAATGATTTCAATCTTAATCACTCGAATAAAGTAATGAATATGTTGAATATTGAATTTGACGAAAGAAAGGATATCAAATGAATAAAAAGGTTTAAACACCTAAAAAAAAAAAAAACAGGTGGTATTGGAAGTATTTGTGCTATATGTGCAAATCGAAATTGGGCAGATCTTTACCCGGAGTAGAGCATAAACCTAAAAAAATTTAAAAGACCCATTCAAGAACAAGAAAATGCCATCGTGATTTGGATTAGATCTCGATGAAAGGATACATCAATGAAAAGTGAGTTCGATAAATTTAGTAAATTCTATTTGAATTTTCTATTTTAAATAGATTTAGTATATTATAGTTTTATAGTTATATTCGGAATTAGGGAAAGAAACAAAAATTTATGTTTCTTGCAAATATAGAATAGAAAAAACCCTTATAACTATAAAGAATAGAATCTACACATTGATTTTTTCACATTTTTTGTGAACTTGAACCGTATGCGTCAAAAGGTGCATGTGCGGTTCCTAAGGGATACAAATTTACCCTAATCAACCGACTTTATCGAGAAAGATTCCTTTTTTTTAGGCCAAGAAGTCAATAGCGAAATTGGGAATCAACTTATTGGTCTTATGGTATATCTCAGTATTGAGGATGATACCAAGGATTTGTATTTGTTTATAAATTCTCCCGGCGGATGGGTAATACCCGGAATATCTATTTATGATACTATGCAATTTGTGCGACCCGATGTGCATACAATATGCATGGGGTTAGCTGCTTCAATGGGATCTTTTATCCTAGTCGGAGGAGAAATTACCAAACGTTTAGCATTTCCTCACGCTCGGCGCCAATGAGTTTTTTTGAGAGAAAAAAGAAGACTATGCCTTCACCATATGAAATATTAATATTTAGTAATAATAGCATGGAACTTTGAATTCGATATAATAAATTTTTTTTCAAAACATTAGATTATGTATCGAACGAGTAGTATGAGATGAAAAGTATTCCCGATTTTTTTATCATAAGTCCATTTCAGTGTCACAAACTTTTTTTTTTCAAAAGACTCTTAACAAAATTTATGTTTGAATTTGAAAGAGTACAAAAAAAATTATTTATTTCGTGTATTTTTCGAATCAAAAAGAAACTTTGGGATTGCTGAATTACATACGAAATTAATATATAGCAACGGAGCCATCATAGTATTTTTGAACTCCTCCGAAAAAAAAGAAGGGTGGTAATTGGATCATTTACGAAATCTGGATATGATGGATCTTATTTTTTCGTTCTTCGACGGAAAAGAAAAGTAAATTCCATTGTGGAGCCGTATGCAATGCGCAATAAATACACGTACGGTTGTTCAATTCTATCTTTTTTTTATTTTTATTCTTTATTTTTTCTCTTCGCCTCATTATGCGAAATAGAAGAGGTATATCATCAGGGTAATGATTCATCAACCTACTAGCTCTTTTTATGAGGCGCAAACAGGAGAATTTATCCTGGAAGCGGAAGAACTATTGAAATTGCGCGAAACCCTCACAAGGGTTTATGTACAAAGAACGGGCAAACCCTTATGGGTTGTATCCGAAAATATGGAAAGAGATGTTTTTATTTCAGCAACAGAAGCCCAAGCTCACGGTATTGTTGATGTTGTAGCGGTCGAATAAAACGAATAAAAATAGCAAAACATTTGAGATTTTATCTTCTTACCGGCTTTACCATTCTAAGTTTAATATTCTATTAACTAGAAATAATTCATAATCATTCGGTTAGGATTGATCTAAACCAGTCCATTATGTATATGATTTAACATGCCAATTATTAAACAACTTATTAGAAACACAAGACAGCCAATCAGAAATGTCACGAAATCCCCCGCTCTTCGGGGATGTCCTCAGCGTCGAGGAACATGTACTAGGGTGTATGTGTGACTCGTTCAGATTATGAGCTGGAATCAAAAAGCAAATGAAAGAATTTTTCCAGTATTAATTATCAGTACCAATGAATAGGATAAAATGGAAGAACTTCAGTCACTATCTAAAATGAAAAAGATCTATTCATCTATTGGGTATGAAATTTATGGTTTCCATTGTATTGGTATAAATCCCATTAAGATGAGAAAAAATTTCCCATTGGTAGCTAACGTTATCCATTAAGCGGGGAATCTTATTTTTCGGGCAAAAAAAATTATGCTCTCATTCTTGCAAAAACGGACTAACAGGGCCAGTTATCTAGCTAACCTTCAAAATTAAATACCGTTACTGTATAGGTGGATCTCATTGTGAAAGACCTATTACTGGATAATTCATGGGTAGAGCCAAAAAGTTTGAACTGTACAAGTTATCAATAACATTCAGTAAATGAAGTAAAGGGCTCCGGTGTATAGAGAGGACCTCACCGTTTAAGAAGTAACCATAGAAACGAAGGAACCCACTATTTCTTTATTCATCTATATTTAAATTGAATTTAAATTTTTATTTGTTTGATACATTAATACAATTTTTTCTTTTTTTTAGACATTTTGCCTTCAAACAAGACAAAAAAAAAGAAAAAATAGTGGTCGGGAAGGTTATAGTAGCAAAAGTGTTTAGTCCCATTTTAGGGGCTAAATACCACTTATTCACGCCCAAGTCTATTGCCGTTCCCTAATAAAATGGTTATTTATTACGTGTTTTGTGACTTTTAGACTTTAAGTTCGGAGAATAATAAAAGGGGGCGAAGATGCGGAAAAAGGCGATAACTCGGTCATCCCGAGACCTTTGGAGCTGATTTGATGCTGTGGTGAAGACCAGGGAAGCAAGGGAGACCAGCCGTGCGTAAAGGAGAGGGATTTCGGGCCAAAAGGCTAAGTATGGGGCATCGGGCTCGTGGCGTTACTGACAAGCGTAGTGATCGCTCGTCCCATACTTGGATGGAGTTCACACGAAGAGCGTGGCGGTCGCTCGCTGTCGTAGCGATCGTTACGAGCCCAGGCAGAAGGTTCTGCCCAAGGCCGTAGCGGTCGCTACCCCTTTCATAGCGCCCGCTACGATGAAGCCCTGATTTTCCAAGTTTTCCTGCTGACGGTCGTAGCGTTCGCTACGCCCTCCGTAGCGTTCGCTACGGATGAGTGACTGGGTCGCGACGCTGGGCGTAGCGGACGCCTTGGAGCTGAAACGATTCGCCTGCTTTGGGTCGTAGCGAACGCGACGATGTCCGTAGCGTTCGCGACGACCTTATTTCCTGCTTATTTTTCGGCCAAAACGACTGTGTTTTGGCCCTTCTTCCCCTTTGTTTAATTAGCTCGACTTGTCATTTTTGAGGTAGTTTTTTAGCTGGAGATTAAGGTTCTTTTCTTTTTACATTCTTTACCTTTCAAGAGTTTTAGGATTAGCTTTGTGACAATTAACTTCTACTTGAGTTGAGTAATTACTTTCTTCAATCAAGGCAAGTTGCTTCTCATCATTTGGGTATTATTGCTCTCCATTTATTTGCCAATTTATTGCCCATCAATTTTAGGTATAATCTCTTTTCTCCTCTCTTTAATGTTTCCAAATGTTTTGTTGCTTGAGTTTAGTGTAGTTTTATGTTGTTAATCGTAGTGGTTAGTTTTATTATCCATCCTTTGAGTAGAATCATGCTAGGGTTTTATTGGTTGTGTGTTGCTAATTTCTCCACCATGTCTAGAGGCTAATCTTCCTTGAGGTGAGGGGGTGATTAAGGCCTTAATGGATTTTGGCTAAGGTGTTTGTTGATTAAAGTGTGTTTTAGTTGGAAGAGTCTATTTCCACCTAGTGTCTTCTCATTGGGGGTGGTGGTTCAAGGTCCGAGAGCTCTTTGAATCGTTATACACTCAATGGGAAGCCTAGAGTGGGATAGTTAGGTCTATGCTTGCGAGGGTAAGTGTAGGCTTAACTAGGAATTAACGCAATTCTTAACCCCGATGGTCCATGGTGGACATAGGGTAGTTAATATGAATCTTCCTCGAGGGAGGGGATTCATTGTGGCCTTTTTCCCGCGTTGTTCCATAGATGAATCCAACTTTATGCACTTTAGTCATGAAAACTCCTTGGTCAAAGATTCCGTTAAGTGTCTAAAACCCCCGAACCTCTCTTTGTCTAATTATCACCTTGTTAATCATCTTTCTAGTTTTAATTTTGTTATAATCAGAGTGTTCTTTGCTCCGTGATTTATTTCTTGATTCAAGGCTAAAACCGAAACAAAATACGAGAATTTAGGCCACAGGCTCCCTGAGTTCGACAATTTACACCGGCCTGCAAACCGCTGTACACAAAGCCATTGAGATTTTTATTTTATACATTGGGAAATTTCGTTTTGTTATTAATAGGCCAGGAAGGGAAAAAAGAATAACTCAAAGAAAGAAAATTAATTAGTTATTCATCACAAAGTTTCATTTATTCAATGACTAGAGTTAGACGAGGATATATAGCTCGGAAACGTAAAAGAAAATATAATTCGTTTATTTGTATCAACTTTTCGAGGGGCTCATTCAAGACTTACTCGAACTATTGCTCAACAGAAAATAAGGGCTTTGGTTTCGGCTCATCGGGATAGAGGTAGGCAAAAGAGAGATTTTCGTCGTTTGTGGATCACTCGGATAAACGCAACAATTCGCGAAAACGGAGTATACTATAATTATAGTACTTTTATACATGATCTGCACAAAAAACAGTCGCTTCTTAATCGTAAAATACTTGCACAATTAGCTATAATAGATAGGAATTGTGTTTATATGATTTCCAATGAGGTCAGAAAAAAAGAAGATTGGAAAGAATCCCCCAAAATGATTTAAATCAAGTTCCCCGGAGTTTATTCTCCGGGAGGATAGAGTATAAATTAGTCTGATAAAATAAATAAAAAAAATCAAAAAACCTATTCAAAAAAAAAAATCCCCGATTTTCTATTTTATTATTATCTTACGACACAACAATCAAATCAAGATTCTCATATTTTTTAAAACAAATCAGCAATCCATTTTTTATTTCAGATTCGAATTTGGTTTTGATTCAATTATCAATTAAATAAAGACCTTTTATTTATTTTTGGTTCTAAAATTAGCAGTTCTAGTAGTCGACTCGATTCTTTCAAATTGTTTTTCATTATTAAGAAAAGGTAACAAAGATAAGATACGAGCTTGTTTTATAGCAATAGTAATTAATCGTTGTTGTTTTAAGGTCAATCTATTTACTCGCCTAGATAATATTTTTCCTTGTTCACTAATAAATCGACTAATTAAACTCATGTTTCTATAATCAATTCGATCCCCCGATTGGATCGGGGCAAACATCTACGAAAAGATTGCTTGGATTTAATAAAGGGTCGCTTGGATTTATCCATAGTTTGTTTAGTTTATTCCTTATTATACCGAAAATCCTATTTCGGTTGGACCTAAAAAAAAAATTAGAATTAAAAAATAGGACTTGGTTTGTTTATTTCTATTTTATATATTTATTTCTATATTTTATTTTCTATATAAAAAATTAAAATATTATATAAAAAATTAAAATATTCTAAAATGAAAATAGAAATTTGATACTTCTTTTGATACTTCTAATTATATATTTATATAAATAGAAAATATATTTATATAAAATCTAATGAAAATAGTTTTGTCCCCTTACTTGAAAAAATGATAGACAGACTACTCGGTTCGATCTATTTCTTTATCTCTCCATGAATTGTATGTCTGGAACAATAGGGACAGAATTTTCGCAATTCCAACCGACTAGGCGTATTGTGTCGATTCTTTTGAGTAATATATCTGGAAATGCCCTTGATTCCTTATTAACACTCTTTCGAACACAACCGGTGCATTCCAAAATAACTTTTACTTGGGCATCTTTACCCTTAGCCATCAACCTAACCTCCTTTGGATTTTTGATTCAAGTCACTTTTCTATTTTTATTTTCGATCCGAAGTGAAGAAGAAAGGAAAATTAAAAAAAAAATATAGAAATTCCTAACTCGAAATACAAATACAATTAGAAAGATTTCACTGCAATCAAAAGAGTAATAATAGTAAATAAATTAAGAAATACTCCGTAATCAAATGGTTTCTAACTATATTTTTAATCACAATATTTCATTTTAATTGCTTGTATGATACTATGTACCCCAGATTCACATTTTCGTTTCCATTGTCCCTCTTTTTTTTTAGAGATTTTCATTCGAACCGGATCCCAAGTTTTGATGGGGTTGAATCTACTTTTTGTCTTTCTCCCCTCTAATATTCTTATATTCTCCCCTCTAATATTCTTATATTATTTAAAAAACTTATATTAAAAAAAAGGGAATGTCAGCGCATCTGGAAAAAAACGATTGATTTCGATTAATAGACCAGCTAAAGCCCCAAACCATAGAGTACTTAGGACCGGTGCCACGGAAAGATATGTTTTTAGATCTCGCATTGAAAATCCTCCTTCTTTATTTCTTTAATGTAATATATAAAATAAAGGCAATACATATCTAATCTACGATCAGATGTATATATAGTTTAAATTAAAGACTACGTTTGTACACAAAATCCCTAAGCTAAGTCAAATTCAAATAAATGTACAACGATCCAATAGATAAAATATTTTTCTTTTAGAAAATGGAGTAGCATGCCCCTTCTTACCGAGCATTCCCGAAAAGTTTTTTTTATTTATGACAGGTTTTTCATATATATCAGAAAAAATTTATTATACCTTATATGATATGAGACCAAAAAGAGGAAATGACAAGATATATTATGTATTATATAGGAAATAACGATGTGGAAAACAAGACACGGATTCTTTACAATTACACTATAAAAAAGATTGAATTGAAAGGGATGTAGCGCAGCTTGGTAGCGCGTTTGTTTTGGGTACAAAATGTCACGGGTTCAAATCCTGTCATCCCTACCAAATTACTTTTCCTATGAGAAGTAAGAAGGAGGAATTCAATTTTAATTAAAAAAATCGATTAAAAACATAATTTCTCATTTTTTTATCATACTCTATATGATAGAGAATATATGCATGCAGGATATACATGTAGTTTTTGGTTACAAAAAATTTTACAGTCTTATCTATTATGATAAGAAAGCGCTCTTAGTTGATTCGGTAGAACGTGGGTCTCAAAACCCAATGTCGTAGGTTCAAATCCTACAGGCGTGATTCCATTCTTGTTAGGTCGAATCGAATTAATATTAATTATCGAATTAGACCCATAGCGAGCAATAATCTAGATTGACCTCCTCCTTTCTCTAATCTACGGGAGGTCAATCAAAAAAATATTTGTTAATTAATCTAATTAATTAAAGGCCCAACTGATCACCGCGTCTATATTGTAAATATGCGGTTACGAATAATCCAGCCAAAGTAATAGGAATTAGACCTAAGACGATTCCAAATAGAACAACTTCAATCATTTCAATTCATTTGAAAAAAAAAGAAAAAGGTAATATCTCTCCCTAAATATTAATCTGAATCGCCCATGAATCTCAATAACCAAAAATTATCAATTGACGCGGTAAAGAGCTAAGAAATATACGGAATCCCACAAAACGATTTCTTGAGTTGTTCATTCAATTAATTTCAAATAAGTCGTATCTTACTCAGACCTATAAATAAAGCGGAAGTTATAGTTAAAGCCGCTAGTAAAAAACCGAAATAACTAGTTATAGTAGGCATGAAGGAACTAAATGAAATATGTTCTTTTTATACATATGTATATAAAGCACTTACCTAAGTTTCCATTTTTTGAAAGATCGGAGGGAGAATAAGCAAAAATATCAATTCTAAAGAATAAGTTCCATTGAAAGTTTTTGATTTATCAATTATTCACTATTAGATTATAGATGTCATTAACAAAGTCAGATCGATAGAAAAAAAAAAGAAATGACTTATTTATTGTCTGTGACATCTACACATCTCATGATTTTGAATCAACAGATTTATTGAGAAACTCTTGAGTAAACTAATCTAATACTACAATTTTAACTCAATTTTCATTTTGACTCAGTCGACTCATCAATTGGGTTCATCCATAGAAATAATATTTCGAATGAAAAGAAAAAGAGGTATCACGCCTTTATTAAATTAAAAAAAAATGTGTTTCAGCCCAAACTCAATTTTTAGACTAGTAATTCCTATTATCTTTGCCTTTATAGGTATAGGTTCTCCATTTCATATTAATATTATTTATTTATAAATATAAATTTTGTAGTTAGATCAATAAAGAACCCTTAGATCGAATGCAACAATGGATGCATCACAAATATTGATTAATTGATTTCATTTAATGAATTTTTTTTGTTTCCTTTCGACGATTAACCAATTCTTTTTAATAAAAAAAAAAAGGATTCAAAAAACAAAAAATCTCGTCTAGAAACGCGAAAAAGATATTTTTCAATTTCGCATCTATTCAATTGAAAGAATATGATAATATTCTTCTTGAATTTTTCATGAATTATTAGATAGAAACTAACTTGTCATAATCCCCCTTTCCTCAATTATCAGTTTCTAGTCTGATCTGAAGCCAGTACAATAATAGAAAGAAAAGAAACTCTATACTATTTGACTTTCGCTTGGTTTTTATCTTCATTTCTCCTCAATTTCCAATAAAAATATACAAAACTTCAACCAAATAAAAATTGGAAAATTCGGATATAAATTAATATAAACATATCGAAAATTATCCAAATTCACATCAAATCATCCAAATTCACATATATATAAATTACACCCATCAATATTTTATTTTGTGTAATGATTCATCAAACAAAATTAATATCATTATATTCATAATAAAAAATTCTAAAGCTAATTAACTAGTCCTAATTAACTTCATCTTTGAATATCCGACATCAGGCCCTGTTCTTTTATGCGGTATTTTGCGGAATGGTGTGGTGAGGTGTGGTGGAATTGTTGCGGGTATGATGGAATTGTGGTGGCTTATTAGTATGTGGGATAGGTGAGGAGAGAGGATATAAAAAGTTGTAACGACCCGCCCTAAACCCGTATTAATTAAAACCTTAATTACAGTAATTAACCCAAATTACGCTATTAAAAATTTTTTCGTTTAATTTTTTCGAGCAAGGCAATGGCTAAATGGGTCGAGTTTATGTCATCTCGGAATTAAAGTTACAAATATTATTACGAGTTTATGAATATTTTTATGATGAGATATATAATTTATTTTATTGGTCTCGATTTTACGCTTTTAACCGAGGAAGGCTATATTATTTTTACTCCCGTTTCAATTACGATTTATATTGTCCAACCTTCCTAATTATATTTTATCGTTCAATCTATTTTATTAGTGTTATCCTACCGATTTATTTTATGTGGTTTAACACTACCTAATTGTACCCAATTTATCCCCAAGAAATTTTATTTAGTTTTATACTAACTATGTTAACAAGTTTTATGTCTACTAATTTAATTAGTCAATACCAATTATTTTACCTAACTAATTGTAACTACACTTTTGGTTTGGTTAATTATTAATTAGTAGAGTTATGTTAAGGGAGTGTTTATATATATACTAGAAGGGGGACATTTGGCATTCTAATTTCAGATTTTACTCAAAGCTCTTTCTCCCTCTTCACTCCACGCCAACCTAACCAGCCGCCCCCTCTGGTTTTTCCGGCCATTTCCCGGCGCCGGCGGCCTCCCCGGCGACCACCAGGTGGTGGCCGAGCCACCTCTTCCCTCCTCTCTTGTGTTTTCTCCACAAATCTCCCTTAAATGGTAATCTCCCTAAACCCTAATTCAATTCTATCAAACCTTAATCTGATTTTCATGTTTAAAGTGTGTATCTTTGATGTTTTTCATCTCTTTTAAGGTTCTTAAGTATGAATTTATATTGTGGTTAAGTTAGGGTTTGAATTTGGGGATTGATACATGTGAATTTGAGTTGATTTTGAGTGTTGGATGTTGTATTCTTGATGAATGTTTGAAATAGCTTGTTGCATGTGGATTTTTGGCTTGATTAAAGGTTGTTTCTGAGTTGATTAATTTTGGAAATTATGGGTTTGATGTTTAAATTACTCATGGGAGCAAAGTTAGTGCAAGATTAAAGTGTAAATACATATGCAAGGGCATAATAAATTTCTGGGTACATTCTGTCCGGAATTTGAAATTTCCAGGAACTCTAAAGTGTGTTTTTATTCCATTTTCTTACTTGAAATAACAGCCTAGGATGTTAGTTAACTCTCGGCTTTGGAATTTCGAGATTCCGATATGTATAACTCGAGTTATGGCCAAGTTAGTGAAAGGTGTACAGTTGGTGACGGGGAGTGTAGTCAGTAGGAAAACACGAGAATTTCGGCCATTTGGAGTCCTTGTTGGTTTTAATGTTGAACATAAAAGTTTTAAGTAACACTTTGAGCTTTCCTAAAAGGTATAGTATGCGTCCATACGATATCGGGATTAAGAGATATGGAATTTTCATTGAGGGAATATAAACTGGGTTCTGCCCAGAACGTTTAAGTGTGTGTCTGACTTGATGGCCATTTTTCGTCCCTTTGGAGATCTTATTGGTTTTAGTGATAAACATAAGAGTTTTAGGTCACTCTTTGGGCTCTCCAGAAATATAAAGTTTGCATTCATCGGATATCGGGAGTGAAAGATATGAGGTCGTCAATAGGGGCTGTTAGTATAAGTTTCTGGACAAAATGTGTCTATTCAATTTCTATTTTTGTGGCCATAATTAAATCACTTATGTTATGGGGTTCTAATCAATTGGTGACCTATTTGTCAATGTAGGATAACCAAGATATGTATTCTAGGTTGGGAATGTGACCTTTGGTGATTAAGGTTATCTTCTAAAGGTTTGATTATCATTAGTAAGTCATGGTTACAATATTGGAGAACTAAGTTATCTATTGATGTTTGGATTGTTTCGGGATGCTTATCTAGCCTAAGGTTCCTTCAATCTCTTGATTCCCATACTTCATCAATTAAATTACCTAAACTATTTTACAAGTTCAAGCCTCCATCAATTACTTTCACACCTATACTTCAATACCATAGCATAAGTTCAAACCGAAGGTTTTAAGTACCCAAATTTCAGTTCTGTCCAGGAGGATTTTCGAGCCCTTCCTTTCATTTTTGGACCTTGGTCCTGTTGACAAAGTTGTAGAACTTAATTTTCCCTATTCCGGGAAGTATTCGTTTGTTTAATTCCGAGCTTCCTAGCAAGAGTTATGCTAAAATTTCTATTTCTTAAAAACCTGAAATTTTCTTTCTAATCTATTCCTTGTTTAAATTCTTATTTCATTTAACGTTTGAAACTCATTAAGAACCCTCTTTGGGTTCCCGTCTTCTACTCCTTTTATCATAGTTCTCAAGCCACCCAAGCCATCCCGAGCCCGAGACGCGCCACCAAGCTTTGCACCGTTTTAAGGTACGCAAATTGTCCAACTCTTGTTTATACTTAATGACAAGTATTGCTTTCATTGCATATATACGCTAATGATTTTATTGTTTTATAAGTGGTCCCGACTCTTAGTTATACAGAAGCTAGAATGAAATCTAGCATTATTTTCTGAGCTCCTATTGGGGTAATCTTTGACTGGCGATGTCGATCGCCTAGCGATCACCATCCAAACTCGGTCGGTTTGGCGTGCGCGTGAGATGCTTTGCATCGATCGTAAGGGATACCACTAAAAGTTCAAATATTATAAGTTTATCGCAATTATTTTACTCATAGTACCTTTACAGCAATCCAGTTTATTCATGTTTAGTTCCCCTTCCCCGTATTCAAAATGAATTTAAATGCCGGTACTAAAAACTGTTTTCGAACGGTTTGACGTGTTGGAGGTTTACGTACTGAGTGTTTCCCCACTCACTTTGCGAATGTTTTCAATGTTTTGTTTTTAGGCGGTCCGAGCTCCCAAGATAAAGGCAAGGTTAAGCAGGAGTAAGTCATTCTGTGCATGGTAGTCCTCTAAGGCGATCGATGGTCAATTATCAAGGTTACTCAAGGGTTTCGAAGGCTACTTGGTTGGAAAGTCTATATGTATATGTATAATTAAGAGTTGTATAATGTATTTTATTTCAAGTTTAGCTATTGAGTTGTATGGAGTTAAGTTTAGGATTGTTGTGGGTTGTTATGTTTGGTGACTTGTGTTTGCCTTGTCCCGAGTGGGGACGGCGGTAATACCTCAACCCTTGGTGTTCCGCTGCGCTAATCACAGGGTTAATTGATGGCTTATGTTAATCGTGTGGTTAAGGGTTTTGGGGTGTTACAAAAGTAGAGGAGAAAAGTGAGGAGAGAGAAAATTGATGATTTGCGGTAAAATGTGCCGGGTTGTGGCATACTGCGGTGCCACACCAGTTTGCCAACCGCAGAAAAGAACAGGACCTCAGTCTTTTGATGTTTTTGATGTGTTCTTTAAATGTGTTTCCTTTATCCTAAAGCTAATTAACTAGTCCTAATTATCTTCATGTGTTGCTCAAGTCATTGAAATATTTTAAGTTGACTCCAGGGTGTGCCCAGTATTTTCTGGATGAACCTGCTAATTAATTGGATAGATTTGTAATGTCTGTGGATTCCATTCTTTTGTAACAATTGATTATTGTTCTTTTTAATATATGATAAGTACTTATCATCGACATTCAACACTGATTAGCACTATCAGCACTAATCAACGTTGTTTAACACAACACAGTACATACCATATTAATGATTAACATTGATCAGTAGCATCGATTAACACTAACCAACACTCATCAGCAGTGACCCATGACCATTGACACTCATCAATACTCATCAGTAATAAGTTACTTATCATAAGTTGAAAAGAACAAGCCCGTCGCTAGATGAACCTCCTAAGTACTATATCTTCTTTGACAAAAATATTTTCTGATGATCAGAGCATTATCTCTTGTTACATATTCCTTTGCTACTTATTCGTCTTATCAAAAAGTTATAACATGGTCTATATAAAGAAAATTCGGTATGGTGGACCATACAAAAACTCAAGAATGAAACTCTACTGGCTTGTGAATTTTAAAGACATACGAGATTTTTCTAAGGTTCTCAAAAGGGTTGTTGCAGTAGTCGACACATTCAAGAATATATTAAGTATGATGAACAACTTTCAAACAAACACTATAATGTATATTCTTTTCATGCTTGTTTGCAAGTAGTCCTTGAGGTCATTGAAATTAAATAATATCATATTTTGACTCCACATTTTGTTGTTTTAGTCCAAGTTTGGGATGCAATTTTCAGAGGGTCCACATGTCTGGTTACAAGTCTAAAGAAGCTCATACAGTAGTTTCAGCATGCTGTTTTAGAATTTAGAGCATCTTTGAATTACATATATCCTTGGAATATGAGTCTAATGACTTTGACTTGTATCATATTAATCCTGACCCTCAGAGATTTTGTAGTGATCATACAGTAGTATACGAGCATTGTGCGCCCGTATTATACAATCCTCATAAACCTCATGAAAAATGTTCACAAAACTGCACTAAAATGTTCATAAAACTTTAGAGAAAATGCTCATGATTAAGCAGACGTGAAAGTTCAAAGCATGGTACTCCTATGAGTATAATCCAATTTTCACCTGTCTTGATTACAGCTAACCATACTACTTTTGATGATTTACCCTCCAAAATGTTGCTTCAATCAATCCATTTTGATTATTGAGTAGCTATAATTGGGTTACTGCTGCTGACATCAGTATTTTGCTGACAGTAGATAATTAGATATTGGCATATTGCTAAGGTTGTATCAAGTCTTGGTAATTTATTAATTTGGATCTTCATCTGATAAACTTGTGCTTGATCAGAAGTAGTGGCAGCTGATGCATGAAAGTTTTGTCTTTCAATGATTTCATTTTTGCAATTTATTACATGCGATTTCATTTTTGCAATTTATTACATGCTCTTGGAGCATGTACTCCAAATATAGTCATTGTTTACTCTTAATAGTATACTCGTTCACTCATACCTACCCTATGGCCTATTTTAATAGCATAAGTATTCACACATTCCTATTCGAAGCACATGCTTCAGGTGCATGTAACATGTATTGATTTAACTCACAATCAACGTTCATTCTTTTGGCAAACGATGAAACACAGTCATAAACTCATGGTCTACGAACTGCTCAAGCAACAGGATATACAAATCTTGAGGTCGAAGGAGATTGCTTCAATACTGTTCAGAGAATCAAAACAAACTTTATGGGTAAAAGTAGCATTGCCAAGATCATCCAGGATATTAATAGAATAGCTAGTAGTTTTAATCCAATTGTTTGGAACCATGTAAAAAGGGGGGGGGGTAATAAAGTAGTGCACTCCCTCGCGCATCTCCAACCCTATGATCTTTGTGAAAGGATCTGGTTAGAGGATAAGCCGGAGAACATCTGTGTCCTGGCTAAAAACGATATGTCAATCTTTATAAATGAAACTCGGTGGCCTTTCGTTTGGAGGCTTTTTTCAAAAAAAAAAAAAAAAACTCATAATAAATTAACCATCCAAGAACATTAAGATAAGCTCTGAGGGTTTTGGTAAGCTCGTATATGACAGTTTACAATTGACTAAAGCTGATGCATTACAGTTAAATGAATGTGTGGTTGGAATGCCACAGTCTTGAAAGGATCATATGGTATTGGACCGACTAATATGTGACGATTTATTACTACCTCCTCTCTTTTTTATCCGTCAACCAGATTTTCATACAAAATTATTGATTAACAATTGCTGATTGACATTTGACCTCAAAAAATATGAATGACAAATATAAAAGAACAGAGGGAGTATTTATTCATTTATTTTCTTTTTCTTTTCTTTTTTATTAACTATTTGAGTTTATTTGCTAAAACTAGGTGACCGGGGTTTTGGGCCATTCCAACATGTTCAAGTGTAAAGAGAACCATAACAAATTGACTACAACTTAATGGTGCGTTTAGTATTTTCCAAGGTTTTTCCAGGAAAAATTTTTCCGAGAACGATTTTCCCTAACTCCTCTACAAAACAGTTTACTGAACTTATGAGGGAATTAGTGAGCCCCTTTCCTAGAAAAATTTTCTAACCAAACGCTCCCTAAATTCAAAACAATTCCAACAAACAAAAGCCAATAAGAACAGCTCAATCTGGCTCCAAAATGTCTCCCCTGGAAATAAGACATAACAGATGAGGAATTTCAGATCTCACAATACACACAGAAAATTACATAAAATCCATGGAAAATTGGATTCTAATAATCTCAACTTTCACCAATTATATAGCAATAATTTCTACTTTCATTTTGGATTTTGATGGTCCAAACAAAAATAAAATTGGATTGTACCATAGAACTATTGGTCATACACCCAAAACCTCCTAAAGATTTGAACTTTGATTGCTTGTAAATCCAAAATATATTGCAGTCACTGAATAACAAAATGGAAGCCACGGTAACACCTATAGCCTAGATGAATAATTGTAATCAACACATCATTCAATCAATTTATTTCGTTGTTTTCATCCTGAGAGAAGATTTATAAGTAGTGGAGTGAAAACATTACAATGAGCACACCACAGTTGTACTCTTCATCAGCAGCAAATCCAACATTAACAAAGGCTAGTTCCTCATGCCACCAACTTCTTCCAGCTTCTTCTAGATTGGTTGTATTACAGACCCCTGCATCATTCCACCAAAACAATCAGTCAATCAACATCAAGATTCTTTCATATCGATTGTCATTAGACTAAAAGGCAAACGAAGCTCAGCCATGTCCCATTTTCTTTGTCATCGATACACAAGCTTTGACCTGGCAAATCAGGTGTGTTGGTTCGGGTGAAAATTGCTTCGGGTTGGTGTTGGGTCAACCGAATTCAGTTCAGGCTCGAGTTCGGTTTCAGGGAAATCTTATTTGGGTTCGGGTAACGTTCGTTCATATTGGGTTCTAGTTTGATTTGGGGTCAGTTGGGTGTGGTGATCTTGATCGGGTTACATTCAGGTAGCGGTTTGGAACAGTTTTTGGTTCAGGTTTTCTTCAGGTTCAGGCCAGGAACGTGTCATCCAACCAGTGTCTATTCAGGTTCGGTTTTCGGTTAGGGTCTCGGGTTAGTTTTACCAGGTCTGCACGAGCCACACAAGTGTTCTAAAAGTTCGGGGTCTATAGCAAGCAGCAGATAAACCTAGATTTAGATAAACAAACACAAGCGTCACATTGATCAAATATAACTGCTACAAAGATGGCTACATTGTAGAATACGAGGGCTGAACTTTCTACCCATGTCATTTTGATCTTCATTGCCCGCCTCAGGAACACACAAAAGTTAATGCTCTAACATGGGCACGGTTAAAACTAAGGTCTCAAAAGGACTAGACTTGGATTACCATCAGCCGGTAGGAGAAAAAGTAATGCCCATGCAACCTACCAACAGCATTTTCCACTGTGAACAGATGAATTAAAGATGCTTGTCCAATCCCCACTGGTTACTGATACATGTATCCCCAAGCTAATATGTAACTACGTAACTAATGCTGGCCAATCTCAGAAAATAAGCAAGGCGCTAAAGCCAATTGTTTGATGAAATAATTCCTTCACCACCACACAGTTCCTTTCATGCACCCTAGTTAGCCATCAACTGACACAGCTACAGAAAAGCTTCTCACCATTCCGTATGAACAATGCTCACATAGACCAACAGGATAAGCTCATTTGCATCTTGTTTACGAGAGGCCATAAATTTCTCCTCATCAACATAAATCAGCCAAACTGACTGTCGCGAGACCGTAAGATATATCTAGAACTAAGACACTCAAAGAGATCATGGAAGCAGGGTAAAGCCACCGACAGTTACCGGAATCAAGGATATACACAGTTTCTGGGATTTTGGAAAGAAATCTGTTAACTGGTGGTCAAATGATATGACCGCGCGCTTCTTTAGACACCCTCAAAGAAATCCAGAGTATCCTAATTATACTCTAGTCTCTAATAACTTCAACATGCAAAAAATGTTAACGACGCTATTATGTTCACTGAACTTGTTCATAGAGATGACTGAAACATCTTACAATGTTTAGTTCGAGCACCTGATTATGTCTAATACACGCAACTTCAACTATTCTAGAAAACATGTTAGATATCATCAAAGAATGTAAATATGCCCCTTCAAAATATTATGGAAGTATTATTCCCAACAAAGAATGTATGCATATCACACTAGCAACAGTTTTTCAGAATGTTAGAATCACGTCTCAAAATCAATACGATTGTACCTATTAAGCCAATCCACAATATAAACCAATTCAGGTTGGATGTCCTACAGTGATCCAGAGGTAGACTGCTGACAGTCTCAAACCCAAAACCAAAGGTGATCACACATTCACACCAAAACATGGTTGCCATGATTTTTCAAAAAACAATGCCCAACTAGCCACACAAACATGCCACCGGTAATCCTCAAAATGCTCACGAGGGAAACCATTGATACTCTAATAGCTTTAAAACAATGACTAAATCATCTTTAGTAGACAAGATAAGCAATCAACTATCAAATTTCGATGAAATCATCTTTCACAGTCCAATCCAAACTGCCAAACCTAAAAGTCACTGTATTGGCTACCTTTTTTTATAGGAAAATAAGATATTATAATAATAATAGAATAAAAATATCAAATTCTTATGCAGCATCCTACAAAGTTATGTACAACCAAAATATAGCTATCCACAAAATCCACTACATCAAAAAGTGAAGAGCTAAACTTCCCCGTAACCCAAAAGTAGAGAGACTTCATAAAAATATCTTTCAAGCGTTGAACAGGGGTTTCAGCTCCCTGAAAAACTCTTTGGTTCCTTTCTCTCCAAATAGTCCGAAAAATAACATGACGAATACCATGGTTCTGTTCTTCCTCAGTTTCCTACCAAAGACACCCTCCCAAGCAAGCTAAATGACTTCTAACAGAATGGCAAGCGACCCAAGGAACACCTAGGCACCCAAAGAGACCTAGCAAAGGTGCAACGGTATAGTTTCATTGAAATTTTCCATCGTTCAGGTTTAAAAGTGTTCACACGTTCAACTAGTGGTTTTCCCTTAAACAACATCAATTTCGCAGCACAAGCATCAATCAATTTCAAAAAAAAATCTATAGTTTCAATAGTTTGCGGTCTAAGTCTATAGTTTCCATAGTTCACATTGCCATTGGAATCAAGCTTAGTAAATTCAACTATTGCTTTTCCCTAGAACAACATCAATTTTGCAACACAACATCAATCAATTTCCAAAAAGAAATCTGTAGTTTCGACAATTTGGAGACTAATAACTACTCTATTTAAGTACGCAAATTTGATGAAATCATCTCTTACAGTCCAGTCCAAACTACCAAACCTATTGTATTGGCTACCTTACATATGTACTTCACCAGCTAAGGTTTAATTTCACTGCAATTTTCGATCAATTTCGCAGCACAGGCATCAATCAATTTCAAAAAAATCTATAGTTTCTCCAGTTTACAGTCCAATAACTCCTCTTTTCTAAGCATCAGTTAGCTATACAGCAAAATTTTCACATCGCCATTGGAATCAAGCTTGGTAAATTCAACTAGTGCTTTTCCCTAAAGCAACATCAATTCTGCAGCACAAGCATCAATCAATTTCAAAAAAACTCTATAGTTTCGATAGTTCACAGTCCAATAACTCCTCTTTACTAAGCATCAGTTAGCTATACATCGACACTTTCACATCGCCATTGGAATCAAGCTTAGTAAATTCAACTAGTGGTTTTCCCTAGAACAACATCAATTCTGCAGCACAAGCACCAACCAATTTCAAAAAATCTATAGTTTCGATAGTTCACAGTCCAATAACTCCTCCTTACTAAGCATTAGTTATCTACACACGGCCATAGGAATCAAGTTCAGTAAATTCAAAACTTGCGATAAATTAACACACCTGACTTTCTTGATGAGGATTTGCTTGAGCTTGCGAGCAAGATCATGGGACTGAATCTTACGCTGGAGAGCCTTGCGTGCTAGCACTCGCTTCTCGGAGTTCTTGACGTGGTGAGTCTGTTCGACCTTGATGAGGCGTTCGATGCCGCTGGACGTCATCTTCCGCTGCATGAACGACAGCGCTTGATCCAGGTTTCCGTTGAGCACCTTCACTCGGATACCCCGCCATTGCTGGAGCGCAGAGCTCGCCGTGTTCACCGCCGTGGACGGCCGTTTCAGGAGGTAAGTCGCCGCCGAGTTCATTTTCCTAGGGTTTCTGCTGTGAGTTCCGGCGTCGGAGAATGTGAGTTCCGACGAGTGAAAAACCCAGAGTTTGAGAGAGAGTTGAGCAATCGGTAGGGGTAAGGGAGTTTGTCTAAAAGCCCTAAAAATTGAATCAGAGTTCGGTCCAAGAACTCGAACGAATGCCCAAAATAAAAGTTCCTTGGATCGAGTATCGGCGGTCCATTTGGTCCAGTCCATTTTTCAATTTTGAGTGGACTATATTTAGCGTTACCAATAACAATTAAAAGAACGTTCGACGGGAAAATTGGCCAATTTTTCATGCTTGATTGTATTTAGGTTTTG
The DNA here is from genome assembly GCA_029582165.1 of Portulaca oleracea. NCBI lineage: Eukaryota > Viridiplantae > Streptophyta > Magnoliopsida > Caryophyllales > Portulacaceae > Portulaca > Portulaca oleracea. The sequence continues at coordinate 5,543,513 of CM055883.1, read as the reverse complement.
GGAAAATTTTATGATATGTCCACAACTTTACACCTTTCTTCAGGGAAAATTTTATGTATAGACATAAGCAAATTTTTAATACTTTCCCGAGATTTCAGGATATAAACCAAATATTGTGACTTATCTGAAATGCTTACCAAACACTCTCATGGATAGCCCGATGCACAAATTGTCCTCGCAAACTGGAATGCTTACCAAACATTGTAAACTTTATAAACTTCATTGGAATGCTTACCATACACTCTCAAGGATAGCCCGGTGCACAATTGTTCTCGCAAGCGGAAGTTCGGGTATGCGTCCCACCACAAATGTGTAATTCTTACCAAACACTCTCAAGGACAGATCGGTGCACAGATTGTCCCCGCAAGTAAGTGTCCGAGGAAGGGTCCCATGACAAATGTGTAATTCTTACCAAACACTCTCAATGACCACCCGATGCACAAACTGCCCCCACAAGTGGGGTTTTAGGAAAGGGTCACACAACAAGTGTAATGTAGGCAAATTTTACCTTGCATTTCTACAAGAAACTATTTGACCTTACAATCACACAGCAACAAGTCAATCAAAACTAAGGTCAAATAATGAAATGTTGAGCCATAAACTCATCATTATAATTAATCAGAAACCATCCATGAAATCAATTATAATATGTTGTCTTCGATGTCCTTTTTTTATTAAGGATTTTCATAGCATATTTTATCAAAAAATTACAAGAATATATATATTCTCATAATAATATTTTGAACATTATATGTTGAGAAATTAATAACGTGTATATGACAATTAATATGAAACAGATGCAGTAAAGCAGGTGCATTACTATTAAGGACCTGTAAAGTTGGATGGTCAATGAGTGGCGGTAAAAACATATTAAATGCCAGTGTAATTTACCGAAATATACTGAGACTTACTGTGCCTACCAAAATAACATTTAACATAAAGTTAACAAAACTAACCGAAATTTATCAAACTTATCAAAAATAACATTTATCATACCTACCATTTAACACAGAAATTTACACAAACCCTAAATATGTATGTGGGAGGAATACGAGAATGTTACTGCCTTGAAAGGTTCATATGTATCATCAAACAAGCACCGAAAATGGGAATTGGTATGCATTGCATACTAATTTCTGAGTAGTTACTAGGACAACAATAACTACTAGATCAAGTCTTGCTTTTGTATATTTGGAGAAATTCAGATATAGACAATTCAAATTAATTTGCAGTTCATAGATTTTGGAAATGGACCGGCTAATAGCAAATGCAACAATTACTTCCTCAGATGTTGTAGCGTTCTAGAATTTGGCCCCTTCTTTTCCTTTTTAAAATTTTTTTTATCTTTCAAATATTGTCTTTATGTGCATTTATGCGATTAAAAATTAAAACTAAACCAATTTATTTATAGTATAGAATATATAAATAATTATTTTATGATGAAAAGGTTGAAATGAGTTCCAACTATTATAGATAAGTGAAATAAAATCTAAAAAAATAGAAACGATTGATGATGTGAAACAGATAGACCCTTACCTAGTACCTACCACCTCAATCCAAAATACAAGATTATCATTATATATTTGTATACGTTCTAAATATAGGCCCTTTTTCTTTCTCTTGCGACAGTTGGATTTTCAGCATAACATGGAATTGGACTGCGGCTAATACACGACCATAGACTTCTGTGTTTTTTTTTTTTCTTTTTCTTAAGACAATTGGATTTTCAGCATATCTTTGTTTTAAATAGTCCATGCCAATACTAACTAAAGTCAATGACAATTTTATGCTCTAGTCAAGTCAACTAGCAGAGTTAGTTAGAGAAAGCATACCAATGTGTACACATACTTACAAGTTGATTATATCATTATAATTTTTAGCACGTGATGTGGCTTATTTAGTAGACTAATCATGCTTTCACGAATTAAGGCAATTTTCCAGCAACTATTGAAATTTGATTAAGCATATCTTTTTTCCAATCCTGAAGCAGCCTCAACAAATAGCCATTGTTTTGGTCAAATTCAGATTTCAGATTCAGTAGTGAATCTTTTAAATACTACAATTACATACAAGCTTTTGGACGTTGGAAAATTATCTACCTTATTCCTATTACTCAATATATAAGATGAACTAGTGTTAGCCTCATAATTAATATGTTCTGCGAAAATTCAGTCGGAGTAAATTCAGGTCGGTCAAATTCAGTCAATGTTAAAATTCAGACGAAAAATTCATGTCCAAACCCAACTTTTATTTGAGTTGGACAATTCAGACAGAACTAAATCTAGGTCAGAATCGGGATCGGAAAATAGAAAAATAGAAATATTATGTTTGAATATTTGGTCAATTAAGTCAATATCCAAATTAGGACGAAAATTCTAAGTACGGACTCCGTTTTTCCGGTCGAGCAATTCAAATTTTTTGGCTCGAACAAGATTTTACCAACTCGTCCGAATATATATAAGCCCCATCAGTACACTTCTTGAGTTATGCTTTACCATTCAGGTCCATTCGTTCTAATTTATGTACGTACAGCTTCAAGGTACTACAAAATAATGGTTAAATGCATAATAATGGTGATCAGATTCAGCTTGTTTAATTTACAAATCAAGAAAGAACATGGGAAGAACAAAGAAAAGCTCATTAACCACATTGAGCTGAAAGACATGGAACATACAGTAGCATCTTCATCTATCTTCAAAATTCTCTCAATTAACCATAAGTGAGAGTAAAGGCATTACATTTACATATACATCAATTGTTAGAGTACAACAACCCTATTTCTTCGGTGGATATGTAAAAGTTGAGTGGATAAAGTGGGATATGTTTATACAGTTTGGGTAAATGTAGGTAGAAGTAGGTAATGAGTTGTTTTCAGATGTATAAAAGTTATTTAGGTTTAGGAAAAAATGTTGTGGATAGTTTACACCTAGAAGATGTGAAACGGTACCTCATCTTCAATCATCAAACAGAGCTTATGCTTTTAGTTGAGATGGTTCTTGGGCTTGACTTTTTCCCCCGGTCCCTTCGAGCAAAACTAGCATCTTCCAAGTGCTTCACAACATCCCTCATGGTTGGTCTTCTGGTCGGTTCTCTTTCGGTGCATCTCAAAGCTATGAAAAGCACTTGGGACACTTCCTCCATGACCTCGAAGTCTACGAATTCATCCACAAGTGCACCATCAATCACATTCTCTACTTGTTGAGAAGAAGAATCATCATCCAACACTGATCTCACCCATGCAGCCAAATCTATCCCCTCGGGTAACGATTCGTCTGTCGCCTTCTTTCTTGTTAGCAACTCGAGCAAGACAACCCCGTAGCTGTACACATCCGATTCCTTGCTTCTTGCTGCTGCAAATGCGGACTCTGCACCAGATATACAATCGAGTCAGTTAACGGGTTTTTGCACAACAACTGTCTCACCCAAAAGTTTAAGCCGACGTTTGAAGGTCTAGTAATGGTTTTATACTCTTAACACTATTTATTCATAAGGCACCAAAAATGCAATCAAGCTAAGCAACAAGTATGTGTGGAAGGAACTATCTCAACAAAACTCTTTAGCTTATGGTTGAAGGTTCGGGAATAGTTTCATACTCTAACCGTACTAATTTCAAAGCGAAATGAATTGAGGAGAAAGAAAAAGATGGGCATAGATTAATACCTGGGGCAATGTATCCTATTGTTCCAGTGACAGAAATCGACTGGGTTGAAGCAGAGGGATTGTCAAGAAGCTTAGCAATGCCAAAGTCGGAGATATGAGGCTCCATTTCACGGTCCAAAAGTATGTTGTTAGGCTTGATATCACGGTGCACGACAGGAGGATCACAGTCAAAATGGAGGTAAGCTAACCCGTGGGCTATTCCGAGGGCTATCCTGTAGCGAACACTCCATGGCAACGCGAAAACAGGGCTTGTCCCATGCAGAACATCGTATAGGCTTCCATTTTGCATGTATTCGTACAGTATAATGCCACAATCCTTCCTCAGCCAGAAGTCCCCCAACTTGAGCAAATTTCTATGCCTGATCTTCCCGAGTATCTGTATCTCACTTATCAGGCTTGCATTTGCACTACTGTGACTGCCGAATGAGATCTTCTTGATGGCGTAGATGTTATCAGGACCCAATGTAGCCTTGTAAACAACCCCATGAGCGCCTCTCCCTATGATGTACTTTTCGTTGAGATTCTCGGTTGTCTCCATGACTTTGCTCAGCAAGAGGGTAGAGCCCTCCTGGTAGGACATTTCGAGATCTGTCTTCTTGGATCGTCGACAGTGAACACAAACATATAATATGCAGAGGATGGCAATGAGAGCGAAGAGTGTTGACCCGAGTGCTATGACTGCAATGTGGATCCTTCTCAATTGCTTCTTATGGTTTCCGAGTGGGGCATTACATGGCTTGAGCCAACTGTTTGTTGGGCATGTTGATCCATGAAAATAAGAGCAGTCGACACAAAGATTTGGATTTCCCAAGAAAGATAGTGACGAATTGAACCTTTTCATAAGGGTCTGAGGTATAGGCCCAGAGAAGATATTGTAAGAGACATTAAGTTCGATCAGGGTTGCAATACTGTCAAGAACTTCCAAGGATCCTGACAGGTTATTGTGAGAAACATCGAGCCTTTCTAGACTTGAGAGTTCCCCAAGAGAAGAGGGCAATGGGCCGATCAACGCGTTATCGCTTAGATTCAAGGCATACTGCAAGTTTTTCAGCAACCCGATCGACGAAGGAATCGGCCCTCCCAATCGATTCCCACCAAGTTGAAGCTCAGACAGCACTTGAAGGTTTGAGAGAAAAGTGGGAATCCCTCCGGTGAGACGGTTTTCTCTCAAGCTCAAAAAAGTCAAGGCTGTCCAGCCTTTTAGGCTTGCAGGAATCGGCCCACTCAATGAATTAAAAGATGCATCAAACTCAAGCATCTCGTGCAAGTTACCGAGCTCTAATGGCAATGATCCTTCCAAATGATTGTGAGACACGTTTACGCCCTTAAGACTACTCAATTTCCCAAGCTCTGGCGGTATCGAACCACTAAGCTTATTTAAGTACAAATTGATGCTTGTGATGTTCACGCAATTCCCAAGGCTCGGTGGGACTCTCCCTTGGATATTGTTCTCGCTCAAATCCATGAACAAAAGCCCGTGGTTCTCAACAAACTCGGGAAGCAAACCTGTGAGATTGTTTTGTTGCAGGACCAACCTCTCCAAACTAAAGCAGCTTCCAACATCAGGAGGGATGCCACCACTAAGCCTATTTTGACCCAATGCAAGCACATTCAGCTGTTTCCCCGAACAAAGGTGGGGCGGAATTTCACCGCTGAAGTGGTTGTTGGTGAAGTCAACCAGCCCGAGGCTGCTATTGAGACCTAAACCTCGGGGTATACTCCCGAAAAACCGGTTATCAAACAACGAAATGTTCTTGAGGTTCTTCAGCTCGGTCAACTCCAACGGGAGCTCCCCTGTGAGGCTGTTCCCATACAAAATGACATGCTCAAGGCTCTGAATCTTCCAAATACTGAGCGGAATCTCACCAGTTAACAAGTTGTTAAACAACTGAAGATTCTGCAATTCACTCAGAGACCCAAGTTCAGCGGGAATTTCACCCTCGAGCCGGTTATCGTTGATCTGGAGATCAGTCAATGAGATGCAGTTTCCAAGCTCTGGGGGTATTTTCCCTGACAGAGGATTCTCAGAAAGATAGAGAATTGACAGCTTGGAAAGTTGCCCTAATGAGGGTGGGATACTCCCTGTTAGATTGTTGCCCACAATAGCAAGTTGTGTCAGGTTGCTACAATTTCCCAAACTGTGTGGAATAAACCCATGAAAACTGTTGAATGACAACACCAATGACTCCAAATACTCACATCTACCAGAACCTAATAATGGAATAGTACCCTCAAAATTATTTGAACTTGCATCAAGATATACCAAATTTTCCAGACTATTCAGACTCTCAGGAAGCTGACCCACAAACAGATTGTTGTTCAAAAAGAGATATTGCAATGAAGAACACTTGCCTATGGAGGAAGGTATAGACCCAGATAACTGATTGTCATACAGATACAAAGACACAAGTTGAGTAGCATTCCCCAAATTTGAAGGAATTGAGCCACTGAGCTTGTTAGTGCTTAGATAAAGCTCTTGCGAATTAGGGTTTTGAAACAATGATTCAGGAATCTGACCCATCAATGAATTCTCATACAAGCTTAGATACACCAAATTCTTCAGATTTCCCAAGCTAGTAGGGATTCGACCACTCAAATTATTACCCGAAAGCTCAACATAACCCAGATGAGTACAGTTCGAAATCTCATCTGGGATAGACCCAGAAATGGAGTTGAGACTAAGATCAAGGGTTTCTAGATGGGATAATTTGCCGATTTCAAACCCTAATTTGCCGGAAATTCCGAAACTGGAGAGGTTCAATGAATTTACATTATGGGCAGTGTTGCATTTAACTCCCCGCCATGAACAGGGGTTGGATTGGGAAGCATTCCAGCTGGTTTTTAGGGATTTGGATGCTTCCCAGTTGGATAATACCGAGATTAGGGCTTGCCCATCTGAGTTCAAACTAAATACAGTGCAAAAACAAGCAGAAACAGAGAAAAGAAAGAGAGCTGCCTTGCTTGTTCCCGCCATTTTTGCTGAAGAAGAAGAAGAAGAAGAAGCTAACCTTGATTCATGGAAATTGAAGGAAAACCCAGAATTTGCAAGATGATGTAGAGTGTTCAGAAACACATAAAAAACAGAGGAGAAAAACTGAGAGTGAAGAAATGTTACTTGTTATGAATCAAAATTCATACTACATAAGTTGGTTGTGTGTGAATTCGACCCTCATAAATAGTAAAGAGAGTTCAAATTCAACGCGGTGTCACAGTGCAAATGACGCTGCTAAAGTGACACTGCCATTACTCTGCAGGAAACAATAGAAAACTAAAAGCACAAGGGGTGTTATCTGGGTTGTTCTGACAGCATGATCTGCTGCACAAAAAAAACAAAAAAAAATCCATTAATAAATGATAAATATGATATTTAATGAGGTTGGTCTGTGTTTCTATCAAAAAGAAATTGGTGGTGTATAGTGTGAAAACGAATTAAAATACTAGTACACTACAGAATTAAAATACTAGTACACTATAGAAATTGATATGATTTCATGAGAAGCATATTGGACAGTATATGATTATTCAAACAATTGTATATCAATGTAAGCAATGAGCAATTTGATAGTAAGTTGGCATATAGTATTACATAATGAGAAACACATGCAAATGACTAATTTAGTGGTACATGGATGGGATTTCTTAATCATAGTTGAACACATAGAGCACACATAATGTAGACATTGCATTCTATCTATCTATCTATCTATCTATCTATCTATCTATCTATCTATTTTCTAAACTTGACGCCAGATTTTACCCTCCTCCTTGACTTGGGTAAGTGAGGCCTGGCATGACTCAACAGCCACATTTGAAACAATGGGAACCCACTTTAGCTTGGTGAGTAGCCCACAACAAGCTTTTTTGCTTGTCCTACTAGGAGATTGGAAGGAATCCGGAGATTGCAGCAAGTTACTTCCCTCGTCATCCGCCCCAACGACGATAATCAAGTTATGGAACGAATCCGGAGAATATGGGAGGCTTAATTAAACTGGGACTGGGAAGAATCAGGAGATTGTGAGAAGCTGAAATATTCGGAAGAATCAGGAGATTGTGAGAAGCTAATATATTGCGAAGAATCAGGAGAATGTGGGAAGCTAACATATGCTGGATCTAGTAACCTATTGCCCTCAATCTTTTCTACATTATGCTTTCCTCGTGATGAACAATGTTTCAGCCTCATCCCCAGAATGTATCGGCGAGCATTTAACTGTTGACAGGCACTGGTATACATTTTTTCACAGTGGATCATAAGATTCCTTATTAAAGAAGGCATACACCAATTAATTGCTAGGCAAAGGAGTGCATGGTAATACGAATGAACATCAGAACCTGCCTTCGTCTGCACTATAAGTTCACAAGCATGATCAAATGGAAGCGACGCTACGAATGAACTGGTGCAGGGTCTTACCAGAGAACTCAACCTTGGCTCGGTTCAGTGGACCTTCAAGCAGCAGCAGCTGCAGCATCGTGTTATTAATCTTCTTTAGTTCGCTGTCTGACTCGCGGTCGATATGGGATTTTGGATGGTGTACGAGCCGTAGGAGTCTTTCACTCAGGGAAAACACAATGTTCCCATTCATGGCCATTCTTTGATTTTGCTCAGGGAGAATAACCGATGAACTTTGGCCTGGAAGAAAGATTGAAATGAATTACATTTGCTAGCCCACAGGTTGATAAACCGAGAATATATAGGAAAACTAAAGTGTTAACAGAAAAACCCAGGAAAATTCCTGGAAATAGAACCCCCACTGTGAATTCTGTAAAGCAATTGTCTGCAGTTTTAAACTATTCAACTTTGAGTATTTCGAGTACACTTTCGGGTGTATTACCAAATGTTCAGGTCGGGCTAAATCCTTTTAACATATAAAAATGAACATTGTATGTCACCCCATTCATAAACTGACAATGTAGTCATAGGAATCTGTTACCATACACGGTAGCTTGTTAATAATAAAATGAAAGTCGACTGCTCACTTGTGATTGGATTTGATGTGCATAGCGGGGGGCTCGATATGTCTTTCACTGCTTACTTTTACTTGAAAATATTCGATTTCGTATTTGCTGTGGACCTGAGGCTGTTTAGAATTGGCATCATCTGACCTCGAGCACAAACTCAGATGGCTGAATGTACGATCCAGTGTTTAGTTTACTGCGTGGAACAGCAGGAAGAGTTACTGTTGAAGGGATTACACGATTTTTCTCGTCTTTTATTTAAATGTCATATTTACATGAAAATGCAAAGTTAGTGAATCAGAAGGCAATCACAATATTTGATCGGATGCCATTCATGAATACCCTTTGTGGCCCTCTAACACTCCCCTATGTTCCTTGCCTATAATCATGACCGAACAGCCTGGTATACCATGCGAAAAGAGCAACAGCAGGCATGCACATAGCAATTTGAGACCATTGCTGCTATACCAAGGAAAAGTTGGAGCATCGAACGAACAATGCTAAGATGGAGGGAAAATCCCTCGAATTCAAATTGGAAGAAATGTTGGCCATTGCAGTTATACTGCCTACAACTTTGTCTAGATTATGCTGTCTGACAAGCATTTCTGCTCTTTTTCATGACATTCAGAGCTTTAAAGCAGTGTTTAGTCGTTAAATACGTACCTTTTTTCTTACCTTTTCCGCCTTAGCGATTTGTAAGCTCTTAGTGCACATTACTGACTGATCAAGCTGAGATTAAATGCTTGAAAAAGGCTTAAAAGATACTATATATTTCATTATTTCAACCTCAGGTATGCGAGCCATGCCTATTCTCAAGCCTGAGGACTAAAAATAGAGGAACCATTGAATTAATCAACTGCATATCTGCATCTAATTAAGGTAATTTCCATACCTACTCATCATACTAAGGCCACTAGGCCAGTAAACAGTAGCAATTCACAAATGACAATTTACTCAATCTTAATTACTCAAATTTGTATATACCCACTAAAAGAACATGCCCAGAAAAGAAAAAGAAAACACAGTACAGTGCAATTAAACGGCATTGTTTGTCCAAATATTCAGAACATTCTAATCGCTTCAAGCACATAAACAACAGAAGCTAGGCAACATGGCATCAAAAAACCTTTATGAATTCTTTTCTGGTGTCCATTGCTGCTATACTGAGGAAAAGTTGGGAGAATAACGAACAATTTGAGAAGCTCAAAACAGTTGTAAACTTGTAATTTTAACAATGAAACATTCTTTCATCTAATTACCTACCGAATTCTGTACCTGAACATAATGCGACCGGGATTCAAACTCTGACTTCAGCCATGAATAACTGCGTGTAAACCTGCTCAATCTGGTTCAACAGGAGCTAGGGAATGATGGGGTACTGGTGTTCTTGCTTGATTTCTTCGCTTCTTCATATCCCACATCGACAGAATAGTACAGCACAAGTTGCTTAATATACTCAACACATGGTATAATCTAACGTGTTCGTAAAAAGGAGAGATGGTTGGCATCTCCCCTGACAGGGTCGGGAACAGTCTTCGGACTTACCTGTTACCACACATCCGGTTAAGGCTACCCACCGCAAGGTGGATCTTCAACCCAATTTTTTTTTCTCTGGGCTCTTCAAAAACAAGTCTATTGTAGCTGGGCTTTTTTCCATCATTTTATGCGGTTATGGGCTCAATTGCTCTTTATTAATTTGGGCTTCCATTTCCAAAGATTTCCACATTACCAAAAAAAAAAGGAAAATTACTGAAAAATTGAATATATTGAACCTAGGATTGGCAATCAATAAGCTAAGCTAGCTCGAAAATTCTTGCGAGTTAGCTCAACGGGAAGTTTTACGAATTCAGCTCGAAATAAACTCGAGCCAATTCAATTCCATTCCTAATAGGACCCTTTATATTTTGTTTTATGCTTTTAGAATAAATGAAGCGTTTACTGCCTCCCCTTGGAATATGTGTTAAGTTCCTACATTTTGCTACAGTCAAGAATGAAGTGAATGGGAACGTGAAACCAAAACGTTGGAGCGCTCTCGAACCTGACCTCTTTTCCCTTTTTTAAAATTTTTATCTTTTAAATCTTGTCCCTATGTGCATTTATGAGATTCAAATTAAAGTTAAACCAATTTATTTATGAGATTCAAATTCTTGCGAGTTAGCTCAACGGGAAGTTTTACGAATTCAGCTCGAAATAAACTCGAGCCAATTCAATTTCATTCCTAATAGGACCCTTTATATTTTGTTTTATGCTTTTAGAATAAGTGCAGCGGTTACTGCCTCCCCTTGGAACATGTGTTAAGTTCCTACATTTTGCTACAGTCAAAAATGAAGTGAATGGGAACGTGAAACCAAAACGTTGGAGCGCTCTCGAACCTGACCTCTTTTCCCTTTTTTAAAATTTTTATCTTTTAAATCTTGTCCCTATGTGCATTTATGAGATTCAAATTAAAGTTAAACCAATTTATTTATAATATAGGTGTATAAAATGGCATGGGGAAGAGAAGGTGTGAACAACATCTCGAGTCTAGCTTGATGACATGGAGCCCGCTGCAGAACGGAAAGCTAAAGCTAAACTTCGATGCCACGGCGGGGAAATGGCACGATAGGGTTGGGGGTGGTTTGTAGAGACGATAATAGAACAGTTATCATGGCAGCGGTAAGGCGAGCCACAGGTTTTTGGAGCCCTCTGATTGCAGAAACAAAGCCAGCAATGTCCGCGGTCCAGCTAGCAAGGAGGTTCTCATATCAAACAGTACACTACTCATGGAATCTGACTGCCTCACTCTTGTCCAACGCATGCATAACTTTGTTTCTTATTATAATGAGTGTGATAGTATGATAGAGGACATGAAGTTCCTCTATCACAGCTTTAGCAGTTGCAATTGGTTACATATTAAGCGGGACGTCAACCTGATCGCCCATAATACGGCTGAAGTTAGCCCTATCAGGCAGAAACAGGCCTGGTTGGGTTTATCCAAGCCAAATTGAATATCAAAACAAGCTAACAATATAATATCTTGACACAACACCCCCCAAAAAAAAAAGTTGTAAAATACAAAAATCAAAATAAAATAAAATATCTTTGAAATGTGATGGATGTATCCATCTTTCTAAACCAATCTCTTTCACAGTCCTTCACTATATGCATTCTTCCCTCCTCTTTCTCCCTCTTCCTTATCCTCTGCTTCCATGGGAGTGAGTTTAAGGGTTTAATTAAGGGTTTTTCAGTCCTCTTCAAAGGATAAGGTAACACTTTCTTCTTCCTTCATCTTTTTTCTTCCTTCTTTCTTCCCCTAAAATGGCGTCTCCTCTTACTATCTCTATCGATGTCCATTACAATCTTTCCCTCCCAAATTCTTCCGAACCCAAACCTCCTTCCTTCTTCACCAAACCCTCCCGAAAAACCCTAAGAAAATTCACCATTTCCTGCAATTCCTCCAAAAAACCTCCGAATCTCGACGAACCCCAGAAAAAACCTTCTCTTGCAGACCAACTCAAGCCTCTTTCTGCAACTGTTCTCTCCGATAAACCCAGAGATGAAGCTAAACTTCTCATTAAACCCCCCAAATCCACGTGGGTCAATCCCATTCGTCCAAAACCCTCCGTTCTCTCTCTTCAAAGGCAGAAACGTTCGCCATACAATTACAACCCTCAGATTCGTGACCTCAAGTTGTTTGCTAAGAAATTGAACGAGTGTGAATCTGTTTCTGAAGAGGGTTTTGTTACCCTACTTGAAGAAATCCCGCATCCAATCGATAGGGAGAATGCGTTGTTGATGTTAAACATCCTTAAACCCTGGGATAAAACTCTGGGTTTCTTCAATTGGGTCAAGACCCAGAATTTGTTCCCCATGGAAACTATCTTCTACAATGTTACTATGAAGTCTTTGAGGTTTGGTAGGCAGTTTGAGCTCATCGAGGGCCTTGCGAATGAGATGATCGATACCGGAATTGAGCTCGATAACATTACTTACTCAACCATTATATCGTGTGCTAAGAGGTGTAATAAGTTTGACAAGGCTGTGGAGTGGTTTGAGAGGATGTATAAGACTGGTTTGATCCCTGATGAGGTCACTTACTCTGCTGTTTTGGATGTCTATGCCAAGGTTGGGAAAGTTGGTGAGGTTATGAGTTTGTATGAGAGAGGGAGAGCTAGTGGGTGGACTCCGGACCCGATTGCGTTTTCTGTTCTTTGTAAGGTGTTTGGTGAGGCAGGAGATTATGATGGCATTCGGTTTGTGTTGCAGGAGATGAGAACTCTTGGTGTGCAACCTAATTTGGTTGTGTACAACACTTTGTTGGAGGCAATGGGGAAGGCTGGAAAGCCGGGTCTTGCGAGGAGCTTGTTTGAGGAAATGATTGAGTCGGGTGTCACGCCGAATGAAAAGACTCTAACCGCACTTGTCAAGGTGTATGGGAAGGCTAGGTGGAGTCGCGATGCGTTGGAGTTGTGGGAACGAATGCGGTCCAGTGGTTGGCCCATGGACTTCATTTTGTACAACACGTTGCTCAGCATGTGTGCTGATTTAGGGTTAGAGGAGGAAGCTGAGAGATTGTTTGAGGATATGAAGCAGTCTGAGTATTGCAGCCCGGATAGTTTCAGCTACACCGCGATGCTCAACATTTATGGAAGTGGGGGTAAGGTTGACAGAGCGATGGAGCTGTTCGAGGAGATGTCTGAGGTGGGTGTCGAGCTGAATGTCATGGGGTGCACTTGTTTGATCCAGTGTTTAGGGAGGAGCAAGAGGCTCGACGACTTGGCTAGGGTTTTTGATGCCTCAATCGAACGAGGGATCAGGCCGGATGACAGGCTGTGCGGCTGCCTGCTGTCTGTTGTGTCTCTCTGTGACAGCGAACAGGACGCTAACACCGTCCTCTCCTGCTTAGACAAAGCTAATCCGAGACTAGTCTCGCTGATAAACATTCTGAGCGACGAGACCACTCCATTTGAGACGGTGAAAAACGAATTCAAGTCGATCCTGAGCAACACCCAGTTGGACTCCCGGAGACCCTTCTGCAACTGCCTGATCGACATCTGCAGGAACCGGAACCTGCACGAGCGGGCCCACGAGCTGCTCTACCTAGGGACCGTGTTCGGGCTGTACCCGGGCCTGCACAAGAAGGGGCCCGGGGAGTGGAGCCTGAACGTGCGGTCCCTCTCCGTAGGGGCGGCCCACACCGCCTTTGAGGAGTGGATGTCGAGCCTCTGCAGGATTGTCGAGCGACAGGAGCCCCTGCCCGAGGTGTTCTCGGCGTACACGGGCGCTGGGACCCACAAGTTCTCGCAGGGGCTCGCCAATGCATTCGCTGCCCATGTCGAGAAGTTGGCTGCGCCATTCAGGATGAGCGAGGAGAGGGCAGGGTGTTTCGTTGCTACGAGAGAGGAGATAGTGTCTTGGGCACAATCTAGGGCACCATCTCCTGCTTGAAGTTTGGGAAAACAAGGGCCTGAGTTTAGGAACAGATAGCTGTTAATACAGTTTTGTATCAAGCAAATGTATCTCAATATTCGTTGTGCACGAAATCCTCACAGCTTGTATTACACAGTTTCTGGTAATTGGAGCACAAATTTGATGGTTTTACACATCTTATGGCGACCCTTTGTTCAAGTTATGTTATGTATGCATTTGTTATTATGTCCAATAGACCTTGGTGTGTCAAAATTAATTGGGAAGGGAAGGAAGGGAAGACAAGGTTAATTTTGGGTAGATTTAGGTAAGGTTTACATTTGGAAAGTTTGGATATATTTCGGTAAGGTTGGGAGAATTTTCCCTGCCTACCTACAATTTGCCCATGAAAATTTCCCCTCCCATCCCATTTGTGTATTAGGGGAAATTGAGTTGATCAATTATAATAAGTAGCTGTAGCAAGGCCATGAAGAGATTTGAAGCTATACTTTATGCAAGTAGTGAACATTATTCCATTTAGAATCGTGATTATTTTCAATGTTTGGTTCCCAAACTTTTCCAGGATGTACAAATTTTCCCATATTTAATTGTGACAAATAGATAGAAAAATATTAGTGTGAAACCCATTATTTCACTCTCAAGCTTAATAAACATTTTCTCACGGAGACCCTCAAAAACGTCCTTCCAGAAAAAAATTTTCCCAAAAAATCTTTCCCAAAAAACTATCACACACCATTAATTTCATTAATCAATTATAACAAGTGCGTTATTTGTTTAGAATATGCAACCGCGTAGTGCTTCGGTAGGAACCCATTTTGCGACTTTCACTGACTGACCCATTGAAATGACAAAAGTTCACCTGTATAACATGATTTTTACAACTATTAAATCCGGACATCAGAAAACAAGTTCAACAAACCAGTGAAACCACATGACCTTCTGGCTAAACTAGCAAACAAAATGAAGTATTAGACAATTTAAGCTCCTAGGGAGAGAAATAGACATAATATACAAGACAAGGATGACCTAAAACATGAACAGCATTATATTATAACACATAATAAACCAGTGATGGTTTTGACTTCAGTTGTAGAGGTCGTCTTCATCGGCTCCACCAGCAGGTGCACCAAATGCATCTGACCCAGTAGCTCCAGCAGTTGAATTGGCGAACCGGAACTCCGTGCCAAACCCTCTTGATTGCTGCAATGTCTGAGCGAATGCTTGGTATTTGCGAATGTCAGCATCGCTCACACTCCTGCGTGCGTATTTCATTGATTCCTCAAAATGAGCAGCCTTAATTTCAGCCACCTCTTCTTCGACATCCTCTTCCATGGCTTCAGGGTTCTCTCTCCTCCTCCTTTCCCTTTCAATGTCCTGCAAAGACATTCCCATATTAAGATAAGGAAACATTCTCCTAAAAATACAAAACATTAATCACACAATACTAGTGCCACAAAGGACCAATTCTAAATGCTACAGATTGTCTGATATCAAATGGTGAAGTTTAGCATTGGCAAAAATTCAGGTCCAGGTAAATTCAGGTTAGGCGAATCCGGTCAATCTCAAAATTCAGACAAGAAATTCATGTCTAAACCCGGTTTCATTTCGGGTAGGACCCGGTCAGACAATTTAGACGAAGCTAAATTCGGGTCGAAATGGGGTTCGGACTTGAGAAGAGAATTTTTATGACCGAATATTCGGTCAATATCAAAATTCAGACGAAAAAACTTTGTCCAGACCCGTTTTTTTCCAAATCGGACAATTCATATTTCGGGTCGAACAAAATTTCGCCTGCTCTAGTCAAGTTCTAATTGCCAGCCGAACCCATGAACTTCAGTAGATGCTGCACCCACGCCGTACATTCAGCAATGGGCATGCCCCGGTGATCGCTTCCTGGGAAAATGGGGGCCATGCTTGTACTTTCGGAAAAGACAGCTTGAAGACTGAAGAGTACAGGAGAACTGATCACTGGAACACAACGAGAGGGAGCAAAGATGGAAACCATAGCATAAGAGAAACGATGGTAGTTGTGGACGAACGTTACCCAACATCGAGGAGTACTAAACAATGTTAACCATCAAAATGCTAGAAAGCTCACTTAATAGAGAAGTAGCAACAATTTGGATGGTACTTGCCTTCTCAATGTTTTCCCTGATGGCATATTTGCAGGCACGCTGACATATTTCTGTTATATCGGCACCACTGAAACCCTGCGTATACTTAGCAAGTGCTCGTAGATCAACATCTTTCGCAAGAGGTGACTTCCTCAAGGCAGCCTTGAATATCTGATAACGGGAATCCTCATCTGGCAGTGGAATATAGATTAATTGATCAAGACGGCCAGGTCTCAAAAGAGCTGGATCGATAATATCGGGCCTGTTCGTAGCCCCGATAATGAAGACGGTTTTCTTTGCAGACATTCCATCCATTTCAGTCAAGAGTTGGTTGAGTACTCTGTCAGCCGCCCCACCAGCATCACCTACACTGCTTCCCCTCTGAATTTAACAAACAGTTTGAAAGATTAACATCTGCATGAAAAAATTCAATTGCACAAAATACAGCGAACGCCAAGACACAATGCCTAAATGTCAATTTAAATAAGATGCTGAGTCCAAATGAAGACGCAATACACAGGAGTGTGAAAGCCACCAAGCAACATCCAAAGGCCAAGCTAGAGAAATCTGTATGATCCATAGTGCGCTTGAATGTGTGTGAATGTGCGTGTAGGTGGACCAATGGTCGAGCATCAGAATTTCCTTGCTACTTTTTCCTCAGATCACATTGTAATAGAGAACTGGAAATAAATAAAGGTCATAGATAAGAATTCAACATCCCCATGTTGAATTCAAGAGAAGAATTCAGCATCCCGTGTTGAATTCAAATTGGATTACATCCAACCAAATGACACATGACACTTAGCATGCATACAATGGGACTCCAGAAGGGAAAGTAGTCATAAAACGTTATCGTGAAAATGCACTTTGGACTACAAAACAATGACTTTGATAGAAGTTATCCCTCGGAAAGATACCAAAGGCAAATAAAGGCCAACATATAGCAAGAGAAACAAGGGAGGGAGGATGCATACACACCTGAGTTGCTATTGAATCAAGCTCATCAAAGAACAAAACACACGGTGCAGATTGGCGTGCCTTGTCAAAAATCTCTCTAACATTGGCCTCACTTTCACCAAACCACATAGTTAACAATTCAGGACCTTTAACACTGATAAAGTTTGCCTGACATTCGTTTGCAATAGCCTTTGCCAGCAATGTTTTTCCACACCCAGGAGGCCCATAGAAGAGAACACCCTTGGAAGGTGACATCCCAAACTTCTCAAATTTCTCAGGATGCTCAACAGGATATTGAACAGTCTACATTATGAAGGAAATCAGCATATATAGTTTCAAAATTAAATAGCAGAGCAGGAAAGCATAGTAAATTAATAGCATACGGAAGTACCTCTTGGAGCTCCCTTTTGACATTTTCAAGGCCCCCAATATCTTCCCAACTGACATTGGGAACTTCAACAACCTGGTATGCACAATAGTTGAAATGGGAAACAATCACTATACAGACAAGTGATAGAACGGAAATAGTAAATCCCCGTAAACCAGAAAAACTACTCACTGTTTCACGCAGAGCAGATGGATTGCTCTGTCCAAGAGCCGTCTGGAAGTGTTCATTTGTGACAGCCATGGAATTTAGGATCTCTGCATCTATTGTCTCATCTTCGAGATCAATCACATCCATCTTCTCCCTGATACACTGAAGTGCAGCTTCTGTACATAAAGCCGCCAAGTCAGCACCAACATAGCCATGGGTATCTTTGGAAATTCTTTCAAGATCAACCTGTTTCACACAAGCGAATAACCCGTAAACCACTCAGAAACTAAAGGATATAACTCAGACGGGAAGGGAAGGGAAGGGAAAGGAAAGGATATGTATACATCTTCAGCAAGCTTCATGTTCTTTGTGTGAATGCGCAAGATCTCAAGACGGCCAACCTCGTCTGGAACACCGATGTCTATCTCCCTATCAAATCTACCAAACCTTCTCAAAGCTGGGTCAATACTGTTGGGACGATTGGTAGCACCCATGACAATTACATGTGCACGTGATTTAAGCCCATCCATAAGCGTCAAAAGCTGGGAAACTATACGCCTCTCAACCTCTCCATGTGTCTTTTCTCTCTTAGGAGCAATTGAATCGATTTCATCAATAAAGATGATGGACGGCGCATTCTTCTCAGCTTCTTCAAAAGCCTTCCTAAGATTGCTTTCACTTTCTCCAGCCAGTTTGGACATGATTTCTGGACCATTGATACAAAAGAAGAATGCACCAGTTTCATTTGCAACAGCTCGAGCTATCAGTGTCTTTCCCGAACCTGGAGGTCCATAGAGCAAAATCCCCTTTGGTGGCTTTACACCAATTGATTTGAACAGCTGTGGATGTCTCAGTGGAAGTTCCACAAGCTCTCTAATTTGGGCCATCTGTTTCCTAACACCACCAACATCATCATAACCAACCTCGTCCAATCTATCCTCATCTTCTCGTTTAATAGGCTCACCCTCACAGTAAATTTCAGTATCAGGGGCAACAACACAATATTCAGGAGGATCAGTCTCTATAACCTTGAATTCAACACTTCTCATTCCCCCTCTCACAAGAAATAGGTCACCCTTCCTCACTGGGCGATAAGCTTCAAGAAAATATGCTGCACAGAGAAGTACAGAGTTTCAACAATTTGCTTACCATATAATTTGTAATGGAGAGAGGAAAGGCTACTATAGCACTGCCAAAGAGTATACTGATCATCTACTTTAAGGAGGCCACAAAAGAATAGGAAAATGCATTAAAATACTTAGATCTGTTGAAACCCCAATATGGTGAACTAAGTCCTCAAAAAACAAAAAACAAATAAAACAAAATGAAGACAAAATATCCATTTTTATATACAAATGTTGACATACTACATGCTTAGCTCTCACAAGAAAAAACCCTACAATACAACAATTTCCTACTATAAAAAATAGATTTCACATAGAGCATCAGCACTCCCACCTATGTTACTCAGATACTTCAATCAATCTCAAGCACTTGCTACATGTAATCCAATCGAGGTTGATGCTTGATATGTAGGCGCTAGAAACATGAAAAACAAATTCTAAAAGAGGCAACTAAAAGATTCTGATCTAAGATCCCATGCAAACAAAATTCATTCATTAAAGGGTAGTTCAGTTCAATCTGACGACTCCCCTCCCCCACCCTTCCAAAAGAAACAAAGAAAAAAGGAAAACATCTTGGGAAGGACTCCGAGGCATATACTTGGTTTGGACCATACTCAAGCCAACCATTAAGGACTCATATTGAGCCAAATGAGAAACACATGCCACAACAAAATATCTTCCTTCCTTATAATTGCATAGCACAAGTAGTTATGCATGATGTAAGACTAAGTAGTCTTTCACTTTTCATGGACAATCCCAAAGACAAGGCAACTTATACTTAATCATCAGAGGAGCAAACCACAGCAGTCTCAACATGACAACAGTCAAACTTGAAAACTAGTTTCAGATTCTATGTATCCTAGAAGGTTCTCCATAGATAAATTCAGAAAACTAAGCAATTATGCATAGTCCATAGATAAGCAGGTTATATTATGTCACAAGCTAAATGTTCTTTTGATACCAGCAGTATCAATGGACCAAAATATGCAAGCAACACGGAAATTTCAACTTCCAGAACTTTCCAAGCACATATCATAAAACAACCCCCACACTCATATTATAAAAAATGAAAAATAAAAAACCTCCAGACCTTCATAACTATTCAGATGTAAACAGAACTAGATCTCGGTCCTAGCTCTAGCCAGCACTGATGCAACCAATCCATGTAATATGTCAAACTAAAACAGTGACCGGGAAAAAGATTTTGCTCACCACCGCCATCCACTAAAAGCCTTTTGTATTCCCCTAGCTTGTTTGTAATAGCATCTTACTCAGAAGTGCAACTAACCATTCAGAAAGTTAGAACGGCCAAAGAAAGAAAAACATTTCTTTTCATTAAATAAAGGCTATACTGATTTCAAACAGGAAAGAAGAAACCAAACTGAAATTAACCCATCACTCATCTCAGTGCCCACAATAAACTGGACAAAATTGTTCAGTCATAATATATAGAAAGAAAGCACAAGAAACCATGTGAAAGGCAAATGAGTTCGTCGTTGATCAATGAGAAGTCAATTGCGGATAAACAGAAATTTGAAAGAAGCAACAAAGGTAACGCCTTTATCACATAGCTTCACATAGATAGTGGGAAAGATTTGTCAACTCACGCTTCAAATAGGCATCAAAAAGATTTCCAGTAACACCCTCAATGGTATCATCAATAGGAAGAATATGGACCCGCTTCCCATATTTGATATCAGGACACTGGTGTACAGAAACGACATCTCCAAGTCTAACCCTCAAATTAGACCTAACAACCTTGTTCATCCTTATTTTTGGCTCTTCACAGGTCTCATCAGCAAGAGCAATACAAACTGTATCTCTTCTTTTCTTGCCCTACAAATAATCAACAAAGCATAACAAAATAGTAAGAGATGCATCACATGAACAATAGTGTGTGTACAAAGTACAAATATAGATAACATGCCCCTTGTTGAAGATAGAAAGGTGCAACTTGTATTATCGTAATGGATCAACTGATCTGGCCACTGAGATCCACGACTGAGGGTTAAATTTATCACCAACAACTACAAATGGCAACCGGGGCGTGCAAGGAGGGAACAGAAACTTCCACAAGGCTTAACCTATCAAATTAATGAAAGGACTCATTTGTCCTACTTTGTGGAGGGGATACCTCTTCATCCATCTACCCCCAAATTCCCATCGTCCTCGGCAAACTCACTCCGGGTTCCAAGAGGATCTAAGATTTAAGATGGAGCTCAAAACCAAGTACCTGTTTCTTTTTCTCAATTGGATTTTTTCTTTTACAAAATTTTGAATTTAGGCCTATCAAATATTGGTTGAAGTAAGAAAAAGGTAAAGCAGGCAGAAACCAACTATTTGGACTTGCTCAAGATTTTAACTTTTTTGCCAACTCATTTCCTCAGCCTACCACGTAGGACCGTCGCCAGTCAGCCGCTGCAGGAATCATTACAGGTGCATCATTGTCCAACATCCTCAAAGTACAAAATATTATTGTCCAAGAAAAACAATCAGAACATTATTCTCCAAAAACTCCCCAAAGTACAACATGTTAGCGTCCACAAATCTTTTTTAAGAATCAATTTATTCGGTCACTTTGTAGGTTAACAAAAATAAATGGCAATTAACAAAATATGGGCTTGTTAAAGCTCGCAACGGCTTGCGAGCCTTGGCGAGCCGAGCCAAGCCAAGAACCTAACTTTTCTGGCTCGTGAGCCAAGCCCACTATATAGCTCACGAGTCAAGCCGAACCTCGAACCTGCCAAGCCCAAGCTCAGCCCTGCTCATTTCCATCCCTACTTCTAATACTTATCCCTCCCTCCCGCTCTATCAATCCTCTCTTCTTTGACCTCTATCCCTCTTAATGCATTAATTTAAAGTATGTGCTATTTTCCAAAGTAATAATAAACTCTAATCCTCTCATTGTCAATATATATATATATATATATATATATATATATATATATATATATATATATATATATATATATATAAATTGGGAATGACTTTTAAGCATTACAAATGCACCTCGGGTCCAGAAAGGCTGCAGCTTGAGTACGAGTGTACGACCTTACACACCTTAAGCCTTTTCAAACTAAGATCGTGATGAACAGAAAACCGCCAACTAACAATAAGCAGAGCAAAATTGAGGAGTGCAACTAGATCAGATACTAGTAAGTTGATGATACATGGTTTTATTTAACCAAACACTACAAATGGGCATGTACAACTTCATCATCTCCCTAACCAGAGAATCAGAGATAATCGTCCGCTAATCCCAATTGGCTAATCTTCCTCAATTGAACCAAACAACCCTTAGCTGAGATACTTTCAATTTTTTTTTTGGTCGTTCTACGGTTAAGCATATCAATAGCCCTAGCAAAAATTCAGGTCGGGCGAATTCGAACAATGTGAAAATTCAGACTAGAAATTCATGTCCGCACCCGGTTTTATTTCAGGTTGCATCAGGCTGGACAATTCAGGTCGAAATCGGGTTTGGACAATAGAAAAAAAAAAAAATTTACGTCCGAATATTCAGTCGATTCGGTAAATATCAAAATTCGAATGAAAAATCTATGTCCAGACCCAGTTTTTCCGGGTCGGACAATTCGGATATTATAGGTCGGACAAAATTTTGCCAACTCTACATATCAACATGTCAAAGAATCCATCAGGATAGAGACAGGCTAATAACAATTCCTTCAAAAAACCACAGAAACATGCAATTCTCAGAACCCTAAACCCTAAACTACAGCGCACATTGCATCGCAGAAAAACACCAGAAACACCCAAAATCAGCACACAAAGAAGACACAGTACCTTGATCAAGACTGTATCTCCACGAAACAGCTGGAGCTTCTCCATGGTCTCAGGATGCATAGCAACAACAGAATTGTCATCATTGACAGCCTCATCAACGACGAGCCTGTTGGGGGACTTCTTACGCTCAAGAATCGCAGTGCTGAAGTCTCTTTTAGTACCCTTGCTGCAAATTACACAGCAATAAACAGGAAATCCAGAATAACTCATCAAAATTTCGCATAATCAGAGGGAAAAATCGAAGAAATTGTTCGAAATTGGAAGTGAGACTTACTCGGAGGATTCAGGATGATCGGCCATGGTTAGCTTCTTCAATGGCGGACGAAGGAGTTGAGGACAGTTACTTAGAGAGAGATTGAGAGAAGAAGATGCAGAGCGGTGGAGAATTTTAGAGAATTTATAGCAACTTAGGCTACTTAGCTAAGTATAAGTAATTACGGCTTCCTTTCTTGGATGGAAAGAAAGCATTTTTTTTGTCACTCGCTTCTACGATGTTCCATCAGCTTCTTCCGCATAATTTTGCCACCCGTCAAAAATATTTGCAATTCCCAGCAAAATTTGCACTGTACATAAGTTAAGTTCAAGGCAAAATGACGGATGTATCCTTAATGGATATAGAAAGGTGCATGGAAAATTGGATTCTGATAATCCTTGTTTTCAATTTTTGTATGTCAATAATACTCACTTTATTTTTGTATTTTGGTGATCCAAAACAATTCTGAGTGTATACTTTGAATATCATGAATTTACAACATTTGTCCCAAAAATTTTCAATTTTTTATGATTTTTCACGTTTATTCCTTAAAAAATCGTAATAATTGTTTAGATTTTCAAAAAATAATTTAAAAAATATTTTAGTAACTACACTTCATAATATTTCTGAGTCATAAATGAAAAAATAAAAATAATATAGGACATGAATGGAAAGATACTAAAAAAATGTGTAGGTTGTACCATTAAAATACAATTTTTATTTATTTTGAACTACTAGAATACGAATACAAAATACGGATTATTGACATACAAAAGCTGAAAATTATTAGAATCCAATTTCCCTATGTGCATTCCCTTTCTGCCCTTTTCTCACTAAATCTTTCATTGAGTTTAGAAATTAAGTTACCATTTTAAAATGTCGAAAATGGCATTAGAGACCCTTTTTTTATTAATTTTATCACTGAACTATTTTAAAATGTCGAAAGTAACACAATGTAACTTTTAACCGGTTAGAGATGTTATCGGTATCATTCCTTTAGTTTTTCTTCTATTAATACAATTACAACCTCATTATTTATTTTTATTTTAGTTTCACCATGAAAAAGGAAATAAAAAGGTACGAAGAAAAATGAGAGGAGGGAATGGGTTGTAATTATACCAATAGAATAATTAAAAATAGAGATACTGCCAAGTAATCTCAATAACCGGTTAAAAATTTACAAAGTATTACTTTCGATATTTTACAATAGTTTAGTGATAAAATTGACGAAAAACAAAGTATTCTATGATGATAGTTTTGACATTTTAATTCAATAGTGTAGTTCAGTTCTGCATCTTCAACTTCAATGCTCCATCCCTACTGTGGTCTTGGCATTCTTCTAGCTTTATCATTCCCGATGACTCGTTTTTTAGAAGCTTAGGGCAAATTGGAATGGTCAAGTTAAATATAAATGGAGTGTACATTTGTGTTACGACAAATATGTGTCATAGTACTTCGAGTTTATGCAAAATTTAACATTAAAAACACAAGTCACATGCATTTTAGATTTAGGTAAACTAATACAGATAAGATGTATTTAACCTGGCGATAACAAGTTATTAGAAGCCTATCATATTTGAAACACTTGGAGACTAGTAGGGTCTATTGTCCCATGCAAAACACTTGGAGTTGGCCAATCTCCATGTATAAACTTCTAGCTGTAAATTGCATTGATGGAAAAATCCACCATTGAAATTACACATTTGTAAACCCCCTCCCCACCTCCTTTTTTTTCCTTTTTTTCCCCCTTCCCCCAATGTTCTACTTCCTTCTCTGGCTCTACATAAAACCCCAAAACAAAAAACCAAAAAAAAAAAAAAAAAGATACAAAAATGAATTTGAGAGCCCATCTACACTAGCTAAGCAAAATCCCAAAGGGAGAAAAGAAATAAATAAAAACCCCAAAAGGGCCCAATTTTCCCAACAATTGCCAATCCACATTTCCATCCCTTCTCTTCTTCCCACAAACTGTATGTCTTCTGAACCTAAAACCCAAGAGAGCTGGGTCTGTTTGTTTCTTTCTTAGTAAGTTGAAGCATCCCCTGATCGAGATTGATCGATACCCGTTCCGAGATAGAGATTTCGTTTTATCAACAGCATTCCTGCTTCAATGACCCCAAAACGAGTCCATCTTTTTCTTCTCTTTTTCCTGTTTCTCAAGTCGATATGAACCATATTCAGGGGTATTTTCCTGAAGACTTCCAGATTCTTCCTTCAAGGGAGATCACCATGACAGTGACGTCGTCATGGTACTTTCTGCGTTCTCCTTGTCGGATCTCCAACAAGTCATGGAAATCCAGGCCTGGACGATCAAGAGACGAAGCAAATCAGATAAATTTGGACATCGGACCGTCGTTTCAAGACCCAGATGAATCGACGAAAATTCATCAGATGAATATGCATGTCACTCGCAATTGCTCACACCACAAATTCAGAAACACACAGATAGGGTATTTAGGTCACTGGGATTAATTAGGTTTTAGGTCATGTCATTATAGATTCATGTAGTATTTGGGTCTTTACTATATAATCAGTTTAACTGCTATATTTTTTGGAAATGATATTTTAATTCAGTTTAGTTCAAGTTGACCGAGACCAAGTTCATAGCAAAATAGGTTGCACTCTCATGTCTAGGTTCGAATGTTGATCCGGACTGTAGTTTCATTAGGCATCAAGTAATTGCGGGCAGAACATAATAAACTTGTTGGCATGTCTAGGTTTAGAGTGGATTTGGGTTGTTAGATGCTCATTCCGTTCCACAATATCAGTCACTATGGTATATGTAATGGCAAAGCCTAAAAACTTTGACTATACATTTCTCAATATATATAATTTATCCATTTTAATGTCATTAGATTCGTAAATGAAAAATACTTTCATAAAAGTATCATGTTGCAACTTTTTGTAAACTATACATTCAAATTTTATGGTTAGAGTAGTGCATCAGAGACCGTGAAAAAGTAAAAGTAACATTGCGGAAGAGAGCGAGAATCAACTTGAAGTGGGCTGCAGCAGCTACGTCTATTTCAAGGTCAAAGCTACAAGAGATTGCACTATTCCTAGGAGTATTAATAGATGTGCCGAAAAGCAAAGG
Source organism: Portulaca oleracea (assembly GCA_029582165.1). Classification (NCBI taxonomy): domain Eukaryota; kingdom Viridiplantae; phylum Streptophyta; class Magnoliopsida; order Caryophyllales; family Portulacaceae; genus Portulaca; species Portulaca oleracea. The sequence continues at coordinate 5,517,616 of CM055883.1, read as the reverse complement.
GTTGGCAGCAAAATGCTGTTCAAATTTACCTGCTTTCTTGGCAGCTCGATTTAGAAGCTCCTCTATTAGATGTTGGGCTGGATCCCCATCGGGGAATCGCTCCAGGAAGTTCTCAACAAAAGAAACCACTTCCTCATTGCTGAAATACTGGTATAACCCATCCGATGAAAGCACCAAAAATTGATCTCTCGGACCAAGTGTATGATGACGAAGCGAGGGCATACACGATACGTACGGTGCATTACCAATGAACTCATTCCTGAACATCTCGAGTAGTGACTCATTGAACTTGGGCTGCAGTCACACATAAGCCCAAATCATTATGATGCCTTAAGACATTTGCAGAATCCTTACGGGATGCACATATTTGCCAAAAAAAAAAAGGCAAGTGAATGCATAAGCACCAAGTAATAGTATACCGAAGTAATGTTTTAAAACTGAAGGATCAAAGTTTAACTACCCTAGCTAGGAAAATATATCAAATGAATGCATAAGCAAGCTAGGAAAATATGAACAACTGTTCGGTCTCGTTTCGAGCCGAATTCCTCTCTTTATTAGGGAGTTTTTATATGTTCTAACCCCGTATTTTATTTGAGTTATGAGATTTTTGTAGTCTTGTAGGAAAATAAGAAAGTGACCTAAAATGGAGCCAAAACGGAGCAAAAACTCAACAAATCAGGAGTGAAAGCAGAAGGGTTGCTCGACCGAGCAAGGATGTTGGCTCGCCCGAGCAACGCTCCTGGAAAAGCAGCAAGAATGGCCGATTGAATTTGAGCCAAGAAGAGGAGAGACAGAAAGCTGGCTCGCCCGAGCAACATATTGGCTCGGTCGAGCCATGCTTCTGCACAACAACGTGGAAAAGATCGAAAAATATGGCTAAGGCAGTGAAGAAACAGAGGGCCAGCTCGCCCGAGCAAGGGCCCTGCTCGACCGAGCTGAGCTTCTGAGCTGCCGAGGAAAAGTTGCCGTGGAAGAGAAACACGCGACCAGAATGCCTGCTCGCCCGAGCAGAATTCTGGCTCGCCCGAGCCAAATCCGTTTTCTGCGTACAGGCTGGAAATGAGATGCTGCGTTTTGTGCAACCAACTTAGGTCATTATAAGAGTCTTAGCTGCGACTCCTTTGAGAAAACAATGAGCTGAAGTTTTAGTTTGTAATTAGTGGTCTTAATGATGTCTTAATCAAGCTTTTACTTTCTCTCTCTAAGGGTTTTCTCTTGTCTTGTTCTCCAAGTTCTTGATATTTTGAATGTAATCAACTTTTCTTCAAGTAATTTTCAGCCTTCTTTTACCTTCATTACCTTATGCTTTAGATTTCATTGAAGTTTGCATTTGAAGGTTCCTAGATTAGCCACAAACAATCAATCTTTTAGTGAAAAGGGGGATTAAGGGCCACAAATCTTACTAGAGTGAAGATTTGAGGGTCCTTAGTAACTTAATTCACAACTTTCTATTTTGTTCGGGGAAAGTTGCAATTGAAGATGAAGAATGAAGAATGGAGATCGATTTTTACTAGTCATCAAGGGTATGGACTACATTCTAATCTTGTTTAGATTAATTAGTTGCTATTTAATTGCTATTTGCTTGCTTTGATCTTAGTGGTAGTTAGAGTTTTATTAAATGTTCGTTTGATAAGCTCATAGATTTCTTACATTTACAGTAGTAATTACTTGTTTGATTGTGTTCTTTTTAATGGTCATGTTTAGTATCATGATTAGGGATAGTTTAATCGCTTAATTTTCATACTTTAATGTTTTCCGCAATTGAAAACTCTAACAAACCAAAAACCTAGATAAACCTCACACCCATCCCTGAGATCGACAATCCTTACTTATAAAACCACAAAAATTACAATCGAACAACAACCAATATACATACTAAAGAGCAACTATCCTGACAGTTTAATACTTACACACGCTACTATAGGCTCTAAATGGTTCCAGTGAACCAAATCGATCGAAATTTCTTACCACAGAACGCTGCATACAATTCAACCCAAGTTCCCCGCCAAACGACCAAGTTGTCCAATGCTCTATACGTATTCAGCACAGCAATCTAAACGAAATATTGGATCAAGAACCAAAGATTGAGCCATGGCTTACTTCATCCAGAACCTGTTCAATATGGTCACAAGTTTTTGCGGTGGCGGGTGACGTTACATAGTTTATTGGTCTCAGGCTATGCACCACATTGCCAGAATAAGTTGAGCTAAGTTTGTTTATATATGTAAAACATACGACAAGTGGATGTGTTCATAGAAAGGGAGAGATGGTTGGCATCTCCCCTGACAGGGATGGGAATAGCCTTTGGGCTTACCTGTTACCACACATCCGGTTAAGGCTACCCACCTCAAGGTGGATCTTCAACCCAATTTTTTTTAAGGCTCCTTCAGAAAGAAGACCCATTTTCTTCCGCTAGCTGTTTTTTCTTTCCATGGAGTAGTAGGGTTGCAAACGATTTCTAAATTTTAAGTCAATTGGAACTAGTCATGGTCCATTTTCCCAGGTTGACTTATTTTCCCCATATTTGGATGTAAGTTGACCTTGGGAAATACCGGGGGGGCACCATTTGCTACATTTTCCCTTATGGGGGCTAAGGAAAACTTTTCCCGGGGAAATCTTTCCCATGGAAACTTTTCCCCGTGAAAAATTTCCCTAGGGTTTCTACCAAATGCTCCCTAAATTGCAAAATTTAAGGGTTAAGACTGCTACACCCGACCCCTCAATACCATGCCTCGGCAGGATTTCAAAGTATTGATTTTGGTTTTTTAGGGAGAAGGGAGGGGTTGTCGAGCCATGGGAGCAATTTGCTTAATGTTGGGGATTCCCTTTCTGTAAGTGTTTATGTAACTCTTCTTTCTGCTTTTGGGGAAGGGGGCAAACACTTGTTTAGATAAGTATAGTTTCCTTTAAAATTTATTAGACATTCAGTTCACAAATAGATTAGGTCATATCGTGTCAAGTCTAATTGTTAACAAAGCATTTCTTATTTTATTTTCTCATAACCCTCTGTGCATTCACAGCAATAATCCTCAAATTGAATGTTGTGTTTGTGTCAGTCAAACCGATTTTTTTTCAATCTTGTTTGGTGTCATGTTGTGCCCCTCAGATAGAAACTCAAAGGTAAACCTAAGCATCAGAGACAAATGAATAATAAGGACAACTAACACACCTGTTTGAGAAACCCAGCTCCAAAAGCTCGAGTAACCTTAAGACGACCTTTTACTCTATCATTCACGATACATTGGCTGTCATCTGGATGTTCACGCTTTATTCTTAAAACTTCCTGCAGAATTGATGCAACAAGAAGACAAAAATTTTAACGGACAAGCCAAACATCATCAACCAGCCTCGCAGGTGATGATTAAAATCAAGTCATAAAAGTATAAAACCAAACTGAAACCGAAACTTTCAGGGGTGTCAAAATACCACAACTGAAACCAGCAGAATAATCCCTCCATTTTCAAATGCCACAACTGAAACCCGCAAAAATACTCTAATAACCTAGAACTCTCAGTCAACAAATTTCTAGCTCCCCAATCAGATATATAAGTGACTACATAGTTAATGCTTCAAGGGAATCCACCAACGATAGATAAATATCACGACAGAACACTTTTACAATGTGGATACTAAATTAGAATTAAAATTACTTTGTGCTCCAATTCTGCAAATCATATTTTGGGGACGATATCACCGCAAAGTTTAACACCCAACGTCTAGCTTCCATGTGATTTTTGCTGCACATGCAAAGTGACAGAAACATGCCGCATATGAAGATGACCAATCAAGTCAGCAAGCCAATGGCTTCAGTACGAAAAGGAATGGGACAACCATATTCACCCAACTTATGAGATTGTCAAGTGAGAGTAGGCCAAGATTGTAGTACATAAATAGCACTCTTACCAATCAGCAAAACATCATCCAAAAAGTAAACCCACATTGAGCTACATTGGTAGAAGATGGAAGCAACTCACTAGCAAGGTGATCCTTGTTCTTAATAACTATGGATGCTTAAGCACTAGACGAATCCTTTAAAAAACGGGCTCTATAATAACTAATAGGCCATCAAATAAATACCTCATAGATGTCGGGTGATCGCCTATAAAAATAATTAAAGTAAAACTAACAGTGTTTAACTCTGTGAAGTGGCAATGAGCTGAATTTTACAATTCTACCTCCAGCTTTTAAACTCAAAGCTGAGGATTCTGGAGTTAGTCTAGGGCTGTCAAAAATCTGTCCGACCTGAACATCCCATTCATTCCGACCCGGGAAAAACCAGGCACGGTCGCAGATATTTCGTCTGCATTTTAACTTCGACCAATTTGACTGAAAATTTGGAGACAATATTTTCCATTTTCCTATTAACCGAACCCAATGTTGACCAGAATTTAGGCTTGACCGAATTGTCCGACCCGCAAAATACCGAAACAAACTGGGTACCAGACATCAACTTTTCGTCCGATGTCCAATTTGTCTGGACTCGAAATGACCCTAACTCAATTTCTGACATCCCTAGTTAGTTATGGCATGTAACACAGACCTAGATTCACTAACACACTCCAGTGCAGAATATAGTGACACAGATTCACACATTCTCATACATCGTCTATGAAATAACTCATTGATGTAAGCTCCTTAAACACCCCCAGGAAACTAAATAATTAAATAAAACTAAAATGGAAGAGGACATTCAATTATGCCCTAACGATTAATAGCTAGGGCTCAGATCTTTTCACTTGCTTGTTCAGGATAATGAGATAATACAATAACCAGAAATAATCATAGCAAACTCTTCCCTTTTTAGGTACTCATCAGCTATGGAGAAGCAATAGTTGAATTACTAATCAGAAGACATTTGCCCAAAAAAGAGGGGAAACATCAAAAGCAAGAGGAAAAAGAAGAGAAGTTCACATGGAGCTTCCTTAGTCAATGGTTAGGATTTTCAGTAGCATGTATAAGGAGAATCTTACAACATGGTACCCAAATGGCCAAATGAAATGCTCTATCATAAGTCAACAAACTAAATTGCATCATTGGAATCCCCTGATTTGACTTGCTCGTGTACTCGAGAAATTATGAGGTAGTAAATAATGCAAAGAAAGTACATGTACAACTTTTCCTCAGCAATTGATTTATCAATGGATGTGCACGGCATCAGTTTCTGTATGTCACATGCGTTTAATCAATGAATGTTATACCATCTACATCACTTTTATGCTTCCCGTCCTTCTGGTACCAGAGGACGACATCACAAACATAAAAATTGAACAGTGTCACTAAAATTACCACAAAGTATTAGGAAAATCCTTTTCCACTTTACGGAGAGTGAAGAACATCCACTTATTCATCCTAGTTAGACAAGAATCGGTCCAATGTGGAAAAGGCAATATTACCAATGGCAAATCATCCTTATCTTAAAAGTGTCTGCTGTCTAGGGCTGAAATTTGTCCAAGTCTGAATCTAACTGGGGAGCTAATTTTAAGCGAGTCATGGTAAGCTCAATTGTCCAATTCACAAGTAGAGGTACCTTTACACAGGCAACATTGACATCCCACTTCATTGGGTTATACTGAAGTTTTTCATCTAATCAAAGCAATCTCAGTTGCAAACCTGTTAGCATAAAACACAATCCAATATGGGAGAAGAAAAGGACCGTAGGACCCTATGAAACACCTAGTTTAGTAGAATTAAGAATCACCATGGACCAAACCTCATACTAACATTAGATAAGCAATGCAAACGATCGAAGAAGTCTGTAATAGGAAGCCTTACTTCTTCAATGTTGGTACCATGATCAGTTGACAGCTGCAAAGCGGTCAGCTTCATGGTTCGCCCAATCAATTCATCGTCTTTGTCATTCGGCTTCTTCTCATCACAAGTTACTATGGATTCCTCAACAATGCCTTCTGTACTGGACCCAGTTACCTCCTTCGAAACCCCATTAGAACAACTCTCCTCCTCTTCCGGCTCCAATTGTGCAACGATAGCACGACTATCCCCCAAATTCATCACATACACATCCTCATCCCTCATCAAAACAACCAACAAACACGAACCCATCAACGCAAGTTCTGGGTACCGATCAATCACCTTCTCCGTCAAATCTAAGTAAGCATTCTCCGTCTTCTCCAATGCTTGTGCCAATGCCCTCAAAACCAGCTCGTGATCAACCGGGCCTGTCTTTCTTCTCCTACCACTCCTACAAGCTCTCTCCTCATTCCTATTCTCTTCATCTACCTTATCATCCTTCTCTTGCACCCCGAATCTCCAATGAAACAACCCTCTACTATGACCCTGACCATGACCATGACCATCCTTCGTCCTAGTTAACCCTTGCTTCAATTTCGACAGCAACAACGACCGCCTACTCACGGCAGAACCCGCATTGCTGCCAACACTAACCGCATCATCTACCGAAAACGCAAACCTCTCCGACCCGGAAAGATCGAGCCCGTCTTCGGGATCATTCTCAGCAAGAAACTCCCACAACTTCCTCCGGTTACTTTCCTTGACATCCGACTGAAATGTCACCCTCTTGACCGCCCCACAATCATCCGAACCCCGGTTCCCCTCCCCATTATTTACAACTCCCCCTTGAATCCCTACATTTGTTCCACTACAACTAGTACTACTCCCACTAATACCCTGATTATCACCCTGATTATCTTCACCATCATCCCAGAACAAGCCCTTGAGCTGATCAAACACAGCGCGATACAAATGACCCATCAGAAATTCGGGCGCATCAGGACCATTAAACCCATCATAAATCCCAACAAACAACCATCCATGCTCTTCGGATACAACCACATGAACCCTATCTTCCCCAGCTTTCCCCAATGCCCACTGCACATTCCCACTCTCCTCACTCTCAACCCTCCTCATCACCTCCGCCGCAGCTGCCGCCGCCACGTCAGGCCCATCGCCGCCGCCGTTCTCCTTCCGGCCGACGACAGGGACCACCCAGGGCCGCTTCTTCTCGGAGAAGCTTCTAGAGAGCGTCTTCCTCAGCCCAACCAAGCTCTTCTTCCTCCTCCTCTTCGTTTTCTCGGGCTGCCCGAGGGGGGCGGAGAAGGGCACCCTGCCCGACTCGTTGCCCGGATCGAGGGGGCCGGAGAGGGCCCCACGCTCGATGGGTCCGGAGAGGAAGAAGCCGGAGGAGGAGTCCCCCCGGGGGAGGGGCTGGAGAGGGAGGGCGGAAAACGACGGCGTACAGTCGAAGCCGGAGTTGCTGGCGATGATGGAGACGGCGGCGGAGTGGTGGTCGCCGCCGTCAAGGAGGGTTATGGGAGTGGAGGAGTTGGCGGAGACGGAGGCGCCGGAGATGGTACGGAAGATCGGGTCGGGTTTTCCGGCGGGGTCGAGGCGGAGGGAGTGAGTGGGGGAGAGGAAGCGATCGGAGGAGGTCGGAGAGAGGAAGCGGGCGGAGGAGCGGACGTAGCAGAAGGAATGGCCGAGGGTCTCGTCCAGGGGCTGCTCCGCCGTGAAGATGACGTCATCGCCGCCACTGTTGTGGTGGTGTTTGTGGTGGTGGGGGTGGTCGCCGGGGAGATTGAAGCAGGAGAAGCTGCTTCCCATCACATTTGACAGCCGCCGCCACCTCTCCCTCCTCCTTCCCGCCGGCGACTCTCTCTCTCTCTAGTTTCTCTCTCTAGTTTCTCTCACTAACTTCTCTCTCTAGAGAGGGTGTCTATCTGGTTGGAGTTAGTTCGGGGAGTCAAAGAGATTCAAAATTGGGAAGACAGAGGAAAGAGGAGAGAGAAAGATGGGGGTCATATTTTTCTAATTTCTCGTCTCCTTTTTTCTTTATGTCTTTAAGCAACGTTGGATTTTGTTTGTTTGAAATTGGGGATGCGTTAAATTCAATTTTGGATCTTTATGCAACCCAAAAAAGGATGCTTCAATCAATACTAGTATTTTACTGCGCTTTCATGAGACTTATTTTCGGTAACATTTTCTTTTGATTGTAAAAAAGTAATTATATTTATTGGTGGCTTTTACAGTAGTGAAATTTATACTTCAAAGTTGGGGTGAGCTAAAAATGAAAAACCGGTTAATCACTTAATTTTTTACTTAGTGTGGATCACTGGACTGAGGTTCTATTCTTTAGAGTGGTAGGATCAAATTATATTTGATAAGTTAAAAAAGAAAATATAATGATAAAATTTTGATTTTGGTTTGAGTGTTTTGAGGAAATAGGTAATGTAAGGTAAAATTAGGTAAGGATAAACCTAACTTACTGTTCTAAAAAATAGAGCCTGAAGTGACAAAAGCAATTTGATTTTAAGATAAAATGGTTGGTCGGTTATTATCAATTAAATTTTTTAGAAAAAATGAATGTCATATATAATATAGGTCTTGCTAACATTGGTAAAGCTAGGAAAGCTAAGGAGATAACATTAGTTTGAGTGTTTTTTAGATATTTGGATAAGACAAGGTAAGGTAACAAAATGATAGGATAAATTCAACTTATTATTCTAAAGAACATGGCATGTATGCAAATTGGGCCAAAAAATAAAAAAAAACTCACAAAGAAAAGTTGATTTACAAAAAAACCTCAAAGAAATTATATGCGGCGGTCGGGAACAGAGCTATCCTTATGGGTCTTGTTCTTTTCTTCGGTTGGTCAGTGGTTATCTTAATACATTTGTAAAGTATGGATAGTCTACATTAGACATGTCCAATCGAGCGGTCTAGCAAGTTACGGGTAGGGTGTACATCAGGCTTGGATAAATACAAACGGTGTATTTCAATTTTGGATCAACACAACATGTTATAGCTGCGACCTGTTTTCCATTTTTTCTTTTTAAAAATTTGTTTCTGAATACTATTTTTGGACACTATACATAATAAACTACAATTATCTTGTAGTAGCGATATATAATTGTAAATGTTTCAACTTAAATTAAAAAAATAATAGATGAATGAGTTGCGCTTACAATTGAAGCCCCGTTCTTTTCTGTGGTGGGTTCGCACTTCGCACCACAAATTTCTAATTTTCACCACAACTCACCATAACTTTTCGTTTCCCTTTTTATTAAAAGTGAAAACTTTTCAAATTAAAAAAAAAAACAAAACTTTCACTTTATTTCCACCTTCCATTATTTTCAAATTAAAATATACAAACTCATATTCCATTATTTCCACAACTTCCCACATCCAACACACCGCAACCAGTCGCACCATAAAAATAAAAAAAAACAGTCACGAATTTTAACAAAAAGTCATGAATTCTAATAGAGTTAAACTTAAAAAAATAGTAACGATAGATAAAGATAAGTTTAGCAAAGTGTAGATAGGATGGATAAAGGTTGAAAAATATTTATAATATTTAGCATTTTTAAGAATGTATTGTAAGTAAGGCACGTCATACCCGTCACATCACTTATTAAATATATAAATTTTTCGATATATACTATATAAATTTTTCGATATATACTATATTTAGTCTCTTTCTAGAGTTTTTGTTCAGTTGATGTGATCTAATACGTTGGATGAAGATCGACTTTCAAATCGCTATAGCACGGGTTGTGAGGTTCTCTATCAATGGTAAAGATGCAAAGTCATCGAAGAAAGATGCAGAGTCATCGAAGAAATCGGAGTCGAACGTCAGTAAGATTAGTATTAGTTATTTGGAAGTTAAATTTCATATCTATGTTTTAGATCTACAATTGTTCAATCACGATTTTCATTGTAAACGTTGTATGACTTGTTATTAATGAAACCATTGTGTTTGGTTTCCAAAAAAAATTGTTAAAGTGCGAACAATGCAAATAAATTTAACATCACCTCATAAAACAACAACAACAATCACCACCTCATAGGGAAAACACGATTAAGCGCGGTTTGGACAACCAAATATAGGCAGTCTTCTCCCTATGAGATAGAGTTCATGAAGAGACTGATTCATGTGGACCCACAAAAACTTTTTAAAAACCATTTTGGAAACTAAACAAGACACAAAAAATACTCAAAAGGAAAACATTTGAGAACCAACTTGAAAAAACAAGAAGGTAACAGTAGTATAGAGATGCATGCTTGTGTACTCCTTGCGTTCGAAGAGAGGCTAACCGTTCATGTACCACCCAAATAACACGAGGGCACAAAGCAACAAAATTTAAAACAAACCACATTATCCACCAAACACCCCACCCTACTACCTTAATCCTCGCCCTAAACCTCATCCCATAAAAGAAAAGACTAATTATAATAGGTTGTCATGGGAACATGGAGCGTTCCGTCGCGTAAGTGGGCATTGATATTAGCTTGAGTGGAACTTTAAATCATCAATCGAACAAAAGCTTGAACACCAAAGACACTTGTATATGATTTTGGATAAAGGATAATCCACCACCAAAACCTAGCACCCCACCATGACCATCATAAAGTAGAAATCCACCAAATGATCACTAAAGGAATGACTTGCTAACACCGCTATTGACAAATGAAGTAAGAACAAGATTTTTTAGAGAGAAACTAGGGGAAAACCCTGACAATGCATTAGCATATCATTCATCAACATAATCTGCCTAGAAAAGTGTGTTAACCAAGTATTTATACTAGGGAAAAAACAGAACAAAACACCGTCGTTTAACAGCCCTCTGTCCCGAGCAATCCTACGCCTGCCGACGTGTGTCGTGGGCGCAACTGCCCTCTGCCCAAAAACTCTCCCATGCCTGCTGCCGAATGTCGCGGTCGCTACCAGGAGTGTCACGGGCGCGACACCCTAGCCAGGTTGACGTAGCGGGCGCGACTGAGCTGACTCGGGCGCGACCGCCTGCTGCGTGTGACGCTGCTTCCGGCTTGAAGTTTATTGACCTCAGGACTATACCCGAACCCAATTCTTCGATGCTTCTCGTCTCGAGACGACCCGGTATGACCCCGAGGCCTTCAGGGTTGGCGGGGGAAAACCCGAGCCTCTCCAAGCTCCGCCAATGAACGTCGCGTCTAAGCCAATCCAACGTGACTCACCACCCCACTCTTTACAAAGGTGTAACGGTTCGTGAAAGAAAGTGGTCGGGTGGGTTTCGTGCGAGAATGTCGGGTCGGGATTTCCTCCTTCTTGTCACTTTCACAAACCTAGCTAGGGAAGCTCGGGCCCGAACATTAAACAGTTAACGGTAAATCAAACTAAAAAAAATTGGCAAATCACCAATTTCGGTTCAACTTATAGTTCACAGTTTAGTTGAACCCAAAAGCAGTTAACCAAAAATTATGGTGTGACTTGCGATTCACATTTTTCATAAACCAAAAAAATGGTTAACCGACTTTGCTCACCCCTAATGCAAAGTACCTTGCCCCTTTTATTAACAGTCATGCGTTATTCTTGTATACTTCCTTCCTTCGTTCCTATTTATTTGTCCACTGAACGGATCTTTCTTGCTTTTAATTATTTGTTATTATATATTTGCAATGTAACTTTTACCAATTTTATATCTATGATGTTGCTCTTTTGGATGGTAGGATAATTTTATCTCACTCCACCAACTTTATCGAACTTGCTGTCAAATTCATTGGTAAATATAGTTTACCAAAATTTATCAATTTTTGCCGAAATTTACCAAAACTTACCAAAGTTAAAAAAATAAAAAAAATTTAAATTTTGATATATTTGTATAAATTTGCCAAAAGTTACTAAAATTTATCAAAAGTTACAAAAAAATACCAAAATTTAACTTTTACCAAACTATTTTTTGCCCATAAATTTTACACACCCTAACTATCACCAACTTATCAAACTATTCCAACTTATACTATTAAAATAAATTATTTTAAAAAAATGTATATACACTTTAGTTACCAACTTATCCAATTATCCCACCAATTTATCTGACTTAGATCATGTTCTTTTCAGCGGTTGGTAAAGTGCAGTAATGGTATGGTACGATAAAAATGCGGATAGCGTGATATGATATGGTACAATGTAGTAAGTTGTGGTGAATTTATGGTAAAAATGGTTGGTGTGATAGGCGAAGAGAGAGAGAAAAGTAACTAGAAGGAAAAGTGATGAGAGAAAAAATTATGATTGTTGTGGTGAAATATAATATAATATGATAATATGTGATAGTTTGTGGTTAGTATTGTAAATTGTGGTAGGTATAGTATGATACCACACAAAAGAACAAGATCTTAATCCCACCTGTCTCACCTTACCAACTCATTCAACCTACCAACTATCCCACCACCCAATAGATCTGTTATATTCTCCACCCTTCATAATTAATGTTTACTAATATAAGTAATTTTATAATTTTTCTCTTTAACTCTACTGTTTATCTTGGGTTCTCTAAGTTTCGCCCAAGTGACAAATGAAAAAAGGACGGAAGAAATACTCTCTTTGTTCGTAATTATCTATTGTTATCGAGTGTGTGTAGATAATCTTTCTAAGTTTTGACTATCAATTATATCATTTATGCAATGACTTAAAATAAAAATGTAACATCATCAAATTTGTTTTTGGCATTTGGCAAATATATTAAGTTATAAACTGAAAATTACAGGAATATATTGGATATCATAAATAGTAAACAATGACAACTATTAAGAAAGAAGGGGAGTAATATTTCGTATAGAGTTGTTCAGAGCATTTGGAAGCGGATAGGAGAAGATTTACAACAACCAGGGTTGTAACTGAATTGAGCTAGCTTGCGACCGGCCGGAGAACGTTTAGCTTGAGCTGAATTTCACCATAGCTCACTCAAATGCCTATCAAGCTGAGCCTAAGCCTAATGAGCTTGATTTAGATCCAAACTAGTTAAACTCGTTTTAAGTATGTTGGGTAGAGAGTAGGCATTGTTCCATGGATATAAATAAAGTTTAAATCAATTTAGATTTCTCAAATTTAACATGAGAGCATAAATTTGATGTTTTTGTTTATTTTCCTAGTTAAGTTTGAGTGGCTCTTAATAAATAGAGGTAGGTTTTAATAACTATTGAAAAAATTATTACTTTTGAATAAATTTATTTTATTGTAAAAAAAAATATTGGTAAGTGTGTAAGTTTTTATAAATGTTGATAAAGTTTGAAAAGTTCTAGTAAACCTTGGTATAGTGGTGGCAAAAAATCGGGTTCGGGTCAAATCGGGTTCGGACAATTCGGATATTCGGACAAAATCCCCAAACCCGGACCCTGTCCGAATTTCAAATTTGGACATTTTTTGTGTCCGAACCCAAACTGTCCGAATTTGTCCGAATATAACCAAATCCGAATTTACACTAAATATATACATAATTCCAATATTTTGTCTGAATTCTAGTATTCGGACACTGTCCGAATGCGTCCGAACCCGAAGCTGACACAAAATTCGGACGTCCGAATTTCTTCCCTCAAACCCGAACTCGACCCGAATTTTGAATCGCACGTGATCGAATTGTCCGAATTTAAAATTTTGACAAAAAATTGATGACCAAACCCGGTTTAATTCTGGTCGGACAAATTCGGGTCGGACGGATTTTTGCCAGCGCTACCTTGGTAGTACTATTGAATTTTACGAGTGCTTAAGAAAATCTGAAAGACATATAAAATTTACATAAAATTTTATAAAGTTTCAAACAGTTAGCTTTTCAACCTTCCTTAACAAATGAACAAATTAAAATGAACTCTATTTTTCATAATATTTACAAAAAATTATTTGATTAAAAATGACACTAATTACTAATTAGCCACTAACCAAAACCAAAAAGGGGAGGAAGAGGTTTTGGTTTGAAATTGCATTTTAGGGGAAAAGTATGAGTGAAGTGGGAATTTGGAGTTGAGAATAGAGTGGGGTTGGTTTTGGGTGAGTGGTAGTAGTGAAGTTGTTGGAGAGGGTTGACGGTTATAACTAAAGTATGTTGGACTTATTTGTCTTTTCTTTTTTGCTTTATTATTTCTTCGTACTAAATTATTTAAATTCATTTTGGAGGGAGGATAGTTCGTGTTATCGGAAAAAAAAGGTTATCCAATATGATTATCCGATCCATTCAAATTTAAGCCCCGTACTTTAAGGTTGTATGATGAAATTAGATAAGGTAAGGTAAATTAAGATCAAATTAGGTAAAATAAGTAAAATAGTGAAAGTAGATAAATATCACATCATTAGAGAAATAAAGTAAAGCAAAATAAAATTTTACTTACATTGTAAAAAAACAGCACCTTACTTCAATATAAAGAAGGTTGAAATTCAAATTTTAGTTTGTTTAACAAAACATAATAACATAACTAAACTTGTATGATTAATGGCAGTAGAATAAAATTGAGTGAGAATATTGTTAACACGAAAAATAGGCTCATATACTTATGCTTGTATCATTAGGACCCATAAAGTTGGATGGTAAGTAAATGAGTTTGGTAAAATTTATTGAAACTTACCAAAATTTATAGAAAATTACCAAAAATTACTAAAAGCTACCAAAATATACCGAAACTTATCAAAATTTACCAAAATATAAATTTAAGTCTGTGCAATTTATTATTATTTTTTTGTTATTATTATTTTTTATGTTTCTTCATTTTTTTACTTTTTGAAATATGATTCACATTTATTTAACATTATTTAAAAACATATCATTATTTTTCCAAAGACTTATTTTAACTTACATAAAGTTATCACTAGTTACCTAAATTTATATAAATTTATCAAAAATTACCTCAAATAATATTTATCATACCTACCATTTACCATTTAAGGGATTTAATATTTTAAAAATCTACGTAAAAATAATATTTATCATACCTAAAATTTATCTTATAGGTCCTTAATAAGCATATTAATAAATCTACTTAATATTTATTTTACCATTTAAGGGATTTAATATTTTAAAAATAAATTACCTCTAGTGCTTAAAGATTTGGACATCTTGCTTGATCAATTTGTTATTAGTTTATTTGTTAAATTTGTTATTAATTTATTTGTTAAAAAATTAGAGTATGCACTGAATTGTTCGTATTTTGAAATGCTAGTTGTTTTGAATTTGGATAAGACTTGAAGAATGTCCTATCGTTAGTAGTTGATTTCCCACTTCAAGTTAAATGGTTTAGTTGCATCAATAGTAGAACTGTCAAAAAACTGTCTGATCCAGAAATTCGGTTCAGTCCAACCCGGAAAAAAGTGGGTATGGTCATAAAATTTTCATCCAAATTTTTACATTGACCGATTTGACCGAAGATTCGAACACAATATTTTTCTATTGTCCGAACCCGGTTTAGACCCGAATTCATGCTTGTCCGATTTGTCCGACCCGAAAAATGTTTCAAAAAACTGAGTAACGGACATCAAGTTTTCGTTCGATGTCCGAGTCGTCCGAACCCGAATTGACCGGGACCCGAATTTTAGACAGCCATAATCAATAGATTGATGGACACTAAAATTACAAGTCCAATTGTGAATGTGCGATATGATCAATATAGACAATTTGGAGGAAGTCGTGGAAAGCTTTTTCGGTAGATTGGATGAGGAGGTGTGCAGAGTGGTAAAAATTGAGCGAAATTTGCACTTCATTCATGATAATGAAGAGATCGCAATGAATATTTGTGCAGTTTGAGAGTGAGATAACGATAATGAGACGGGGACGAGGACGAGAATGATAGTGCAACGACGATAATAAATGGCGGCAATGAAAAAACTCGAATTCATGCTTGTCGCAAGAGGAAGAACACGAGATTCTCAGTTTTTTTTTTTATTTTTATTTCTGTTACAATGTATTTAAATTATTAAATATGGGGCCTACACATCTTTTAAAATATTTTAATCAAACTTTTTGATAGACTATACTGCTTCCACCTCATTCAACAAATATAATTCATATTCACAATTATGAGAATTCCTATATAATATTTTAATCTATTTATTAAAAATAGTGGTTCAAGTTGAGAATGTTTCAACTAATTTAATTTCAACACAAACACAAATTAAACTCAATCTGACACGTTTCACAAGTCTAACAAGAAAAACATAAAAGAATACAGTATAATCAATAGGGAAAGGACGGAAAATGGGAGTTTGTATTTTAGTTATGGGGACCGTTTTGACCTTGTGAAAATCGGAGATTGACGAATATGTCCAGATTGATTACAAAGGGTGGCTAGTCTAATAGGCAATTAGGCAAAGTAGGGTCAACGTGAAAATACATGTGTTGTCTTACCACCAGGCTCTTGTCCCTTTCCTTGTCTTTTCCTAACTTAAGAATCCCGTTTAACTCTTATACTCCCGCTGTGTTATGTATTAATTATCGTCTTTAAAAATTATTAAAAAAAATTATATAAAGTTATTACCATTGAATTCGTAACGAAAAATATTATTCTAAAAGTATAACATTGCGATTGTTAATAAAATATTATATAAAAAATTATCAATCAAATAATAACATTGCAGACTGTGTGACAGTCAATTAAGTAATAATTAATAGAGAACGGAGGGAGTATAGATTTAGGCTCTGTTTGGTAAATGGATTATCAAACAACTTATTTCAAAAGTTGGTTTATTTGGGTGTCAAATAGGTTGTCTGAGTGTTTGGTAAGTGATTTATTTAGTTGGTTGTTTCGCCTTAATAAGCCAATTTCCAATATGCTGGTTAGAACAACCTATTGAGAATGACTGATTATGGAAAATACATTTATTTAGGGAGCGTTTGGTACTAGAAAGTTTTCCATGAGAAAAATTTCCAGAAACTTCAAACATTTTAAGTTTAAAATTTTCATGGATAGCTTGAGGTGTGGGACACGACCGTGTTAAGCCTCCAGAAACTTCAAACACTTAGCACGAGTGAATTGTGTTGATGGAAATGCCTATGTTGGCTAGCAATTGAGCATGTGTCAAAGTTTTCGTCTAGGGTTTCCGTGCATTACTCTAGTCTTCTTATTTTTCGTGTTTGAGTTTCTCCATGTTAAAATCATCGCATTCAAAATCCATTTCCTTGTTAATTCCCTTATTTTGTTCAAACTACTAACATCACAAATCCTAACGAGTGGTAGTAGAGCTTGGGTTGAATGTTGATTGATTTGTAGGCTGACAAATAATGGATGGTGAGAAGATAAACATCAAAGTTTTCGATAGCAAGGCCTACGTATTTTAAAGAATGCAGATGAAAGTTGTGCTCTACCAGAAAGGCTGGCATCCGGCGCTAAAGGAAAATAAGCCATAAAAGATGGAACAAAGTGAGTAGAAGCTCCTTGATTGTCAAGCATTAAGACGGTGGGATTGGTGTTGGTACGAAACATAACTTTCAACGTGATGGACAAGAAAATGATATAAACATGCTGTTGATGCTTTATCAAATATGTATGAGAAACCTTCCAGTGTCAATAAGTTATATTTGACACATTGTTTGTTTAAGTTTAAGATGCATGAATATAGTGATCATATTCATATAAATGAGATTACTGTAATCTCGTCGACACTTTTCTCGATTGGATTTAGGTTTGATGATGAGACTAGGACCTATATATTTGTCTTCATTGCTTAAATCTCGGAAGACCTTTTGCCATAATGGGAAATGATAAAAGTCTTGTGCAAGACACATATTTTGTGTCTTATCATTATAGAAAACCTATATATTTGTGAATTAAATTGGAAAAAAGTTACATGATTGACTTCTATAACTATAATAATATATATAAATTATATAAAATCACACTTTTATCTATATTTTTAAAAAATTACAAAAAAGCGTCTAAAATATGCCCAACGGATGAGGTTCATTCGTTAGGGTGTCAATTTTAATTGTTGGCGTAGCCAACACATTCCAAGCTTCTTATAATTGATAATTAATAGTATCTGTCAAAAAAATTGGGGTTAAAAACGATAATAAATATTGATTTTATAAGGGAGAAGACATTTAAGGAGTGTCTTGGGGCAAGACACTTATCATCACCCATCCTTGCCATAATACTACAAGCACTACACAAAGCCCTATCGTCTATATTCTTCGATCCACCAGCCTGGTCTGTGGGCTAGCTACCAAAATTTGTGAGACCTCTGTTGCTTATCTATGGTTTTCTCCTTATTATTATTTTTTCTATAGAACAACAAGTAGCGAATGATTTCTAAATCTTGGGACAATCAAAACCAATATCTCCAAAATGTAAAATTTAGAAGTAAAATTGCTACATCTAATATCTTATCCGCTAATAATAGAGTATCAATTATCTGCTTGTCATAGAGTTACAGGTTATCTAGACAACCTGCACGAACACGATAATTCTCCTGGTAAGTATCACCTAATTAAGTTGGACCTTTAAAAGCATGCATGTGGAAATTTCAAAGGGTTGACTTGTCACATGTATGAACACTACAAAAGCTATGACTTGACTCATGTATGAACACCACAAAAATGTAGGAAGGAGGCAATAGATTCCTCCCATAAATATAAAATAAATCAATTTGCGTTGTTTGGACCAAAATGAATCAAATACAAGTAATTGAGACTCAGCTCACAGACATACAAACAAGTAATAAATCAATAAATAATAATTTAAGTATTATCATCAAGGAGTTTGGATGCCAAATAATACGTATTATAAGTTGTCTTGTGATTGAAAATAATCTAAACTAATCTTTTGATCGTTAGTAGGTTGAACTTTAGTCGTATTTTCCCAAACTAAGTCAACAACAAATTCTGGTGGCTGAAAACTAAGTGACATGTATCAATACTACGTATTAATACCGATGAGTCGACATAATTTTTTCATTATTAAGTAAGTCGTATAGATGCCAGGTCGGTTTCTCACTAACAGAACTAATTTAATGTTGACTTAGTCTGGGAAAATATGATAAAATTTCAGGCTACTGGTGACCAAGAAATTAGTTTAGATTATTTCCAATCACAATCCCTATATAGTATATACATATTATTTGGTGTCAAAAACCTTATTATCAATTGTGTTATCTAATTTTCACACCTAAATTAAAAGGTTGTTGCTTTCATGACTCAAACCCGTGTTAAATTTAAACAATATACTTAATTAATTTTGGATTGTCTATAACTATAAATAGGTGTTGCTTATTATTCTATTCACTTTCTTTGCTTCATATATGTTTTTCTTTGAACTATTATTGTTCATAACATGTAGGAGGAATTATATATATATATATATATATATATATATATATATATATATATATATATATATATATATATATTGAAAATTCTATATGTTGGAGTCCATCGTAACATGTCCATAAAAATACAAACATATGAATGCCTTAGTGATTTCACATGACCCGTCAAACCTAGATTTGTTTAGTAGTTTGCAAATGATGTAATTTCACATGTAATCTTTGATGATTCAGTTCCACCAACTCCAAGCATGAAGAATCCAGCCTAAATTTTGGTTGATGTATTTGCAACCTTTTTTGTTTGATAATTAGTGGTCACTTAGTCAATTTTATTTAACTGATCAAAACATGTCATAAGCATCGTATAAATCAACTCATAGATAAAAATAGGGCAAAAAGTAATATGTGCACTTATGGAAAATGTGCACATTGGATAGCAAAAGCCACAGTTAGCCTAACCTTTTTTGTTTCCAAACAAAAATCAAGGCTTACATTCAAGGACGACAATAGGTCAGGTTCAGCTGATGTCTAAATCCAGACCCAAACTCATCAAATCCTTTTGAATTCAAGTTCATCCTAGACCTACTGGATCTAAATATCATATCCACACCCAAACCCGTCGGATTCGCGGGTCCATGGATCCTTCGCGGGTCCTTAATAAGTCCAACATTTTAATCCACTTTCTAATCAACTTTTCCAACTTCCGGTTAATTTCTTCTTGAACACCTGTACAATACTCAAGATATGTCTAAATGTAATGTTTTCTACACAATGAAGATAACTAACAAGACATCACCCTGATTTATTAACTGCTAAATTCAATGTACGAACAAAGTCAAAGATAAAATATTACAAATGTCGAGTAAGCTATGGAACTTGAAATGCAAAAAAAAAGGTCATTGTTATTCAATTTTATAACTTTCATTTTTCATTTCATAATCTTATGCATAAATCATAATCATGGGTCCACGGGTCAAGTATGTAAGTCCAAGCCTAGACCTGGACCAGACGACCATTTTATTGACGGACAACACCTACCCCAGATCCATCACATCCAATAATAATCGATCAAAACCTACTTAAATGGGGCAGGTCCGGTGGGCCTGGGATGGGTCCAAGACCCATTGTTCTCATATATATAGAAAGAGAGTTCCCGTATATAAATAAATATCAGAAGAGGGACTATAAGTCTAAGTAGCAAAAATATTGATAAAATGTCTTTGATTTACCGTCCAGTTGGCCACTCGAATTTTGAACTTCAACATTGTTTGCATAACGACATTGTTTGCATAACAAATGTCCATAATTTGTTTTAGACTTGGTAAATTTGGCCCGTTATAGGACTACTATCTCAAGTGCAACCACCGACGAACTTAACATGTTAGTACCATGGCACCAAACTTTTTTTTTTTTTGAACTCGGGTAAAAATAAGATTACATAGGAACTTAGGAGACCCTTCTCGCAAGGCGTCTTCCTAAGTTATCATGAAACAAAATAAGAGAAAACTCATATGACGGGCTAAGACTCCAAACATCTAGATTTTGAGTGGAGTGCCCCCTGTTTGCTAACCAGTCTGCCGCCATATTGGCTTCCCTAAAAATATGTTTAACCGAAACATCCTCAAACCTTTGTAAATACAACCTGATATCTCTAATAGTCATATCAATCTGCCACGACACTTTGAACTTACTTTTAATAGCTTGAACAAGAATCAGGTTGTCACTTTCAATCTTGACCTTCTTGCATCCTGCTTGAAGAGCCTGCTCAACCCCTACTTTGAGAGCCAGAGCTTCCGCAAGCAAAATAGGTTCCGAGTAGAGTTTGAAGGATCCAGCTCGAAGGAGTCTACCCAAATAGTCACGTATGATGAACCCAGCTGCTGCCCCTTGTTGAGTAACTGAACCATCACAGTTGAGTTTAAACCACCCAGGATTAGGACGATCCCAAGCAAGATGCAACGTGTCATGGGACCTAGAAGAAGAAGTACACCGCCTTTGAGTAGAAGAAGGAGAAGCGTTGAAGGATCTTCTAGCTTGCCACTCCGCGTAATTCTTCTTCGCTCGGATAATAACTCTAAAAATGTTGAAGATGGAATTGTTGTAGGTGCAGTCATTCCTCTCTTTCCAAATGCTCCAGAGAAGGTAGGTGGCTCTTTTGAGCTCACTGAGGGAAAGAGTAGCGTGAAGATTTAAAAGAATATCCTTGCCACTAGAATCAGGTGGCCAAACGATTGTGGAACTTAACCACTTGTGATCCTTTACTAATTTCGACACTTTTCCAGAAAAATGGCATTGATGGATCAAATGTTGCTCAGTTTCAATGTGTTCCAAACACATGGCACAAGTAGGATCCATGTTGACACCTTGTCGGACTAAGTTACCCCTAAGAGCAAGGCCATCATGAAAAGTTTGCCATAGAAAGGCTTTTAGCTTAGGTTGGACATCCAACTTCCAAATCCACCTGCCATTCCATTTATCTCTTTTATTAATACCATGGCAAAGCCAAGTGGCTGTTTTAACGGAAAAAAGACCATCATTTGTAAGACCCCAACACATCTCGTCTTCTTGATTAGAAGAGGGGATAGGGGTGGAAAATACAAGTTTAGCAATTACAGGGCCAAGAACATCCTTAACTTTAGGGATGTCCCACTTTTTATCAAGAATGAAGTCACTAACAAGAAGGTTATCATCTATATCTACGCTATTCAACTTACAGATTTCGATTAAGGGATCTCGATGACACCAATGATCAGTCCAAAACTTGATTTTGGTACCATCCCCAATTTTCCAACGAATACCTAATTTATAAAACTTAAAAGCTTTATGTAAATTCTTCCAAACCCAAGAATCTGAAGGCTTAGGTTGGTTGCGAAAAGGATTTCCATCCTTTGCATATTTAAGTCTCATTTGTTCTACCCATAAGCTACTATCATCATGAAAAAATTTCCAAATCAATTTACATTGAAAAGCTAAGTTAACAGCATGAGTTTTCCTAAGGCCGAGCCCTCCTTGATCTTTCGGCTTACAAATTTTTTCCCATGCTATCATTGGCATTCCTTTACCGGAGTTCTTCCAGAAGAAGTTTCTATTTATGCCATCTAATTGTTCTGCCGTTTGTTTTGGCATTAAGAAACATTGCATAGTATGTGCATGTAAAGATTCTAAATTAGTCTGAATGAGAATTGTTCTTCCAGCTTTAGACAAAGTGTTTGCTTTCCAATTAGAAAGTTTTCTATTTGCACTCTCTATAATTGGTGAGAACAGTTCAACTTTTTTTTGCCCACTAACTGAAGGACAACCTAGATATTTGCCCAACGACTGTCTGATAGGAATGTTGAAGATACCTTGAGCTATATCTTTTTTCCTATTAGAAGTCTTGGAAGAAAATATCATCGTTGATTTATGAAAATTAATCATCTGGCCTGATGAATTACAGAAACTATCTAGAGATTTTTTGAGCAATTTGCACGCACTTTCTTTGCCCTTACAAAATAAGAGACGAGTATGACACCAAACTATATATGACAAGTATGACGTATTAACCCTACAATTTCCACCAATGAAAAATATTTTTGTTTTCACCAAAACTTAAATCTCACTGGGATTGGGGAACATGGAAGATGATGGTCGGTGGCTGTCATTTGGCTACCATCTCTTTGTTATTGAGTGTCCATAATTTAGATACCTAAAAAAGATTTATTTTTCAACTTAATTGTAGTGGACTAGAGTAAAATAGTCCTCTAAATCTCTTCTACTTTCCATGGAGTATTAATGCAATATATAGGGAACAATTTTAAAATCTCGAATTAATTATAATAAGTATCTCTAAATCTTTTAATTGAGAGATAATTAAGACTGTTGAATTAAGTTGCCATGCCACACTTTATCAAATTTGGATAGTGCAGTAATCATTTAGTTGTATGTAGAACACGTAGCATTTATGTAAATATTTAGGTACTCGTACACCTTTCTTTCATATTCCTATTTTTATACTGTTAGAATTGGGTTCTACCATCGAGACTGTGTGAAGAAGATATACATGGCTCCGTTTTTTTGTGCGTTGTGTTTGCGTTGCGTTGCGTTGCGTTAAGTTGCGGTGAAAATAGTTAAAAAGTAATGGTAATTTGCGTTATATTGCGGTAGAGTTGCGGTAAGTTGCGTTGCATTTGGGTGCGTTAACGCATAAAAGATCGGGGCCATACGATACATATGAGTTTCTAGTGATGTAGTTTGGCCTCACCAATGTAACTGCCACCTTTCATAGTTTGATGAATAATCCGTTTAAGAAATATCTTTGAAAGTCGGTTCTGATATTAATTCTTTGATGACATTTTTATACATTAAGAGTGTGTTTGTTTAGTCAAAAACCTTAGGGAAATGGTTAATTTTCCCGAGTTGGCTTATTTTCCCTAAGTTTGGTTGTACATTGACCACGAGAAAGTTTTTACAAGGGGCCCATCATTTGCAAGGTTTTCCTAGGGAAAATTTCCCTTAGGGGGGTTAAGGGAAATTTTTCCCGGGGAAATATTTCAAATAGAAAACTTTCCAGGAAAACTTTTCTTCATAAAAAATTTTCTTAGAAATCTTACCAAACGCACCATAAGTGTTTATCTAATCACCTGGATCATCTTAGATTTGTCTTGCATGCTATGATCGAGGAACAATAACGAGTTAGCGAATATTTGGGTCGTTTTATTTCATGAGAGTCTAAGCCAACCCTAGCAAAATAAAAGCAATTTAAAACTGGCATGCACCCCAAAATGTTGAGGAATTAAGAAGTTCTTCTGCATCTTGCAGATTTTGTGTACCGGGTTGCTCTCAATTTATTAATACATTGTTTTTTAAAACTTAATACTTAATAAATAATTTTCCACTATGATAGGACATTTGAAAAACTAAATCTAACTTCATTATTGTATATTATTTTGATGGAAATATGGGTGTGATCGATGAGGATGAGGCTTTCGACGTGCACCTTTCAAAAACGATAATAGTAATAATACATGAACCAATTAAAAAAAGCAAAGAATTTTGTTTCTATCTTCCTCATCCCCTCTTATAATCTCCCAAATATTTTCTTAATAACCAAATAATTTAATAAAAAACAATCGAGTAGGCCCTGTTTTTGTAGAGTGAGAAAGAGGGTGGTTGAGGCGGCAGTGAGGGTTGCGGAGGAGAGAGATAATTGCTAGTGGGTGGTCGGGTGGTGGCGGCATAGCCGTCCCTTGGGTGGTCGGGCAGTGAGCATCAAGAAGAGATTCCTCTGTTTTTCATAGAGAGAGAGTGACGAGGAAAGTAAGGCTAGTGAGTCAGCAAAGTGGGCCCTACTATTATTTGTAAATTTGGACTTCAGTGTCCCAGGGGAACCTTTAGGTCAATATAGCTTCTGGGCAATCCTTTATAGTCATTTACCGTAAAGATTTGGGTTCTTGTTTTGCATACAGATTAATTCAAGTCCATACGAAGAAGGATGGATGATCAAAGTGAAGCCAAGTAATCCTGAAGAATTAGACAGATTGATGGGCCCAAAAGAGTATAATAATTTATGTGAAGAAGAAGATGCTCATCATTAGTTCACAAAATTGTAATCTCAACATTTATTTGTAATTAAAATTGTAAAACAAATATACTTTGTCAATCTTCAATATATCACTTACACATTATCATTTTTTTTTTCTAGAAATGAAAATAATAAGTGACTTGAATTAAGATATTTATTAGTTAGTCATTTTGACTTCCTCTTAAATTATTCCAAGAAACACTTTTTCTAGATCCAATACAGGTCGATTTCAAATCTTTACGTTTCAAGTTTGAAAATCACATGGGAAATTGGATTCTAATAATACGAACTTTTGGCTATATAAGACTTAATAATACGAACTTTGACCCCTTGTTGCCCTCAATAGTACGCCACCGAGTTAAGTTGAACTTATCTCGGTGGCGATCTGACGTGGTGGCGGAGGCACGCGCCTGGTTGTTTTGATTTTGCCACGTCATTCACGTTGATTTAAAAAAATAATATGAACTTTTACCTATGTTGCTCTGAATAATACGAACTTTTACCTATGTTGCTCTGAATAATACGAACTTTTATCTCTCTCTAAAAATCCCAGATCCCATTTTTTCTTCTTCATCTTCTTCAATCCTCACCCTCACCCTCACCCTCCCCATTCCCAGAAAACCAGAAAACCTCTCTCTCTCTTTTCCTTCCTCTTCATCATCCCCACCTTTTTTTTTCTCTCTCTAAAAATCTCACATTTCCCTTTTGCATCTTCATCTTCTTCAATCCTCCCCCTCTTCATCTCTTCATCATGAGCCACAACTTGATGCTCAAACTCGTCAACAATGGCGGAATGCCTTCTCATATTCCTCAGCCACCCTTTTTTCCACTTCACTGTTCTCCTTCCAGATCTCTGCAAGGAGAGCAGTGAAGTCAAAATGGGGAGGTTTTCTGGGTCTTCTCAACAATGGCGGAATGCAAGGAAGAGAGAGAGAAAGAGAGGTTTTCTGGTTTTCTAGGGTTTTATGGGAATGTGGAGGGGGAGGATTGAAGATGATGAAGAAGTAAAAATGGGATCTGAGATTTTTAGAGAAAGAAAAAAGTTTGTATTATTCAGAGCAACATAAGTAAAAGTTCGTATTATTTTTTCAAATCAACGTGGATGACGTGGCAAACTCAAAATAACCAGGCGTGTGCCTCCGCCGCCACGTCAAACCGCCACCGAGTTAAGTTCAACTTAACTAGGTGGCGTACTATTGGGACCAACAGGGGGTCAAAGTTCGTATTATTAATCACCAAATCAAAAATTTGTATTATTAAGTCTTATATGGCCAAAAGTTCATATTATTAGAATCCAATTTCCCAAATCACATTCAAAATCCTAAACTTTCATACAAGTTCGGGCCAACTTTCGAATATGGTCAAATTACATCAGGTCGACTAACTACGTCGAGATCTTGGAGAGCAAATTGTAGGCAAGCTCAATTTTTTTGGAGTCTTCAAGTACCATGCCCTTCATTGTCTGAAAGGTAAGCCTGACCTTGGCATTTTCTGGCACAAAGATTCTAATTTCCAATTTGAAGCTTTTAGTGATTCAAATTGGGCTTTACACAATACACAAGGTTACATGCTCTCCTAATTTCACACAAAGCAACACAACTATGAAGCCTTGTGACTTTCCTAATTCCTAGTTCCTAACTATCATCCTCATTTACATAATCTGATGCTATACTAAAATTAAATTAACCAATACCTATTGTTGCAAGTAGCAACCCTACTTGCTATGTGACTAAAAACTCGAAATCTACAGCACAATTTGCTCCTACCAATAACTGTATATCTCTCTTCTTCTTCCGGGGAATGTCAGCAACCGGCCAAGGCTGCCTCCATCTTCGGAGTTTCTTCCACAAGCACGCTGTTGTAAGCTTTCTCTTGCCTCACAGTAACAAGTCCTCTCGTACTCAATACCTGAAATGTACAGAGTTGGTTGGTTTCAGAATGTACAGAAGTCGCACAAAATGTAGGAACACGGGTTTTGTTCAAGTCTTGAGGTTGCTCACCAGTATTTCGAAAAAGAATCTAGCGCTTTGTGCCCTAGTTTTGCGCTTTAGGATGGGAAGCAAAGGAACAACGGATTCTTCTCCTTGTTGCTTCCTGTCTTGTATTACTTGATGGAGGTACTTCACCACGGTTCTAGAGAAAATGTTCATAGGATCAATGTTGTTAGGGGAAGTTCAAGAACGATGTCGGTTGATAGGAAGTTCAGAATTTACAAGAATCAAGTATTTACCTGGTTCTGGCAGACAACACACCTGCAAGAAAAACAAGAATCAGTTATCAAAACTATCGTGTTTTTTGAATAAAGAAATAGTAAGGAAGGGGAGGGGAGGGGTAAGAAAGAAAATGGGCTTACTCTGGTTCGTATGTTCCTGGCTATCCCCTTCGTTTGTATCCTCCTACAAAATTTGCACGTCAAAACCATCATTTCAGAGTAAATTTAAACACTCTTCATATACAACATAACCGATGAAGTTCACAAACAAAAAGCTCAATGAATTGAAATCTAATAAGAGGGTCTTTACCTCATCCATGAGATTGGGACCCGAATCTTCTTCCTCATCATCATGCACAGAAGACTCCTTCCTTGTGTTTCCATACGAGTGGACCGGGCCTTCCCCATCTGAATCCCCGCCCATTGAACTTGCAAACACTCTGGCAGATGTTGGACAGAGGATCGGCGTTCCAGGGGCAATTGTTGATCGGCTGTGCGTTGGTGTTCTTGGTGCCACCACTGCGTCCTGTGGCATATCAGCTGGAACTTCAGCGATTTCAACTGGTTCAGTTACTACTACGCGTAAGGCTGGTTCTGGTGCTGTTTCTTCTGCCTTCATTCTGCAGTTTGCTGCATGTTGCAGCTCCAGCAAAACACCTGCAAAATTATGGATGAATTTGTCGATATTTGCACCGGAGAAAAAAGAAAGACCGAGGATTGGAATGAAAAGAGGGATGCAATTATTACAAGGTATAACGGGCTCCAGGAAGTTCTTTGAAATGGTGTGAAACCTCCATATGTCAATGACTGTGTGGGGAACTTTCCTTCTCTTGCAAACCAAATCACTTGCATCACTGATGGCCTGCCTCACTACCCTGCGATAATTGTCGGATTCTCATTAACAGTTTGTGAAATCAAAGCACCAAACTGATGATTGGTTTGGTCCCAAATTTCATGATATCAATTGAATTCCAACTTGCAAACCATAGTTCAGTATATGCAGTTTGGAGACGCATGTCACCATAGTTTTGCATTATTCAAACGTAAAACACTCCAAAACCAAAATATACTTCATCTTTCCACGAAGGTGACTTTAATAATTGGAATGCATTACATAATCATGTTGGGCATGAAAGCTATTTTTGGACTTACTGGTTATCCAGCACAGTAGGCACGTCAATTATGCATTTCCTTTTGCAGGGTCTTTGAATATTCTCCTTCTTAGCAGGAGTAGGAAGGACAAAAGACTCTTGGGTAGCATCATCTACATTAGTAAACACTGACATCCAAAAGAAATAAGCTCACACTTGATACTAAAAAGCAGAAACAATAATGAACATAACCAAAGCTTTATAAAGCAGTATGCACCTTTACCACCTTGAACTTCTGAATCGGGAGCCTTCTCTGCAACAGAAGGCACCTCCTTGTCTTCCGGCAAAACATGGTCAAGCTTTTCCACGGTCTTTTCTAGGACACAGGGCTCCTTTTCTGGTAAAACTTGGTCAACCTTTTCCGCCGTCTTTTCTAGGACACAAGGCTCATCTTCTCGTAAAATTTTGTCAACCTTTTCCACGGTCTTTTCTAGGACACAGGGCTCCTCTTCTGGTAAAACTTGGTCAACTTTTTCCGCTGTCTTTTCTAGGACACAAGGCTCCTCTTCTGGTAAAACTTGGTCAACCGTTTCCACTGCTGCCTTCTCTTTAGCAATCCCGTCTCTTTCATCGGTATTTTGCAGCTCATAGTCGTTCATAAGACTAAGAAGCTCAATATCTGCTTCGCATATCATGTCAATGTCCATGGAGTCTTCTTGGGGAAACCTCAACTCACGAAGTTTTTCCTTGCTCGTTTGAAATGCTTTCATCTCGTCCAGAGATCTTAACTCCATTTCCTCTCCCATATGGTGAGGCGATAAAACTCTGAAACACCATGGGTTAAGTTAGATTCCAGGCTTAAATGAATTTCGACATTGGAAACTGAAATTAGACCGCAGGTTGCCTACTTGCCAGGAGGAGTACAGGTTGCGGTAGAAGCTTCGCAATCAGCAGAGAGCTTGTGAGGTGTTTGTGTAGAAGAAGAAGTTTCTAGCTGCTGAGTAGCTAAAGTTGAGATTTGATCACCACGGCTTTCCTCCTTGCCAAGTACTAGTTTTTCCTGCAAAATTGCTAGACAGTAGTGAGTACTTGTTTTAAACAAAACTTGACACTCGAATTTGATCTATTTAGCCAAGAACAATAGGTCCGCCAGGTGATAGAGAACTCGCTCAAGTGAAGAATTCAGCAACCCCGCGTTGGATCCAAGAACAGATTAGCATCCCTGTGCGTAATCGATAAGAATCCATAATATTCAATAATCAATGTCGTGTATCTCATAAAGGCTAGCAAAGCCCTTATTTTTAAACAACCTTCCTAATAATTCGGCAATTATCATAATATTCCTAATCAAATTAATAAAACTATAGTATTCTAATTATAGTACGAAACTATGAAGAAATTATAAGATATACTAATATTATTATTCCAAATATATTAATACGCATTTCCATCACCAAGTGAGTTTTCGGCCATCAAACATAACAAGTTCAGCAAACAAAACATAAGGGGCCCCACAAAAAGATAAAAAAAAACAGAAGAGAAAGCATGTAAAAGGATTAAGGTACCTTGTCCAAAGAGAATTGTGCAAAGATACCACTCCTAGCATCTGATTCACAGCAATTCAGTATATATATGATCAGAACCATATGCAAGTACGGTGCGAGATAGATGTCTATAGGATTCCAAGGATAAGAATACCTTGACGCTCTTCATTTTGTGCAACA
This sequence comes from Portulaca oleracea, assembly GCA_029582165.1. Classification (NCBI taxonomy): domain Eukaryota; kingdom Viridiplantae; phylum Streptophyta; class Magnoliopsida; order Caryophyllales; family Portulacaceae; genus Portulaca; species Portulaca oleracea. Next base: position 5,487,996 of record CM055883.1, on the reverse strand, counting down.
TCATCTCTGCATTGGTAAAATAAATAAGTAAATAAATAAATAAATATCATGTTTTGCGGAAAGGATGAATACAGTTAGAAAACCCAGAGCTTTGAAACTGTTCTTACTCATCTGGGACATCGGCGACCTCAAGTTGGAATGAATCAAGTTCATATCTCTTAGGCAGGATGATGGAATAAGACGGGCGGACGAAGTTTTTAAAGGGAACCACTTTTTTTCCAACAGAGAATTTATTAATATTACATACAGCTTCATGACAATCTTGGAATAAATATTCAACTTTCCTTGAATAGACCCGCACCACACCTAGAAGTAGATAGGCCAATACTCTGTATGTAACACAAGGCAACCCTTCGAGAAGAATGGTATCTATTATAGCCAAAGGAAACCGAAAAGATTAGGCAACATAGATAGTATAATTCCCATCAACAAGATCAATGAACAGCTACACAATTCATTAAGCACTGAATTCAGAATCTTTTACTTCACGACAAAGCAAGAAGTTAGAAGATGTGTATATCAAGAAACCAAAATGGTATATATAATTTATTAAGCACTGAATTCAGAATTGTGCTAAAAGTTTCAATTCTCATCTACAAAATTCAAGGCTCAATACAGACAGGCTTTAGAATTCATGCAAAGTAAAATTCAGAACTCATTTACCAATTTCCAGGCACATCCAAAATATCAAGGGCTCCTTTAAGAATATCCAGCCTTAACATACAAAGCTAAAAGAACCTGGAGGTGCACTGAAGTTTCAGAATTTTACTGAGAATTACACAGGTCCCCGGCAAAGTTGGGGAAAAGGTTAAGGGACCTACTACATTCATCCCAACGATTGAACCACATAACTACATTCATCCCAACAATTGAACCACGTAACTACATAAAATGATAACAAAAATATGCAACTAACAACAGACTATCTTTGGTCAATCAATTGCAACTTGTAACAGCCACCAGCACTATAATCCCTTGACATCAAACATATACCTTTGATCAAGCAACCTAAGGAGCACAGAGCAATGGCATGGGAAGTTACAATCATGAGAAAATGAGCTCAGAAAAAGCAAATTGTCAAAGGTAAGTGCTGAATTATAGCTTCTAGTAGCCTAGTTTCCAAATCCAAAACCCTAAAAATCCAGCTGCAACACCCCCCCACCCCCCCCCCCCCCCCACACACACACACAGCGCAACCCACCCCACCCGGGTGGGTTCCAATGTAACAATATTACCTCTATCCTCCAAATTAAAGGGATTCATGCTAAGATTATATTATTAAGAAATACCTTACGATGCTTTACCCTAATTTACAACCTTGTACTGTTGGATCAAAAAGCACCACTTCCAGTTTCCAACAAACCATGAAAATCAATGAAATGGCAAGCAATTAGAACCAAGAACAGAAAACTAAAACAATCCAAATGAGATTTTGTTTTCGACATTGTTTACAACCACAATTAAGAACTAATTTCACATAATGTGTGAATCTCAACACACCCAAATGACCAAAATGTCAAAACCCCAATAATGATCCTGAACTTACACCTCAAACTTCCAGAAATTACAATGTCGAGCAATCACAACTACCAAAACCCAGAAAAACAAAAGATCAATCAACCCCACTAAAGCGAAATTCCAACCCAAAATAAGCTGACTCCTCAACAAACACACAACATTTACCAAGAACACACAAAACCTAGATGGAAAAACAGCAGGAAAATCTCAAATTGGCACAGAAATTGAAGCTAAAACCAACACCCAAATGTCCAAAATGCCAAAACCCCAATAATGATCCTCAACTTACTCTTCAAACTTCCAGAAATTACAATGTCGAGCAATCACAACTACCAAAACCCAGAAAAACAAAAGATCAATCAACCCCACAAAAGGGAAAATCCACCCAAAATAAGCTGATTCCTCAACAAACACACAACCTTTACCAAGAACCCCACAAAACCCAGATGGAGAAACACCATGAAAATCTCAAAATTGACACAGAAATTGAAGCTGAAAATCAAATGAAAGAGAGTGAGAACGAACCAACAGAAGTAGGGATATGAGTGTCGGTAACTTGGCGTTTTCTGAGGCGTTTTAAGCAGCAGGCAGCAACCCAGATAGCAGCCAAAGTACCCTTTTTCGAAAGAAGGCATTGAGAGTAGAACAATGCTGTTCTATCCTCGCTTCTTCTCTCTGCTTGTGTATGTTTAGTAGCCTCCATGTCCACGAAATCTGGGGGTAAACGACGTTTACTTGTTGTCATCGCAAGGATGAAGAAACGGTCAAATGGGGTACAACAGAAGCTATGGCCTCTATGTATGTCTGGGGTTTTGGAACCCCTCTTTTTTTGTTGGGTTTGAAATTTGAAAATGATGTAAGGGCAGATTTTCTTCTGGTTATGCACAGGTCTAGGTACTATGTTTTGTTTGCCTATTGTTGCCTCATGATTTCTACGTGGCTATTTATGAATTTAATCTTTATTTTATTTTATTTTATTTTTTTAGTTAAGATCTATAAGTCCATAAATTTATTTGATTTTTGCTTTGAATTTGGAAAATTTTAAATTAAAAAAAAATCGAGTTGAGTCGAGTTGAGCTCAAACTCGAGATATATAAACTGAGTTGAGCCTGATCCTTGGCTTTGAAGCTTAGCGAGCTTCGAGTTGAGCTTTTCCAAATCGAGTCAAGCCAGGGCTTAAGTTGAAACAATTTTGTAGATCATCTTTCAAAGATTTTGGATTATTATTAGGGTAGATTTCAAATCTTGCGTGCAAGATTTTCTTGATCATGGTAAGTTGCTAAGAGAGTAGATTTACATTGCTGTATTTTAAGGTTGATAAATGGGAAATTGGAATCTAATAAACCAACCTTTGAACGTCCTTTGAAATAACGAACCAACCTTGCAAGCTAATTTACAACGAACCAACCTTAACATGTTATTTTTTCTAACGAACCTCCGGCGAGTCCTACAGGCCGGAAAGCTGACGTGGCGGTGTTTTAACCAAAAAAAAAATGAAATTTCTATTTTTGCTGAGTTGGATTAAATAAATCAACTTTTTCTTTTTTTAAAAAAAATCCACCTCAATCCCCATTTTTAATTCTCTCTCTCCTCTCTCTCTCTCTCTCTCTCTCTCTCTCTCATTCTCTCTCTCTCTCTCTCTCCTCTCTCTTTCTCTCTCTCATTCTCTCTCTCTCTCCTCTCTCTCTCTCTCTATCACCCCACCCCTCTCACCACACACCACCCTCACCACCTCTCTCTCTCTCTCGACCAAACTGCTCAACTTGGCCACCTTCTTGACAAACGCCCAGACCGGAGCCCGGACGGCATGGGAGGAGACGCATTGGTTTGAGGATGGCGTCAGAGCAGACGGCACGAGCACTTCCCGCCGGAGAGCGGGGTTGTGGTGTCGGGCCTCGTAGAAGAAGAGGAGGAGGAGGACAGTCAGGTCGCGGAGGCGACAGGCGGGCGGTGAGGAGGAGAAGAAGGGGGTAGGTGGAGGAGGGACTTTTGAGAGAGTGGGAGGGAGTAGAGGTGGTCAAGAGTGTGGCTGAACAGGGTTGGGGAGGACAGCAGGGATACCAGCTGGCAACGATGGTGGAAGAAAGTTGCAGAAAGGGATTCACCAAGTTGAAGGACGACGCCAGCTCCGATGATGATGATGATGATGGTGATGGTGGTGGTGGTGGTGGTGGTGGTGATGATGATGATGATGATGATGGAGGATGGTGGTGATGACGATGATGGTGATGGTGATGGTGATGGTGGTGGTGGCGGCGGCGGCGGCGGTGGTGAGGGTGGGGGTTGGGGGGCTAGGGTGATAGAGAGAGAGGAGAGAGAGAAAGAAAAATGGGGATTGAGGTGGATTTAAAAAAAAAAATTGATTTATTTAATCCAACTCAGCAAAAATAAAAATTTCATTTTTTTTTTGGCTAAAACATCGCCACGTCAGCTTTCCGGCCTGTGGGACTCGCCGGAGGTTCGTTAGAAAAATTAACATGTTAAGGTGGGTTCGTTGTAAATTAGCTTGCAAGGTTGGTTCGTTATTTCAAAGCACCCTCAAAGGTTGGTTTATTAGATTCCAATTTCCCTTGATAAATTATGGTTTATGACACATCTATTTTGGATAAGTTTATGTTCAAGAATGTATAATTATATCTGAAATTTTAGTTGCTAGATTATGATCAACTTTAGATTCTATCATTTCATCGTTTGAGTGTGTACTTATTTAAGAACGTCTACAATAAATCGAAAATTAGTTTGGCTGGGTTATGTGGTAGATTTGCGATCAAGAAAGATAGAGTAGCTTCAAGGAAGCAAAAGCAACGATGAGCAGATCCGCCAAGCAGCCCACAAATTAAGCAAATTAATGAGGAGATCAATTGAAGAGTTGTGTCTTTCTCTGATCTATTTTTCCTCTCTCCTCATGCTTTTCTCTCTTTCTCTTCTCTTTTCTCCCTGTTCTCTTCTTGGTTCTCATTGCTTCCATAAGTTTTTCTAAGCCACATCACTATTTGAACAAAAATTTAGCTTGTCCACGTTGATACTTTAAGGGCATTTGTATTATAATGGGAAAAAAGGAGTATTCTGAAATATAGTTGGAGTATCATATAATCTCTCACATCACAACGGAGAAAAAAAAAACTGAAGTAATCATCATTTTCTTTCTATCTCTTCCATCTCCTCCTCGACTTTGTCCTACACCAAAAATGGAATAAGCGTGTCATGTGACAACCCCTCTTAATAAATTGGTTGCGCACGACAATATATCATCACTTTTTAATCAATGTTAGTTACTAGTATTTTGCATGAAATTTTTAAACATTATCATGTATTAAATTAAAGTGAAGGGATCTTTTATTCCTTATTCATTCCTTGCGCGGATATTTCAAGTTATTCTCTCTTATCAAAAGTTAACAAACCTAAGTTGGAGTTAGGACTCTTAAGGTCAAGGGAGATTGTCTTTAACTTATTTAGAAGCTCAAGACAAATTTCAATGATTACAATGCTATGGGATGATAAGCGATGAAGTTCATAAACTCTCTAGTTGTTTCAATATATTTCTTGGAGTCCTGTTCTTCGACTAGGATGTTGGAGGAAAGGGAAGTTTGGTATAGAAACCAATAGTTAACTCACTTTGGATATAGCTAAGAGTCGTGGATAAACTCATTTTCCTTAAGAATTATTTACTGTACCGTAAATATTCAAAGTAGTAAAACTTAGCACTTAACACACTCAAGAAACTTATTTCTCACTTGACACACTCAACTATAGTTATAGTATAGACAAAAATGATAAGATGTGATTAGATGATGATATTCTTAAATGGCTATATGATGACTCCTATTTATAAGAGACATCTTACACCCCTTAAACCTTGATTAAATGACTTAATTAAGGTCTCAATTAACCACATGAGATTATGCCATTATAGATGTTGGGGTCAATATTTTGATGTTAATTCGAGGTTACGCCTTAATGATTTGGATTATATAGCCGTTAGAGCATTAAAGAAGCAACTAAACCTTGCCACGAAACGTGGCAAGGACACCATGGTCCGTGGTGCCCACACCACGACCCATGGTGAGCTATGTGATCTTTGCCTTGCTCTATGGTTGCCGGCATGACCCGTGCCAGCCTCAACTTGGTCCGTGTTGATCATAAACTTGTGTTTAACTTATATATGATCCTTAGTTTTGTATCACATGATTTCTCATGTTATATAATCCACTTATATACTCTTGAAATAATGCCAACAAAGGAAACTATGTAGTTCACTTTCTTCTGCGTCAAGGTGAGAACAAAACTCGCACTGAAGACGAGCTGAGGAAGAAAACTTACACTAGAGGTGAGAAGAAAACTCACACGGAAGGTGAGAAACCAAATCAACTACCAAACTCTCACGTAATGGAGAGAATTTATTGAAATAATTAGCAATGCTTCCATCATCAAACTAATCAATCATTGAAACAGGGCTGTTCATCGGTTTAAAAGCGAACCGAATAAGAGGTAAAGCCCAAACCGAAAACCGAATAAAACCGGTTCGGTTCTCGATTTATTCCGTTCAAAATCGAATAATGCACACATCTTTATAGGTTTTTCACCGGAACACAATCAAACCGAACTAAACCGAATAAGGCATAAAGACCAAACCAAAAACCGAATAAAAATCGGTTCATTTTGGACCGATTTGATTCGGTTCGGTTCTCAGTTCAAAATCGAATATTGCACGCCCCTCCATTGAAAGGTGGTAGGTAAAACTAAGAAAATAGGGGCTTACCACCAACAATTATGACTAATAGCATCCCCTGACAAAAATTAAAATGCCCAAAAAGGGTTTTTTTGCGAGAAAGGAAGAGAGAAAGGGTTAAGGGTTCTACATTTTCTTCCTCCTTTTAGTCTTAGATATACTGTCGAAGCTGATAAACTGAAAATTACTCTGTTCCTCTTGCATTTCATCTCATTTCTCACGTGAAATCGACCCTGAAATCCCTCCCTAAACAAACCCAATCTCAATCTCAACTTCCATGAGACGAACTCAATTCCACTCCTTCATCAACAAAAAATGGCGGACTCCAATTCTAGGGTTCTCCATTTTCTTCCTCCTCTTGATCTTCTCATTTGCCCTACTCCAATCAAGATCATCAACCTCCTCCTATTCGAACCAAATCTCAATTTTAAGCAAAACCACCAAATTAGAGCTTCCAAAACTCCCCAGATTCGCATACTTGATTTCTGGAACAAAAGGCGAAGCCTCTCAAATCAAGCGATTGTTCCAAGCTGTGTATCATCCGAGAAACTACTACATTCTCCACCTCGATCTCGAAGCTTCCATTGAAGAACGATTGGATCTCGCGAAGTTCGCCAAGTCGTCAATGGCGGTGCAGCGATTCAAGAATGTGATGGTGATCAGAAAAGCAGATTTGATCACTCAAAAAGGTCCTACTGCTGTCACTGCTACACTCCACGCAGCTGCGATTTTGCTGAAGCAATGTCAGAATCACTGGGATTGGTTTGTTAATCTCAACGCTTATGATTATCCATTGATTTCGCAAGATGATCTTCTGCATATCTTCTCGTATTTGCCCAAGGATTTGAACTTCCTTGATCACACAAGTGAGCTTGGTTGGAAGGAGCAACAAAGGGCAAGGCCCATTATCATCGATCCCGGTTTGTATCATTCTAAGAAATCTGGTGTTTTCTGGGCTAAGGAAAAGAGATCTTTGCCTGCTTCTTTCAAATTGTTTACTGGGTCTGAATGGGTAGTTCTGACTAATTCTTTCATTGATTTTTGCATCTGTGGTTTTGATAATCTTCCTCGGACGTTACTCATGTATTATGCTAATTATTTTGCTTCTTCTGAAGGCTACTTTCACACTGTTGTTTGTAACCATAAGAACTACCAGAATACAACAGTAAATCATGACTTGCATTTTGTTAAGTGGGATAATCAGTTCCAGCGGCCTATCAATTTGACAATGGAGCATTTTCATGAGATGGTTAGGAGTGGTGCTCCTTTTGCTCATAGATTTTCAGCAAATGATCCAGTTCTCGAGAAAATTGACCGGGTTTTGTTGGGGAGAATGGATGACCATTTTGTTCCTGGGGGGTGGTGTGTTGGGAATACTGTCCTTGGGAAAGATTCATGTGAAAGTTTTGGGAGCCCGGATTCGGTTAAGCCGAGTATGAATAGCAAAAGGCTTGAGAAACTTATGCTGCAGCTGCTTGATCCTGAAAACTTTAGATCTAAACAGTGTAGGTGATTTTGGTTCTGTGGGTGTATATGTATGGATGGTTTTTCGCTCCTCCATGTTCGGCATTGCTTAAGTTGTTTGGATTTTTGAGTTTCAAGGCCGTCCCTTGCATTTCGAGTGACCTCATAAGTAAAGAAAGATTGCTCTTTTCGAGATCTTTACAGAGGTTTCGTAAGGCAGCAAAGCAGTGTGGAGCTCAAGCATTTTAGGATACCCTGCTGTGATTTGTTCAAGTGGCCTTTATTGCTCCTTGGGTCGAAAATTCATTGCTTCGCTAACTGATAAAGCATTATGATCTGCCAGGCGTGCACTCAGGTTCGAAATTATCACAACTTAATCATGCACGTATTGGTTCAATCATTTTAACCTTGTATTTGTGGTTGTTGCTGAAACAATTTAGCAAGTGGGTGCCCTAGTTCCACTGTTGAATTGGTCTTTTTGTGTTGAGTGAAAGTGTAAAACTTGATTTATTTTAGCTTGAACTAAAGAAAATTTTGAAACAGTATCTTCTGCAAGCTTGATATTTTGCTGTTGATGTAGTTGAGATTGTGCTAATTAAACATTAACAAAAGTCTCAAAGGTTGTCTATCATGCCTACCTTATTTCACATGTGTATCATTATTAGATTTCACCTTGTTATCATGTTGAGACCTGAGCGAGCGTTACCAACATATTGAACAGTTAGCGAGAATCTGATGGAAAATGATGTTCACTATGGCACTGTAGTTTTTGTACTCTGTTGTGTACTTGTGTTGAGTGTTTTCACTGTTCAGTATTTGCACACATTCAACAACACTCAGTGTGTGGTTCCACAAGGACCACAACAGTTGGGAGACGGGAGGTATAGAGCCTAAGACCTAGTTCAATCTATCAAGTTCTAAGGCTTTGGTATGCACGGTTCTGGGTTTTGGATTATACTTAGAAGTACCCATTGAAATTGAGGGTTGAAGATTTTGAATATCAAACACTTCTACTTTCGATCTTCGCAGACATACACATTATTTGGTGCTGTGGGATAAAAGAAAGCTTTCTCCTGAAGTCTGAATAGCTAGGGAAGGAGTGGAGGAGTGTGGAAACGAGAAAATACAAAAGTGGGAATGAGTGGAAAAGGGTGAGAAGGTGTGGGAAGTCCGGAAGTAGTTGGGAAGGTAAATTTACCTCCCAAAAGAACAGGTTGTGCAGCAATTATCACTGGGTGTTATTGGTCAGTAACTAAGTACCTTAGAGGATATCCAGGGTTAGTCCTCTGACTCCTCTCTTTTCACTGGAAGATGTTACGACAAACTAATATGAAGAATTCGATTGCACATTAACTCGCGGTAGCTTATCTATATTCTCGTTTGTCAATATATAAGAACTAGGCGAGAAGGATGTGAAAGCTTATGCACTAGTAGTTTACAAGTGAACCCTCTGTGCCGAGCGCAGTGTAACCTTCAAAGAAACACATTATGGAATCTGAATTTGTAATATGGTGGTTTTTATTGTCATTGCAAAATGAACCTCTGTTGTACTCAAAAATAAAACTGCGAACGATCTTCTGGGGAACCCCAAAAAGGAACCCGTAGTATTGAGGAATACTTACTGTTCGATTTTAACATCTCTGGTTACCTCCCTGGAAAGTGTAAATGAGATATTTACAGTTTCTTATCCAGAGCCATGTTGGAATACTCTTAACTGAGATCAGTTCATTGTATTTCTTACCTTCTTTTTTAGAAGTACTTACAATTTCATCTGATTAAATCCTGTTTCTTTGATTTAGTATCTCATTCTGGAATAAGTTGAATATCTGGTAAACTCTAAAAATGATTGAAATCCACTCTTTATTAAAAGCATTGGTGGACAGGAAAGGAGCATCTGTCTTTTTTTCATACCATATTTTCTGCAAATTATACAATGTATGTTCCAAACCAAACAAGTTCATAGCCCTCACACAGACATCTGCACACACATAGGATGCCTTTAGGTTTGCCACATTCAACGTTATGACGCTAATTTAGCAAAAAGAGGTCATTTTAATCAGGCTTAGGTAATTTGAGTTGGATAATTAGATATGAACCAATTCTGTATCTGCAACATTTATGCTGAACTGCAGGTTCCTCAGAGAAGACTTGTCAGAAACAGAGGAAAAGCAATCGAAGGAGATGCCGAAGAATGACCCTCAATGCTTCCTTTATACACCATGACTTCCATGATCACTGTCATTGCCATGACGAGCTCGTGAAGGTCTCATTTTCCATGGGCATGGTATGATGATGAATTACACTCGAGCAGGATGTTCTGTTGTTTTGAGAATCATCCATCTTTACCAACAGTCATTCGGACTTGTTCCTCTGTGTATTGGATTGATATTTGAACAAATCTGTGTGTATTGTTGGATCCAAGAGCATGATAGCTGTATTATTTGTAGACTTATGTAGCACAGAAGACATTGAGTTTAAGACTATATACTGTGATTTGTGAAGAATGGGGAGATGCCATGGTAAAACTTTGCCCTGGAAAAGCCACTGTTCTGGGAGTTGGAGGTTTTTATTTTATTGGTTATTATCTAATAATTGATATGTCTGAAAAATGCTTGTTATTATGGTAAAGTTAAACTTTTTATGTAACATCTTTGAGAGAGGCTAAACTATTGTATTAAAGTAGATTTCTACGTCTTCATTGGCTTAGACTAAGCTATTATGGGATCGCCTAAGAATTAAGAAGTTGCTTCAATATTTTCACCCACATAATAATCCAAGTGGCAATGAAATGAATATATACACCATAATGATTAAAAAAATTGGTATACATATAGACCTGTCAATTCGGTCAGACGGCAGTTTACAGATCAGATGTATATCAGTTTCAGGTAAATAAAGATTTTTGGGTTAGAGTAAATATGAGCAGTGTATTTTAGTTTTTGGTCAATCCAACGGATTATGGTTGCAACATTTTTTCGTTTTTCTTTTAAAAATAGTTTCTAAATACTATTTTTTGTACAATATACATAATAAAATACGATTATCTTCTACTAAGGAGATATTATTGTAAATAATTCAACTTAAATTAGAAAAGTAACAAACGAATGAGCTACGCTTATAATTTAATAGTCGTAAATTCCAGCGAGAAGTCATAAATTCTAATCGAGTTGGACTTAAAAAATAAATTTTTCAGGTCAAAGGTTGACCGACTAAATTGTGGGTTTTGGGGGTTTAGTTTATTTCTTATTCGGGTCGAGAAAATCGTGTTCAAAGTCCAGAATTTTCGACTGGTTCAAGTCGGATTATCAGGTCGAGTCAACGATATGAAAGGTCTATAATAATAATAATAATAATCATAATAATAGCCTCTAAAACTTAGGTCTGAAATTAGGATTTTTACATGTGACTTACGATTAGTTTGGAGTCAGATTTTAGTTTATATTAATATCACTAATTCTATTTAGGTAGACATAATTTCCTGTAACTATCATATTAAAGCAAGAAAGCTTTAACACCAACAAAGGGTCCATAGCTCAGTGGTAGAGCATTTGACTGCAGATCAAGAGGTCACAGGTTCGAATCCGGTTGGGCCCTTCATTTGCTGTTCTAATTTTTTCCCTTTTCAGTTTTTCTGTTTGCTGTTTTATCTTCAAATATTTTTTTCCCACTTTCAGATTAATTTTTGAGGTGCACACAATGCTTATTATTGTCTTCTTTTTTTTTTTGAGGCACAGAATGCTTAGTGTTGATTTGCTCTAGTGCGTGAAATCTGATCTAAGACAGTCACTCCTATTTAGTTACAAAAAATTACTCGGAGGTACCACAATATTTGGGAAACTATTTTTCGGTACCCCAACTTTTCAAAACTCATTTGAGGTACCCTTACTTTTTTGGGTTAGTAATTATTTGGTGTTTTTTCGGCCATCAATTTATTAAGTGACCGAAATACCCCTATTCTTCTTCTTTAAAAGTATTTCTTAAAAAATGGAAGATAAGGGTATTTCGGTCACTTAACCAAATTGATGATCGAAAATGCACCTAATAATTTCTAATACTAAAAGTAAGGATACCTCATAATGAGTTTTGAAAAATTGGGGTACCTGAAAAACATTTCACCAAAAGTTAGGGTACTTCCGAGTAATTTTTTGAGTTAGTTAAATTCAGAAAGGACTAAGGAAACTAGAAATTTATAAAATTTACCACTTTTTCAAATTGAAAATATACCACTTCAAATCTTCAATAGACTGATGCTTATAGATTGATGAACTATCTTCAATGGAAGTCATAGCCCATGTATAGGAATCAAATGTTTTGTCTATTAGTTTCATGACCATTAATTATCAGTAATCTTTTCTTTTTTCAATCATTAATTTCCAGTAGTAGTGTTGTACATTTTAAGCCAACAAAAGGGATGTTTGTGTGTGCCAAGATAAGGCTATGGATTTTCTTAAAACCCAATCTCATTGCTTATCACTCAAATAAGCAAGTTACTGTTTCTAAGTCCCAGAAATTGAGCTGAGTATAGCATTATTATCAATAGTGTTGCACAAATTATTTATATCTTCAGCTTGTTATTGAATCATGAAATTACTCTTATGGTGTGACAATGCCATCTACCTAACTCAAAAGTTCACTTATGATAAATGGAAGTGTCTTGCTTCTTAGAATTTTAGAGTTTCTTATGTGTAAATTGTAATAGGCTTGAGTTAGAAACTTAGGTCATGTTCTTTTCTGCGGTTGGCAAACTGCGGTGCCACAACATGCCGCAGTTTGCCACAACCCACCACAAAATATCATTCTACCACAATTTACATTTTCCAATTACTTTTTCACAATTACTAATACAATATATATATATATATATATATATATATATATATATATATTTCAACTCACTTTTTCACGATTACCAATACAATATTTATCATCCAAAAACAATACAATATTTCAACTCACTTTTTCCAATTACTACCTCCGTCTCATATTGTTTGTCCATCCAACTATATTTAAAAGTCCAATGGTCATGGGAAATGAGGTGAAAAATGTGTAATGTACTATAATTGCCTTACTTTTCTAATATGAAGAAAAATAAAAAAGAAACAAAAAAATATTTATTGGAATTACAATCATTGGAATTATAAAATAGACAAACATTTTGGGACAAGGAAGTTAGGTAGATGGACAAACAATTTGGGACGGAGGTAGTACTTTTTCACAATTACCAATACAATATATATATATATATATATATATATATATATATATATATATATATATATACAAAAAACCCACCACAACATACCAATAATCCGTCACAATTATACCACAACCCGCCACAATTTCACCACATCATATCGCGTCATACCGTAGCATATCGGATAAAAGAACAGGGCTTTAATCTATTATTTTCTTTTGGAAAACTTGTTTTGGATTTTAAAATTGATTGTAATTTGTAAGCGTACTTTCAGTTCATATGGAAGTGTCCTTAACTTTATGAAAGGCTGATGTTTTGGTGTTTTTTAATACTAGATTAGATTACTGATCGAAAAGGATCACACAGAAATCAGAATACAAATCTTATCCAACTGAACTGAATCACTACAAATCTAGGCAATAAAGGAGCACATGGGACAAGGTATCATTAACCTTATCAACTGTATATTTTACAGCTTCATTGGATTGGATTGGATTGGAGAAGAAACGGAACAAAACAAACAAAGAGACGAGAAAGTGAGTGAGAACGACCTTTTTAGTTTCAGATAATTTTGTTCATACTAATATCTTATATGATTAGTTGGCTACAGTCCGAAAATTGCCAAAAAGATATTAATCTTGTACAAGCATGAGAAATGCATTTTTAGCAACAAATATTCTTGAAATTTGGATACAAATAGTATTATTATAATTAGGAGTGAGGTATGTTCATCGGTAATGACTGAAAATATAAGGTACACCGTGTGAGAAATAGGTAGAGTCAAGGATAATATTTAATCATTTAGGGTCTGTTTGGATCTAGGAAAATAGGATGGAAAAAAAATCTCATGGAAAAAAAATTAGGAGGAAAAAATTTTGGGGGTAAAGTAAATTTCTTTCTCTTGTTTGGTTCAAGTAAAATTTTGAAGGAAAAATTGATTTTCTATTCAACTTTTTTTTCCTTGTTTGGATTAAAGAAAAATGTATAGAAAAAAAAAATTTGCATGAAAATTTTAAATGTCAAGCTTCATTTTTCTAGATTATATGATGTGATTTGGAGAGAGAGAGAGAGAGAGAGAGAGAGAGAGAGAGACAAAGAGCGAGAAGAAACTTAGAGAAAGAGAAGAGAGAGAGAGAGAGAGTTACAGAGTTAGAGAGAGACAAAGTTATAGAGAGAAAGAGAAGAGACTTAGAGAGAGAGAGAGAGAGAGAGAGAGAGAAAGAGTTAGAGAGAGAGAGAGAGAGAGAGATGATGGAGAGAAAGGTTGGCTTTGATCCAAAAATTTTCTCCCAACTTTCCTTTCATTTTTGAAGGGAAATTTTTTTGTTCTTTGTAATCCCAAATTTTTCATGCAATTTTCCAACTTTTTTTTTTCCATTCCCTTTTCTTCAATCCAAACAAAGGAAAGATTTTCATTTTCCAAAATAATTTTTTTCCATGTTGTTTTCCTAAGTCCAAACGGACTCTTAGGATGTGTTTGGTTCTTTCTCAGGAAAATGTGAAAAATAGGAAAATGTGTAGTTTACATTTAAAGATATGAGAAAGTTTGCGTGAAAATTTATTTAAAATATACAAAATAACTTTATGTATAAAATTTATAAAGTAGTTTCATTGGCAATATGGAAAAATAAACCATACTCCGTAATAGTTTACTTTTCCATAGGAAAAAAGCTTTTCCAACACCCCATCGAAAAACGTTTCCCATCAATCATGGGAAATTGGGTCCCATTTAGGCCATGTTCTTTTCTGCGGTATTTTGCGGTATGGTGTGGTGAGGTGTGGTGGAATTGTGGTGGATGTGGTGGAATTGTGGTAGGTTATTGGTATGTGAGGTAGGTGGGGAGAGAATGTAAAAAGTAGAAGAGAAAAGTAATGAGAGAGAAAAGTAATGATTTGTAGTAAAGTATGGTGAGTTTGCCAACTGCAGAAAAGAGCAGGGCCTTATAAACTTCTTCATCCTCATTTTACAATCAAACATAGAAAAGTTTAATCAACTTGAAAAAGTTGATAAACTTTCTCATACAAACACAAATAGTAAAAGGAAAAAGATAAAACAAAATATTTTTTTTCTCTAATCTCTCTATCTCTCTCTCTCTCTCTCTCTCTCTCTCTCTCTCTCTCTCTCTTCTCCATGTTCCCACTATTGTTTCAGGACAACCCGAAATTCCATTTAGGGATGTCCAAAAGCGGTTAACCGCTATTACGGTTAACTGCTTTTGCGGTTTTAAGCTTTTCCAAATCTAAACCGTAACCGCCTAAAGCGGTTGACCGCTTTTGAAAATGAAAAACCTAAACCTAAACCTAATTAACTGCATTGACAATGTAGTTAACCGCGGTTTGCTCCAATTTCCGGTTTTTTTTAGGTTAGGGTTTAGGTTTTTTTGGGTTTTTCTTAAAAGTTATATATAATCGGTTAACCCCGGTTAACCAATTTTCAAAAATTCAAAACCGAAATCTAAACCGTATATATATACCGGTTTGGTTAATCGAAACCATAAAAATATAAAACGCCCGTTTCGGTTTGCGGTTTTGGTTAACCATGAACACCCCTAATTCCAATACATGTTAGAACATACAATTTTCTGTTTTTCCTTTTTCTCTCAGTGTTCCAAAATTTTAGAACATCAATGCTTATGGCCTTATACCGCTGAACTCATTCCTACTATAAATTGCTTTTGTTTTTGCTTTTTTTCAATATGACCCCTTTCTCCTCTTATGGTTTTTTTCCCCTCTCTTCTCAAGATTATATAGGTTGATCTTTTAAAATTTAAATTTTCAACTAAATTAGTTATATTAATTTGTGCATTAAGTTTGAAAAGAGTCAATTAAAATGAATGAAGGAATATCTTCTCGCATTTCCATTTTATCTATCACTCTAATTTATACATTTCCATTTTATCTGATGATCTATTAAATAAAAATACTATATTAGATTTGTAACAAGAAGTATTATTAGAAGAATATAATTTGGTTTTATCTTTTTATAAAAGATTATATAAAAATTTATCTGTAAAAGAAAACTGTTAAGAGACAATGAGAAAGTATTTTCCTGCCCCGCGTGGAACTGTCTTTGTTTGGCATCTTTTGGCACTTGGATATTTTTCCCTGTCACTCTCATATATATCAATAATTGGAAAAAGCTCCATAGCTTTCACATTTCACCTGAAACAGAAGCCATGAATGAAAACTGAACACCAAAAGCAAAGCAGAGCCATTTTATACTGATTCCCAAACACGAGTCCAAATTACACAAATCATACAAACCATAAAGACCATAACAAGTCCATATATACATGCTTACAAAACCCAAGACTCTGCCAAACGCGAAACTACTCGACACAGAGACTCACTCAACAAACCATATCTCCACAGGATAAGCCATTCAGACAAAATCACTCCTCGACGCCTGTTGTTGGGAGCACAACCTTGTCTGGAGATGGCCCGTACGCGATCGAGATCAGTTCCGATCGGAGAACTTCATCGATGTCACCATTTGCCGCCACTGCAGAGTTGCTGTGCCCGTTTGACAGCTCGTTGCTGGAGAACTTTGAATTGATGAGATTTTCTGGGAGGGATTGGGATATTGCGATGAGCAATTCCCGGGCCAGATCCAAAGAAACCTCCTTGCTTTGTGGGTTTATATCCATATAATGGCAGTTCCTCTTCCTATAATAATGGAGGAAATGAGGTTGTAAGTTTCACAAGCATAAGAAAGAAAGTTTGAAATTGCGATATGAAATGAGAGAAATAGTATGGCTTGGTTCGAGATCAGAATTCTAATGTGACTATGCAGGGTTGATTTCCTTTTCCTAAAACAAAAGGGGGCGGGTTCCCAAACCCTTCATTCATCTGAGTTGTTCTTTGGTACAACTTGATCTATCTAACAAAAGTAGTCTTTCTCACAATTTTTTCGGATATACAAATAAAGAAGAGGAAAAAGGGAAGTTATAGTTGTTGGGTGCTAGATAAACTAGGTCTTCTACCTAAGAATTTGCCGGTTCGTTCACATTGTCAGGTTGCATTTTGTATGCTTCACATCCCATTCTGATTTCTGACCTTTAACATGAAGATTTACTTCTAGATAGATGGTAAGTGAAGTGACTCAAGTGAGTCTCACATAACACATTTTTTCAGGGAATGAGATAAGCTTAATTTCAGGATGATTAAGGTAGAATGTCAAAACCAATCACGGGTACTGAATAAGACAGCCTAAGCAAAATTCAAGTAGACCATCAAGAGTCGCAATCAACCCATCACTCGAACACACGCGAAATTCAATAATTTAGCCGATCACATCAACTTTGAGCCCACCAAAAAGTTCAAGTGAAAAGGGAATAAAGTTGCCCCTAAAATAATACTTCCAATCCCTATTTGCTCCACCCTTATCATCCCTTGTGAGCTCCAGGACAATGACAATCATCCATGCAGCATTGCAATTAGCCTAAAACTGCCATTTCAGATCTATTGTTAAGAGAAAATGAAGCAGCAAAGATGAGCAAATCTTAGACTCAAGGGATTAAGCAATAATTGTTCTCAATTCCTGATAACCTATTAATTACCACACACATAGTTCCACTGTTTAACACAAATGACAAGTCCAGCTAGCTTCACCGATTCAAACTACCCCTCCCAATGTGAGTCCACATTCACTACCCTTCGGGTCCACCAAACAGATCAATGTCCATTTCGACAATCAAACTACACCAGATAGCCTTTTCCCTTTTCTTTTTTGCGGCCGAACAATTGGGATGCCTAATATTGTGTCCGGATATTCAGTCTAGTCGTCAACATTCTAAGTTTGGATCGATCCTAATTTCGCCGACATAAACAACAAACTCTCATTTCTACATGAACTAAAGTTCATGAAAAGACTGATTCCAACGGATAAACTAGTTCCTCCTTGAATAACAGAAATCCTAGATGATAGACTGATAGATCATGCCTGAAAACTTAATTTCTAATAACTAGTAATCTCAGTTGTCCAACGTAGAGTAGTTGGCCAAACTCAGCTACCCCCACGAGACTAACCTAGCACCTACTTAATTGATTCAGAAGTCGGTGATCAACATCTCTCAAACTAAAACAGCGCTGAAAACCAAATCAACTACAAGTGAATTCACTGAAGAATTCCAAGATATCTTCTCCACCGCTTAGTTTCATTTGGTACGATTACAAACCACAACACAAATCAACCTTAAATCTCAAAACAGTTTTTACGAATTGCATAATCCAATCATCAGTATCTTATCCACAGAGTTCAATGCGACCAGGTCACTCAAACTACTCAACAATTATGCTGTTGACCTCATAAATTCACGCTAAAAACGATAAAACTGCATAACTGAAATCAATACCACATGAACACACAGCAAAAATCAGGTATCCAGAAATCAAACATAGAGATATAGCGAGCTTACAAACAACGCGTTCTTCCAACTCTCAAAAAATCAATTCATAGCTCTCTTACAGCAAACATAGCTTTGATCTAAAGCAAAAAAGGTAAATCTAGCAAGAAATTCAACAGAATTCTTACAAAGAACACCCCAAAATTGAAGACTGGAGATGAAACCAAACAATTGAAAAGAGGGAAAAAGAGAGAGAGTACCTACCTTGGTTGCTTTTTGCGAGTGTGGGGGTCCAAAAAGCTCTTTGCACTTTGAAGGATGAAATGAAGGGGTTTGTATAGGAGAGGACGGGTGGCCATTTGACGATTTTACCCCTGTTGGAATTTTCCAGAATGCCTGTCTTATCTGAGAAATTTCCTTTTTTATTAGGACAGTAGTGTACTTTATTGTTTATCCGAAATTTTTATTTTTTTGATACAGTTTTGGTCTTTTTGGTCAAACTTGCGTGTAAAAAAGTTCATCCTTTCTACATTTAGGATGTATACGCGGAAATGTAGGACCCTAAAATATAGGGTACAATGCTTTAGTTGCTATTACAATTTATTTTCCTTTTTTTTTTTTGAAAGAACCAAGGGCTTCTATTAAACAATTAAATCCAAGTCAATACTTGGTACAATTTGTGGGGGTCATACACCGATCAAACTTATTCTGGACCGATAAATATGAGTAGTTATATTATCTTTACGTTTAATGTGGATCATGTTAGACTATAAAACTATTCCTGGACTTCAACTATCAGCTTAAACTTTTGGTTGAGATGACTCCACAGATCCAAACATAGATTGGACAACTTTTATTGTATAGAAGATATTATCAATAAGTAAGCGTATTTTATTAAGGTATGAGTTAAACTGACAAATCCTTTAGAGGGTTGAGAGACAATCGAAATGTAGATGAACTTTATCCTCCTGTAATATATAAGCAGTTTGAAGGTTGAAGAAAATAATCTTTGTTTCGGCCACTTGAGCAGCCCAAGATGCCTTGATTCTTTTTGCCACTGCCTAGAGAACTTTTTCCATTGAATCTCTACCTACTGCAACAAGTCCCACCCAATCACCTTCCAGTAAAGGAACATTGTTGTTGATTTTTGTTATACTCGAGGTTGGTGATGTCCACTTGGTTGGAGAGATAAGCGGCGTGTTTCTCAATCTCAATTGCTCTGCTTCCCTAACCATATTTATTGCTTCTACAAATTTCACTGCCTTCTGTGTTATACCATCAACAAGCCTGCATATCTCATTGAACACCCAATTGTTCTTATTGAACCATATCAACCATGCCAAGATGGCCTTTCGCTGGAAAATCTCTCTGCTTTAGAATGTTTTTCTACGTTTGAAGGAGTTCACACAGGCTCTAACATCTTGGCATGAATTGTTAGATGTCCACTCTAATTCTGCTCCATGCGCCCTTGATCTCACACTAAAAAATGGCATGACAATGAGTTTCATCATCTTTGTGACATAGAGGGCAATGAGACATCTCAGTCATGTGTTTGTGCTTCAGGTAGACCTTTGTTGGTAAGATGTTTGAGCAAAAGTGCCACTAAGCATGCTTGATTTTAGGTATCAATGGGGCATACCAAAGTGTAGGCGAAAAGGCTTCAAAACCATCAAGATTGTAGGACGATCTAAGCAAATAAGTGGTGCGCACTGTGAATATTCCTCTATTATCGAAGGCTCACATTTGACGATCTTGTGTGGAAGCCGGGGACTAAGGGGAATGTTTAACATAAGTTCTCTATCACGTTTATTAAACATCTGGCTGATTAACTCCTCCTTCCAGGCTACCCTTTCTTCATCAATTAGGTCACTTACCATGTTCACATGGGTATTATGAAGTTGGGTTGAAGTAACCTTCTTCCTTCTTCATCTACAAGCCATGAGTCCTATTAGATATTTATACTTTCCTATTCCCCACACATTAGCACAAACTCTCATTTAGTAAAGATTTGCCACCCGAATCTCGTGCCATGAATAGTTAGGGGCATTTCTAAACGTCACATCTAAAAAGATCGTTTGAGGATAGTATTTTTGCCTTCAACACCCATGCCAAGAGTGAGTTTGGATTTCACAATAAGTGTCATCCCTTCGCTAGAAGGGCCTCATTAAAAACTCTCAAATCTCGAAATCCAACTCAACCTAAGCACTTCAGTTTGTATAGGTCCTTCTAAGCCTTCCAGTGCACCTTTCTTTCTTCATCTTTGCTTCCCCACCAAAACTTTGCACAAAGTCTATGTATTTCATTAATTAGGGTTGAGGGGAATTTGAAGATACTCGATGAGAGAAAATGTAAAATGTAGAGGAGAAATGTGAGAAGAAAGAAAAGTAAGGAGATATATTGATAATAATTATTGTAAAGTGTGGTATGATATGGTAAAGTGATGAAGAATATTAAGTAATATGATGAGTTATGGTACCATAACGCACTGCACTATACTATACAAAAGAACATGACATAAAAATTGTTGTAAGATGAATCTACTTTCTTCGTGTGAAACACCATAGAAATCAATATTGAGTCATTGACTATGCATAAGATAAGGTGGATGGATAGAGGTTAAGTCTAATTCTTTTATGCGGCTGGTTGGTTGCGGTTCCACACCACACCACAACTTTCCATATTCCACGAGAACCCACCACAATCTACCAACCCACTTACAATTATTTACACCACAATATTCCACAATCTACCACAACCTTTCACATTCCACCACCAAATTTTCAAATATCTACCGCATTGTACCGCAACCAACCGTATAAAAAAACGGGGCCTAGTGTGACCATGCACTAGTGGCGAATTACCATAATTGTTGGACCAGAGGGATGGTGTTTTTATTTGACAATGCTATTAGTAATATGAAATACTAAAAAAAAAAAGAAAAAAGAGCTAAGCCAGCATTTTCTAGCTGGTTTGTGCTCATTGATAGTGACCTACACAGAAACACACAAATGATATTTATGGTGTACTTTTTTTGTTTCTTTATGAAGATATTTATCATAGATATTTAGAAGGATATAAATGAGAATAGTTAGTTCAACCAAATTTGTTTCTTCATGGTATGCTAAAGATGACTTGCCTTTCACTTTATACATTGTACACATTAAAGCAAACATATAAAATTTCTTTTCATTCTACTATAAACTAGTTTTTATAATATGTACGAGGCATATATAATTTTTTTTAGTCATTCTACATAATTTAAATTTCAGAAAATATCATTCAAATGATAATTAAAATTAATAAAAAAACAATACAATAATTGTATTTTTTTAAAATAATGTGATGGTGGAAGCATATTAAAATGATAAAATCCATATTACTCACAAATATTCATACTTTATATAATTGTAAAAGTTGGCTTCATTAATTCATATAATTGTAAATTAAGAAACATATTTAAGTATTTATTTACTAAATCAAATACTTGTTAAATTTAAAACATATTTTATCGACTTGAACACCAAGTTTAATATATGTTAGTGATATAGTAGGACAACCTTGAAATTATTTTAAATTATTTTATTTTATTTTTCTTTTTTGGAAGGTGGATGTTTGTTTAAAGAAAAATTGATACAATGATAAGGATAATTTAAAATATCGTTGTCATTATATATATTTTAAGTCAATAACTTTGACTAATTTACCTAAAATTATTTATAGGACTAAATTATGATAAGTAGGAATTTATACTTAGTAATTAATATCATTGAAAAAAGATGTATTATTATTATTATTCATATGTTTTCCTAATACAAATATATTTTAATACTAATTTGAATTATGTGGTTCAAAAAAACATACTAATTAATATAGTACATATACATAGCTCGGAATTTCCTTTGTTTAATTAAAGAAAAAATTAAAATGAATTTGTATTATATTTATATTATATATATATTTAAGAAATGTGTTTGTAACTATTTGCGAAATAAAAAATTATATATTAAAGTTTGATTTTTGTTTATCTATTATTTATCCGCATATGGTATATATTCTATCAGAAAAAATTCATAATAGTTCTACTTTGAAAATTGCTAATAAAATATTTATATTTTATATGTAACGATAATGATACTAAAATGGTGATAGTCAAGTGACAACCACTTTATTTTTCATGTTTTCCACTAAGGTTCAAGTTTTAGTAGGAAAAAAAATTATTCTTATTAATATATATTTTAATTAATGTTAATTATTTAGGTTTGGAAGTAACTTTGAAGCAATCAAACTTCCCAAATTTTACCATTTAGGTATAAATTTCCTTTAAGCGATTTGGTTTTAATACACAAAATGTTATTTCTTTTCGTTTAGTATAAAAAGTACTTTCATTTTCACAGCAATATCTCCTTGATTTTTTTCACTTCCCAAACCTACCTCTCATTTAGTTAACTACCACTTTCCTCTTCAATTTAAAGAAAAATGTTGATGACAAGATCAATATATATATCATCCGACTTTCATTCCTTCACTTTTTAAAAAACCAAGTGAAGAATAATAAGTTACTATCTACGTCCTTATATGAGTGTCAATTTGATTAAGCTTTAATTGTTGATTACTCACAAATCACAATGAGTTATAATATGAAATTAACACCGTTAAAAAGATATTGTACTAAAAATTACAATAATGTTAATTTTCATATTGTAACTCATTGTAATTTATCAGTAATTAACGATCAAAATTTAGTTTAATGGACCATTTTTAGGAATGGAGGGATTATTTTGTATAAAATTTCTTACCAAATTTTATTGTTCAAGAATCAAACTGAGGCTAGGAGATCAAAGGTCATTAGGTAGCACTCAAATCCTATATACTTATATTTTAATTATTAGTTGGAAAACAATATAAAATTGAAAAATTCCTACACCCACCACTATAATAATTATATTTTATTATGTATATTGTACAAAAAGTAGTATTTAGAAATTATTTTTTAAAAGAAAAAATAGAAAAGGTCCTGCAATCATAATCCGTTGGGTTAACCCGAAATCGAAATGCGCCGTCGTATTTACTCGAACCCCAAATACACCCAACTCATATTAATCCGAATCCAATATACAACCGACCCAAAATCTGCCTGCCCGACGGAATTCACAGGTCTACCACTGCCTATTTTTCTTTTCAACAGAATAAAATCGTGTCATAATAATTCATATAAAGTAAGAGTATTTCCAAACAGTGGTCAGCATGAAAATAGTGTCCACTTCCAAAATGGACCGAAGAGTGTTTTTGCAGCCCAAGGCTTACAACCTTGGTGGACATGGGCCAGGCCCATGTTCTCCGCTTTGGAGTCGGAAAGGTTAATCCACTTTTCAAAAATTACTACTTTCCTTTTTTTTTTTTGAGAAAAAAGACAGTTATTATTCATTAAGCAACTAAATCCAAGTCAATGTTTGATACAATTTGCCCGGGGCATACCCGGACCCAGACTTGCTCAAAGCCTGCCGGTATAGGCAGCCATATTATTACTTTCGCGCTTAACGTGGCTCCAAAGACACACTGAAAATTTTCTTTTAACCTGGAAAAAATCGTCAATTACTAAATCTAGCTCGCTAAGATATGAATTGAAATGTTGTATCCTCTACATAACTGATAAGCAATCTGTCTTTAGCTGAACTTGTGCCTCTTGTAATCTGCGTGCAATTTGAAGGCCGAAGAGGACAACCTTTGCCTTTGCTACTTGAGCCACGTACCCAGGATGCTTTTACTCGCTTCACCTTAATTTCATTGAAAACCGAATCGTGAAGTGAAGAAAAGTTAGCTCCGACATGAATAATAGAGGTGTATTATAACTTTAATATCAGTTTTAACTTTTAACCTTAGTCTTTAAGTTTGACACCTCCAATCGAAAGAGAAATTCAAACATGGGAAGAAAAAGAAAAACGGTACACGAGCCTTTTTTTGTCAATCCATAAACTTTAACATCCTTTTTTGTTTTGCCTACAAACTTTAGGGTCTAAAAAATTAACCTTGAAAATCAAGGGTTCAGAAAATTAATTACCCTATGCTTCAGGATGGAATATCCTAAAACTATAATCCTTAAGAATGTTGTTGGTAATAGTTGGTGGTTGATGAATGAGCCTTAAGTGTTACATTGGCTCAACTAAACTCAACTTTGCTACATTGTTAGTAACTAAATATAAACTATATGATTCTATAATATTATTAGTTCTTATTGTTCTTCCCTACTTTAATTCCAAGCCAAATGAGATACATGAATCAGGACATTTTTTTTTGTGAATATTCATTCCACCTTTTCCCCTTAATGATGCTTTCTTCAAACAAAATATCCAAAAAAAAAAAAAAATCAGAATTAATCCATCCATGAGTTTCTCCATATTGAAACGTTTCATTATCAACTAT
Organism: Portulaca oleracea; assembly: GCA_029582165.1. Classification (NCBI taxonomy): domain Eukaryota; kingdom Viridiplantae; phylum Streptophyta; class Magnoliopsida; order Caryophyllales; family Portulacaceae; genus Portulaca; species Portulaca oleracea. The sequence goes on along the minus strand of CM055883.1, from coordinate 5,463,326 downwards.
AAAATACAACACAAAACAAAACAGATGAAGAAAGAAAGGACAAAGCATGCAAGTTGAAGTTTAGTGTAGTGTTAATTGCTGATAAATCCACAGTAAAAGGAAAGGAAAAAGTTAAGGTGCACAAAGAAAGAAAGAAAATGATAATTATAAAGAGAGAAAGAGAGTATTAATTATTATAAATTATGAATAACAATAATGTAAATGAATGTCATGTCACCCATTGATGCAACATCAAGGTGAAATTTGCTCATTCTTGGTGTCATAACCTAATTAGAATTGACAACACCAAAAAGCCCTCCATATCTTTCTATCTTGATAACAAGAAATGATGATGCAAGTACCTCCAAAATAATAAAATTATTAATTCATATAATCATATCCCACCATTAAGCACTACAACTAATCATTTTCTGGTTCATTTTACATGATTTTAGTCTTTGACCAACCCATGTAGTCATTGGAGACTAATTGTAATTAATTAGTTGAATTTTTTTTTATTAATTAATCAATGAGATAAAGGTAACATAAATTCTAGTATAAGATTGTCCTTATGTAAACTTGTTGTGAGACAGACTCCTTGTTAGAAAAATAGAAGATCAAGGCTGTGGGAAGAAAGAAATTGAGCCGTGGGATGACTACTGCTTTGAAAGCGATTACGGCTTGGCCTAGGTGCCAATCGAGAAAAGCCAGTCGCTCCCCAAGGTTAACTCAGCGAGCCCCTGGATATGTGCACTCGTGGCCAGGAACTTGGAGTATGAATAACTGTACGCCCAGAGAAAAGAAGAGAAGGAAAAGAGTAGGATGAATGTGTTCCTGTGTATAAAACGAATTGGAAGATCTTCAATTTATAGATAGAAAACGATTGTTGAAATCACCCAAAAAAGGAAGAGACCACCACACTAATGACAGGCAAGAATCAAGGAAATCAATGACAATTAAGAGGAAGGAAATTAATAGGTGGCGCAAAATCTGCGATATAAATGAGCCATTAAAACCAGTCAACGAGTAAGAAAAAGATACCAGGATCAAAACCGACCCGACCACGACCCCCCCGGACCGTCTGGGCGGGCAGCGGCGCGCGCGTGTGGAGGCCCAAACCACACCCTCCTCCATAAAACCCACTTTCAACTCAATACAACACATGTAGGAATAGTGGGATATATAAACCCACTAGAAACCACTTTATTCCTACTATGTGGGACATCAAAAAGCATAGAAAGAGAAAAAACACCTTGTTGCCATTGCCAAAAACTCTTCATATCCAACACTCCTTACAGAGTGACCTTTTTAATATTTTATTATGACTAATAAGTGATTTAGAATGACTTTTTAAGACGAATGTTACTAATTAATAATTTATCAAGGGATGACCTTTATTAGATTCGGCCTAAATAAACTATTAGCAACCCCTGTATTCATAAATAATTTACCACAATACATAATGAGACCGTCTTATATAAGAATGACGGGTTATTGGGTTGGTAATTACGGCTAGGGTAGGCCAGTATTGAGCAAATGTCAACTTCCACCAACTACAAGCAGCCTATTGAGTATTTGCATGAGATGAGACAAGAGAGAGCTGAGTTGGTGATCCTTGAACTGATTACAGTTGGCCATTATAAGCAACGGTCCACTTCAACTAATTATAATAGTTAGGGGGATCTAATTTTATTTATTTATTTTGAATAAAAGGATTGGAAAATAATCTAGCTTATTAAGTCATTTTGATTTTTGCCATTCATAAAAAAGAAAATGATGGATCGCTGGAATTGAGACATTATGTTGTATTACAAGGAGTACGATTGTCGATCACAGGGAGCTAGGTCTAGTACCCAATATAAGGTAAGTGCCCTTTTGAATTAAGCAGGAAAATATATAGTTTGGATTGGTTCCAAATAACAATATTAAAATCACAAGGAATTAAACAAAATAAGAAAACCTTAGGTAGGGATTTGCCAAACTAGGATGCTAGTAAACTAGATTAATGCTTCTTTACTAATCACAATTTCAATGAACAAGGGAATTGAAACAACTCGGACCACATGAGCCTTCTCTCGAATGTCGTTAAGCTAACTCAATTTCATCGATTGTTGTTCTCACACAATCAAAGACAATGATTACAAGATTGTCAATTTCTTCCCTAAGTACAACCTAATTATTTCTATATCCAAGTTGCAATCATCTGTCAAGTCGTGCTAGAACTATAAGCTAGCCTCTTCTCTCGAAATTTACAAAATTCCCCATAAAAATAACTAGAGGAGATGATTGGTAATTAGATTAATAAAAGTATTTATGAGTTTCTTGCATTTGTAAATTGATCAATTAATATTTTTTTAAAACATAATGCATATTTTTGCTTCACAAATATGTAGGTTCACAGATACACATCCGGCACACTTGGTGAGGAACTTCATTAGATCTATGCATGACGACACCTACACTTGTGGGTCTATCTCAATTGTTAATTAGTTATGCAAGGAAGAAGATAAGCTCTAAACTAATAAAGTTAACCATATTCTCCATAAACATCTACAATTATATCTTGAATAAACATCTGCAATTAAACTACTTAGAACTTTACATAAGCAAAACATGGTTAAGTATGAACTAGTAATATATTTCTTGAATAAATGAATAACACTCCATTCGTCTTGATATTATGTTCTTGATAAAGGAATAGTATGACCTAGTAAGATATTAATATATATAATATATGATAATTTGGTATCGATGTCGAGTGTGTCGCTCGTGTTATACTCTGGGCGTGAGTATATACCGTGTTTGTGAATGTGTTTGTACTTTGACATATGGCCATTATATTGTGTTTTTCCTTGTCATTCGAAATTGTAAGGCAATAAGCTGAATTGTCGAGTTTTAGAGGAGACTTTGTAAGATTTTCCCCTCACCAACCTATGAATTTGGCGAGATTAACCTTTAATTTGTTTACTTTAGTTCAAGGGAAGGACTAGGTTTAAATGGGAACAACTTTGTATTAATGTTGTACGTACTATCTTTATACATATTGTGACTGTGGATGTTGCCACGTAATTGTTATAGATATGATAATCTTACACCAAAAGTTACTTTTTCGGGTCAATCTATAAACTAGAATTTTTTTTAACCAAACTAATGTTATTAAGTCTGTGAGGCCCCCTAGTGTTAGTTCTTGGGATGGTAGGTTATTCACTTTGTTCGTGGACAATTTGTCGTTTGGGGTTGATAATGTTTGGTTGAAAAACTTGTTTTTGAAGTTTGGTTCTGTTGCTGATGCTTACATCCCGGGTAAGGTGGGGCGTTCTGGTAAGAGGTATGGTTTTGTTCGTTTCAAAGATAAAAAGGCGGGTTCTTGTGCTATTCTTGAGTTGAATGGTTGGAAGTGTAACAATTTCGTTTTAAACGTTGCCTGGGCTAAATTCCGCAAAAAGCAAGAGTCTCCTTGTCTTTCTAAGAGAGGCTCTGAGATTGGATTTAGGTTCCTAAGGAAAAGCAGGTTGGTGTGAAGGCTGGTGATGGTGGATGTGTGTCTCCTATTGTTTCCGATGGTTCTGCTACTATCTCTGCTTATTTCCCATCGGGTGTCCCTAACTCTGCTAAGTCTCCTTATAAAGATGCTCTTTTGAGGGGTCTTGGAGATGATGGTGCTATTATGGTGGCGCCTTCTGATAGCGAGCGCACTGTTAGTGACCCACCTGACAAATCTGTTGGTGGGGTGTTTTGCTCTTTTCCTCTTGAGGCTGAGGTCTCTTCTCTTAAGGCCTTCAAAGTCAAAAGCCGTAAAAAAAAGAAAGTTAATTTGTTGTGGAACCCGAAGTGGTCTTTGGTTAGCAAAGCTTCGGGTAGGGCTCGTTCAAGCAATCCTAGTGGGGTAAAAGGTGTTATAAAACCTCCTCGAAGTGGTTCTATTAGTAATGGTGTGGCTGATAGTACTGCTAAGAGTTCTTTGAATGCAGTGGATCTCTCCTTGGAGCGACTGGATGAGGTAGCTTGTAGAGCGGCGAAACTTGTGTGTCGATTAAAGTTGTCTCGTAATAATCAGGAGACTGTGGCTAAAGCCTTCAGAGACGATATGCTGGAAAAAAAAAGAACCTGGTTAGATAGCTGTTTTGTACTTTGTTGTAGACTTATGTTGCGGTTTTTGTGCTTGTTCTTTGGTTGCTGGACTCTAGGTGTTTTGTTGTTTTTGCGGTCTTGTTGCATCTTTGATGCTTCTTAGCCTTTTTGGCTTGCTAATTATCGAAAAAAAAACTAATGTTATCTCATCCTAATGTAAGTTAAAATTACGAAACTCAATTACATAAGATGGTCACATCTATTTTATTCATTTATTTGATTTATTTGAGAAATTAAGAGAAAAAGAAGGTGATATGGAAAAAAACTACTTTTATAAATAAAAATTAGGATGGTTTACAATAAAATCTTTTAGCTCCAAAATTCAAAACTCTATTTGTCTTGTTCATGATCTTTGCCTTGATGGCCATATTAAACCTCCAATGACCCATTTTGGCACATTTGATTATGTTGAATAAATTCAGACTAAGAGGTCGTTAATTATCTAAAAAAAATAAATAAATAAAAATAAAAACCTCCAATGACCCAATTATCTCTCAAAATATAATGTATCTAGAAGTTATGAGGGGCCATAAGTAGTCACAATCTTGGCTAGCTAATGAGCATTTGGTTATCAAAATACATGGATTATTCACAAAAAGTTAGCCATGAATTTAAGGGATTAAGAGAAAATTAAAGGAGGTGGAATCCAAGTGGTCAAGATGGAGACATATGACCTAATAAACATTAAATCAATGATGTAAATATTGCTAAGGCCCAAGAGTAAGACACAAGAGACACTATTACATTGATCTAGACATATTTTTCCAATAGTTTTTCTAACTTTAATTAATAGCATAAAATAAAGAAATAAATAAAATGAAAAAGCCAAAATATATGGGTGGGTTATTAGCTTTTTTGACATAGTTTTTTTCTTTTTTTTCTAAAATAAGGGGAAAATATTATAGGGTAGGAAAAGTGCATAAGCAAATCAAGATTTACTCTTTAACTTGATACGAGCAATTGCTTTTCATAGTCATGAATATGATCATGATTAAGTTAATTAATTAGTGTATTTAATTAAGCCCTTTGGCCTATATGAAAGGTTAGTTTCTATGTCCCACGTTTCTCCTGTGATGCTATAGTTTATAGATGACATGTACGTACGGTGTATATCCTTCAAGATATGAATGGACCATAACACAAGAATAAGCTTAGTTACCTTCTTCTTTATGTGAAATAGACAAAATTAAATTAGATTGAGTGCACACATTATTAATGTTGTTATTAGTGTGAATGGATGCATGAAATTATTTTCTACTGTAGATGATATACTATACGTCCTTTCTTTTCAACTGTACGTAAATGCTTTATTTCCAATCTTATTAACATTTCCATGTAATGCCGATCTTTCAAATAGGTGTCAATTTTTGTGAAGCAAAATGATAAATATCTTGCTACACTACCCATTTTGCATTTCATCTAAATCACTCATAAAGTTAAATGTAATTATATTTAAATCATTATAAAGGTATAGTTCATTACTTTGAGGGTTTTTTTTTTTTTTTTTTGAGATCAAAGCTCCAAAACTTCATTGATTCACCAAGCATTTCTCATCCGTTATTATGGGCTGGATACATGAAGGTTCATCTCCTAACCATACTTTTGTTCCACTAAGATTAATTACTTTGAGGGTTACTACAACTTATAATAATATAAAAATAATTATTTATTTATGTTTTTTCAAAAATATAAAGTTATGCATAAAATATGCATTTTCTACAATGATTGACAAAATTACGCTATTATTATATTTTTGACCTAGCTAATAAGTATTATACTCGATCTTATAGTTGATATCTATATATAATTATTAGAAAAATAATATCAAAATTACAAAATGTGAAATTTGGACAATTCAAGATGGTTATTAACCATCTTGAGTCGAGATGAGCATCATTGTCCCCTTTAGTGAATATGTATGAATAGTGGGTTTACGTTCTTTCAAAATGTGTCAATTTTGATGAATGTACTAGATGTGCATTTATTAATTTCACGAAGTAAAGTTTTAGATCATCATATATATATATATATATATATATATATATATATATAGGGAAATTGGATGACAATAATCCCTACTTTCAATTTCTATTCTGGTGGTCCAAAAAAAAAATAAAAATAAAATTGTATTGTAATGGTACCAAATCCATCACCACATTCTTTTTATTTTTTTCATGTCTACCCCATATTGTTTTTGTTTTTTTTCGTTCCTGCCCCCAGATAGGTAATAAAGTATAGTTGCTAAAAAAAATTTTAAATGATTTTTTTGAGATTCCGAGCAATTATTATGATTTTTTAAAAGTAATAAAATTGAAAAAATCATAAAAAATAGAAAAAAAATTTAAAAAATTGGGAGAAATGTTGTAAATTCATTAAAAATCGTGTTAAAGTGTTATACAAAGTTTTGAATCAAATGCAACACAACATCTATGATATTTAGGGTATACTCTCGATTATGTCCCACTACAATACAATTTCTTTTGGACCACCAGAATACAAATTGAAAGTATGGATTATTGCCATCCAACTTGCAAAAGTAGGGATTATTAGAATCCAATTTCCCTATATATATAGCGAAATTGGATTCTAATAATACGAACTTTTGGTCATATAAGACTTAATAATACGAACTTTTGATTTGGTGATTAATAAACTTTGACCCTCTGTTGCCCCCAATAACACGCCACCGAATTAAGATTTACTTAACTCGGTGGCGGTCCTAGCTGGCGGCGGAGGGATGAGTTTAGTCAACTTTAACTTGCCCAGTCAGCATTATTTTTGTCCACGTCACCCCCTCTCCCTCTTTCTCTCTCTCTCTTCATTGCAGCCAGCCCCCTCCCCCCCCCCCCCCAACTTCTTCTTCTTCCTCATTCTTCCTTCTTCTTCCATCATCACCCTCACCATGGCAGCCACCAAAAAACCATCCAACCACCTTCACTTCCACCACCATCCGCCCCAAAACACCATTGTTGAAATTTTTCTCTCTCCTCTTTACAATCACTAATAATAATTTTTTAAAAATCAGAGCCCAGATTGTGAGTTTGGCCGCTCGACTTGCCAGAATCGAAGCTCGAATGGCGGAACTTGAGGCTCGTGTTCATTCTTTACGACGTTTGAGTTGGTTCATGTTGGCTATCATCTTTCTCTCTCTCGCCTACATTTGGTTTCAACGCCAATAGTCAAATTCGTAAATAAATGTATGTAGAAATCGGGGTTGCGCACGAAATAGGGTTGAGGTTTTGCAATTAAGTGTTGAGGTTATGCGATTTAAAGATTCAAGTTTTGCTATTTAGGGTTTATGTTTGTGCATATTTGACCACTTTAACTCTCTGCGTAGATGAGATGGTATTGATTTGATTTGTTGTACTTTGGTTTTTACCATATTCAACAACAATTGACAGGGTTTCCTTGCTAGAATAGAAGGAATTGGGCCAATCGTCAATTGATTTTTGTATCGTTGTTTTCTGAATGAAGTATTCATTATTCAATTTGGCATAACGTGGTTCTTGTTATCATGGTTGTTGATTGGCAATCTCATCGCCTACTATTTGTTATCATAGTTCGGATTTGCATTTTAGGGGCTGCTGTTGTTTAGTTGTTCGGTGTTTGGTATCAGTTGTGTTTCCGGCGGATATGCAATTGTTGGGGTACTGTTGCTGGGAGGGTGAAGTGGATATGACCATTCGTTGGGTGTTATGATCTGCAATCAATTGAATGTTAGTGGTAGAGATGGACGATGGAAGAAGAAGGAAGAAGAAGGAGGAAGAAGAAGAAGTTGGGGGGGGGGGCTGGCTGCAACGAAGAGAGAGAGAGAGAGGAGAGAGAAAGAGAGAGAGGGGGGCTCACGTGCACAAAAATAATGCTGACTGGATAAGTCAAAGTTGACTAAACTCATCCCTCCGCCGCCAGCTAGGACCGCCACCGAGTTAAGTAAATCTTAACTCGGTGGCGTGTTATTGGGGGCAACAGGGGGTCAAAGTTCATATTATTCATCACCAAATCGAAAGTTCGTATTATTAAGTCTTATATGACCAAAAGTTCGTATTATTAGAATCCAATTTCCCATATATATATATATATCTGTGTGTGTGTGTGTGTGTGAAGCTTGATTTATATCCCTCATATTGTCCAGGTGGATACACTATTTCCCGTCTTGTTAACATTTCCTTGTAACAATGCCCCACTTGAAAAAATTTAGGTCATTATTAATTACTAGTCCTTAACTCGTGCGATGCACGGGATATTTAAAAATTTAAATAGTATAAAATAAATATGTTATTTTTGTTTTAAAAAAATAAATATATTACCAAACATTCTCCATCAAAGTAAAAAAAAGAAGCGACTTGGAATGATAAAAGCCAATACTTCGAAATCTTGCCCGGGCGGGAAATAGAATGATCGAATGTAACAATCTTACCCTACATCTTGCAATTTAGATAGACAAATTCCAATTAGTTACCCATAATTTAGAAATCGTTCGTTGCCTATTATTTCATTGGAAATAAGCATGTGACATTACTTTATTCATAAACAATATCGTATAAGTCGAAAATGAAAGGGTAACGACCTTTATTACCATGTCGTAAATGAAAGGGCAAAATTCACTGAACTCTATATGCATCAATATCAAATCTCCTACATAATCATATATGATCCATGCAAAATATTATCTATACACATATGATGCTTGAATGAATTCCTTAATGCATGTAGTGTGTTAGTAAAAAATATTCCTCTTAATTCTATGAACAGTCTCCATTATACACAACTGACGTCCATCAAATTTTCTTCTATTGCGAGCTTCTTAAATTCCAGCAATGTAGCCTTGGTGTTTCACCTTTAGTGCCACTTGTACACTAGGAGAACCTACTCGGATTCACATTAATTAACATATCATTAATAGAAGGTATATTATTTACAACTTGTCCAAATATAAACTAAGACAAAATAATTAGGATTTAAATATAATGGCAAAATATGTCACTCTTACACAGACATACCTTTGTATGGCTGTATAGGTGTCGGTCACCTTGTATAATAATGCATCACATAAAACCCCACAAATTATTGGAAAAATATCAATCAATCAACCCAACCCTAAAGACTAAGGTTGTGTTCGGCAATAGCGTTTGGGGTAGTGTTTAGCGTCTTGATCAAGTCAAAACTCTAATTGCATAAATATTAGCGTTCGGTAAGCTAGCGTTTTGAGGAACGTTTAGCGTTTTAAGAAGCATTTTGTGAAACGCTAATAAAGTTAACGTTTAGCGTTTGGAGTAGCGTTTCATATTTTTCGGTCAAAAAATACCCTTTGTTAATTTTATCTTTGGAAATTATTGATACCCTTTTATGTCAATGCACATTAATCTGTTAATTGATCTGCTAAATTTACCGAACACAATTCTTATTTGAACAGTCATCCGCTATCCGTTGCTTAAACCGCTATACGCTACATAAACTGCTATCAGCTATCTAAAACACTAATTTTGCCGAACAAGGCTTAAATGGAATTTAATTTGAGAGATATGCATAGTCTTGCTGTAAGTGTATTTTAAATAGTCCAAAAAATAATCACAACAAACAAAGATTTTATGGGTACACAATTGTTCAATCTGATGAAACAAAGAGCAACAAATATCAGGTAACATCAATATCTAAGGTATATTCTCCAGGCCTGACATAAAAATTCCTCCAGCAAGAAAATAAAAACAAAGGCAAGCAATATCTCTCCGTATACAGAAATTTGGTCGCAATGTTATATATACAATTCTATATGCATACTGCTCTTAATTGGTCTATGAACAGGTTTCGGAAGCGCTGACATTTAGAAAACCCTGAAAGTGTCAAATCTCGAGAAGTAATTTGCTAAAATCAGAGAGAAATTGATATTGCATATTGCTCTTGGTTTGAGAGAGAGAAAGACAGAGATAGAGAAAGGGAAGCAAGAACGAAATTAGGGTGGAATTCAGGGAGAGAGAGAAGAAAGTGATAGAGATAGGATAGGAAGCAGTATTTGATTTGAAAAAAAAGACCGAAATATATGGTGGAGTTGCCGAGGAAATAGTACTTTTCGAAAACTAACCTGTTTGTATTTGCAGGTTTGCCGAGAATTCAATGGTTGCTTCAAATGTTGATAGTTGACAGATTGGAAGATAATGAAAGATGTTTCGACGTTTATATATTAGGTCGAGAGGTAGAGTTCTAATTAGATAAGGTAGATTCTTAATCTGATTAGACTTCTTGTTTATTATTTTTTTTAAATCGATTTTTTTTTTATTATTTCATGGGCGGGAATTTTTTACTGTATTTTTAAATCGATTGTTTTTTCTTTAGTCTGATTGGTCGATAACCCCTACAATAACTCTGGACTGAGTATTTCAAATTTCGAATATATTACTTTTATATTATTATAAATTAATATACTTGTTGCAACTTGCAATTAGATTTTTTTCACATGGTTTGCAGCAAGTATTGGATTGATTACTAGATGAATATACTTTATTATTCAACAATCTTCTCCTGCTTTTCAAAATTTTTATTTCTTGTGAGCCACGACTAGAACTTCAATTCAACATAGAATAAAAATACTCATAAAACAAACCATCATACAAAATGTACATGATATTACCAAATCAATGATGGTTCTTCCACAATATTCATTATAAACATCATATTGTTTAATATATATATATATATATATATATATATATATATATATATATATATATATATCATCTCATTAGATCAGTTGTCACTTACTTTTTTCAAAATATTTCTATCCTATATTAATAACAACTTTTTACAGTATACAACATGTCAACACATCATCAAAATTGAAAATGGCATGACTGTAGGTCTTTTTCGATATCTCTAAGCTCAACATCACAATGATATTTACTATCAACGTTATTTCTACACGATAACGATTGCTTAGAGTTTACTAGTGATTTCTTTAACAGTTGCCTATTAACAGTGTTTATCAGATGTTTATAAACAATTAATAGTTACCAAATGTAATTAAAACAAAAATGTTCAGAAAAGAATTCTAGTTTGGTTTTGTGTCTCCAATGTTATTATCTTTCCTCACTGTTTGAATTGATATGATGCATTATTTCAACCATTAACGTGCTTTGAGAAGCTTTTTTTTCTTCATCATGGAAAAAAAAGATTTAAATATGATACCCCTGATCTTATATAAGAGGTTTACTCGAAGACACTTCATATTTGTCTTACTCTTTCCCAAATTAGTATAATTTGTATGAGTAAATGCACATGATCCAATGACAAAAACAAGTTGATGTACTTGCTCTTAGAGGAGATTAGGGTTTAGGAGAGGTTTTCGGAAAATATCGAAACTTTGAACATTTAAAGTCCTATATATCTTCGTATAATCCTTACTCTACGTTATTTACAATTTTATTATTATGTTTCTAGTTGTTGAATATCTGATTGTTTTAGAGATAATTAGTAGCTAATTAATCTTGTTCTTATGCTTGGGGGTGAGCCCTTAACTATCCTCTGGTGTTATCAATTTATCATTCGATTCGATAAATTAGGTTTGTGCTATGCTTTGAGCTTCTATCTTATTCTACATGACTATGATTATTAGTTTGAGAAAGCTCTATTTTGTTATTATGGAGCTTGATAAATAATTGAGGTTTTTGGTATGAAAAATGAGAATAACTAGAAACCATGATTAGGGTTATCAATTGCTTTGGAAGTGCTGTTATCCTTGTTTCAAGCAAATAGTAATATGGATTAATTGGAATAAAATGGATTAATTGGTGTAGTCAATTGTTTCTTGAGAAAGACCATGAATGGTATTAATTGATGTAACTATCAACTCATTGTTTAACAAAAAGCTTGATTATATTGTACCATTGAGCAATTACATTGCATGGGTATAGATCTACGTTGTAAAAACCAAATTGGACGGGCTAGTTCGACTGGTTCAACCGTGAACTGACAAGTGACTGGTTCAGTTCCAAGTGTAACTCGAAGGACTAGTTCAACCGGGTAAAAAACGTCAAAATCGATTGAGTCGGGTGGACCATTCTATCCTATTTGAATATAAGATATTGTTAAACTCCCTATTATTTATATAATTCAAACTCTAAACTAGCAGGTGGAAGGTTATGACCCAATTTTGAACAGCAAATTAGCTGTACCATTTGCTTCCCAGAAGGTTTGAGTTATTTTAGTTTACTGAAAAGCAAAACGAAGTTTCCTAATATCCTTATTTGCCATGAAATTGCAAAGTTATACTATAGACCATTTGAATCACCACCATATTATCTCATTTAATGATAATGTGAGTGTACTCCACTTTGAGTGCTTCTTGAAGGTTATCCGCAAGTGCTTTAGCCTCTGTAAGATAATGGGGAATTCACCCTAATTTGTGGCCCTGCCCTAAGAAAGATATACCACCAATTTCGAAGATTAAAACCTCCTGCAATCGATTGATTGTTGAAGGAGTCGTCAAAATTGAGCTTAATCGTTCCCTTGGTCAGTGATGGCCACCTCACAACAAAATTTGAGGTGCAACTTACCTGGTTAGCCTCCACTTCCGCGCCATCAAGAGATTCTTGATTTTCTATTCAGTCGCGATCTTTTTTGACTGAATAAGAAAGCTATGCGGATTGAAAATCTCATTTTTAAAAACGACTTCATTATGCTTTTTCCGAATTCACCATTGAAGAAATGACCCCCATAACCTTGTAGGACGATTGTTCCCTAACGGTTAGAAAAATTTCCACAAAGAGAACCACCATGAAATACACTAAATGTTATCACCACGTTCAATATCTTCTTAATAAAAAGGATAAAAATGGGTCTAGATTGAACCATTGATCTATGAAAGAGATTTCCCCATATATAGTAAGAACAGTACGAGATTTTGCCAAAGGAATACTTAAATTTTTTTAAGAATATCAACTTCATATTTTACTTGGATTCAATTTAATCCCTTTTTAGTTTAAAGTAATTGAAAAATAGATGTATGGTTGACGAAAATTATTTACGGAAATTTAATTCCAATTTACTTGGCTTTAGTGTAAATAATACTTCCTTTGTTCTTTAATATTTTCATTTTAATTGACTTTTTTTTTTACTATATCATTAATATTTGGCTTCAGTTATTAGTAGGTTATTATTAATATTTTTCCAAAGTAGTAGCTGATAACTATTGTGCTCTTATTGTTAATAAATATATAATCACTAAAAAATGTTATTTAAAATTATAAACATATAAATTTTGACAATTTTCAACCATTTTGACACATTTCGTTGTCTTTATTTATAAACGTGAACAAAAGATATATGAGAAGACAATACATCTTTTAAAGAATATGACTTATGGGATTGAGATAGACAACATTCTTGTAGGGTTAATTGTATGTTCTTTTCAATCTATCATATCTAAATAATTTATTGGATAACTATTAGTACTAATCAGTTAGTATTGATAAATGTTGCCGAGTATTATATATTTGCAATTTGTATTATTAATAAATAGTAAATCATAATTAATTAAAAAGATACGATGAAGTAAGGTTGTTACATATGAATATTCCGCATATACCTTTAGAAAAACAAGACTAATGTTGAAAAGGATAGATTTTGCATTTGATCAACCAAAACTTTCAGTTAATTTTTACATATTCAATAATCAGAACTTTCAATATATGTGAAAACAATAACAACAATAAGCTTTAGTATAGTCTCACTAATGCAGGGTTTGAGAGGACCCAAATATATATAATCCTTCCCCCATGCATGACAGTGCATAGAGAGGTCGATTCCCACAAACCCAAAAAACCTTTTGAAAGCAAGAAAAAAAAAAGTATTTTGTAAACTAGAAGGAATAATTGAAATACTATTTGGAAACTATTAGAATAAGCGAAGCATGGGAGAAAAAACTTCATATTTGTGTGTTGCAGGCACTGAGTAGTTAGTGCTTCAAATGTCCTACAAAATACACACAATTAGAGCATAAGAAACACCTAGAAAAGAGTACATGACACAACTGGACAACCCTATTGATAACCAATCACACCCTCATTCAATTACGTTAAACTTAGCGGGCAAAATACCTTTATCAAGTGTCATGTCCTTTAAATATACGGGACAATGATCCGAATTTCCAATATCGGATTCAAATAGTTCAATGCCACATACGCAACAACTTTAAATTAGTGGTGGAGTAAACCGATTACTGAAATCAAACGAATTCTACAGTCATTTGCCGATGTTATCGGATTTATTCGGAATATTACCATTTATGCTAAAAAGTTTGAATGATTAGGTATATGATGATTAATTCCCAAAATTGAAGTTATTAATTTACAATCCAAAGAAAAACCCTCTCATGATCATACGTACTTCCATCTTTTCATAACATGATCATGATATGTATTCAACTATTCATTATATGTATTTTTTTAAAAAATCTTCCCGGGTAACATATGCCTTAACGTACTACTACAAACTGTAGTAGTGTGGTTGAGGTTGAATCAATCAATCGAAATGGGATACATAGTACTTGTTTATGTTCCTGTTCTTCTTAACCCGAGAAGATTCATAAATAGTAAATAGTATCCCTCCATTTCATAATATAATTGTTATTTTAACTAGTTTTTTTTAATTATACTTGTTGCTTCATAATTTTGATACATTGTTTTTTCAAATAACTACTTTTTATATTAATTTTTGGACACAAAGAAAGAGAGAGAGAGAAACAAAGATACATTGTTACATCCAACTCTGATACCACTCGTTAGGGTTTTAATTATAAAAGCAAGCAATAATACATAATAGCGGAAGCACCAAAATAAGATGACTACTCGATATCGAGAAAAGTAATACAAGATTAAAGGGGACAAGAGTTTAATGTGGAAACCCGAATCGGGAGAAAACCACGACACAAGCACAAACGAATCCACTATTGGTAGAGAGTACTACGAACGATCTCCTCCTGAGATTCAACGAAGAGAGTATTACAAAAGTCTTAAACACCGAAAGAAATCTACCCGAAAGAGACACGTGCTCTTAGTGAACAAAACTCTCAACAAAACTCTCTCACCAATTGGAATACGAGATTTCTGAATATCTGAATACACCTCATCCCATAGGAGGTGCCCCAAATTTGGCCACACCAAACAAGGCAAACAAGATCCATTATTTATAGGGAAAACTCTCTATAAACCTACATTGACTCCCACTCCAATTAGATTTAGAAAATAATACAATTAGGAAATCCAACATAATAAAGAAACATAAATAATATCTTAATACAATTAGGAAACAAATAATTGTGGGATCAAGAAACTGAGTGATTTTATGACATTTTCCTAACATAAACTAATAATTTAATACTATTGTTTCACAACTTTTATACAACTCAATAATTTTTATAGTTTATTAATTTTCTAATAACTATATGAAAAATGACATATATTTTGGATAAATGGAGTATATACTAGAACTGGTAAAATTTTGTCCGAACTATAATACCCAAATTGTTTGACCCTGAAAAAACGGGTCTAGACATGAATTTTTCGTCCGAATTTTGATACTGACCGAATTGACCAAATATTCGGACATAAAATTTCTCTTTTTCTATTGTCCATACCTGATTTCGACCTGAATTTAACTTTGTCCAAATTGTCCGTCCCGGTCTGATCCAAAATAAAACTAAGTCCAAACTTAAATTTCTTATCTGATTTTTAATATTGCCTGAATTTGTTCGACTTAATTTACCCGAATCCGAATTTTTGCCAATATTGGTATATACAAATGATTTGTCATTTACTAGAAGAATTTCCACGACAATAATTTATGACATCATTATATATATTGTGAAACATTTATCTCTCTATCTCTTCAAGGTGGTCCACTCAATCACACTTCGTAGTCTCACAATTTTCTGTGATGGAATTCAGCTCAGCCATCACATTTCGTGTTCTACCATACACACATATATAAAGTTATTTGAAATGATGGAATTCTTACCAAATTTTCAGCATCTCACATTGCTTGCTTGTGATGCTGACTGGACATTGTCATCGATTGACTTATTTGATTGTGGTTCCATCTAATAACTAGCATGTGGCTATTAATTTGTAGTATGCAACAAAAATTAAAAAACATAATAAAAAAATGTAGTATGACCTTATATTTGATAGAACTGTCTCTCAAATAATTTATCCTAAAAGTTGATTTATTTGGGTGTCAAATAATTTATTTATATATTTCATAAGTAATTTATTTGATTGACTATTTCGCCCCAATCAACCAATTTTAAATAGGATGTTTGAGCAACATTTTGAAAATGACTTATTGTGAAAAATATATTTTAGTTCAAATGTTGTCTAAAATGTCATAGAAATCATCTTAAAAATATTTATTTATAAAGTGTATAAATATAATTTCAACAAATAATTTTTCAGAAATAACTAACTTTATAAAAAACACATTTTCCAAAACATCAATACGCATAATCGATAATAAATAACCAATGCAAACAACTAACAACGATTTACCAAACATGACCTATATATTTAATTTAAATATTAGCAAGCTAACTTATTTAGTTATTTACTATGATCTTTTTTAGTGCGTAGATTCAGTGGATTAATGGACTAGAAAACCAGATAACTCAAACCTTAAATTGGGGTCAACAAAAGTTTAAAATTTTAAATTGATCGATAAACACTAATAATTTCCACAATAATAATTCTGGCCATGAAACTCGATTGAGAATAGCTAGCTACTACGTACCCGTTGGAGGTAGGCGATGTTCATTAGTATTGTGAACAGTTGTTACTACTTTTACTTATGTTGATTTGTTTATTATGTGCCTATGCTTCGTTATGACCTCTTAGATTCTTGCTTACTTATCGGCAGTGGTGGATCCAGGATTCAAAGTTAGTGGTATCAGATAATTTTCTTTAAAAAAAATTGAGTATAAATAAACGCTAAAATAAACGTCAAAATATAACCAATTCATGATAGCCTAATACATAAACGTCAAAGTAAGCGCTAAAAACGATATTAAATAACTACTACCTCCATTTTGTTTTATCTGTCGCCTAGGGAATTGTGGCAAAAATTTTGAACGTTAATATCTTAATTTGTATAATGATTCATCATACAAAATTGATATCATTAAATTCATAATAAAAAATATTATTAAAAAAGTATAATATTATATTTTTCTATAAAAGTTTTATAAAATTATTGATTAAAAATTGACACAGAAAACCGTAAATGACAGATAAAAAATAACGGAGGGAGTAATACATATCTACACTTCTAATCGACGAGTATGCATCTTCTGAAAACCATCCATGATAGCTTCATTGGATACTTTTCCAAACACATCATCCTCAAAATAAGTAATAACAACATCATTTAGAATCAATTGCATAAATTGCAATTCAATAATGGTGTTAGGGCGAGAGAGATTGGAGGATTACATAAATTGCAATTCAGCTACTTTTGTATTCAAATATTCAATAAGAACTCCAAGAGTCGGCTACTTCAATTGCTTTTGCCGCCTATGGAATTTTCTTTTTAAAAAAGGAAAAGCTGAAGGAAAAAATGGCTGGCGCTAGGAGTTGAACCCCCGACCAACTAGATAGGCAAGTTCCATTCCTATGCACACGTAGGAACCAGCAGACCACACTTTCTTTTCTAATGCTGTATGGTGTCATATTGCATATAATTTAAATATTGTCCCTTTTTCTCTAAACAAATTTTTTTTAAAAAAAATTTAGTGGTGTCAATTGACACCACTACCCTCCATGTAGATCCGCCCCTGCTTATCGGTGACTTTTCCTTCATGATAATCAAGTTGTCGTCCATATTCTTGTAATTGATACACGATCTCCATGCCACTAAAGGCTTGTTTGGAGAGAAATGTGGAATGAGTTGGGTATGGAATTAGAATCCTAGGGGTTGGGTATGGAATTAGAACTCTGGAAAAGTGTTTGGTGAGCAATGGAATGGAATGGAATCAAAGCTATAGTTATAGTATTTGTTATTATTATTATTATCATTATTATGAGAAAATAAAATTTTAATAATAAATAATTATCAATTATTAATTAGTTATTATTACATATTAATTAATAATATTATTACTATAAATTATAAATTTTTATTTTTTATTAATTAATAATTATTATCAATGGCAAATAATTAACTATAATAATAATTAATTAATTTTAAATTGTTGACATTTTTATCAATTAGTAATTTTATTATATTAATTATTAATTATTATAATAATTAATATAATAATTAATATAATAATAATTATAATAATTATTATTAATTAAAATAATAATTATTATTAATTATAATAATAATTATTATTATTAATTATAATAATAATTATTATTAAAAATTAAAAATTATAATTATAATTATAATTATTAAATATTATTAATTATTATTATAATAATTATTACTATTATTAATTGTTATAAAATTTATTATTATTTATTAATAATTAAAATTATAATTTTTGTTATAATTATTAATAATTATTAATATTTACATTAATAATTATCATTATTAGCAATAATAATAATAATAATAATAATAATAATTATTATCATTATTATTATTATTATTATTATTGGTTTTGTTGTTGTGCAAGAAAAGTGATAGCTTATTCCTCCCACATTTGGGAGGTTTCTAATCCCCCTATTTGGGAGGGATAGCAAATCCCTAGGGATTGCAATTCCATTCCAGAAACTGCTCTCCAAACAGAAAAAACAGGAATCAAAACCCATTCTTACTCAATTCCATTCCTGTTTTGTTCACCAAATAGAATCTAAAAATATATCAAAGTTGATAGTCATTTCTTGACGAGAAGCCACTATTTTATTCTAGATTAATTGTCTCTTAATATACGTTATATAATCTCTAATAATATTTTTTAACCGTAAATTTTTTATAGTATATTATATCAAAAAATTACTATATTATAATAATATTTTTCATTACGAATTTAATGATAATACTTTTGTATAATGGAACATTGTATACATTGACAAAAAATTAACAATAAAAGATTTTTAAATTTAACTGACATATAAGTTAATGGGACAAATAAACATTGCATAGTCTGTATATGGAACGGAAGGAATGGGCATACTTTCGTATACACATCAGTTCATACCAACTTTGAACAACTCATAGTTGATATATATATTGCGTATTATAATGCTAATTGAGCAAATTAATTGCCAAATAACTATAATGGAATATAGCTATATGTTGGTTACATTGAACTAACCTTTACGCAGAAGCGGAAGTTTATGTCGTTATCTGACCACGAACATCTTGAATAGTTCTTGGTGGTTACTAAAATCACTAGTAGATTCACACTCTAAAATCCTAGCATAAAGATGAGATCTAAGGCAGGAGCCCACTTCAACCAAGACTCATGGTAGTAGTCCATTTGACTTATATACCATGTATTTTCTCTTTATTTTTCCATGTGGGACATCTACTGATTATCAATATCATTATCAGTATGTTAACCTAATTTAGCCTAGCCTTATATATAGGCGGCTATTCCCTTAGGTTAAACCCTATTGAGTATTAGGGCCCAATAAATGTGGTCGTACATAAGGCCCAAAAGTTTAATATTATACATCAAAGTCTACCAATTTTGTGTGATATATCTAGATAAGTATATCATGGTTTACGTAATAATTTGCGCTCTTACACTTTACACTCTTTCCTCAAACTATCGATGAAACATGCCTTGAGCTCTTGTGTGTATGGTATATACCATATACCGCTTTGACCGTTGGAGGCAACCCTACGGGTAAAATAACCCCGGGTTTGCTGAAGGGACGACGAGGCAATCCAACTGTAAAGCATAAAAATCGTGTGACAAATGCAGTGATCATCATCTCATAAACTTCATGTTTTCATCATCTCTAAAAGAATCACCCTAGACAATTATAAAAAAAATATATATATATATAACCTTATATATTTGGTGATTGCATATCTAGTCTTTGTTTATAAATAATATAAAATCAAAGTTCTAAAAAGAAAAAAACTCTTAGAACAAAGTGGGAGACATGAATTTTATTTGGACATATCACCAATCATCATGAGCCACTTGAGCAAAAAATCTAGCTGAGAAAAGAAAGTGGATGATATATGCAATTAATTACTAAAAAGTAAGAACTAATCAATTTATTTATTGATTGCGTGATCAAAGAAAAAAAGTACTAATCCAGATCACGTATTAAATGGGATCAATAAGATCTTGGATATGTAGGTTGGTAATAAATAACAAACTAATTAAGTTTAGTTAATTAGAGAATAAATGATCACCATGTTGTTTATTACGGAGTATTGAGATAGAAATAAGATATGATCATATGAGCCTAGCTTGCCCATCGAAAAAAAAAAAGAAAAGATATGAGCTGACAAAATTGAACAGAGAAAATTGGGAAGAATTGTGTTGTTCTGTATATTGCTCTCAACGTTTGACAGACCAAATATATATACAAGAGTATGAAGGTTCAGAACGTATTTAAAAGAATCCTAGACCAACTAGAATAGGTAAATCCTAGACAAACTAGAATAAGGAAAGCAGTAGACAACTAGAATAAGGAAAAATCTAGCTAATACTAAAAATGTTGTTAATACTCCCGCTCAAGTTGGAGCATGGAGGTTAAGAATGCCCAACTTGGATAGAAGGTATTGAAATTTGTCACGTCCAAGAGCTTTTGTGAAGATGTCACTTGGTTGTTCAGACGTATGTATCTTACGCAGACATAGCAATCCGGCTTCAATTTTTTCTCGTACAAAATGACAATCGATCTCAATGTGTATAGTGCGCTCATAAAATACTGGATTGGTGGCAATGTGAAGAGCCGATTGACTATCGCAATACAGACGCATAGGTTGACGAAGAACCATATCAAGATCAGTGAGAAGAGCATGCAACCATATGAGTTCACTGGTGGCAGACGCCATGGATCTATACTCGGCCTCTGCAGAAGAACGAGATACAGTAGGTTGTTTCTTGGCTTTCCAAGAGATGGGAGAGTGTCTGAGAGTGATGAAATACCCAGTGAGAGACCTTCTCATGAGAGGACAAGCTCCCCAGTCTGAGTCACAATATCCTACTGACTGCATATCAGATTCCCTTGACAATAAAATTCCTTGCCCGACAGAGCCCTTAATATAGCGCAATGCTCGTGTCGCAGCAGCCATGTGTTCTTCCCTAGGGTCCTGCATGAATTGTGAGAGAACATGGACAACATATGTAAGATCCGGGCGAGTGAGAGTCAGATAAATTAGCCTTCCTACAAGACGACGATAAATCGTGGAGTCCTGAAGAGACTTTCCTTAAGCAAGAGCTAATTTATGATTCTGTTCCATAGGAAAATCGACGGGTTTGGCACCAAGAAGACCACACTCATCAACAATTTCTAGTGCATACTTGCGCTGACAGAGAAAAAGACCCCGAGACCCTGTTGCCACTTCTATGCCCAAAAAAGATTTCAAAGGCCCCAAGTCCTTTATGCTAAAACACCGATGTAGATAATTCTTTAAAAAACTAACAAGCCTGAGGATTGTTAGAGGCAAGAATGATGTCATCCACATAAACTAAAAGTGTCATAAACACATTTTCTCGCCTATAGGTAAACAATGAATAGTCGGCATAGGACTGGACAAAACCATAAGCACGAAGTTTCGAGGAAAGTTTTGCAAACCATTGGCGAGGAGCTTGTTTCAAGCCGTATAAAGACTTGTTTAACTTACAAACTTTTCCCAGAGTGGAAGCAGTATACCCAGGCGGCAACTTCATATAGACTTCTTCATGAAGGCCGCCGTGAAGGAAAGCATTGTTGACATCCAATTGATGTAGCTCCCATCCTTTAGTAATAGCCACAGATAGAAAGCATCGTACACTGGTTAGTTTAGCAACTAGAGCAAAAGTTTCATTATAGTCGATGCCTTCCACTTGATGATCTCCTCGTATGACCAAACGCGCCTTATAACGCTCAATAGAACCATCAGATTTGTACTTGACTTTGTACACCCACTTGCAGCTAATAGGCTTCTTCCCCACTGGTAGATCAACAATTTCCCAAGTGCCTGTGTTTTCCAGCGCCTGGATTTCTTTGGTCATAGCAGTTCTCCATTCAGGGTGTCGAACAGCCTCATGATAAAATTTTGGTTCAGGCACCTTTGTAATAGCTGCTAAGAAGACTTTATGCGACTCAGAAAAATTAGTACAAGTAACATATTTATGTAAAGGATACCTAATACCTGGAACTTCTTCTTGGCACGAGGTTGCAGAAGGAGCGGGGTTATTTTCTTGAGCGTTGTAACACACGTAGTTATTCAAGCGAGCTGGATTCTTCTTCATGCGGTGCCCTCGGCCATATTGTGGATCACGACCCATTGGACTCCTATGGCTTGATGCTAGGTCACTAGGAGTATCTTGCGGTGGTGTGGAGTTAAAGGATTCAGCATCAGCGGGTTGAGGAGTGTCTGGTGCGTCAAAAGTAGTGGGCTGATCTAGTGAAGAGGAACTCCCCCTATTGCACAGCCCAGCTGGATCAATGACACTAGGTGTAGCAGAGGTGGATTGGTTTGGGCCTGGCACTTCATTATTGCTTACAGGGCCAAAATCGAAGTCATAGTAGATAACCTGGGGTTGACCCAACTGTCTTGTGTGTTCATCCGTGGGTTTCTCAGTATTGAAGGAGGGAAAGTACTCTTCATAGAACACAACATCTCTACTGTCAAAAAACTCATGATTGTCCAAATCATAAAGTTTCCATGCCTTTTTCCCAGGAGGGTAGCCTATAAAGATGCATTTTCGACTTCGAGAAGCAAATTTGCCCTGACCTCTAGAGGTAATTTTTGCGAAACATAGGCATCCAAAAACCCGTAAATGATCATAGTTAGGCTTCTTCTTGTAGATTAGCTCATAGGGGGTTTTTCCTCCTAACAACTTGCTTGGCGTTCGATTTATTAAGTGTGCTGCAGTTAACACACACTCCCCCCAAAAATCTAGAGGTAGACTGGCTTGAAATCTCAACGCTCGGGTTACATTTAGGAGATGCCTATGTTTCCATTCCACGCGCCCATTTTGTTGTGGGGTATCGACACAACTAGTCTGGTGGATTATTCCATTAGCTTCGAAGAAATCTCTTATGGACCTGGATTTAAATTCTACCCCATTGTCGCTCCTAACAATCTTTATCGTAGTATTAAATTGTGTTCGTGCCATCATAACAAAACTTTTGAGACTTTGTTCAGTCTGTCCTTTATCAGCTAACAAATAGACCCACACTCCCCTACTAAAATCATCAATAATCGTAAGGAAATAACGAGCACCACACAAGTTAGGAGTTCGATAAGGGCCCCACAGATCACAATGAATAATCTCAAATAAAGATTCAGCTTTATTGCTACTAATAGGAAAAGGACATCTAGTTTGTTTGGCATGAAGAAAGACTTCACACATACTGTTGCTACAATTATAGTCACAGTTTATCCCCTTAAGAAAAACTGACATAACCTCTTGAGACGGATGACCCATACGCTGGTGCCAGTGTTGACTAATTTTGACAGCATTGATTTGATCTCTTCTTTCTGGTTGTTTACTCAAGTAATAGACCCCGTTCCTTTGCACGCCCTTACCAATCGAAATCTTCGAGGTGAGGTCCTGTAAAACACAAGAATGTTCATCAAATTCTATTGTACATTGTAAGTCTCGGCATAGACGATAAACTGATAGTAAGTTGCAATTTAAATTTGGAACAAAGAGGGTGTCTTTCAATTTTAGTTGTTCCAGATTGACTTGTCCTTGCTTCATAGCTACTGTTTCACCTCCATCTGGAAGGTCGATTTTGACAGGGGAGATGGCTGCTATGTTGGTCAACACTTCCGAGTTTCCTGTCATGTGAGTAGATGCTCCACTATCAATTAACCAAGGTGGCTCACCTGTAAGACTGTCATTATTTTTCGGTGTCTCAAGCAGACTAAGAATTTGTTGGACATGTTCCTTTGCAATATGAGAGGAGCCAAGCCCGTGAACAATCTGTTTGGCCTGTTCGGGGGTAATGAGTCCAATAGACTGAAGATCTTGTTCTCTTGCACGTTCGGCGGTCTGAGTTGTAGCGTTAGCGGCTTCACTTCTTCTTCGACCTCTTCCACCGTTGCTCCTACCTCCTTTGGTTTCGCCACCACGTCCTCTGCTACTGCGTCCTCTTCCGCGCACACCCCACTCCGGTGGGTACCCCACGATTTCGAAGCACTTAGAGACATCATAGTTGTTCCTACCGCAATGGGTGCAATAGGGTTTCTCCCCTCCAATTGGTTTCTCAGTTCGAGTCTGGACAGCAAACGCCGACGGCGACGGCTTATCTTCGCGACTCTTCACTAATTGTTGGTGGTTCTCCTCCTGTTTGACTAAGTTGAACACCTGATCGAGATTGGGCAGAGGACTCATGGCGAGAATGTGTCCCCGAATCTGTCCAAACCTTGAGTCGTCTAATCCCATAAAAAACTGATGAGTTTTTTCTTCTTCTGCCTCAATCAACAAGTTCTTCTCTATCTCGCACTTGCATTGTCCGCATATACAGCGATGGTGAGTAGTAACGACATCCAATTCGTTCCATAGACTGACAAGTGTGGAGTAATATTCGACAATAGTAACCATCCTTTTTTGCTTGCAATTTGCAATTTTGGCCTTCAATTCATGTTTTCTGGGTATGTCGGTAATCGAATACCTCTTCTTGATGTCCTCCCACATCGTTTTGGCAACATGGGAGTGAGCTACTGTTGGCCGCAGTTTCTCGGTGATGACGTTCAAGAACCAAGAGCATATGGTCGAATTTACCATAATCCAGGCTTGCAACTCGAAAGGATCGGCTCCTTTGCTGACGTCGGGCTCGGTGAGTTTTCCATCAATGAAACCCAATTTATTTTTCGATCTCAAGGCGGTTGTGACAGCTTTTTCCTATAGATCATAATTGGTTCCGTCAAAGATGACGGCTGTGATGATGGCTCCCGAACCATCGGAGGGATGGAGATAGTAGGGAGATGTAAAATCCACGGTGAATTTCGGCTGTCGAGGTGGTTCTATCTTAATCTGATGTTCCTCCTTCCCCATTTAGGCGTTTAGGATATAACCTGGCTTTGATACCATGACAAAACTCAACGGAGAAAATTGGGAAGAATTGTGTTGTTCTGTATATTGCTCTCAACGTTTGACAGACCAAATATATATACAAGAGTATGAAGGTTCAGAACGTATCTAAAAGAATCCTAGACCAACTAGAATAGGTAAATCCTAGAGAAACTAGAATAAGGAAAGCAGTAGACAATTAGAATAAGGAAAAATCTAACTAATACTAAAAATCTTGTTAACATGAGCCTAGCTTGTTTGACAAAAAAAAAAAAGTGATTTAAATAGATAGCGGGTAATAATTTATGTGACGGATATTAATGAATTATACTTTAAAATAATAATCACAACTTTAAAACTGCAACATTCTTACTTGCTCCTCTTATATTACAATAACCCTTTCTTTAAGCTATTGAATACATGTACATAATGATTTCTACAGTATACATATAATTACATGTTTTAGTTCACTACAATTAAAAGCACAAAATAGAAGTGGATGTGATAGAATTTTAAAATAGAAATTATGATTATTTAAGTTAAACAGGAGTCACTGTCATCTAATTTCTCTGTTGCCAATGCATGCATATGCAGTAATATTGTGATAATTACGTCAATACCCTCCATAGTGCAATGAAAGAAATTAAGATTCAAGGGGTACGTACGTACGAAAGCTAGCTGGAGAGATAGTGAAAGAATGGGGGGCAATGCATGGAATATTGAGACACAAAAGATAAGAAAGAAATTAGGTTGTGGAGGGCAAAAGTCCAGGTGTATGTGTTCTTACATATTAAGCACTTCACTCAACCCCAAGGGAATATCATATCTCGTACATATATAAGACTTGTGAATGAATAACGAGTGAACGAATAACGAATGAATGAATTTGTTGTCTTCATGATCTTCATTTGGAACTTTCCTTTTAGACAAAGATAGATTCATTTTAGTACTTGTACTCAACTTATGCCGACATCAATCTATCAAACACACTCCAAAACTATATCAAATCTAATATGTTTTCATTATAAGCCTATGCCCAGATCAAATAGTCTCTCCGTTGTATATTAATTGTCCATTTAGTTGACTGTTATGGGCTTCAATGTCACTTTTGATTGATAATTTCTCAAGATAATTACTTTATACAACATTAACGCCATTATCAGTTGGCTTGGGGAAATAATTACCAAGAACAAAATGTCAGTTGTGCTTCATTGACATTCCAATCTCTATGGTTAAGCTCCTGGGGCGGATCTATATGTGTTGTAGTGGTGTCAATTGACACCACTAAAATTAAAAAAAATAATCTGTTCAGAAAAAAAAAGAAAAATATTGGAATATATACAAATTGACAACATAAACGATAAAAAAAGACAAGGTAGCTGGATGGTCCATGGATGTACATGCAATAGGAATGTTATGGTAGAGTAGGTCATGGGTTCAATCCTAGGTGATACCTCCTTTTTTTTAAACTATTGTTGTAAAATACACTTATAAATCGGATTATACTCTTTCTTCTTGATTGAATTTATTATCATATTTAGTTGTAATTTATAAATTAGATTTTTGGGATTAAATCAATATGATTAAATTAATATTTTCTAGTTGCTTGTTGTATGTGTATGAATAAGCAAATTTCGTTAAACTATTGTTTAATTTGTACACATATAAATTATATTATAAATCGAATTATACTCTTGTCTCTTCATTGAATTTATTATCATATTTTGTTGTAATTTATAAATTAGATTTTTGGGATTAAATCAATATGATTAAATTAGTTATTTAATATCATTTTTAACGCTTACTTTGACGTTTATGTATTAGGTTATCATGAATTGATTATATTTTGACGTTTATTTTAGCGCTTATTTTTATTCAATTTTTTAATAAAAAATTATCTGACACCACTGACTTTGAATCCTGGATCCGCCACTGTTAAGCTCCAAGTTCTATAATTTTTATCTCCTTTTTAAATTTCAACTTTATGGCTATTTTCGGATAGTCCTTCAAGTTTTAAAAGTTTGTTGTTTTGAATCTGGTTAAGAACACGAATTGGCTTGCATATGATTTGGTATTTTAGTTTGTACTGGGTTTTAAATTCCACTTTTATGGTTTCTAAGTGTTGAAATTTAAAGAGATTGGTAGAAACTGATGAGAGATGGACAACTAGAGGGAAGGGGATAGTACAAATCCCCAAAAATAAAGGATTTGAAGGATAAATGATCTCTTTGAGATGACAATGGAAGAGCACAATTGGTTATATTCAAAGCACCCTAATAATTGATTCTCTTCCTAAACATATAACTTATGGTTGTGTTAGTGTCAAAATCATGAAGTTTTATATGTGGTTTATAGTTAATGTCCAAAATGTTAAAAGTTTTGAGAGTTTTAATTGCTTAAAGTTTATCAAGTTCATAACGTTGATAGTTTTATGGATTATTGTTTAAGTTGAGGTATTGATCAATCTTGGACTTGTAATATGAGCGTTGTAGAATATTAGGATGGTATCAAGTTCATAACGTTAATTATTATTATTATTATTATCTTTGAACTATGTATTATTTCTTTTATAACAATTTCCAAAAATATTTTGACAAACTAGATCAATACAAATAAAATGTCAGTTATTTTTGAAAGAACCCTAAATAGGGTAAATAGGGTTAATGAAATTTTCTGCACTTTAATACACCAAGGATGTTAGACAGTTAACACAATCAGAGTAGATAACCAATATTTGTTTATTGAAATGAAACTTAAGTACACAATAAGATAGAGGGGATCGGAGAGCTCAACAAAGTCGAGGTTATGAGGGCCTTAAAACTGCTCATAGAAGGAGGAACTTTGTCACAGTTCCTAATGATTAGCTTCACCAAGGTATTGATGAAGCTAAACTCACAAAGATCGAATCACTCGTTCTTCAGTTACAAACACTAGAACACACTCTGGTTACAATAATGCTCACCACTAAACACAAGTGGCTACTCTCAGAAATTTTCTTCTCAAAATTTCCTACACTTCGATGTCACTTTTTTGAAATTGTTAATTATCTTGAAGCTCTGCTGAGTTTATTTATTGTCGTCTTCTTCATATCTTGGTCAACTAACGGCTCCATGCTTTCTCTCCTTTCCTTTGAGGATTCTTTCCTTAGTCGGTTGATTTACTATCTCATATTCTTGGAAGCTATCCTTTTGCGAATATTTTCCCAAATTCTTGCAACGACAACAATGAGGAATTTATGGGAATAACAAAAGAAGTATGAATAGTGTAAGATTTAAGGAACTTCCCTGATATGCTTCCACAATTTTGCTCTTTCGATCAAAACATCTGTTGAAGGCCTCTGCGATGTTTCTTCTGAGAACATCGTACGACGGAGGACATCAATTCTATGAATTGATTCTACAATTTTACTTCCCATGAGAAGTCAACAAAAATGTCATAATCTGAATCTGACCTTCAGTTGTCAACTACACACTAAAAGGACTGCTAGCAGCCTCATAATTCCTTGAATCATACTCAACTTTTTTGAGAATTAAGATGTGGAATACAAACAAGCAAAAAATAAATGAAAGAAAGCCACGTATATAATTACTTTACAAATACTACCATTTATGTCGTGGAGGCTGAGGATTTTATTATTATTATTATTATTATTATTATTATTATTATTATTATTATTATTATTATTATTATTATTATTATTTTTATCCTCAAAGGTGTTATATGATCCTTTGTAATTTGTATTACGTAACAAAAGGGGTGATGACTATTCACTCAATCATCAAAATTAGATATGGTGGGCACTAAAATTAGTTAGTGGAATCCTAATATTGTTTTTCCTTATTAATTTATAATTCATTCACCCTTAAATGCTGAAATTGTCCCTTGGGTGCATCATATGGAGTATTACATTATAACATTCATAACACAAAATCTCTACGTAATTAACAATCAATATTTTATATATATATATATATATATATATATATATATATATATATATGAATTCTGTGAGAAATAACACTATGAACATAACAAGTTCAAATGAATGTCAGAGGTGTGGGTATGGTCCCGTGTGGCTTTATTTCCACATGTTACGCACAGTGTTCATACTGAACCATATTCATACCTCTAACATTGATTTGAAATTCTCATGTCCATAATGTTATTTCTCACTTTCTCACTTGAAGTTATTTCTCACATGATTGTTTATTCCAGTGAGGGAGGTGATTGTAGTAGACCTGAAACACATAGGTTTAGCCGACGATGGCAATAAATAGGGTAGTTTGACGGGTTAGGATTAAAGAAGTGGGGCGAGGGTTGCTTTGCTGGTAAGGTATCAAGGTATTGTGCTTTAAGTTGTCTTGTGTCTTCTGTTTGATTATGTAGTCCGTATAGGTTTGGCTCTTGTACAACTTAGGCTTAGCCCACGTTGTCTTATGTCTTCTGTTGATTATGTTGTCCTAGTTCATCTTAATAATAGTTTACTTTAGCAATGCTAGGTAAGATTATAAGCTCCAAACCTTATTAGGGACTTATTTTCATCAATAAGCTACAAACAAACAAACAAAATTGAATTATTTGATTATTTATGTTGTTATCATGAATTTCAACACATAGTACAAAGATGGGGTTCACAATGATAGACCAACTAGTTCCTTATACTTTAGTCCAACTCATTAGTTACTTGATTAATCATTTGATCATTTAATGAGTCTAATAGTCATTTTAAAGTGACCTAACTATATAATAGTGATTAGGCATCAAAAGATGAGTCCAAATCATAATACCTAGGAATGTGATCAATTAATGAATTAAAGGATATCATGTCCATAGACATTTCAACTCTTCTGACATACATACATCAAATTGGTTAAAAATTTATGTGTATAACCAAACTAAATTATCAAGTCATTGCATTAGAGAAAATTGGGTGAGAAAATATTCAAAACTCTTACCCTAACTCAGCCACATTATTTGAACAAAAACCGACACATTAGGATATGAACATGAATAGGGTAATTATGTGTAGCACATTCATTAACGTTAGAATATTCTAGTAAATATCGTATTCTCTATGTGGATAATAATTATTACCCCCGTACTGTATGGTTCAATTATTTTCCATAGGTTAACGAAATGTACATAAATTGCTATCAAATTAAATGACGACAGGATTGTAATGTCTTGATCAAAAATAAGGATACTTAAAAACCAGCATATTAGGATATGAATATAAATAAGGTGATTATGTGTAGCACATTCATTCATAATAGAATATTCTAGTTAATACCGTACTCTTTCTATGGATAATAATTATTACCCTCGTACTATATGGTTCAATTATTTTTCATAGGTTAACAATGTGTACATAAATTACTATCAAATTAAATGAAGACATATCGAATTATAATGTCTTTATCGAAAATAAGGATGATTTTTAACGTTAACTAAATATTTTAAAAAATGATATAGATAAATTAAATTGTCACAATCCAATGACTCTATTCATTAACAAGTGGGTTATATAATGGCAATTTTACAATGGCCCTCCTATTTAAGGATAAAAATCAGTCATTGTCATGAACTAAATTCAACTTCATCTTACCTTCTCTTCTTCTTCCTTTCTTTTTCTCTTTTCTTTTTCTTTTTCTACTTGGGAGAAAATTTTCTGATTAGGTATTGATAGAGATTGTGGGTGCATGGATGTTAGAGGACCACAAAAACTATCTTTGAAATAATTAAATTTTTGTCTTTTTGCCTTTCTTTTTTCATGGGCATGATCCAATTTGGAGTCTTAATCTTGGTCATTATACTTTAATTTTTTTAATTTTATCCTTTGTGCTAATTATGCAACACCTGGGTTGATAGTGGACAATTGGGCATGTTGGTCTTTCATTTAGTTAAACCCTTCTTTTTTTTTGCCTTTTTAATTAAAACCCTTTTTTTTAAAAAAAAAAATAATAAGTTGGTGCAATTTTCTCAAGCCTCTATAAATATGGACCTCCCATGTCTAATTTACTCTCAAGCATAATCTAAAACACTCTTTCTCTCCATAACTCATCCTCCCTTTCCCACTCTTGGCTATTGGTTGAACATCTTGAATTAAGTTGCTCTTTCTCTACATTGTTTGTCAACAATGACTATCATGGGTGTTTCTAAGCAGGTTGGTATTTACAATGATACTAATTAACTAGCTTCATCTATCATCATAATTCTCATCTTATGCCATGCCAACTTAACCTAGAGTAGCTCGATCTCAACCTAGAAATCATCATTATAGTGTGTTCGTTTTGTAGAGCTTGCTCTTTTCAACGCATTATAAGTACTTCATTATGATCAACATTTAGCATTGATCAACCATTGATCATGTATTCATGTTCAAGTACTGATTAGCACTCATCAACAATAAGTTATTTATCATAAGGTGAAAAAAACAAAGGAAACTGGATAGTTTTAAGACCAAAGCTGAAAACATAGCTATGTTGCAAGATTTCTCTTATGAACCTAAACTAGTGATTGAAACAGAAGTGTTGTACGTGCAAATTTAGTTTCATCATGATTATAGTATGAAAATGTGGTTAATTATATAATTATAATTTTGATGATTATTTTGAACAGAGAAAAGGGATAAAAGAACAGGATGAAGTTTACACAATGGATGGGACAGTGGATTGTCGAGGTCACCCAGCAAGTCGTCAAGACACTGGCAAATGGTTTGCTGGCATCATCATTCTTGGTAATTACTTTTTATCTTAATTACTCTAAATAATTTTCCGATAATTAATCATTCTCATGAACTCCATATAAATCTCTTCTAAAAAAATGTTACATTTTTGTTTGATGAAAAAAATGCTACGTTACTATGAAGCATAGACTGCATATTCCTCAACAATATTAGTTTCTTTATACATTAAAAACTAATTAAAAATCCATGCATGCATGCATGAAAATGGATGTGTTCCATCACTTCCCGTTCATGCAAATCCTTGTTTAATACTCCCTCTGTTTTTATTTATATAAAATTGTGTTAAAAATTTTGAATGTTAATATTTTAATTTATATAATGATTCATCATACAAAATTGAAGTCATTAGATTCATAATAAAAAATACTATTAAAAAATATAATATTGTACTTTTTTATAAAATTTTTATATTAGAAATTATTGATTAAATATTGACACTAAAAACCGTAAATAACAGATAACAAAGAAGAAAGGGAGTATAAAGAGTTGTCTAGCTAGATATAGTACATAAATATTTGCATAATAACAGTAAAGTATCTTATTAACAATTAATAACCCCTTTTAAATCATGCAAACATAAGTGTACACAAAGCATATCAAATGGTTTTATGAAGTACAGACAAAAATACCATACATTAATTTTTCCTGCTTTTCTATCTTTTATATTCATGTAAAATTCAGCTTTCAAATGAGATTATCAACTAATAAATTTTTAGTAAGATGATTTTTCTATCGAGATGAAATTAAAACACAAAATATTTTAACTACATGCCTTGTTTTCTTCCTTCTTATGAATGATATTTTTTTGGATAGTTGTCAATGATTGTGTGACGCAATAAGCTATCGAAGGATCCTCCTAAAATCCATCTGTAATGCATTAGTCATTTTCACTAATCAATGTTATTTACTTCTTTTAGTTTTAGTTTAGTTTATGCTCCCATGATAGTTGATGACAACGTATGTTATTTCAAACTTTTTTTCATCTTAACTTTCAATAACTTGTTTGGTACAATAAAATACACGGGATTTTTGCATTTTGGACCCCGAAGTATATGGTAATTATTTTCTGAACCCTTGATTTTCTTTGTTTATTTTTTGGACGCTAAAGTTTATGAGTTAAATAAAAAAAGGACCTTAAAGTTTGTAAGTTGAAAAAAAGACCCGTGTACTATTTTTATTTTTCTTCCCATGTTTGATTTTACTCTCAATTAGTGTCAAACTTCATGAGTAAGATTAAAACTGATATTGAAGCTATAATACACCTTTCTTATTCATATTCATGTCGGAACTAATTAGATCCTGAAGTACCCAGGGTCTAAGTGAAGTGCAAGAAGGAATATTCATTGCACCTATATATTTTTCACCTATTTTGTAAATTCAACAACATTTTTAGAGGTCACACATGAATGTTTAGGTCAGATTTTGTCTTTATTATTTTATGTCATTTTTAACGTGAAAAAGAAATATTAGGCCCAAACTATATCAATTATTTTGACGTAGAACTTAAATGACCTAATTCAATGGAAGGATAAGCTTATATACATGCATATATATATGTGGTTGAACTATTGGGTCACGTTGTTTGGAAGGCCGTTTGAATTTGTCTCGCTTTGTACGTACCCTTATGAATAGCAAATAACGTTCTCATTCTCTAAATTATATCTCTTGCGTATTAGTACATCATTAAATTATTTAAGTGGCAAAATTTTGGCATATTTTAGTTAGCTATACTTTGTATTTTTGTACGTGTTGCAATTGTGACGGGCAAACGAAGCTTTGGATAAGTCACGTATCAACTACGTAGGTTCATTATCAAGCACAAAACTTGATGCGTAGCTTTCACACCCTATCCCTTCATAATCATGTCTGTCATTTCCTCATTAGAGCCCACCTATTTGCTTGATCAAATTAGGGCTGTCAAAGTTTAGATTTGAGTTCGTCAGGTTCGGACAAATCAGATATCAAACTGGTTTTCGATACTCGGCTTTTTTTGAGTTCTGTCGGGACACTCGAGTCCAAATTTGGATCAAAATTTGATTCTGACAACAAAAATTGCAAAAAATTGAATCAGGTCAAGATTATTCAAATAAAAAAATCTATAACCAAACCTGATTTTTTCAAAGTTTTAGCATCTATTTTGATAAGCATATTGAATATGACCCGATTAAAGAATTTTCCATTTTCTTGGGAGGAGGCAAGACGATGGACAAGTGGAACGTCCACAAAAAGGGTATGCAATTAGGTCAAAATCATAGGTTTAGTCACATAATTTTCAATGATGAGTACGTTACGATGACTTACACCTTGAAATTTGATTTCTTGACGTAATTTTAAGATAAATAAGTTGGTGTCATATCGGCCGTCCGGTGAAAACCACCAATGTGCCCGCGTCACAGATGGTGTCTAGGAACACAACCAAATGTACGATATAGGAATATGCACTATCGATGATAAGAAGTGATGAATGAAATATCAAAAATGGACAAAACTAAAAATGCAAGTGTATTGGTAGTGTGAAGTTAAACAGGGTGAAAGGGACTTTCTTGAGTGTAATGGATGGATAAAAATATAAAATAAATGGGTGGAAATGATGATGTATCCACCCGACCAAATGTAGGCTGAAAGTGAGAGTAGCTTTTTGTTTGGGAAGAAAAAAAGAATTGACAAAATCCAAGTTTCTTTGGTCCCTACAAAAATGTTGGGAAATATATCGAGCAACCAACATACGATTAAATGCATGCACATAATTAAAGATCACCTTAGATTTCGAAACCATAGATTGATTGCTATGAAAATGGTGAAACTAATTTACAAATCACTTTAATTTAGTCGCTTATGAAGTTTGAAAACGTATATTTCGAAAGCATAGATCTATGAACTTCAAAAATGTGATGGATATTTGGGATGGGAGTAAATGTATGCAATCTTCTGCTTGAATTAACGACATGTAAGTTAGCTTAAGTTCCGAATGCATAGATGATTTGTTACTAGCTATCATGAATCCATGAACTTTTAAGAAACAAATATTTCTATATATCAAAAGTTTACCAGCCTCTGTAGTCTGTATGGATATCTTTTCCTCTGACGTAATACGCCTGCTTAACTTTCAACAGAGTATAACTCCATTTTTTTCATCCTGTTTGAATGAAAACAGTGAATCAAGGGCTGGCTACCTTGGCCTTCTTTGGAGTCGGGGTGAACTTGGTGTTGTTCCTGACAAGGGTGCTGGGAGAGAACAATGCAGATGCTGCAAACACTGTCAGCAAATGGACCGGAACTGTCTACATCTTCTCTCTTGTCGGCGCTTTCCTCAGTGATTCATACTGGGGAAGATACAAAACGTGCGCCATATTTCAAATGATCTTTGTTCTGGTAAGAAGTAAACTCATCATAGAATGTACTACTACATGTTCATTTGGATTTCAGCACAAACTTTCTTGCTAACTAATAATCATGGGTGCTTTCGATGGCAGGGTTTGGCGTCACTCTCCCTATCGTCATATCTTTTCTTGATCAGACCAAAAGGCTGTGGAGATCAGACAACACCGTGTGGTAAACATTCGAAAATGGAGATAGGATTGTTTTACCTCTCGATCTATCTTGTGGCCTTGGGAAATGGAGGATATCAGCCTAATATTGCTACGTTCGGAGCGGACCAGTTTGATGAAGAGTACACAAGGGAGGCACACTCAAAGGTCACTTTTTTCAGCTACTTCTACCTAGCACTGAACCTTGGGTCCTTATTCTCCAACACAATACTCGGATACTTTGAGGATGAAGGGATGTGGGCTCTGGGATTCTGGGTGTCTGCTGGCTCTGCGTTTGCAGCCCTAGTCTTGTTTCTTGTGGGAACGCCTCGTTACAGGCACTTCAAGCCAAGCGGCAACCCGCTTTCGAGGGTTTGTCAAGTCATTGTTTCTGCAATCAGAAAATGGAAGACGAAAATCCCAGCTCAAGCACAGGATTTGTATGAAGCGGAAAGAAACGAGTGTGCTACAGAGGGAAGCAGAAAGATACTTCACACGGAAGGATTCAAGTAAGTGTATAAACAAACATATAAGTTCATAATACTCCACACTCAGTTCTGCAACATGGGCTTCTGACAGCCTAATGATGATAACAAATGTAAATGGCAAACCATAAAGAGACTAACCTGAAATTGTTATGTCCTGCAGATTCTTAGACAAAGCAGCATGTGTTAAATCAGGAGATTTTGTGAACCAGGAGCTTGGAATCTACAACCCGTGGCGTCTGTGCCCGATATCTCAGGTCGAAGAAGTGAAGTGCATCTTGAGACTGTTGCCCATATGGATGTGCACCATCATCTACTCGGTAGTATTCACACAGATGGCATCACTCTTTGTTGAGCAAGGGGCTGCTATGAAGACCACAATCGGAGACTTCAGGATCCCCGCTGCAAGCATGTCGAGCTTTGACATTCTGAGTGTTGCAGCTTTCATTTTCATATACAGACGGGTTCTCGATCCTATTGTGAGCAGAGTTACCAAAAACTCGAGAGGGCTGACTCAACTTCAGAGGATGGGTATTGGCCTGATTATAGCAGTGATGGCCATGATCTCAGCTGGAATTGTCGAATGCTACAGACTAAAATATGCGCCAAAGGATTGCCCTCATTGTGGAGCAGAAAAACCTAGCTCGCTCAGCATTTTCTGGCAAGTTCCTCAGTATGTTCTCATCGGGGCTTCTGAAGTGTTCATGTACGTGGGACAACTGGAATTCTTCAACGACCAAGCACCGGCAGGGCTAAAGAGTTTCGGAAGTGCCCTTTGTATGACATCAATCTCACTTGGAAACTACGTGAGTAGCCTGATAGTCTCCATAGTTATGAAGATCTCAACGGAGGACCATATGCCTGGGTGGATACCGAGTAATCTCAACATGGGTCATCTGGACAGATTTTTCTTCCTCTTAGCAGCTTTGACAACAGTAGACTTTGTCGTATACATATCATGCGCTAAGTGGTACACTAACATCAAGTTGGAAGGAAAATCCGAAGAAGACAGTGATGAAGATGACAGCAATGTCTAGGGCTTGCAGATGCATCTTTATCACCTACGCATGCATGTACTATGTTACCTAGACTCCGATACAAGTGCTGAATATGGATGCATTTCCGGGGCATTGGACTACATTAATTCAGCCTCCAGGAATTCCTAGACTATCTGAAACGTCCAAGGGCAACAACCGTATCTGAGTATGGCGCGGCCATCATTGTTACATTAGGGTTAAATGAAGAGTCCAGGCAACATAGAAACATGCATCACTTGAAATGAAATAAGAGGATTCAGAGTCAGGCTGTTATCCAGAGACAGTGTTATTTATCTATTTTGGTAGTTGTAAGAGATTCGACTTTGTCGATTCTACTAATCTTAATGATTTATGCAAGTACTGAAACCAACAAACAATGTTCTCCACTAGAGCCAGGCTCCTGGAGCACATTTAACAAAATGGATTACTTTCTTCTGCATCAATATAGATGACCATTATCTGTTGGTTCACCTGCAAAAAGTGCACTAATATATCTTCTTGCACCAGTACATTTTCCATTAATTTTCGGTATATTCACTATTCATATGCTAATAAATGTAAGAACAGAGGATCTGAGGTTCATTTTTATCGAGTATCCAAACAGAATAGCCAAAAATGAAGAGGAAAACTAGGATCTGTTTCAGATACTCAAGAGTTCAGCAAATCATTACTCAATTCAACAGAGTATATAGAGTATAGTAACTGATGCTACAATTAGGATCACGATTCCAACACATCAAAGATCTATTTTTGAAAAAGGAACTGCATACTGAGCACGAGAAACTCGAAATCAAGCTATTAAAACCAACACATCTAACCAAGTTTTCAAAACAACGTGGCCAGAATACATTTCTGAAAATTCCAGTTCCCGCAATATCCACACCTATTCTAAAACGGTAAACGACACTGCTGCTAATAAAGCACTTAAAACCTTGTATGCCAAAACTCTATCCTATGAAGGAAAAATTTTGCTGGGCAGAAATTAGGCGTGGACCTTACGGACTTGTATGTGGTGAGTGGATTCTTCGCGCCAAATCGGTTGTGCTCCACTTTGTACCAGGGTAACATGCTGGCCTTCTGTCACTAGTTTCTTGCTCTGCAGAGAAAAAAATATAAATTTGAATTGTCAGCACAGCAGTTACCAGCAACAATGAACCGTATTTCTTAAGAAATAACCTACCGTTAATAGCTTAAAAGCTCGGGACAGAGTCTCTTCTGAATCATCTGAGAATTCCATGTGTATGGGCACCACTCCATGATAAATTGCCAGCCTCTGCTTGACTCTTTGTCTGGCAAGCAAAAACATGGAAAAAGCAAAATCTAAACATCCGACCATGAAACAAACTAATGCTGTAGTTGGATCAATTTCCACAGCTTCTGTTATTTAGTTAATGGGGTAGAACAAGATGAATGTCAACTTCATTAGTAACTCAACATACACTCAACTATCAAATCAAAATGTGCAAAAGCTATTGGGTGGGAATTGCTGATTGATGGCCACAACCTTCATAGTCTCATACAATGACCTATGTTAAAAGTGTAATGAAGTGACACATTTGAGCTAACGTCCACATGAAAGTCGAGTATTTATTACTAGCTAGGGACTGCTTGTGCCGTTTCAGAAGACCTTGTCACTTGTATATGCATAACAAATATTTGTGCATATCTTCCATAAATTTGGTGCAATTACACATCCAGTTTCAAAACTAAATAAAACAACACACACTTACTCATTAGTGAAGACAAAGATTGTTGATGAAGGTCGATAATGGCTTAAAAGAATTGCCATTGAGCCTGTCCTGGTGAACACAATAAGAGGGGTGCCAAGATTATCAGCCATTGTAGTTGCGTGGAAAGCAACCTCCACACCCATATGGCTCTGCATGAGATAACCAACTGTCAGTATATATGATTCCAGATTCATCACGAAGTCCAAAAAGACTCACAGAACATGTCAGGTCCACTTTACTTGTAGTAGTCTTGGAGGTATATGAAGTATGGAAAAGAAAAGGCAAAAGGAAATACTAACAGAGATTTGCTCTTAAGATAACTTTTAAGCATTTTTCTCCACTTTGAATTTGTAGCAAATTTCTAGAATCATGACTATATCTGTGTTTTGATTATCAAATTTTATACTTAACTCTTTGACTCCTGGATCTGAAAATGTGAAGGCCAAGATATAATATGTCAGCCACAAAAGATATCCTCAACATACCTTGTGCACAGTAGATTGAACCAGAGGACTAGTACTGGTCAGCTTTAAACTTGATTCCATCCTCAATGCGACAGCATCCATCACCTTAACAGCTTTCAATGGATACCTTTTTTACAAGCAAAGAGAACATTCATAATTTGGACACAAAATGACAGAAGTAGTTGAAAGCTTCTAAGCGACTCCTATCTGAAGAAAGCCACATGTTATACAAGGCTTACAACAATATAGCAATTGGACATACTTTCCATGAGCAGTTTCTCCAGACAGCATTATTGCGTCAGAACCTTCTCTAACGGCTAGTGCAACATCAGAAACTTCAGCCCTTGTAGGTGTAGGATGACTAATCATGCTCTCAAGCATATTAGTTGCCACGATAACTGGCTTTTGCATGCTGCGACAACTCTGAATTATTTCTTCCTGCAAGCAAAATCATGCATAAATCCACATCAGCAATTGTCCAGTACTAAGGGCCTCTCTCTCATCTTGAAATCTGTTATATATTGTTTTCTTTCGCTTTAGCTACATAGAGAAATCTATAGAAATAAAGGTTTAGAATTAGAACTACCATCGAGGTCAGAGATATGAATATGGATATTTCAAGGTACACAATCCAAATCTCAAACTATAATTGCAAAATGTAAATTATAGTTTTTTATTATATTTCTACTTTTTAAAATTCTCAGTAGATTATCTTTCTTTTACATATTATTTACCAAGGAACAAAAATT
Organism: Portulaca oleracea; assembly: GCA_029582165.1. NCBI lineage: Eukaryota > Viridiplantae > Streptophyta > Magnoliopsida > Caryophyllales > Portulacaceae > Portulaca > Portulaca oleracea. Next base: position 5,423,298 of record CM055883.1, on the reverse strand, counting down.
TTTGGTGCATGGAGACAGTGACAGATCCATAATTTGTATAACGGTATCGAACTTTTGAGTTTGCTAGATTTGAGTTCATCAATACCTTTCTGAGAGTTCACTTTAAAAGTTTCGAAAGATTTCTATACGCGAAACCACTTCTCTTTTAAAGGAAAAAAGGAGGGAAACCCATTAACCATAACATAGGTGATAGGTCCATCCCCATTGTAGAGAGACAATATCTTGCGCTGTTGCTACTAGCTAGAACCTACTACTATAAAGAGACTTCTTAGCGGAGTAGCAGGTAGCCAATGATTTTTAAAATAGGATCCATACACCTTTCTCTAATTCTTGGATAAGGTCCATAAGGATGTAGACCTTAACACCTCCCCTATCTAACAGCATCGATTATTATGAGATTAATATTTTGTAAGAACAAAACAATTTTAAATATTTGATTATATGATTTGGAATGTGTGATATGCTCACCATGCAAAACTTCTTTGTTATCCTAATGTATTACATGTAGAATCAAGGACAAGAAATTGAAATAATGGAAAATTGAAGATATGGAAGATATCCAAAATTTGTTGAACTTGATATACTGAAGAATCTACAATAGTAATAAGATCAGTGGAGAGCAATTCTCCTTCCTTAGAAATCAGAAAGCTCGAGACTTGACATATAATTATAAACCACTAAACACACCCATCCAGCGACACTTTAGCGCCTATCAGACTTCAAGACTTCAAGCATTTCAACTCTGTCTACAGAAATACAAAAGTACATGAATGCTGTTATCGGCATGGCTACTGCTTACGTCTTATTTTGAAAGGTTAACCAAGTTTAATGTGTGTGTACATGAGGAGGCATGCAAATGCTTGTCCATGTAATTTTTACCTGCAATATAGGCACATCCTCAACAGGAAGCTCAGCTCCAAGGTCCCCACGAGCTACCATTGCCTACAGATCATATAAGCATAAAAAAATGATAATCTGAGCCTTTCATTTCAACACACTTAGTAATTACTATCTATCATCTATAATATGTCAAAACACATTTGTAAACTTACCATCTATCATCTATAATATGAATATTTTTACACACTTTAAAGATCTCATATCATTTTTTACACACTTTAAAGAGCTCATATCATTTTTTACACACTTAGTAATTACTATCTACCATCTATAATATGCAAATCATTAACACTAAGTACTAACCCCATCTGATGCTGAGATTATGGACTGAAGGTTCGGTATGGAATCAGCGCTTTCAATTTTCACAATCACATGGATGTCTGCATTACGACCTATAAAACTGATAGTAGTTAGCAAAAAATGTGATCGTGGGACAATATAAATCATGCGTGGATACACACATGCTGGAGCACATATGCACTGCATGCACAGAACTCACTATATGATGCCATCTTCAAGACCTTCACAACTAAAATTTTGAAAGAGTGATACCCACTTTTAAGATAGTCTTTCAACTCATGGACAACTTTAGCATCTTTCACAAAAGAAACTGCATAAAAATCAACTTGATTTTCAACACCGAACTTGATATCTTCCCAGTCTTTGTCTGCAAAGGCAACCAGAGAACATTTAGACCATTCTGCTATTCTTGTAACAACATAATAAAAAGTAAACTCAGCCAAGGAAATCTTCTAAAAGTAAACTGAACCTGTTATCGATGGCAGAGTTGCACTTTTACCACGAACATTCAAGTGCCGTCTAGATTTGAGTTCCCCGCCATCAATTACCTGGCAATTCACTGTGTCTGCTGTCTTAGATTTCACGGCCAGTGATATCATTCCACCTGAATTACAGAGACAATTATGCCATCTATGTCAGATGATGAAGCCATACTCTAGAAGTAAAGACATCATGAATCAAACAAAGAAGGCTCTGCACAGAACCATCAAGTGGGCAGAGCTTGTAATTCCCAGGCTGTCCTAACCAATGCTATAGAAAATTCATCTGAGCCTCAAGTTATAATAAACATAAACAGGCAATTCCAAATGATGCTTCAGATACAAATATCGAGACACTAAATTCTATCTTACAATATTATTATACATGGAAGCTACTGCATAATGATCAAACTCTTGAATCGCATGTCTAACCCATATAGCATGTGCTAAGACTAAGATCAACTTGATCAAAATTTCCTGAACAATTTTATCAATAATTAGAGAGATCCATTAGAACAAGCATGCTAGTTTAATACCCAAAATATGTTGTCTTGGGAGCCACAACTCCAATCCTACACTCCAATAGTACTACCGCTGACTCTGTCCTCATATCCCACATTGGTAACAAGGACTTCAAATACAAACTAGCATGCATCGTGAAAAGGTTCAAACTAGCTACGGTAGGCAAACCTTTGAAACAAAATTTGAACACTATGGTAGATAATTGTACATTTTGCCTTGGAAAAGCACTGAAATATCGGCCCTCTTCCCAAAGGCATGGGAACCAGGGTGCTGTCATCTTTTATAAGAATTTTGCTATCTCTAAGCAGCTACACTTACCGTCAACCAGAAGCATGTCACCGACCTCCACATCATTCACAAAGTCATCATAATTTACACTGACTGTATCATGTGTGCTTACTCCTCTTTGGATAGTAAAATTGAAATCTTGTCCCTCCTTAAGTAAGATAGGTTCGGCAACATCTCCACTTCTAACCTCAGGACCCTGCATATAACAAGAAAATAACAAAAACGTTAATAATACATGTCACAAGACAAGAACCGCTTCAAGATCAAATATAGAGATATATGTGTCAGTGAATTCACGAATAACTGCAATGTTCTTCCCTAAACAGCTAAATAGTCAATATTAGCAACATATAATGATATAAGGAAAAGCTTCATCATATGCAAAGCAGCGAAAGCACTAAGTGAACTTCCACCAGCACCTTTCACTAATTCACTTTTGTATGGTTGTCACTAATCATGCATCAGTCCACTTTCACATAAGAAATAGAAAACTGTTTTTCTCCAGTGAGTCATGGGAAAAGAGCTGCATGCTTTCATTACTATAGTAGAGGTAATCAATCTTGCAGAAACCATAAAGCCCCAAAATTACCTACTGGGCCCATGGTTAAAAGCCAATCTGTAATGAATAAGCAATGGTCCATCATCATAATGCAGAAAAAGAAAGGCAAGAAAAATACAATCTAAAGTAAAGGGATTTCACCCTTTACTATTAGAACTTCTCTAGGCTGCGATAGACAAATCTTAAGTTAAAATTTGCGAACTTGCACTTGTCATATCATAATAAGCATTGGGACATATAGCTTAAGATGCTGGATAATTGATTGTAAGAACTCCTTCAACCTGCATCAGTTTCTGCCTCAGCAAAACGGAAGCTTTAAAAGAGACATAACAACTTTACCTTTTTTAAAATTAGATCAATTCACAAGGATTTAGCAACAAAACATAATAGTTACTATCTGGATTTTACCTACCTACCAAAGATGCACAAACACAAAATTGATCATGAGAAGAGAAGCAACACAAACAATCCAGCACAAGGATTTAAAGCAACAACAGAGAGCCCCAGGTTTACCTTTGTATCCAGCATTATAGCAATAACCTTGTCACTGAACTGAGCATTGTATTCTTTAACCAGGTCAATGGTCTTTTGGTGGGATGCATGGTCACCGTGCGACATATTTAAACGTGCAACATCCATTCCAGCTTCTGCTAATTTCCATATCATTTCACGGGTGCAAGTCGGAGGGCCAATTGTGCAGACTATTTTTGTTTTGCGTGGAGCATCAGAGTTGGACTTTGATTTATTTAAAAGATACTCGCTTGAACGCGACTCAAATGAATCCTGCGCAAGGAACAAAATAAGTGTCTTAACTTGCACAAGGAGAACTGATTGCCAAAGGAGGCAGAACCTTTAACCATAAGATCTAGTGACCATACAAAGCCAGATTATTTAGTAATAATACTAAGCAAATACTGGAAGAAAATGCTAAAGAAGCAACTAACATGAACAAATCAGGGAGGAAATTTCAGGTACAAAAAAAAGAAACAATGGTGAGTGTAAATAGCAGACATAAAAAATAAATAATCAACTCAACTCATTCATTGCTTAATGCAATTTATGGCGGGTGAAAATAGCAGACATAAAAAGAATTAATCAACCCAACTCATTGCACTCATTGCTTAATGCAATTTATGCTATCTATTATTCTACATTTTTGGTAAATTGTTTGCATTTACTCAGCCACATCAAGAACAACCACTATTAAACCGTAACATCACATTGGTTGACGTGGAACAATTTATGAACAGACTAATGATATAGGACTATGAAGACCTCATTCAAAAGCTAGTTGAAGCCTATCTAAGCCCCACGTCAACCGATGTCATTCTATGTGGGACTCATGTCCCACACCACGCAAATAGACAGTAACACCAGATACCAAAACGTAGCAAAAGTCAGCAACTTTTTCCCTTTGTTTCTAGTCTAGTTTGAATAAATGACGAAGTATCTTTCAAATCAAAACACTGTTCATGCATTTGTAACAACAAAACCATGAGCAACAACATATTTTTCACATGATCCATATATTCCACATTGATTGATCACTAACATGAAAAAGAAAACAAATCGAAAGCGTAACGAAATGAATAAAATCGAGAGATTGATTGAGAAGAGAAGGTGAAGAAGAGCTTACAGCAATGGAACCTTTGCCGGAAGTGACAACAGAAGTTTGAGTCTGCTCACTGATTGCGACGGATTGAACAGTAAATGCCTGCTTCGAAACGCAATGTTTAGCAGCACTCTTACGTCTTCCATTGGTGCCGCCATTGAAGAAGAGCTCGCTCAAACTCCTCGCCGACGACAGGGGATCGGAGCCGGCGACATTAATGCCGTTGGATTTCAACACGGATGTTTGCATCGAGAGGTTCGCCGTCGCCATTTTCGTCAGCGAAGAAGCTGCGAGTGCGAGATTTGAATTTAATGAAATGGTGGCGGAGATTCTGAGGAGAAGAGAGAGAAAGAGAGAGGGAAAGTGGAGGGGAGAGTTTTGGTAGGGGAGATGGTTGTTGTCTACTTGTTGCGTTGATCCTGGATTCTGGGAAGACTGATGAAAAATGTTCTTTATTAATATTCCCCTTGCAATTGTTTGTTCGTATACATGTACTCCCTCCATTCCATATTAACTGACATCTTTGGAAATTGTGTAGTTAAACGTTAAAAATTTTGACTACAAATTTCTCAATACATACAATGAATTGTTATATAAAATTACTACCATTAGATTCGTAACGAAAAATACTAACCGTAAAAGTATAATATTGTAATTGTTCATAAAATATTATATAAGAAATTATCAATCAAAGAGTGACATTGGAGACCGTAATAGTCAACAAAATGACAATTAATATGGAACGGAGGGAGTAATATACCATTGTCTTATTATATTTATACATTTATCTAATTTGAGAAGATTAATATATATTGGTAATTAAGATGAAAATTTTGAAATTTATTTATTTATCCAAAATGTCCCTACTTTAACTGAAGATAATACTTGTTGAAATTGTAAAAAGCAAAAAAGACTAACAGGTCCCTATATTTTGATGTAATTATTTTAAGGGCTCTATATTTTGATAAATTATTATGGGATGACATTATCTTTGCGGTAATTATTTATTTGGGACATTCCGACCAATTTTTTGGTCTAAAAATACGTGAAACAATGATTTTTGTATTTATGGTTGTTTTAGGCCTTGTTCTTTTCTGCGGTTGGCAAACTGCGGTGCCACAGCCTACCGCAGTTTGCCACAACCCGCTACATTTTACCGCATCATTACTTTTCTCTCTCCTCATTTTTCTCTCTCCTCACTTTTCTCCTCTACTTTTTATATCCTCTCTCCTCACCCACCCCACATACCAATAACCCATCACAATTCCACCATACCCGCCATAATTCCATCACACCTCACCATACCATTCCGCAAAATACCGCATAAAAGAACAGGACCCTAATTGAAGTCAACTTTCATTTTGTGTCTTAATATTTAGGATTGATCAAAGATACATAACCTTAATCAACAATAATACTGCAATTAATGCTTTGTTCGCCGAAAATAAATCGGAATGTCCCCTCAGAAATAATTACAACAGAAATAATGTCACCCTACAATTATTTATCAAAATATAGGGCCCTTAAAATAATTACACCAAAATGTGAGGACCATTTAGTCGTTTTTTGAAAATTACACACACATGTGATTAGGGTAAAAGTTATTTTTGAAATGTGGGAGTCCCAAAATTATTACAACAAAAGTGCAGTTGGGTAAATGTAAATTTTTCATGTTTGTTTGTTCCATTTTCATTTTTCATGGAAAATTTGGTCTTTTTTTTCAAATTTAACTATTTTCTTCCTGCTTGGTTGTTGTTTATTAATTGAGAACACATTACATCATTTACATGGGGCTTATAATTTTACAGTGTTACTCAGGGAAAGTTTTCTAATGGTGGGGGCTCAGGGGAAACATTTTAAGGTGAGAAATGTAAATCAAAGTGTGTCGCAATCTTCAAAATTCTCCTAAATCCAAATATAGCAAAGCTAAACACTTATAAATGATGGCAATTTGAACATTTCAAACACATTTGTTTTCAGTAAATTTTATAACTTCAGCCAAACAAATTAGCAATTTTCCTATATATTCTTCAAGGTTTATGATGTAAACCAAACACTCTAAACTAAATATTCCTAGAGAAAGTTTTCCAAAAAAAAAATTAAGAAATTTTTTTCCTTGAATACTACCAAACGCTCCCTTAGATCAAGCTAGAACATAATATTAGTCGGTGACAATATAATTTTAATGTCAAATATTAGAAGTTATTTCAAAAAGTTTGTTTAAGTTGCTTTTTAAAATTAGTTTTTAAAGTCCAGAAGGTTAATACCAAAACTATTTACCAAATATTTTTAATAGTTTTTTAACTTTACTGAAAAAGGAGATTTTGAGATGGAAAAACTTTTTACCAAACACGGCAAAATTAATATATGTCAAAATTTTCGAATCATATTGAACATTTTGTGCTCTATATTTATCGTCCACCTTACTGACGACGCTAACAACTAACATCATCGCTCATATGTCGCTCTCGTTCCCAGTTTCCCTCCGTTTTAACCATCTGCCATTGCATCCATTTGAAAAATCTCTCGCACAACTCTAAGAGAGATAATGATGGGAAAAAAGATGAACATTTGTATCAAAGGTTAGGATGGATCTTAAAAGGCCACAACATAATAATTATTTACTAGTAGAAAACTACGTGGAAACCAATAATCTAACATTTAATTTAACCCGTAAACTTTATCAAAAGAAGTTCAACCCATAAAAACAGGAAATGAAAAACAAAAAGAAGCAAGGACATAGGAAGGAGGAGAATTTCGTGATAGAAAACTACCTCTTTTATTTTAGAATACATGAAAGAATTTGTCACAAGAATGAAATGACATCAGAAAATTCAAGACTCCAATGTCAACAAATTCAACTTTTAACACAAGATCAAGAGCGAAGGCATTGCAAAAACAAAACGAAATGAAATTATCTGTCAAATTTCGAGAAGAAACTGATCACCAAAATCCACTTGTTCGAGCAAAGATTCCAGTTACAATCCTTGGCCTCCCTTTCCTCCTTGGCATCGCCGCAGGTGAATCATCCGACCTCTCTTTCTCTCTTCGTTCCAACTTCATCGTTGGGCCTTCTCTTTCCGTCTCTTATCGCCCCACTGTCCCCAACGTCACTCAAAATTACCCTCTTTCCGTTTGTCTAAAATCTGGTATTGGTGTTTTTGGCTCCCCTCAAAACTCCCCTCTCATTTTCACTGCGAATTTCAATTTATTCTCGTCATCAAATCCGAACCCTAATCCCTTGGTCCCAACTTTCTCTCTACAAGTCAAGCCCAAATTTGGTGATTTTTCGCTCTTCAAGTCTATCTCTTCATGCGATTCTAATGCAATTCAAACTAATGGGCACTTGTCAGATGATGATTCCACAAATGGGTCGCCCTCAAGTTCTGATGCTAATAGTGTGATAAATCTCGGGTCTCCAAGAAAGCAATTAAGGTGGGTAGATTTGAGGAATGACTCACCTTGTAGTGAGCTTCTTTCAGGAATTTTTCTTGCAGCTAAAACTTGCATGCCATTGGCAAAACGAGCAGTAGTTAATTTCAGATGGGGAGTGAATTTCCCCCCTGAATGTAATTGGCACGTAGGAAAGACATCCTTACCAATGTTGGTTATCAACAAAATTTCTTTGGAGAAGGTGGATGAAAAGAAAGGGGAAGAACGGAAAAAAGTCGAAGGGACAAAATGTAGTGAATTGGAACTTTTAAATGGAATATGTGGTTGGATGAGGAGAGAAGTGCGAGATTTACATAGGGAAAACAGGGAAATGAAGCAAGCTTTGGATAGTGTAAGGCAACAAGGTAGCAACTCTAGAGGTAGAAGCAAGGAGAAAGAGAATGGAGGAAAAAGAGTAATGTCATTGCCTGAGAATTTGAGTGATTTAGAGAGGAATGAAACAGGTGGACATGGAAAATCCATAAAAAGTAACGTTGAAATTGAATTGGAGAAGGCTATCAAGGCGGCTTCTTGATGAGGTTTGAATCATTTTATGCTTTCCTTGTAATTAGTTGGGGAAAAGTCACACTGAATTTTTCAATTTTTAGGTTGGCTTTTGTATACAAAAAATGAATTTATAGAAATGACAGTAGTTGTTTGTATAGTATATGAATATTTGATGTAAATTGAGAAAATTATCCTTGGTTTATATTGTGTGATAGGGTTGAGTTCTTATGTTTATAAAAATTTTTGTGTTCTCTCTAACTAAGTCGTATATATTGTAAGTCTTTATTGAGTTATAACTGTAAATTGATGTTGCACTATGAGGGAATCTAATTTGGTTCATACTTATCAAGAAAGAATGGCGAAATTTTAGGTTCTTATCATATTGATCTATGGTCTTTTTTTAATCACAAGAATATCTGGAGGTTTGCTTGAAATTAAAGGTGTGTTTTTAGATAAAAATAAGTTATAAAGAAAGAACTTACATCAAATGTAAGCACTTCTTCATATTTCAACTAACAATTTGTGGAGCAAGAACCAAAAATTCGACCGAATTTTAAAATCGGTTAATCGGTCATTGTCCGATTTAAAACTAGGTGGGGTCTATGTTGTCCGAAATCTGGGGGGAAATCCGGGTTCGACCATTTCGGACAATCGGACAATGTCTAGACCAGGTTTGTCAGCGAGCTTGGGTTGTCTTTAACTTTATGTTCAATCCGGATATCGGACAATTCAGACGTTGGATAATCAGACAATGTTCGCTGATACACCAAAAGTACGAACTTGTCGTTATATACAATTTGGACATCGGACATTCAAGTCTGGGTACAGGTTTGACCTCAGTGTCCAGATTACTTATTGAACAGGGTTTGGGTAATAGGTTTTTGACCCAATCCGGAATTACCCATACCTAAATTTCTGCTAGCCTTAGGTCTTACACTTGGAAACCAAAAACAAGAACAACGAGTGCGATGACAAGTCGAAAGTAGGTAAGTAATTAAACCTTCAAACTATGGTATTGGTATATAATTACTATTGTAAATGAGTGGAGATAAGACTTTGACTGTTAAAGAGGAGGAAACTATTACTAAATAATAGATAAAGGAGTTACAAAAGATATGTTGGTCCTGTAGCTCAGTTGGTTAGAGCGTTGGTCTTATGAGCCGAAGGTCGCGAGTTCAAGCCTCGCTAAGACCAATTATATCAATTAAATATTTTTTTCTTGACTTTTCTTTAACGTTTCCAAAGGTTTTCCAAATGAGTTTCTTTTGTTTTTCAAAAGGTTTTCTGTGGCTCCGCGGGAATCGGTCTCTCCAAAAATTTTAGCTCATGAGGGAAACATTACCCATAGGAGTTTGTCGTTGTTGCTGTTGAGTTGAAAGAAAAAGTAACTATTTTTTTATTTTTTTTTTGTGTTGGAGAGTAGCCTAATGGAATCAGTGAATAACTGCAAATAACTAATTCATTACATGTTATTTCAAGTAATGTATTACATCGAACTGTAATCTTGATGACAATAATTCAGGACCGCTTCGCCTATCATAGTTATAAAAAGGGTTAATGATAGTATAGCTGCCAATTAGGGTAGACATATAATATAATCTAACATAAAATAATGTACTATGTACTTAATAATACTTATAATCTATAGCCATGATCCCTTCCTAACTATTCTGAAAGTCACTTGCTCCTAAATCAGGCGAAAAAATTACCAGTCTTGAAAACTCAACCTTTAAACTAGTGTAAAGTTAGACTTATAATGATTTGAACTTGAAAAAATCCATCAATTAAATATTTTTTCTTGACTTTTCTTTAACGTTTCCAAAGGTTTTCCAAATAAGTTTCTTTTGTTTTTCTAATTACCCATTTCCCCCATTTATCCTTCCTTCTTTTTCAAACCTGCCTCCTTCATCTACCACTAAAATCATCCGTCCATTAATTCCACACTTACACCTTCATTTTGTAGAATTCAAATTGAACTTAACATCCCATTTACAAATCAATGAAAGAACTTTAACCCGAGACCCATACATCTTGCCCATCTCGTCCACCACCATCCTCCGTCACTGATTAGACTCATTTTTGAGCCTTATTTATACCTCCATGCTTGGTCCTTCAGCTCGTTTTTCACGATAATAATGCCACTTATATTATGCTTTTCCCCTGTTTTGTAGGCCCCGAGTGTGAGACCCAAAAGACTCGGGAAAAGAGCGAGATCCTTAGAGCGAGAGGCTGGCCCGGGACTCAAAGTTAGATGCCGAGATCATGGAAGAAGTCGGGAGCCGAGAGGAGTCAAAGAGGCCGAGACATCAAAGAAAACAGGGGGGCACGATCGTGCATCATGCCGGCACGATCGTGCAGTCCCCTTCATCTGAAGAAGCTCCAACCCGAACTGCACGATCGCGCACCACCTTCTGGAAGATCCGCATGATCGTGTCGCTTCACTGCACGATCGTGCTACTCCTTGCCTCAGGAACCGCCAGAATTTTCAAAACGGCACGATCGTGCCGAATTTCCGCACGATCGTGCCGATATCGGATTTCAGCCCTGTTTCCGGATTCAAAACGACGCACTTTGGGGTGTTTTTGGGGAACTATTTATAGATTTTTAGGGTTGAATTTCAGGAGCTTTTATCATTCCCTAGGTTACTTAGTCACCATTTTTGTATTCTCCCTAGTTTTTAGCCCTTAAACCCCTTTTGATTAGAGCACTCTTAGCTTAATTAGTGTTAATCTCTCTCTACAAACCTCTCTTTTTATCTTCATTTATTGCTTTGCGCTGGTTTATTTTCATCATTTGAAGACTTTGGAAGGATATTTAAGTTATTTTGGAAGCATTTATTGAAGGAAAATCATCTTAAGGTATAATTTATCTCATTGTTACTGTTTTATTGTTTTCTTAGTCGTTTTATGTTAGGTTTAGTGTTTTGTTTGCTGAATATGAGTTGTTTTGCTAGCTTAGGTTTGAATGTTATTAGTTTAATGTTTGTTAATATGATTAGAGGCTAAGTTTTTCTGGGCTTGGGTGTTTAATGGCCCCTAACGGGGTCTAACCTTGAAGGTTTAGAGAAAGGGGGTGATTATTTCGGGTTTAAGGATTCTCTCACCTTTTACCCTATCATTGTGGGAGGTTTGGTTGTCTGGAAAGTTGTCAAAACTCCTCTAATACATTGATTTGGGTCCTTGGTGGAGTGATTTACCTTACTCTCATGAGAATGAGAGTTGGGTTGATTAGGGGTGTTGAACTAATTACTCCAAATTGCTTTCCTTTATGGAAATGAGGGGAAGTGATTCGGTTTCAATCTAATGTCTCCTTTGGAAGAGGGAGCTTAGAATGGTTTAAATTTATCAACAACCCATTCCGAGCCTTGTTTGATCACTCTGTCTTCCTTTATCTTCTAGGGTTAGGCTAAGTTAGGTGGCTAGAACAACCCCCGGGTCCTTCTTTCTTGTGAGTATTCTCTTAAGTGTTAATCCTTCATTAGTTTTATCTAGTTAACCTAAATCTCATCTCTGGTGAAAACTCTTGTTTAAATCGAACTCTTTTGCTTAAAACGGACCGAACTTGACCTAGTTCCCTGAGGATACAATATACAACCCCGGCTATATTATAGCCAAACAAAAATGGCGCCGTTGCCGGGGAGCTAGCGCTTCAAGTTTTTTCGTTTAGTCTAAGAGTTTAGTTTAAACTACCTTGCGTGTTTTGTTGTTGTGCGTCGTAGAGTCCTAGGGCGGACTTACGGTTTTTGCTTGAGTTCTGTGCATGTCCAGGAGATCCCGGCGAGTTCAAAATCAACCTCCTCCCACTCCGATAAATCCGGAGATCGAAGCGGCCGCACGTCACGCAAACGCCGCAACCCGAAGGCGTCGTCGCCAACGGCAACAACCGCAACCTCAACAAATGGCGGAACCACCACCACCACCCCGTACCCTCCTCTCCTACACCGCTCCTACACCGGATATGGGAGGGTCCGCTATTCTTCTTCCCGACCTCGCCGATGGGGTTGTTTTCGACTTCAAGCCCGGTTTCTTACACCTCATTGAACAAAATCAATACCGAGGCTCGGACATGGAAAACCCCATCAAACATGTGAATCAATTTCTCCAAAGGGTCGGCATGGTGCGTATGCCCGGTGTTAGTGATGAATATCTAAGGCTCAAGTACTTCCCATTCTCCCTTGCGGAACGAGCCAAGAGTTGGTTAGACAATTGTGCTCAGAACACTTATGATACATGGGATGCATTGTGTAACGACTTCCTCAATCGGTTCTACCCCCAAGCGGAGGCGCAACGGATTCGATCGGAGATTATTGGGTTCAAGCAACGATCGGGCGAGTCATTATTTGAGGCATGGGAACGGTTCAAGGGCTTGCAAAGGGAGTGTCCACATCATAATTTCAATCCATCGTTAATCCTTAATACCTTCTACTAAGGCCTTAACGGTTCGGTCAAGCAAGCAATAGATAGTGCCTCGGGTGGCCTATTTTTGGGAAAAACTCCGGATCAAGCCGACACTTTTCTTCAACAAATGGCTCAAACCTCATGTCATTGGGGAGGTGGGCGAGATCCAGAAGATCGATTGACTTCCGGTGAAGACGGCAATATAAACTTCCTCATCAAGACCGTCCAACAATTGGCACAAGATGTGGCCGAGATCAAAACGACTCAACAAATCAAGGCGGTGAGTGAAGTTCAACTGCCTCCCTCACCATCATCCTCGGTCAGCCAATCAATGTGAGGTTTGCCTTGGGCCACATGCTACCTTTGAGTGTTCTCCGGAGTTTATTGCGAATGAGCAAGCCAATGCCTTGTACCACCAAAATTTGTCTTGGCGAACCGAGAACCCTACTCGCCCTCAAGGAAACCCCGCATATGTAGCCCCTAGAGGTTTCGCTCCCCAAGGACAAGGTCGCCCTCACCAAGCCCGCCCATCCTACCAACACCCCGCTCCACAACCCGTCCACCAAGCTCCTCCAGGCTACCAACAACCCATCTCATATCACCAACAACCCATGTCATACCCCCAACCATCTCAACCCTCCACCCAAGACCAAACCCTTGAGTTGCTAAAAACTCTAGTGCAAGGCCAACAAACCGATAGGGCACACACCGAAGCTCGCTTTAAAGCCTATGAGACTCAATTGGCTCAGTTGGCTCAAAGAACTTAACCTCCAAAGCGTGCACTGAAAGGCCTCCCTAGCCAACCTCAACAAAATCCCAAGGGACACCTTAACGCCATAACTTTGAGAAGCGGAAAGGAGTTGGAGGGCCCTAAAGGTGGAGTGCCGCAAGAAGAAGTGAGGGATGAAGTGGAAGTTGAGGATATCACTCATGAAGAGGAGGGAGTTGGAATGCAAGGACAAGAGGGTTGTGATGAAGGAGTTGAAGAGCCCAGTGATGTAAGAGGAACGAAAAGGAAAGAGGCGGATCGAGAAGGAGCAAGAGCCAATTCTTCAACAAAAGAGGCCTTTTCAACCGCCCATACTGCTTTCCCCAACGGTTTGCAAGCAAAAGGAGGATGCCAAGTTCTCCAAATTTCTGAAATCCTCAAGAAACTACATGTCACTATCCCTTTCTAGAGGCTATCTCGACATGCCTTCCTACACCAAGTTCTTGAAGGATCTTCTATCGAACAAAAGGAAGGTCTTTGAGCACGCGACGGTCTCATCGACCGAGGAGTGCAGCGTGATTGAAAACAAGCTACCTCCCAAGCTTTCCGACCTAAGCTTCTCAATTCCATGTTCGTCGAGATATGGCCATTAGTAAGGCCCTTTGTGATTTGGGGCAAGTGTAAGCGCCTTATTCGACCGCAAGAAGTCGCATGGGGAGTTGAAGCCCACAACGATATCTTTGCAAATGGCCGATCGATTCGCCCTACTGGGAATCCTCGAGGACGTGCCGCTCCAAGTCGGCAAGTTCTATATACCGTGCGACTTTGTGGTTTTGGAGATGGCCGAGGACGCCCAAATCCCAATCATTTTGGGGCGTCCCTTCCTCGCGACAGCGGGAGCTATGATCGATGTGAAGAATGGGAAATTATCTCTTCACATCGGCGACGAGAAGATCGAGTTCAACTTACAAAGCTCCGTTGCTACCCCATCGATCAATGAATCATGCTATCAAGTCGATATCATCGATGAAGTCGTTGAGGAAACCCTCGGTCCTCATTGGACTTTCGAGGACCCATTGGAAGAAGCCTTGTTAGAAGCATTTGAGCCGGAATCACTGGAAGGGGATGTGGCATCCTATGTGGCTATCTTTAATGGAGAATTGAACTTTGAGGAACCTTGCGTGATGGAAGCTTTTACCTCCGGGATCTTTGAACGGGAGGCGACATGGTATACTACTCTCCTCAACAATGCACCGACAAACAATGATCCTTTCATTGAGTTTGAGGAGATTTCAAGTGTGGAAACACGGCCGCAAAAGGACAAACAATTGCCGACTCCGGAGCTAAAACCTCTTCCCCCAAGTCTAAGGTACGCTTTCTTAGGACCTAATGAAACCTACCCAGTCATAGTCAATGCAAATCTCGATGGCACTCTTCTTGAAAAGTTGTTAACCGTTCTTCGAAAATACAAAGGGGCCATCGGGTATTCAATTGATGATTTGACCGGATTGAGTCCCTCTATTTGCATGCATGAAATTGACCTCGACCTAGATGCAAAGCCCTCTAGGAAACCCCAAAGGAGGCTTAATCCAAATATGCAAGAGGTAGTAAAGAAAGAGGTCCTTAAGCTTCTTGAGGCGGGTATAATCTATCCCATAGCTAATAGTGAGTGGGTTAGTCCTGTCCAAGTGGTACCAAAGAAGGGGGGAATGACGGTAGTGATGAACGATAAGAGTGAGTTGGTGTCTACAAGAACAATGACGGGGTGGAGAATGTGTATAGACTATAGAAACCTTAACAAAGCCACCCAAAAAGATCACTTCCCGTTGCCCTTTATGGATCAAATGTTGGAAAGATTAGCCAGTCATGCTTTTTATTGTTACTTAGATGGTTTTTCCGGGTTCTTTCAAATACCCATCCACCCTAATGACCAGGACAAAACCACATTCACATGCCCTTACGGTACCTTCGCCTATCGAAGGATGCCGTTTGGGTTGTGTAATGCCCCGGGTACGTTCCAACGATGCATGATGGCTGTTTTTTCCGATTTGATTGAGAAAGTTATGGAGGTTTTCATGGATGACTTCTCGGTATATGGTAACACCTTTGAAACGTGTTTGCAAAACCTTGAAACGGTGTTATCGAGATGCCTTGAAGTCAATCTTGTTCTGAACTGGGAAAAGTGTCACTTCATGGTCCCGGAAGGGGTGGTTCTAGGCCATGTCGTGTCACAACGGGGTATCGAGGTTGACCGAGCGAAAGTGGAGGTCCTTGAGAAGCTACCACCCCCGACCACCGTCAAGGGGGTGAGGAGTTTCCTTGGTCATGCCGGCTTTTACCACCGGTTTATCAAGGATTTCTCCAAAGTAGCAAGGCCTCTCACTCAACTCCTGGCCAACGATACCCCTTTCATCTTTTCTGACGATTGTGTTGAAGCTTTTGCTAGGTTAAAGCAAGCCCTGATCAGTGCGCCGATCTTACAACCACCAGACTGGCTCTTACCCTTTGAAGTGATGTGCGATGCAAGCGATCTCGCCATTGGGGCCGTCCTGGGGCAGCGGAAAGATAACAAACCGTACGCGATACACTATGCAAGCCGCACCCTCGACGACGCCCAAAGGAACTACACGACTACCGAGAAGGAGTTGCTCGCAGTTGTTTTCGCCATCGAGAAATTCCGGGCCTACTTATTGTGCTCGAAGGTGGTTATCTTCACCGACCATGCGGCTCTTCGATACCTCCTTGCGAAGAAAGATGCGAAGCCCCGACTCATAAGATGGATACTTCTCCTTCAGGAGTTTGACATTGAGATCAAAGACAAGGCCGGGGCGCAAAACGTGGTCGCCGATCACCTTTCTCGGATCGTGGTAGAGCGTGATGATACACCCATTGATGACACCTTCCCCGATGAGCACCTTTATGCCGCAAGTGCCATCAACCTCCCTTGGTATGTCGATATAGTCAGTTATTTGGCCGCCGGCTTGTTGCCCCCGGAACTTAGCTACCATGAGAGGAAGAAGCTAATACATGATGCAAAGTTCTACCATTGGAATGATCCATTCTTATTCAAGTCTTGCAAGGACGGTATCTTTAGGAGGTGCGTTCCGGAAGATGAAGTACAGCGTGTCCTACCCCATTGCCATGAGCTTCCATGCGGAGGCCACACCGGTGCTTCAAAAACCGCCGCGAAGGTCTTACAAGCGGGCTTCTTTTGGCCCACTCTTTTTCGCGACGCGGATAGACACGTTCGGGCATGTGATCGATGTCAAAGAACCGGCAACCTCACACGAAGGCAAGAGATGCCTCTCAATTACATCTTGGAAATCGAGGTCTTTGATGTTTGGGGCCTCAACTTCATGGGCCCCTTCCCATCCTCAAAAGGTAACTTGTACATTCTTGTCGCTGTGGATTATGTATCAAAATGGGTTGAAGCGATTGCTAGCCCTACAAGCGATTCGAGGGTGGTGATGAGGATGTTCAAGAAGATCATCTTTCCAAGATTTGGGGTGCCGAGAGTGATCATCACCGACAATGGTTCTCACTTCGTG
Organism: Portulaca oleracea; assembly: GCA_029582165.1. NCBI lineage: Eukaryota > Viridiplantae > Streptophyta > Magnoliopsida > Caryophyllales > Portulacaceae > Portulaca > Portulaca oleracea. The sequence continues at coordinate 5,406,045 of CM055883.1, read as the reverse complement.
GAAAAGAAGCTGGGTGCATTTTTGGCAAAGTATGGGGTGAAGCACAAAAGAGGTCTTGCATACCACCCACAAACAAGTGGGCAAGCCAAAATTTCAAACCGGGAAATCAAGTTCATCTTGGAGAAGACCGTTGCAAAGTCGAGAAAAGATTGGAGTGATAAACTAGATGATGCCTTATGGGCCTATCGGACGACATTTAAAACACCAATAGGGACCACTCCCTTCAAGTTGGTGTATGGGAAAGCATGTCATCTTCCGGTGGAGCTCGAACATAAGGCTTGGTGGGCCTTGAAGGCGTTGAATTTTGATATCAAAGCCTCTGGTGAGAAAAGACTCCTCCAATTGAATGAACTTGAGGAGATACGGCTTGATGCTTACAACAACTCCAAGATCTTCAAGGAAAGAACAAAGAAATGGCACGACAAAGGCATAGCCAAGACAGAACTTTGTGAAGGAGAACTCGTGCTTTTATTCAACTCAAGGATGCGGCTATTCTCCGGGAAGCTCCGATCGAGATGGTCGGGACCATTCCGGATCTTCAAAGCGCATCCATTTGGAGTATTTGAACTCGAAGGAAACGATGGTGAGACATTTAAAGTCAACGGATCGCGGCTCAAACCGTACATAGAGGGAACGGAGCACCCGGAGGGATACACTTGCACCCTCCAGGACATCAAGGAGAATTGAAGAGATTGGGGTTGAGCTCAAGACCTTAAAAGAGTGCTTCATGGGAGGCAACCCATGTTTGTAATTGAGGTATTAGTTCTAGAAAAAAAAAGAAAAAAAAAGGAAAATGAAAAAAAAAGGAAAGAGAGTGGAGAGTTAGGAGTGAAAGGATGTGAGTGAAAAAGAAGAGAGTTGAAAAAAATTGGGAGTTAATTTAAGGAGTTATTGTGCAAAAGAAGAAGTGAGTTGGTTTTTGGTTTGAATAAGTATGTAGAGTTGAGTAATTGGAGTGTTTTGGTCAATTAGTATGAGGGAGTTCTAAAAAAAAATTGAGAAGGGTGAGGTTTGAAAGGAGTGCAAGGGAAATCTCAGCGTATGCACGATCGTCCGCTCATCGCGCGCGCACGCAAAGCAAGCGAGGAAAGTGCACGATCGTGCAACATTTCCGCGCGATCGTGTCGTTTCTCCAGAAGGTAGGTCACGATCGCGCAGCTTTAGCGCACGATCGTGACGTTTGAGATGCCAGGATTAGAAGAAAAAGGGCACGATCGTGAGAAACATCAGCACGATCGTGTAGATTTTCCAGAACATAGGTCACGATCGTGCCGAATTCCCTCACGATCGCGCCGTTCACGATTTTTTTTAGCGCCCAGTCTTCCCCAGAACGGCACGATCGTGCCGATTTTTGGCGCGATCGTGCCGTTTGCGATTTCCAGCGACTTCTCGGCCCTTTTAAACCCAATTTTCACCCCACAAACCCTCATTTCTTTCCACATTCGAGCCTCCATTCTCTCTCACTCTCACCCCCCTCTCAAACCCTAGCCCCAAACTCCTCAAATTCATCCTCCATCTCAGAATTTCCCCAATTTTCATCCTCCCTAAACCCTAATTTCTCCATTTTCTCACCTCCTTCTCAAACCCTAACCTCACATCTCCATCTCCACCCTCTATTTCCCTATTACCACCATTCTCACTCATCTCCTTTTCAAACCCTAACCCTCGCCATCGTGCAAATCCCTCACCCCTCACAAATCCTTCCACTCCTTCCACAAATTCAAGCACCCATACCCTTTTCCTCCCACAAAAAGCCCTAATTTCTCTCTCTAGCATCATTAACTCCCTCATCTTGGTGAGTTAGGGCATTAGAGAAAGAAATTCATCCCACCCTTCTTCTCAAAGCCAGTGTTCAGGCTCTTCAAGATCTTCAAGGTCTTCAAGTCAATGGCGCCCAAAAGGAGTGCTAGGTCAGGGGCTTCTTCATCATCTTCACAACCTCCCCCACCGAAACGAGGTAAATCTGAAGAACAACCTCTCGATTTCGACCAAAATGCTAGAATCCAATTCCGTAATGATGACCATAGAAAGAGGTACGACGCTTTCAAGACTAGAAAGATTAGTGTACCCAATGTTTACCATGAGTTGTCCTGTGAAAACATGGGAATCAAAACGGCTTTGGAAGTTTTTTTTGATGTTTTGGGGTGGGGAGAATTCAAGAACATTGACCATCCCATCTTTGGGCAAGTTGTTCTAGAGTTCCTCAGTTCTTTGGAGGTTGCCAATGATATGACTGCTGAAGCCTCCATAACCTTCAAGATTGATAAATCAATTCAACTTGTCCTCGACCAATTAAACTCGTTGCTTGGGTTACCCACGACGGAGACCTACATCAAGGCAAGACGCCGACACTAATGACGCCGTCCGAGGCTTACGTAAGGCCGTAAAAGAGCGGAAAAGGATAGAATGGATCGAATCATTTACCACAATCCCCGCACCACAAAAGCCTCCGACCTTGCAGCGCCATCCGCTACTTTCATCGCCTAGTGGCCAATTCGGTCATGCGGAAGGCATGATGGTCGATCAAATCTACGAGGACGATCTCGCGTTATCTACCAACTTGATCAACAAACAAATCAACACGGATCGTATATAGTGCATCACGCATGAGATTAGCCGGTTGACCCGTGCTCGTCGCACATCTGAATGGGCACATCATTTGCCACATTGTTTACGGGTGCATACATGCGCCGATCGCCGCCTCAAATCCAATGTGAGCCCCTTGATATGGTTACTCTCGTGAACATGCGGATCATCAAGCAAGCTAACCGGGATTCTCCTACGCCCATGGAGCAACCGAGATCTTGCTTCTTCCTTGGTCCGCAACGTGAAGAGTGGATCGACCCGTCCGACAAGCGCAATTGGTCTAGTGATGCGAGGGAGGAAGAAGAAGGTGAGGAGGAGGAAGAGGAAGAAGAAGGTGAGGAAGAGGAAGAGGAAGAAGAAGGTGAGGAGGAGGACGAGGAACAAGAAGAGGAGGTAGGAGGGCATGGGAATCCGTCCCCTCAAGCCATCAATGACTTATCCGCCTGCTTTGGCCATTTCGGTGCAAACATCGGCGTGCCTCGATAGGCACTCGAAAGACTCGACGGCCTCAACGCCGTGTTGAATCGGGCTTTACGAGGATAGACCATATGCTCCAAAGAACAACAAAGAAATCCTTTTCGATACGAGCTATGGCTACTATCAAGGTGGCGGACTCGAGCTCCCCGGTTGGTATCCTCCGGCTACCAACACTAACCACCGCTCCGGCCCGACGATATGTAAGTTTCCCCGCCCCCACCCTGCTCTTTTCAAGGATTATTCTTATTTTAGTGTGGGGGAGGTATTATGGTCGGTTGGGAGTTTGAGTCTTTCGGTTGTTGTGGCTTAGTGAGGCATGTTCCTTTTCTCCCTTCAGTATTTCCAAAGATTTTTGCATGTGGTTTGAGATACTTTCGTTGTTAGGTGATCGATGGTGAATTGAGTCTCAAATAATGTACATTTGTATATACCTTGCATGTAGTTTTCTTCTTTTTATTTGGTTCACTTGAACCGCATTTCTTAACTTCTTTCGCATTTAGTCTAGTGCATATAGGCTAGCTTTGCATTGTTTTCTTAACCTTGGTTTTCTTCTTTGTTTGTTCGTGGATGGCCGGTTCGCTTAGCAATGCGGATCCTCGTAAGATCGCTCCATCCTTTTCTTCTCTTTTCTTTCTTTAATTGTGCTTTGCTTTTGTTTTCTTTGCATGCTTGTTCTTACTTTTGGTGGCGCGCCTATTGTGCGTTGTGTTGGGATTTCTTGTTGTTGGAGCCGTGTGGGCTCGGGCCGCCACCCTTTCTCTATGTGTTAGATGTTTGTATATATGTTTGCTTGTTTCCTTTAGGTGTTTGTACATATGTTTGTTTTTCCTAGTTTTTCTACCCTTCATGAGACACCCTTCCCACAATGAGGACATTGTGGATTTTAAGTGTGGGGGGGAGATCATTATGTTTTGGGTAGAACACCTAGTCTTTTTGGGTCCTTTTTGTTGCTTTTTCTTTCTTAGAAAAGTTCGTGAAAAAAAAGCGAAAAATGCTAAAATTTGAAAAAAAAAGAAAAAAAAAAGAAACAAAAAAAACTAGAACGTCATTAGGTTAGGTTAGGTAGTCCTCCGGTGATGATTGTAGGCTAAGTAGTGCCTCTTGTAGCTTGGTTTAACCTTTGCATAGCCGACTGTGATTCAAAGTTTTTGAAAAGAATTTTCGAAAACATCTTGACTTGGAATTGCATTTTGATAGTAAAGATTGATGGTCCTTCTTGACCCATTGATGTGAGCTTTACATATGAACGTTTATGTTCTTTGATTGGTTGTTGAGCACAAACCCGTGAGACTACTAAGCCAAAACGACTAATCATTTTTATTAGTCTCGTTTCCCCATGTGTGACTCAACCTTGGTTGCGATCTCTAGAACTTGCTTTTCATCTCTTTGAAACTGCATTTTGCATTTTGCATCATGCATTGACAATATGATTGAGGCATTCACTCTCGCTTATTATAGCTACATAACCCGAATCATGTAATTTCCCGCCTTTAACCCTTTTTTTTAGCCTTTGTTTACTCCGTCCTTGAAATAAACCGAAATTGCAACCCTTGGCCGATTATATATCTTCCTATCCTAAGCCATTGCTTGGAGTTTATTGAGGGTGATTAGTAGGGTTACTTGTGAATACATTCATAGAATGGTATGCTGGGAATGTCATGATTAGGAAGTGATGGGTTGTTCCCACTTATGTAGCTTTAAATTAGCTTGATTGCGTTAATGAAACCCGCCGAGTTTTGTGCTTTGTATTTAATCCTCTCTTTATTCACACGCTTCTAAAGAAAAAGAAAAAAAGGGAGAAAGAAAGAAAAATAAAAAAGAAAGAAAGCAAAAATCGAAAAAAAAAGAAAAAGAAAAGAAAAAAAAAGAAAAAAAAAGGGGGAAGCAAAAGTGTGTCGGCAAATGAGGATTCTAGTAATGAGGCGGTTTCCAATAAATGTTTCGGGTTCATTATGATTGCTTATGGGTGAGTAAGGTTCGATAACATTGCGTAAATTTTGGTGAAGTATAACTCCAAGCTTGGCTTCGAGCTCCACTTATCCAAATACTTTCCGTTCCTTACCCCTATCCTTAGCCCCGTTACAACCCCTTCAAAGACCTCTTGATTGTCATTTGCATTTTGCATATAGCGGTAGAGAATTGAGATGATTAGCAAGCATATGGTAGATTGCTTCCTAGGCTAGAGTATTGAGAGAACCAGACATCGAATTCATTTTCAAAACACATGAGAGGAGTGTTTCCACATTCCCAAGAGTGAGGCTTGCTCTCAACTGTCTCAGTTTCATACTCATACATGTGCTTTCTCACTAATTTGGTGACGGAGGGGTGATTGATTTGATCTTGATGGTGTAACTCCCCTTAAATCCTTTTCAAAATTCTTCCTCTGTCTTGTGCCAAATTATTTTTAATCGCTTTTGGCTGTGCCTTGGTTAGACCTAGTGGCTTGAAAGTCCTGCTAATGCTTACCTGAGGGGGGCTTGTACATAGTTTGGTTGGTATTTCTCGCGTTTCCTGCTTTCTCTTCTTTGTGTCCTTTTCCTAGTTTAGTAGGCTTGGTGCATATGCTAAATGCACCCGTTGCCTCCCACGAAATGAGTAGCTTTTAGGCGACAAGCTTTGCCTTGTTTTGCTCAAGCGAGCAAAGGGTTAGTGGGGGAGTTGATTAGACTCATTTTAGCCTTATTTATACCTCCATGCTTGGTCCTTCACTGCTTTTTCACGATAATAATGCCACTTATATTATGCTTTTTCCTGCTTTGTAGGCCCCGAGTGTGAGACCCAAAAGACTCGGAAAAGAGCGATCGCCCGGACTCAAAGTTAGATGCCGAGATCATGGAAGAAGTCTGAGCCGAGGAGTCAAAGAGGCCGAGACATCAAAGAAAACAGGGCACGATCGATCATGCCGCACGATCGCAAATCCTTGATCCAAGAAGCTCCAACCCGAATTCCGCGCGATCGTAGCCTTCAGTGCACGATCGTGCACCACCTTCTGGAAGATCCGCACGATCGTGTCGCTTCACTGCACGATCGTGCTACTCCTTGCCTCAGGAACCGCCAGAATTTTCAAAACGGCACGATCGTGCCGAATTTCCGCACGATCGTGCCGATATCGGATTTCAGCCCTGTTTCCGGATTCAAAACAACGCACTTTGGGGTGTTTTTGGGGAACTATTTATAGATTTTTAGGGTTGAATTTCAGGAGCGTTTATCATTCCCTAGGTTACTTAGTCACCATTTTTGTATTCTCCCTAGTTTTTAGCCCTTAAACCCCTTTTGATTAGAGCACTCTTAGCTTAATTAGTGTTAATCTCTCTCTACAAACCTCTCTTTTTATCTTCATTTATTGCTTTGCGCTGGTTTATTTTCATCATTTGAAGACTTTGGAAGGATATTTAAGTTATTTTGGAAGCATTTATTGAAGGAAAATCATCTTAAGGTATAATTTATCTCATTGTTACTGTTTTATTGTTTTCTTAGTCGTTTTATGTTAGGTTTAGTGTTTTGTTTGCTGAATATGAGTTGTTTTGCTAGCTTAGGTTTGAATGTTATTAGTTTAATGTTTGTTAATATGATTAGAGGCTAAGTTTTTCTGGGCTTGGGTGTTTAATGGCCCCTAACGGGGTCTAACCTTGAAGGTTTAGAGAATGGGGGTGATTATTTCGGGTTTAAGGATTCTCTCACCTTTTACCCTATCATTGTGGGAGGTTTGGTTGTCTGGAAAGTTGTCAAAACTCCTCTAACACATTGATTTGGGTCCTTGGTGGAGTGATTTACCTTACTCTCATGAGAATGAGAGTTGGGTTGATTAGGGGTGTTGAACTAATTACTCCAAGTTGCTTTCCTTTATGGAAATGAGGGGAAGTGATTCGGTTTCAATCTAATGTCTCCTTTGGAAGAGGGAGCTTAGAATGGTTTAAATTTATCAACAACCCATTCCGAGCCTTGTTTGATCACTCTGTCTTCCTTTATCTTCTAGGGTTAGGCTAAGTTAGGTGGCTAGAACAACCCCCGGGTCCTTCTTTCTTGTGAGTATTCTCTTAAGTGTTAATCCTTCATTAGTTTTATCTAGTTAACCTAAATCTCATCTCTGGTGAAAACTCTTGTTTAAATCGAACTCTTTTGCTTAAAACGGACCGAACTTGACCTAGTTCCCTGAGGATACGATATACAACCCCGGCTATATTATAGCTAAACAGTCACCATCACCACCACTTAACCACTACTATTCCCACCATCACCACCACCAACAACCCACCATCACACACCATCATAGTCCATTGATATCCATACAACAAATCTTTATCATTCACACTCCACAACTGTAACACCCCGGCCCCTCTCTGGCCGTGGACATTATCGATGACTTCTTTAAGGATCGCTGACTGGCCCCACAAATCACCACGAGTCTTTCCAGCGGGTTTTGTCCTCGCTCACACGCTGCCTGGGAAAACTTCCCAGGAGGTCACCCATCCTTTGACTACTCCCAGCCAAGCACGCTTAACTGAGGAGTTCCCAACGGATGAGCTACCATAAAAGAAGGTGCACCTTGGTGATATAAGTAGTCACTTCAATTTTTTTAAGCCACACTTTAACCACATATCCGGGGTATTACAACAACCATCTCGATTTCCAGACAAAACCATCATAATCAATTGATAGGAAAACTAGGGTTGATTAAGACTTTGAGACGTGATTAGATCACTATCTTTAAGACAAGATTTGCCCCTCATGTAAATTCGTGTCTTCAGGATACAACAAAGCTTCTTGGATTGACTCTTATATAATCAATCCCCTTGATGATCTTATGTCTGGATAAAGATGACAGCACATGCAATGCAGTTGGATAGAATTGACAGTTGACAGTTAATTCTATCCAACTGTATTCAACTGTTCAACAAAATAATAATAATAATAATAATAAATAAATAAATGTTATTATTTGTCTGCTCCAAGGCTCCGAGCTCACGTGTCAAGTGTGAAGTGCGCCTAATAAACGCCAAAAGCACCTCTAGCGCCCTACATCTCACACCATGCGCGTGTGTGGCATTGACCTCATAATTATTTACTAATTATTTTCTTATAATTTTATATGTATTTTGGATATAAAAGTTGGAATAATTTCCAGTTATACTAACAATCAAAATTGGGGAAGGAAAGTAGATGCTATGACTATTATTTTTACATTGAGAAACTTCAAGTATGTCCCAATTTGATTGCCTAAAATAATTGAGAGAATACTATTAATGCCCATAAGATTGGGTCGTACTAAGAAGCTAGAGGAGAGGCTAGAAAGATGATGATGGGGTTGCATGGGGAAAGATGATGGTGGTGTTACTCAAGTAGTGAGGTACTCTTGGATAATGGTGACAATGGGGGAGGGAAGAAGAGGGCGAGGAAGAGAGAACGAGAGATATGAAGGGTAGAGAGAGAAATCGTGATGAAAAATAAGGGGGCGTTTAGTTGATGAACTTTCCCGGGAAAGTTTTTCAACTTTTCCAAGTTGAAAAACTTATCCATGTTTGGTTGAGAAAATTTCCTGGGAAAGTTTTGATGCGGGACCCACAATTTCCCTCACAAACCCATGAAAAAGTTTCCCAAGGGGGGCTAGGGAAAGTCTTTCCCGAGAAAGTTTTTCCTGGGAAAGTCTTTCCCGGGAAACAATCAAACGTACCATAAAGGTATTTTAAGTCTATCATTTACATCCACAATGTCTATTAATGATGCTATGCATAAAAAAATTATTGATGAGATATGAAGTTGATATGATCCCCAAGAACTACGGAAACTAAATTTGTTTAATTAGTTTATTGCAATTATTCCACGTTCCTATTTGTTAATTAAACTATTGTTTAATTACAGGCCGTCCAGTCTTCTAGCAATAATTGTTGATTTCATTATTGTATGGATTAAATGATTAATATTTATTGAATAATAGTTATGTAATGCATGTATGTTGTATTAAATTACAGCAAGGCTACGTTGTTAATCAAATAATTTATTCCATGGAAGAACTCTGCAAATCACTATAAAAGGTATCACGTACATTTCTACATTCCAGCCACATTAATCCAGAGCTAAAATAAAATTATAAGCAATCAAATTAGTGGGTTGAAGGAAGAAATTAAGAAAGTGACAAAGATGGAAGTGAAGACTAAGAATTTGATTATAGTGATTTCAATGTTGGTGGTTTTTGGCCATGGCTTCCCACTGTCAAGCAGCTGGGGAGTGGGACCCACCACGCCGCACCCTTCTTGATAGGGAAGGCGCTGGTAGGAGACTCGCTCAAGTCCACTTCGTACCACTTGGTTGTGTCTTGTTTAAAATTTTTTGTCCATAGTTGTTTCTGAGCTCCGAGTTTTACTTGTTGCTTTCATGCTTTCCCATTTTCTTCCTTTAAAGTTGTATCAACTTCATTGTTCTCAATAAATTGATTTGATTTTCTGTCTTCTTCATATACTCATCTTCATTTTTTCTACCTATACTTTGAACTTGTTCGTATGATGCGTGTCAAAATTTATGTGTTATATATATATTTACCAACAATGACATTTATCTATGTGCTTACATTACTTCATAGGATGCATGAATCCTAGCAAGGTTCAATTCACTAACATTTTAAGGGATAACAAAGACCAAACGATATATATTCAATATATATGAAATCTGAAAACCGGATGTAATATTAATTGACAAACGAATCAGACGGTTCCCTTCCACCGAATTTATGCTTACATGTATGGATGGCAAACATATCTGAATTTCAAACAAATCTATCTCGATCTGAAGCTACAAAAATCCAAAAAAAAATTGAGAAAAAAAAATTCTCTATCAGAAACTGATCCATAAGAGATTGGGAACACAACAATACCAGTAACTTGACGAAGATGCATAAAATCCAACCAACAATTATGGCAACTAAGTAGAGCTCACAGCACAACTAAAACCCTGACAGTAGAGTAGATCGAGATTCAAACACAAAAAATCAACTAGAACTAGATAAGATATGAACAATCTCTAAAGATACTCACCAAGATTGAACTTGGAGCTCAATAGATGTGTAAAGGGTTAGGACACCAACACCAAATGAAACTTCATTGCATCCCTCACCAAGCTTGAAGAAGGCATGAGGAGGTCATAGAGGCATTGAAAAGATTGTAGAGGGGGAAACTAGTGGGCCCTAACGGAAATCCTGTGGAGTTTTGTAATTGCTTAAACGAGGCAGGGATCCATTGGTTGAAAGGGTTCATTAAGGAGATTCTTAAGATAGCAAGAATGTCTGATGAGTGGCTGAGTAGTGTAGTTGTCCCTTTGTACAAGAACAAGGGCGATATTCAGTGTTGTAATAATTATAGAGAGATTAAACTTCTGAGTCATACCATGAAGATATGGGAGCGAGTGATAGAGAGGAGATTGAGGGAGGAAGTTAGGGTGTTTGAGAATCAATTTGGTTCCATGCTTGGGAGATCAGTATAGGGAGAGGAGGAAGGACCTCCATTGTGTCTTCATTGATTTGGAGAAAGTCTATGATAGAGTACCCAAGAAAGTGTTGGAGTGTCTTGAAGCAAAAGGGGTTCATTATCTTTATATTCAAGCAATTAAAGATATGTATAATAATGTTTAAACCTATGCCAAGACTACGGTAGGATATATAAGAGATTTTCCTGTGGATATCAGGCTTCATCAAGGGTCAGCTCTTAGTCCATTTCTCTTTAATATGGTTATGGATGAGTTAACTAGGGGCATTCAGGATGAGTTGTCATGATGTATGCTCTTTGCAGACGATATAGTTTTAATTGATGAATCATGTGAGAGGCTAAATGATAAGATGGAGATTTGGCGTGATACCTTGGAGTATGAGGATATCAGATTAAGTAGGTCGACGAATGAGTATATGAGATGTCATTTTAGCGAGATTGAGCGTGATGACAGCAATCAAATTGTTACCATTGGAGAAGCGGTTATTCCTAGGGTTGAAAATTTTCGATATTCGGGATCTATTTTGCAAAGTGATGGAGATCCAAACGAGGATATTACTAATCGGATTAAGGTTAGTTGGTACAAGAAGTCAATTTAAGGATTGTTGTTTGATAAGAGGATACCACTTAAGCTCAAAGGTTATATTTATCGTGTGGTAATGAGACCTGCAATGTTACATGGTTTGGAGTGTTGGGCAACAAACAGATCGCACTGTTGTTTAGCTACAGTATAGCCGGGGTGTTTAATATCGTATCCACAGGGAGTTGGGGTACCGAACCTAAAAACTATCGAACTCTCACCTACTAGGTCTAGATTTCACAATTTTTTTGAGTTTTGGAAACTACACTAAAAAGACACAATAAAATTCACAAACAAAAGAAGAAAAAGGTTCTGGGGTTGATTTTAGCTACCTGAAGGAAATCTAATCAAAGGAAAATTGAAGGGTTATAACTAAGCTAGGAATGGGTCGTTACTAAAACTCAATCACTCTAAGCACCCTCTTTCAAAGGTAACATTAGATTAACTTCCCAAATCTTACCCCTCATTTTCATGAAGACTAAAACCTAAGAGTAAAAAGTGTAACAAACCCTAATCAAATCAATCCTCAATTTCATGAGAGATGAACCTAATTATCCCACTAAAACCTCACACTAATGCTTTAAGGAAATCTAGCAACATCTCAATTAACTAAACTTCCACAAAAGATAGAGAATAATGATGGAAAATCCTAAACTAAGCTAATCATTCCATTCCAATCGAACCTCAAATCAAATCCCTATTAAGAGCCTAATCACCCCCTAACCTAGACTAACTACTCACTAATCATTTTATTAAAAATATAATTAAATTAACCTAAGACACAATTATCATGAATTTGGATCAAACTAACATCATGGACTAAACTAAACCTACACACTAAACTATTAACAACACAAAGACTCACCTAAACTAACTCAAAGGCCTAAGAGAGACTGGCCCATTTCTAGACCAAATACACCTAAAGACCCAACTAAAACTCTTATTCTGACCCAAGACTCTAACCTAGAATTGACCCAACTAACCTAATGAGTGACTCATCTAATTACTAAATCTAATCACTAACTCACTGAAACTAGTACACGAAATAAAATAAAGCTCCTAAACCTAACTACTACAAATACTAGGACCGAAACAGAGAAGGAAAGAAGAGAAGAAACAGGGGAAAGAAAAAGGAGAAAGAACGAAACAGAGAGGAAAAAGACCGAAACAAAGAGAAAGAAAACAGAGCAAAATAAAACAGGGGAAACAAAAATGAAGAAGAGAATTACATACCACAAGATCCATTGAACAAACTGAAATAAGATCAATCACAATACCAAATCAAAGCACAATAAACTAAGTAAAAAAGGACCGAATCTAATTCAAAATAATCAAACTTAACAATCCATAACCAATCCTAATCATGAATCGAAATACTAAATTAAATCTAAATCTAACCTAACCCTAAAATTGGATGGAAGGCTAGGGGCGTCACTTTCCCCAAAACCAACCATAAAAACCTCAAATCGGCCTCTTCTTCCCTTATATAGTCGAATTCAGCCTCTCAACCTTCGATCTGAACCCTTGATTTCCCTTCGAGTTGGACGGGTTGGATGTATTTGATGGATATGGAGGTGAAGGTGGTGGTGTATGCGTCTCTGCTACTGCTGATGTTGTACTTCTTCCATTACCTCAACCGAATCTGCAGAAAGAAAGAGAATGAGTGAATGAATGAGAATATCGCGAGAAAATGAGAAATAGATGAGAAGAAGAGTGAGATGAAGAGATGGAGAGATGAGATGAAGAGAGATTGAGATGGAGATGGTGTTGAGGTGTGTTTCGGTGGTGGTGTTTGCAGAGAAGAAGAAGAAGAAGAAGACAAAAAGAATAAGAAGAGGGACAGAGAGACGAAGTCAGAGGAATGAAAGAGGTGAAGGAATTAGGGGAATGCATCAAGAAAGGAAAATGAAAAGGGGTTTGTTGGGTTAGAAATCGGGAAATAGGAGGAAGAGGGAAATGGGTTAGGGTTTGGTAAATGGGTTGGTGGGGAAATTAGGTGGGCTGGGGTATGTGGGTAGTGGGTTAGGCAAGGGATTTTGGTTTTATTTGGTATGGGCCGAGGGAATAGAAAAGGGAGAAATGGGGATTGGGCTAAGGCTAGTTTTAGGTTTTTATTTCAATTTTTATAGTTTTGTTTCAATTTTACTAATAAAAACAACTAAAAAAATAAAAGATATAAAATCTAATAAATAAGTACAAAGGGTGAAAATAGAAAAATAATCCTAATTTAATTATTAAAACAAGCAAAAAGTCATAGAATAAAGGGAGTAAAAATTATGCAAAATACCGAATAATCAACTGTCAAAGGTTGAAAGTGGCATAAATGAGAACGATCCAGTGTATTTGTGGGTTCAGCAAGCCAGATAAGACGAGGAATGATGTGTGCCGTGATAATTTAGGTGTGGCCTCTATCGAGGATAAGTTGTGAGAGAATAGATTAAGATATAGTTTGGTCTTATGTATAGGAGGGATGGATGCTCCTGTGAGGATATGTGAAAAGATGATTCTTTCTCCTTTTCACAGGGGCATTGGAGGCCTAGGAAGTCCTTGAACGAGGTGATTAGAACTTATTAGAAACAAGTAGGGTTAGTGGAGGATACTGGATAGAGGTATTTGGCAGGCTAGAATTAGAGTAATCGGGTGATGGGGTAAAAGGTTACCCTATTATTTTATTTCATTCCAAGTTCCAACTTCGCGTGGCATTCTCTCTAATTGTTTCTGCTTATGTTCTTACCCTATTATTTTATTTCATTCCCTCCAAAATGTTATCTATGCCTACCGTTGATATTATTTATAGGGTTTTAATCCCTTATAATAATAATAATTGTTCCGTCCTCATCTTCATTTCTTAAGTCTAAGTTGCCAATTTTCGAGTAAGTTAGTTTCAAATCATCTCTCTAATCTGGGGTGAATCAGGGGTTTGCTTTAGGGTGTCCATAGACACCCCTAACTAAAAAAAATTTAAAAATTAAACCAGCCCATAATTGAGTGGTTGTTGCACCGTGAAGATATAATTGTTATTATATTGTTAAGTGGACACTCCTAATTTCGAGGTCTAGATCCGCCACTGTTTCTACTGACTGTTTACTTTCTGTTCACCCATGAATTTAATTTCGTACTCAAATACAAGAATCAAGAATCATAACATCAAATGAAAATTAAGCTACTAGACCTATTAATTCAGACGGACTGAATAATTATAGTTGGAGGATATATATTTAATTAAGGCAAACACAGATCGGGTATATTTCAAATTTATGTACATTTGACGTTAACTAGTGTGAATTAATGATGCTGTGCATAAAGAAATTATTGATGAGATATGAAGTTGATATGATCCCCAAGAACTACGGAAACTGAATTTGTATAATTACCTTCTATTACTATTATTGTACGTTCCTGTTGTTAATTAAACTATTGTTTAATCACACGCCGTCCAGTCTACTTAATTTCAATAATTGTTGATTTCATTATTGTATGGATTAATATTTATTGAATATAGTTATGTAATGCATGTATGTTGTATTAAATTAGAGCAAGGTTGTTAATCAATTAATTTATTCCATGGAGGAACGCTTGAAATCACTATAAAAGGCATCACATTTCTACCTTCCAACCACATTAATCCAATTCCAGAGCAAAAACCAAAATAAGCAATCAAATTGGTGAGTTGAAGAAGAAATTAAGAAATAGATAGAGATGGAAGTGAAGACTAAGAATTTAATTATAGTTATTTCAATGTTGGTGGTTTTGGCCATGGTGTCCCATTGCCAAGCAGCTGGAGAGTGGGACCCACCACGCCGCACCCTCCTTGATAGAGAAGGCGCTGGTAGGAGACTCGCTCAAGTCCATTTCGTACCACTCGGTTGTGTTTTGTTTAAAATTTTTTGTCCATAGTAATTTCTGCTTCTTTTATTTCATTTCTGAGCTTCAGGTTCTACTTGTTGCTTTCATGCTTTCTTTTAAAGTTGTACTTACTTCATTGTTCTGAATAAATTGATTTAATTTCTGTCTTCTATATATATTCATCTTCTTTTTTCTACCTATGTTTTGAATTTGTTCCTATAACGTGTGTCACGATTGATGTTTTATTTATTTGCCAACACTAACTTTTATCTACGTGCTTACATCGCTTCAAAAGATGCATGAATCGTATCATGGTTCAATTCACTAATAGCTCAAGGGATCACAAAAGACCAAACAATATATATTCGATATATATGAATATTAAAAGCGAATATAATCGACAAACGAATTCGATGGATCTCTTCCACCAAATGTTAGTCTTATATTTACTGATGGAAGTCGAATCCAAGTTTGAAGCAAAAGCTATTTGATTAGAGGGTGAAAGTTGGACATAATTAAAATCCGAGATAAGAAAATCAATTTGAATTCAATTAGAAAAACACGACTTCGAAGTGGATATAACCGACGCAGATTCAGAGGTGCCTACATTCAACAGGTTAAGTATGATCAAATTCAATTATAGTTTAGAAAAAAAAAACGAAACTCAAAAAAAATCCTGAAAATACATATAACCATGACTCAATGCAGATTGTGTGAGAACCCTAATCTCCATATAGTCAAAGCTTGTGATTTTTTAAGTTTATGGTTTGGAATTTTCTGCGAATATTTGATGGATGAAAAGGTAATTTTCTAATTGGTTTTGACAGCGTTGTAATGTTTACAATTATGATATAGGAAGGTATAACCAAATTATTCCTCAAAAAAACACAGCCAAGATCCGTCGCGACTCCAACGGTTGCCTCCAAAATTTTTTTTCGATTATTAATAGCTAAAAGGCTAAAAGTTCATAACAACAACAACCCCCAAACACAACAGCAAGCATCCACCACCAAAAAGGTTACAACCAAACTGTTAAATAAAAACATTGTAAGAACTTAACATGAACTACAGACAAACAAGCCATTACATCGCAAAAAAAAAAAAAACTAAATTAATGAATTTAGCTGCTTGGGTCATTAAGGACAACCAAACTGTTAAATAAAAACATTGCAAGAACTTAATGTGAACTACAGCCAAACAAACCATTACATTACTTGGGGCATAGTTCGCCCATCATAACTTTATTATAGGGACTATATTTCTTCGAAGCTAGAATCTCTAGCAGTTGCTTCTCGTAGGTCGGGTCTTCTCTCAGCCTCTGAATTATCGTCATAGGCTTCTTCTTGTTCCATGCCCTCCTCAGGGCTCTATTTCATACCCTCCTCGGGGCTTAGGTCTTTAGAGAAGCTAGAGATGGGCACTCATAGCAATGGTGGCAGTATGCCATCCAACAAATGTCAAAAACGATAAGCATGCAATTGCAACATAAAAGGAAACAAGAAGAAGACACACATCCCATTCCCTCATCCTACACCCACACTCTGAACGTAGCTTCCTAAACTCTAACTAAAAGCCTAATACACACTTAGGAGCTACCAAGTAGTAACTTAGAGCTTTGATATCATTCTGTAACGCCCTGAAAATTCAATTATGGAAAAGTCAAACATTGACTAACGGTAATAGCGAAAGTCTCATTTTTTTTTCTTTTTAATTGGACGTTACTACCGTATCCCAGAATGAGTACAAGACAAGAAAGGAAAAACTAACTACTAAAATACCCTTGTTAGTCTCTCAACGGTCCTACAAACTCAAGTGTCAGCGAAAATAATCACCGATAAAATCTCAAAATTTAACGGCGTCAACTTAAATAGCTAACGACGTAACAGTCAACACATTCTAATTTTTCAGGATTTTATAGTTTCAGATTAAGTAGGTCGAAGATTGAGTATATGAGGTGTCATTTTAGCGAGATCGAGCATGATGACAACAGACAAATTGTTACCATCATATCGGAGGAGCGATTATTTCTAGGATTGAGAACTTTCGATATTCGGATCTATTTTGCAAAGTGATAGAGATATAAGCGAGGATATAATTCATCGGGTTAAGGTTAGCTGAAACAAGTGGAAGGCAGTTTCAGGAGTGTTGTTTGATAAGGGGATACCACTTAAGCTCAAAGGTAAGGTTTATCGTGTGGTAATCAGAACTGCAATGTTACATGGTTTAGAGTGTTGGGAAATAAAGAGATCCCACTGTCAAAGGATGAAAGTTGCATAAATGGGAATGATCAGGTGGATTTGTTGGTTCACCAAGCTGGATAAAATGAGGAATGATGTGTGTCATGATAAGTTAATTGTGGCCTCTATCGAGGATAAGTTGCGAGAGAATAGATTAAGATGGTTTGGTCTTGTGTATTGGTGGGATGGATGCGTCCGTGAAGAGATGTGAAAAGATGATGCTTCCTCCTTTTCGTCGTGGACGTGGGAGGCCTAGAATGTCCTTGAGGGAGACGATTTGAGCTGATTTGAAACAAGTAGAGTTAGTGGAAGACATGACAATGGATTGAGAGAGGTATTTGGCAGGCTAGAATTAGAGTAATCGAGTGAAGGGGTAAGAGGTAAGAGGTTACTAGAAGGACTTTTTTTTTTTTGCAGGGACGTTTGATGCATTAACTACTCAATGCTTGAAGCATACAAGTATAAAATTTCTTTACCCATGTGTATTTTCTTCGTTCATTTCACAAGCAATTTTTCCACTAGTTTTCGAGTTTCCATAATTTTGAATAGATATTTTGATTCCTATAAAGATGTTATTTATATATTTAAATACTATGTTATAACTTTGAATATTATGCTGCATAATTTAATATTCTGTTGAAAATTTTGAATATTTTCAATTGTCTAATTCCGACAAAGATAGTATAATTTAGTAAATAATTGATATATAAATTTTTAATTAAAAAGTTTTGTAGCTAAGTAATATCACATACAGTTATAACTATGATTATTATTACTCCCTCCATTCCATACTAATTGTTATCTTTAGAAATTGTGCAGTCATACTTTAAATTTTTTTTATTATAAATTTCTTAACATATACAATAACTTATTATATAAAATTGCTGTCATCATATTCGTAACGGAAATTGCTATCCTAAAAGTATAGATTACAATTGTTAATAAGATATTATATAAAAAAATATCAATCAAAGAATGACATTGGAGACCGTGAAAATCAACAAAATGATAATTAATATGGAGCGGAGGGAGTTTAACTATTCTATACTATTATAATTATAATTATAATCATACTTAAAATCTGATTATCAGTTTAAAAATTAATACAAGGAGAAAAATGTAAATAATCACATGATGATTTCCCTCTAAAAACACATATAATAATTTTAGAAAAATTAGGCTAAACAATTAAATCTAGTAAAAGTACTATATCATAAATTAGACCAAACATTTTAATTAAGTAAAATCACTTATGTCATAAGTTATGCCAAACACTTCAATACTTTTCCAAAAATAAATTTGGTAAAATCTGTTTTTAAAAAACAACAATTTTATAGAAATTAGGCCACATATTACTATATTAGTCTATATCTTTTATACTACTACCTCTGTCCCAAAATGTTTGTCCGTTGACTAAATTTTGATTGTTGATTACTCAAAAATTATAATGAGTTACAATATAAAATTATCGTCATTATAATCTTTAGCAAATTATCTTTCTAATGGTAGTGATTTCATATTTTAATTTATTATAATTTGTGAGTAATTAACAGTTAAAATTTAATCAACGGACAAACATTTTGGGCGGATGTAATATAAAAAAAAAATCAAATATCAATAACCCATTACAATTTCTGCTTTCGTGGAGTCAGCAAGGCTTTTCCACTGTTAATTAATGATCCTATGTATAAAACAATTATTGATGAGATATGAACATGATATGATCCCAAAAATTAGGAAAACTAAATTTGTTTAATTATTTCTGTTACTATTATTGCACGTTCCTATTTGTTAATTAAACTATTGTTTAATTACAGGTCGTCCGGTCTACATAATTGCAATAATTGTTGTTTTCATTATTATATTGTATGGATTAATATTTATTGAATAATAGTTATGTAATGCATGTATGTGTTATTAAATTAGAGCAAGGTTGTCAATCAATTAATTTATTCCATGGTAGAAATCACTATAAAAGGCATTACATTTCCATCATCCAGCCACATTAATCCAGAGCTAAACCAAAATAAGCTATCAAATTAGTGAGTTGAAGAAGAAATTAAGAAATTGATAGAGATGGAAATGAAGACTAAGAATTTGATTATAGTGATTTCAATGTTGGTGGTTTTGGCCATGGCTGCCCACTGTCAAGCTGCAGGGGAATGGGACCCACCACGTCGCACCCTCCTTGATAGGGAAGGCGCTGGTAGGAGACTCGCTCAAGTCCACTTCGTACCACTTGGTTGTGTTTTGTTTAAAATTTTTTGTCCATAGTAATTTATGCTTCTTTCATGTTCTTTTTTCTATCCTTTCATTTAATTATGAATGTCAAGTTCTACTTATTGCATTCATGTTTTCCTATTTTCTTCCTTTAAAGTTGTACCAATTCAACGTACTCATTGTTCCAATAAATTGATTTAATTTTCTGTCTTCTTCATATACTCATCTTAATTTTCTCTACCTATTCTTTGAACTTGTTTGTATGATGCGTGTTAAAATTTATGTGTTATATATTTACCAACAATGACATTTATCTACGTGCTTACATTACTTCATAGGATGCATGAATCCTAGCAAGGTTGAATTCACTAACATTTCAAGGGAACACAAAGACCAAACACAATATATATTCAATATATATGAAATCTAAAACTGGATATAATTGACAAACGAATTAGATGGTTCTCTTCCACCGAATTTATGCTTACATATGGATGGAAGACATATATGAATTTCAAGCAAATCTATCTCGATCTGAAGCTACAAAAATCCAAAAAAATTGAGGAAAAAAATTCTCCATCAGAAGCTGATCCATAAGAGATTGAGAAAACAACAATAGCATGAAGTTGACGAAGATGCATCAAATCCTACCAACAACTATGGCAACCAAGTAGAGCTTACAACACAAATAAAACCCTAACAATGGAGTAGATCGAGATTCAAACACAAAAAATCCACTAGAACTAGACAAGATATGAACAATCTCTGGTGATACTCACCAAGAGTGAACTTAAAGCTCGATATATGTGTAAAGGCTAGGACACCAACACCAAATGAAACTTCATTGCAACCCTCACCAAGCTTGAAGAAGGCATGAGGAGGCCACAGAGGCATTGAAGAAATTGTAGATGGGGAAACCAGTGGGCCCTAACGGAATTCCTATGGAGTTTTGTAAGTGCTTAAGCGAGGCGAGGATCCATTGGTTGACAGGATTCATTAACGAGATTCTTAAGATAGAAAGAATGTCTGATGAGTGGCAAAATAGTGTAGTTGTCCCTTTTTTACAAGAACAAGGCGATGTTCAGTGTTGTAATAATTATAGAGAGATTAAACTCCTAAGTTATACCATGAAGATATGGGAGCGAGTGATAGAGAGGAGATTGAGGGAGGAAGTTAGGGTGTATGAGAATCAATTTGGTTTCATGCTTGGGAGATCAACTACAGAAGCTACCCATTTCTTGCGTGGCCTTATGGAGCAGTATAGGGAGAGGAGGAAGGACCTCCTTTGTGTATTAATTGATTTGGAGAAAGCCTACGATAGAGTACCCAAGAATGTGTGGGAGTGTCTTGAAGCAAAAGGGATTCATTATCCTTATATTCAAGCAATTAAAGATATGTATAATAATGTTAAAACCTATGTCAGGACTATGGTAGGATATATAAGAGATTTTAATGTGGATATCGGGCTTCATCAAGGGTCAGCTCTTAGTCCATTTCTCTTTAATGTGGTTTTGGATGAGTTGACTAGGGGCAATCAAGATGAGTTGCCATGGTTTATTCTCTTTGCAAACGATATAGTTTTAATTGATGAATCATGTGAGAGACTAAATGATAAGATTGAGATTTGGCGTGATACCTTGGAGTCTAAAGATATCAGATTAAGTAGGTCGACGAATGAGTACATGAGGTGTCATTTTAGCTAGATTGAGCATGATGACAACAGTCAAATAGTTACCATCGGAGGAGCGGTTATTCCTAGGGTTGAGAACTTTCGATATGCGGGATCTATTTTGCTAAGTGATGGAGATACAAGCGAGGATATAACTCATCAGATTAAGGTTAGTTGGCACAAGTGGAAGGCAATTTAAGAACTGTTGTTTGATGAGAGGATACCACTTAAGCTCAAAGGTTAGGTTTATCGTGTGGTAATGAGACCTGCAAGGTTACATGGTTTGGAGTGTTGGGCAACAAAGAGATCACACTGTCAAAGGTTGAAAGTGACATAAATGAGAATGATCCAGTGTATTTGTGGGTTCAGCAAGCTAGATAAGACGAGGAATGATGTGTGCCGCGATAATTTAGGTGTGGCCACTATCGAGAATAAGTTGCGAGAGAATAGAATAAGATGGTTTGGTCTTGTGTATAGGAGGGATGGATGCTCCTGTGAAGATATGTGAGAAGATGATGCTTTCTCATTTTCACCGGGGCATTGGAGGCCTAGGAAGTCCTTGAATGAGGTGATTAGAACTTATTAGAAACAAGTAGGGTTAGTGGCGGACATGACACTGGATAGAGGTATTTGACAGGCTAGAATTAGAGTTATCGAGTGATGGGGTAAGATGTTACTATATTATTTTATTGTATTCCAAGTCCCAACTTCCCGTGGCATTCTCTCTAATTGTTTCCGCTTCTATTCTTACTCTATTATTTTATTTCGTTCCCTCCAAAATGTTATGTATGCCTACGGTTGTTATTATTTATAGGGTTTTAATTCCTTATAATAATAATTGTCCCGTCCTCATCTTCATTTTCATCAAGTCTAAGTTGCCAATTTTTGAGTAAGTTTCAAATCATCTCTCTAATCTGGGGTGGATCTGGGGCTTGCTTTAGGGTGTCCATAGACACCCCTAACCAAAAAAATAAAAAAATTAAACCAGCCTATAATTGAGTGGTTGTTGCACCGTGAAGATATAATTGTTATTATATTATATTGTTTAGTGGACACCCTTAATTTCGAAATCTAGATCTGCCACTGTTTCTAATGGCACTATTTACTTTCTGTTCACCCATGAATTTAATTTCGTACTCAAATACAAGAATCAAGAATCATAACATCAAATAAAAATAATTAAGCTACTAAACCTATTAATTCAGACAGACTGGTTAAATATAGTTGGAGGATATATATTTGGTTAAGGCAAACACAAATCGGATATATTTCAACTTTATGTACATTTGACGTTAACTAGTGTGAATCAATGATGCTGTGTATGAAAAAATATTGATGAGATATGAACTTGGTATGATCCCCAAGAACTACGGAAAATGAATTTGTTTAATTAATTCCATTACTATTATTGCACGTTCCTGTTGTTAATTAAACTATTGTTTAATTACCCGCGATCCATAATTATCAAAAAAAAATTACCCACGGTCCAGTCTACTTAATTTCAATAATTGTTGATTTCATTATTGTATGGATTAATATTTATTGAATATAGTTGTGTAATGCATTATGCATGTATGCTGTATTAAATTAGAGCAAAGTTGTTAATCAATTAATTTATTCCATGGAAGAACTCTTGAAATCACTATAAAAGGCATCACATTTCCACCTTCCAGCCACATTAATCCAGTGCTAGACCAAAATAAGCAATCAAATTAGTGAGTTGAAGAAGAAATTAAGAAATAGATAGAGATGGAAGTGAAGACTAAGAATTTGATTATAGTTATTTCAATGTTGGTGGTTTTGGCCATGGCTGCCCACTGTCAAGCAGCAGGGGAATGGGACCCACCACGTCGCACCCTCCTTGATAGGGAAGGCGCTGATAGGAGACTCGCTCAAGTTCACTTCGTACCACTTGGTTGTGTTTTGTTTAAAATTTTTTGTCCATAGTTATTTCTGCTTCTTTCATATTCTACTTGTTGCTTTCATGCAACTTTCCTTTAAAGTTGTACTTACTATTCACGGGTCTGAATAAATTAATTTAATATCCTGTATTTTGCATATATTCATCTTCTTCTTTTTTCTACCTATGCTTTGAATTTGTTCATATAATGTGTGTCACGATTTATGTTTTATTTATTTACCAACTCTACCTTTTATCTTCGTCCCTACCTTGCTTCATAGGATGCATGAATCTTAGCAAGGTTCAATTCACTAACATTTCAAGCGATCACAAAAGACCAAACAATATATATTCAATATATATGAAACCTAAAAGTGAATACAATCGACAAACGAATTTGATGGATCTCTTCCACCGAATGTTAGGCTTACATACTGATGGAAGTCAGATTCAAGTTTGAGGCATATCCTATTCGATCAGAGGATAAAAGTTTGATATAAATGATCTGAGAAAAAAAAAATATTTGAATTTAATTGAAAAACCCGACTTCAAAGTGGATATAATTTAAGCGGATTCAGAGGGGCCTACATCAAACAGATTAAGTCCGATGAAATCCGATTATAATTTAGAAAAAATAAAACTTAAAAACAACTAAAAATACATATAATCTTGACTCAATGTAGACAGAGTCCGTATTGTCTGAGCATGTGATTTTTTAAGTTTATGGTTTGAAATTTTCTGTGAATATTTTGATGGATGAATAGGTAATTTTTTTAATAGGTTTTTGACAGCGTTGTAATGTTTACAATTATGATATAGGAAAGTATAACCAAATTATTCCTCAAAAAAATACAACCAAGATCCGTCGCGACTCTAACCATTGCCTCCAATTATAATAGTATTAATGAGTTCTTGGATAAAATTGCCACTAAATTTTACAAAAATTGCAAATTTGTCAACCGAAAAAAACATGTAATGAAAATGTCATTGATTTATGTTAACCATTACAAAAATGTCATTTTATCTGTTTTTGACCTGCAATAGCCAGTTATATGCAGGTAAATGTGTTTAATTTTTTTCCCTACCCAAACAACCTACCCTAATTAATATTTACCCACCCAAAATAATTATCCTCTCCCTTTAATTTTTTACTGCATACCTCTCCCCCCATTCTTCATTTTTGTGAAACCATGTCAACCAAAAGCTTAAGCTAATGGTTGAAATCTCAGGAATGGTTTTATACTCTAACACGTCCCCTCACGCGAATGCCCTTTGGGCTTGAAGCGTGGATGCTGCAAAGGTCCTTTTTACCTTGCACAAATGAATTTGGGGTGTTGAGATTCGAACCTGAGACCTCTTGTTTATTGGTCTGGCTCTGATACCATGTGGAACCATCTCAACTAAAAGCTTAAGCTAATGGTTGAAGTCCCAGGAATGGTTTTATACTCTAACAATTTTCATCTTCTTGTTTCTTCTTCCTCCACCATCTTCTTCAACTTCTGGGCAAATACTCCCACCATAACTAAGCTCTCCCTGAGTTCTTATTCTTCAATTATGTGCCTAAAAATTAGGTGGAACCGACTGCTCAAACTGATTGTTATTCATCCTCATCAGATGATGGTCACTGTTGTTCATCCTCATCATCCTCATCAGGTGGAACCGGCTGCTCAAACTGAGCATCCATTATAGATAGCTCCATCCATTACATGCATGGACAACCACCTCTCCTCTGTTTACATCAACCCATTTTGACCTGATTCGATTAACAACCAATTCCCCCTCTCTAACAGTTGAAACATACAATCTGAACCCGGAAATTGAGTCAAAAATTCTTCTTCTCCAACGGAAATCGAATCTGGAAACATCTTTCTAGGGACAGCTGAGAAGCCCAACACTCAAGAAATCGTTGCATAAGTGTTGTCCCATTCCTTAGAGGACAGACTATGGTTTGCTCTTAATCCCAAGTCGCACTCGAATGCCTCCCCACCACCACCACCATGTCAGTCGCCGGTGCCGCCTAAAGCCACCACCAACTGCCGCTGCTCTTCTCTTGGCACCACCATCAACCGCCGCTGCTCTTCTCTTAGCACCACCACCACCTCTTTCTCTCACCAGAAACCCTAACCCTAATTTCTTGAATTGGGATTTGGTGTTTGGGGTTAGGGATGGCAACGGGGCGGATCGGGGATGGGGAGTATACCCCCGTCCCCATCCCCGCTTCGGGGAATGATTCTTGTCCCATCCCCATCCCCGCGGATTCCCCATCCCCAACGGGGATAGTACGGGGATTTTTTAAAACTATCCTAAATTTAACTAAATTTTAATCGGATCTAGTTTTTAATCGAACCCGGTTTTTAACATTTTCAAAATATAACGTATTTAACTTGCTCAAATAATAATACATCATAATCAAACAATAATACATCAACAAGTGAGAATAAATTGGAAAAGTACTATTTTGTCCTTCCCATTAATATATATATTAAATTAGAATAAAGGTTATTTGGTAATTTTAACATTTTCGGGGATGGGGACAGGGAATTCACACCGGCGGGGAAAATGGGGACGGGGATGGGGAAAATTTTGTCCCCGTCCCCGCCCCGCCCCGTCCCCGAGTGGATTTTGGAAAATCGTCCCCGTCCCCGTCCCCATCCCCATCCCCAATGAGGACACGGATTTTTCCCTAGAACGGGGCGGGGCCCCGACGGGTTCGGGGATTCCCCGCCCCATTGCCATCCCTATTTGGGGTTCAGTGTTTTAGTTTGAAAATAGAGAGAAAGGGAGATGGAAAGGGATGTCTGATGTATTTTGGGTGGATAATGGTTGCTGTGAGTGGTGGCTTGCCATAGTTCGGTGATGGTGATTGATGAAGAAGATGGTGGAGGAAGAAGAAACAAGAAGATGAAGAAATTAAAATTAAAGGGGGAGGGTAATTAATTTGAGTGGGTGAATATTAATTAGGGTAGATTGTTTGGGTGGGGGAGAAATTTTAATGCTAATGAGGAAATTAAACACATTTACCTGCATATAACCGGCTATTGCAGGTCAAAAACAGGTAAAGTTGCATTTTTGTAACGGTTAATATAAATCAATGGCATTTTCATTACATGTTTTTTCGAGTGACAAATTTGCAATTTTTATCAAATTTAGTGGCATTTTTATCCAAGAACTCTAGTATTAATAGGTCAAGTTACCTTATATTATTCGGAACTGAAGGTCAATTTTACCTCCTGTTATTAAGGTCATCCGTAACTGTGAGTTTAAATTTGACTCACTGCTGACATGGCATGAGATGAAAATGAAAAGAAGTCGTGTAGGACATTTTAGTGGTGAGAATGAGGCTCGTCTCGCGAGAATCTCGTCGTCAGTCTCGCGAGACGAGTTTGAAAGCGAATTTTAACACACTAATATTTTAATCATATTTTCTCTCTCTCCCCATCCACATCATTTTTATCAATATAACCAAATTAATTATATTATTAAGTATGACCCACTTACTTTTTTTAATTAATATGAGTCAAACTCATACTCGCCATTGGAAAACTATTTAAATAAAATGATAAATTTTGACTTTCTTAGTAGGTGTCCACAGATTCCACATCATCCAATTAGCGAAATTCAAACTCACTGTTGCAGGTGCTCTTAATCAAATTCAGAGTCAGTGAATCCCAAAACTGATCTGACTTTGATCCGTTGTCATCCCTACTTACATCAAGGTTGTTAAAATCGGGATCTTAACTCGGATCCATGGGGTAGTTAGGATCGGAATTAATCCACATATGATCGTGGATCATAATGCAAATAGTAGAATCACATTGAGGATTTTGAATCATAAAATCGTAAGATCGTAGATCAAGATCAGGATTTTAATAACTATATACACTTACATGTGATAAACATAGTGAATATGATCGGCCGGTTTGCTCAAGTAAGTTGTGATTCAACTACTGATTTGATATTGGATCATTTGGATTTCGCTTCATTTTAATTGGATAACTAGCAGAATATTAAATATACACAACTTGGTCATATTCTTTAGAGTGGTAAGTTAGGTTTATTATTGTCTAACATTACCCGATTCCCTAAAAAATATTCAAATCAAAGTCAAAATTTTAATAATAAAATACTTTTACCCCACCACTAACTTATCTACCACAAATTTTATCTTTACCTTTCTTTTCCTTTCCTTACCTTAACAAACTTAATTTGATCCTACTACTTTAAAGAATAGAGCCTTGGTTGGAACTAAGCCGAGCTTGTGAGGGTCTACAGTAGCTCATGTAATTCAGTAGTTGCATGCTTGGCTTGAAAGGATGTGTCCATAGGCTCGTAGTTAAACACGAATAAATGAACAATGTTGAATGTTTGGTTTTCTCAGATAATATATACTATTCTTTGATAGTATTTCTCATTACAATTTAATAATCATACTTTTGTAAGATACATTTGTTGATAGTTTTTGTATTTGTACAGGAACAACAATGCCAAAGTTGCTGCAGGGATGCAACAAGAGACAAGAAAATGAGTATATAATTAAATACATAGGTGACAGAAAATAAAACGAGTTGACAACTATGCAGAATAACAAGTTTGAAGCCAGAAAATCCCAAAGCACGTACAGAAGCTAGGAACAAAGAAGCAGGAATTAAACATACATAGATGACAAACATTTTGCGTATACTCCCCTTCAAGTTATAATATATATATATATATATATATATATATATATATATATATATATATCCAACTTCGACGTTTTCAAGTTAATATTTACTCATCTTAAACTTTCGAAACAATTTTATTTAGCTACTTTTCTAGTGAATGTAACAACTTTTCCGGTGAATATGTGATTTGTAATGAAATTTATTTGCTAAATAATTTTAGCAAACAAATTTCATGACATTACCACACAATCACCGAAAAAGTTGTTAAATTTACTGAAAATGTAGCTAAATGATATTTGATTCAAAATTTTAGATGATTAAATATTCGAAAATGATAAACGTGGGCGTTGAATTTATTAACGTACGTCATAAACTTAAGGATGGCCAGAAAAGGTAGAAACTTATTAATTAAAGAAACTCGACGAAGATGCAGGCGGATGATCGTTGATCACGGGGACGTTGACAGAGTTACAGATGGAGGCGGTCCGCTCGGACAAGCAATTTGGAACAAGAGGCAGCCCAGGGGTACGACCTGCAGTCTCCTGTTAAGGAGGGTGCGACGCGGTGGGTCCCACTCCCCGGCCGCATCGCAATGGCTAGCCATGGCCACAACCAAAACCAGCATTGAAATCACCAGAATCAAACTCGCCGTTTTCCGCTCCATTTCGATCGATCTCGATCGGTGTCCTAGGGCTCTAGTAGGTGGGTGTGCTTTGGTTAATTCACTTAGCTCTGGTGGCTGGAAAATGAGGGCTAACCTGATCTCTTTTATAGCCATTTTTAAGAGTACATGGAATAAATAAATTAAACAACTTTTTCAAATACTCAAAAGTAGTCTTCTATGCACGTAGTACGTTTTGGCATTTTGGACCTTCTAAAAGATATAGATTATTATTTTCTGAACGGTTGGTTTTCAATGTTTGTTTTTTTTAGACCTGAAGGTTTGTGGGCTAAATGAAGAAGGCCTAAACTCTTTTATTTTGTTTGTAATTTGGGTTATTTTTGCCTGTTATTTCCTATTTACTGGTCATCTTCATCTTGCATGCAATAGTTATGGGTACAGATATATACTTTGTAATCGTCATTGTAATGGTCATCTTACCTATCATTCCCGTTTGTAATTGATTCATATTTAAGCCTTGGACCTAAAGTTTTAGGCTACTCCCAAGGAACTGTGGGAGGAACCATAGGATACTTAGGGGTAGTAGCTCCGGTATGAATAAGAGATGTGAGTTAAAGCTTCGGTATCAATTTTTAGCTTAATCTTGATGTTCTGTGCCAATTGAAAGAGAAATTCAAATATGAAAAAAAAAAGAACGTAACCTGAACCTTTTTTTATTTAGTCTGGAAACCTTCATAACCAAAAAATATACACCAAAACCAATAGTCCAAAAAATAAATATCCATATTTTAGAAGGTCTAAAATACAAAAAATCCATAATTATAAATCCAAACAATAATCAAATAAAGAATAATGTAGACAATACATGTGCAATAGTTTAACGAATAGGAACTTTCAAAGCTCAATTTACGTTATATTGGAGATCACGTCTATCTCATGGATGATTAATTTTATAATCGCATCATTAAAGGATTACTCCCACCGTTTCATATTAATTATCACAATTTTGACCTTCACGGTCTCCGATGTTATTTTTTTATTGATAATTTTATACATAATATATTATTAACAATTGTAATATTATATTTTTATGATAATATTTTTCGTTATAAATCTAATGTTGATAATTTTATATACCAATTCATTGTATATACTAAGAAATTTATTATCAAAAAATTTTAAATTTGATTATATGATTGACGTCGACCATTAATATAAAACGGAGCGAGTAATATATAAGGGGGATACTATCATCGGCGTTTCCAACGTACTACCAAGGAGCTCCGGAATTGAAGTTGCCCAACTCGAGAAAACCCAGAGATAATTATGGGTTTTTGGCTCAAAATAATCTAAAGTCGGAGGTCATTTGGCATAAAATAATTCAAACTCACTTTTTGGCTGAAAATAATCCAAACTTTTAACCTATTTACTCATACTAAACCAAAATCGATTTCCGGCATCAGAATTTTGACCGGTGAGCTTATGTAAACCCCAGTCAGCATAAATTCAAAACCAAAATCAATTAAAGAAACATGTGCTCCGGCAACCCAGTCAAAATTTTGACGCCGGAAATCGATTTCGGTTTAGTAAATAAGTTTAAAGTTTGGATTATTTTCAGCAAAAAGTGAGTTTGGATTATTTTCAGCCAATGATCTCCGACTTCGGATTATTTGAGCCAAAAACCCGATAATTATTGAATTGCTTTATGGTGGGATTACTTGGAGGGCAAGCAACCGATAACAGAAGGTATGCTCCGTTAGTCAACTGTTGTTGCTAATTAATAGATGTGCAAAATCAGGGACAATATCTTGGACAGCCTGTTGCTAAACAAATATAGATCCATACACTAATTTAACTCAACAATATTGTAGATAACGGATTTTATCAATGATTTTATAAAATAATTTTGTAACATCTTTATTTTATTCTTAGATTACTTAGAACTCGAGTCAGTTAATCATATAATACACTCTAGTGGAAGCGCAAGGATGCGTTATACAATGCATTCATCATGCAATGCACCCAAACTCAAAGAAGGCACACTTGTTTGCTTGATTTGACCTCTCTTGCATAGAAGGAAGATGAAACCGTAACTATTATGATAGATGGCACGCAAAGCTTGGTATATTTGGTTCCACTAGAATTGCAACTCACAATCTTTAACCAAGGTCTTAAGACAAATCTTATCCGCCGTCTAGACTACTATGTGATAGAAGACTTTGAGTATTTGAAAAAGTTGTGTACGAAACTCAAAGTAAAGAACGAAAAGGCATTTGTATAACAGGGGTGGAAGGATTTCAACTCTACCAGAAGGGTCACTGGCGTATCCAACAAACTCGCTTAAGAATGTGGAAAACCAACATTGTTCATAAATTTGATATGATTCATGCATCTTTTGAAGAAGATGAACATATGTACGCACGTAGATAAAAATTATAGGAACAAATTAAATCAATTTATGTAGAAGATGAACTGCTAGGGATCAGATTCAGATCTGATTGCCAGTTGTTAGCCACTTGTTATGGTGTTAAATAGAGTAATATATGCAGCGGAAGGAAAAACAGGATGATTATGGAATCGAGGGTAATAATAGAGAGAGGCAAGGATAAATAGGGTGAGACAGTATGTTTACGTGGGGAACCGAAGAACTCGGAGAATAACCCACGGGCGACAACCAATATCCACTAGTAGAAAAAGGAGATATTACAAGAGGTAAAATATATGTGTGAACTCTCGTAGACTCTCATAACCTAGGGATGAGTAGGGTGAAGATGTGGAAATAACACCGTACCTCCCTCATGGGGAGTTTTGAAGGCTCTCACATCGACTATATTGGTTGTTTGGCGCTAGTTACAAGGTGAATAAGGATCTCTATTTATAGGGGTAAACATCCTATAGATCTGGCTAGACTTGCACTCCAAATACAATTAGGTTTTAGAATGTTATTATAATTAGGAAACTAACCTAAATATAATTAGGAAATAAAATAATTTCCTAATAGCAACCAACAACTTGGAGTGTTTAAGAAATTTGCCAAATAATGAGTCAAGAGAATCTGAGCCATTAGCCCAACATGAACATATGTAAGCACATAGATAAAAGTTATAGGAACAAATTAAATCAAAGTTACATGCAAGCACGTAGATAAAAGTTAGCGTTGGCAAATAAATAAAACATCAATCGTAACACACATTATAGGAACAAATTCAAAGCATAGGTAGAAAAAAGAAGATGAACATATGTAGAAGACAGAAAATTCAATCAATTTATTCAGAACAATGAAGTGAAGTGAGTACAACTTTAAAGGAAAGCATGAAAGCAACAACTAGAACCCAAAGCTCAGAAATGAATCAAAAGAAACAAAAATTATTATGGACAAAAAATTTTAAACAAGACACAACCGAGTGGTACGAAGTGGACTTGGGCGAGTTTCCTACCAGCGCCTTCCCTATCAAGAAGGGTGCGGCGTGGTGGGTCCCACTCCCCTACTGCTTGACAGTGGGAAGCCATGGCCAAAACCACCAACATTGAAATCACTATAATCAAATTCTTAATCTTCACTTCCATCTCTATCAATTTGTTAATTTCTTCTTCAACTCACTTACTTGATTCCTTATTTTGGTTTTTGCTCTGGCTTATTGTGGTTGGATGGTGGAAATGTGATGCCTTTTTATAGTGATTTCAAGAGTTCTTCCATTGAATAATTAAATTGATTAACAACCTTGCTGTAAATTAATACAACATACATGCATTACATAACTATTATTCAATATCCATACAATAATGAAATGAACAATTATTGTTAGTAGACTGGACGGCCTGTAATTAAACAATAATTTAATTAACAAATAGGAACGTGCAATAATAGTAACAGAACTAATTAAACAAATTTAGTTTCCGTAGTTCTTGGTGATCATATCAACTTCATATCTCATCAGCAGAACTAATGGGTTATTGATTTTGGAATTTCAGTATGAAAGAATTTAAACCAGGGGTGAGTAAAATTGGATATCCGCCTAAAATCTAAGGATCCAGTTTCGATTCCATTTAGTATTGGATCCTAATTTTAGGATCAAGTCCTGGATTCATGGGGAATGGATTTGGATCCAGGTACTCGGTTTAAAACTACACTATCACTGCACGGATTTTTATACTTATGTTGGCAGCTACAATCTAGAGATTTCAATAACATTTATCCACTCGGTCACTACTTCCAATTAGTTCAAGGTTCAAAAGTCTTAAAACATTGCAGCTCAACAACGATAAACTCCAAGGTTGTGCGCAACAGATGACAGTGAAGATTGAGAGGGAGAGGGAGCATATGGGGACGACTAAGAGGTTTGTGTATGTGTTGATAATTGAGATTTGAGAGGGAGAAGGTGGTGACGTGAGGATTGAGTGGTTTGAATGAGAAGATCTGTGTAGTAAGGAGGAGAATGATCGAATGAGGATTGAAGGAGCATGTGTTTAGGCGAGAATTGGGGTAAGTTATAAGCAAAAATAGAGTTTCTCACCACATAGGTTTGGAACGTAGATCCAAGAGTGGACTGTGGGCTGATTTAGTAGTAGTCTTCACTTAATATTAGGACATAAAGTAGTTTTTGTATTAAACAATTTTATGGATATCCTGGATATCGGGTCTGGTTCTGGATCTTAACGTCAGGATTCAACCCTGGATCTAGATAACCCAGATCCGGATCCATATTCATTGGATCCAACCAGTTCTAGATTTGGATTCGGGTACGGGGTACCCAATTTTTTTGCTCACTCCTAAATTTAACCTATAAAATTGTAGAAGAAACTATGAGATTCTTAAGTATATTTATATCTAAGGATAATTATATACATCATTTATGAAAAGTTGTAGATATTAATCATAGATATAAATATAATTAAAAACTTCATAATCTCTACAAGAAACTCACAACCGATTCGTTCCATGCTAAAACTACAAAGTCAGAAACCCTATTTTAGTTTGGTCATGCTTATTAGTTATTTCAACATCTTTGATTGTTCTTGTTATCAAGCTTATATCATATGCAAAGAAAACGTAGACAGAAGGAGTAACAATGAGAAAGAAAGAGAATCTGTTATTGATTGTAAACTGAATGAATGAATGAGAATGAATTACAACCTATATTTATACTACTTCTAATTACAAGAATAGAATTTTGATAACTAGCTAAACTAACTACTTTGTTTATATAGTCTTATCACCCCCCCCCCCCCAAGCTTGGGAGGATTTTTGAATCATACCAAGCTTGGATAAAAGGAAACTTTGCTGTGTAGATGGAAGAATCTTGGTAAGAACATCAGCAAGTTGTTCTTCAGTAGGCATGTAGGATAATTGTAGAAGCCCTTCTAACACTTTCTCTCTTGTGAAATGACAGTCTATTTCGATGTGTTTTGTGCGCTCATGAAATACTGGATTCTTGGCAATGTAGATTACAGACTGGTTGTCACAGAAAAGAGATACATGTTTGAGTGATTGAACACCTAGCTCCTCTAACAACCTTACTACCCAAGTTATCTCAGAAGAAGTTTGAGCAAGAGCACGATACTCGACCGATGAAGATCTTGATCTGATGCTGTTTCTTACTCTTCCAACTAAGAGGTGCCAAGCGGGATCATGTAATTCTTGATTTCCTAGAGAAAGGACAAGCCCCCCAATCTGAGTCAGAGTATGCTTTGATGCTTAGATGATCCGTTCCTTTGAGTAGAATCCCATGATCTGTTGTATCCCTTATATACCTTAATGTATGTTGTAAGGCTTTCATATGAGATGATCTGGGCTTCTGCATAAATTGGCTTAGTGTTTGAGCTGCACAACTTAGATCAGGTCTTGTATGTGTGAGGAAGTTGATTTTGCCAACCAATGTTCTGTAAATGAGAGGATCAGGGAGAAGTTCTCCATCTTCAGGTTGTAACTTGCAGTTTAATGGTAGAGGAGTGACAGCAATGGCTGGATGTAAAGAACCACTTCCTTGTAATAGCTCTTTAGTGAATTTATGTTGTGATAATAAGACACCATCAGAAGTGTGTGAGACTTCTAATCCAAGAAAATAATTCAAGTTACCCAAATCTTTGATACCAAAAAGATTGTCAAGATGTCTCTTGACATTATTAATTTCTTCTTGGTTAGAACCTACCAATAAGATATCATCAACATATACAGCAATGATAGTGATATCAGTAGAAGACTTATTAATAAAGAGAGAATAATCGTTTTTAGACTGTTGATAACCAAGAGAAAGTAAAGTATGACTTAGTTTGGCAAACCATTGGCGACTAGCTTGCTTCAATCCATATAAAGATTTCTTTAATTTGCAAACTTTGTTGGATGGATTTGGGATTCCTTTTGGCATCTACATGTAAACTTCTTCATCCAAATCTCCATGTAAAAAAACATTGTTCACATCAAGTTGTAAGAGTGGCCAGTTTCTTGAAGCTGCTAAAGCTATGATGATTCTGATGGTAGGCATTTTTACAACTGGAGAGAAGACTTCTTGGTAATCAATTCCATATTGCTGAGTGAACCCTCTGATAACAAGGCGAGCCTTGAATCTTTCTAAAGTACCATCTGATTTTAGCTTGACTTTATAAACCCATTTGTTGCTAATTGATTTCTTCTTGGGGGGTAGATCAACTAACTCCATGTGTTATTCTTAATGAGGGCATTGATCTCTTTATCCATTGCCTGTATCCATTCTGGATGCTGGGCTGCTTCTTCATACGATTTAGGCTCAATATATTTTTCCAGGGAGGCCTGAAAAGCATAAAAGTTAGTAGAGGAATCAACGTTGGAAAAAGCACAAACAAAGTCTTTAAGATAGGAAGGTTTCACAGAATTTCTTGAAGATCTTCTTGTTTGTACTGGTTGAGATAAATTGTTAGAAGATGTGGCATTGTCTATGACTGCAATAGGGGTTGGAATAATGGTGTTGTCAAATGATGTAGAAGGCTGGTCAGGTGATGGAGGTGGAAGAGAAGGTGTATTGTCAGAAGGAGATGACACACCAGATGTTGTGCTGCTAGAACCGTCTCTAGGAATACTTGAATTGGCAAGATCTAATGAAGTACTTGCCTCATTCTCCAGTAAAAAATGAGATGTTTCTGTAAGAAACTCAGTAATGAAAGGTAAAGGAGAATCATTAAGTGTAGGAACGTTATGAAATGGAAAAATATGCTCATAAAAACTAACATCTCTGGAAAACAAAATTTTCTTTGTAGTGAGATCATAAAGTTTGTATGCCTTCTTGCCAAAAGGGTATCCAAGAAAAATGCAAGGATTTGCCCTTGGTTGCAATTTATTTCTGTTCCTTTTTAATGTAGAAACATATGCCAAACACCCAAAAGCTCGTAAATGATCATATGAAGGTTTCATGTTAAACAGAATCTCAAAAGGACTTTTGTTACCCATAACAGAAGATGGCATTCGATTAATTAGGTAAACAACTGTTAACAAAGCTTCTCCCCAAAACTTGTTAGGAAGCTTGGATTGATACAAAAGAGCTCGAACCACTTGAAGTAAATGTTGGTGCTTCCTCTCAACTATTCCATTCTGCTGAGCAGTGTCTACACATGAGGTTTGATGAATGATGCCTTTGTCTTTGTAAAGCTGCAATGCTGTGGAATCTTGAAATTCTAGACCATTGTCAGTACGAACAATCTTGACAGAAGAATTGTATTGTTTTTCAACAAAAATTATAAAAGCTTTAAGTATAGAACAAGCACTGCTTTTATTTGCCATTAAATGCACCCAAGTACACCGAGAGTGATCATCTACAATTGAAAGAAAATACTGAAATCCATCATAAGATTTAGATGAACAGGGTCCCCAAATATCAACATGTAATAGCTCAAAACAAGAACTAGCTTTAGAAGTGCTCAAAGAAAAAGATTTGCTCTGAAGTTTTGCCATAGGACAGATTTGACAAACCCTGTGTTTTACATCAGAACAAGAAGTCACAACACCAGTGGATTTGATCTTATCAAAAGGAAGATGTCCCATCCTGAAATGCCATAATTCTGATGTGGTGAAGCAAGCAATGTATTCGTCTTGTTTCTTTGCAACAGGTAAATGACTGTCATGTAAGAAGTAAAGACCATGTTCTTGTCTACCAAGGAGAAGTTTCTGAGATGTAAGGCCCTGAATAAAACAGTTAGTAGGAGTAAAAATAATATGCACTTTAAGCTGAGCAGATAACTTTTGTACAGATAGAAGATTAAACTGAAATTCAGGAGCATAAAGAACATTATGAAGTTCAATACCAGATTGTAACATAATGGAACCAAAATGAGTGATGGAAGCTCTCTTTCCATTAGGCATGATAATGAAAGAGGGTTTAGACAAAGATTGAACTTTATGAAGCAAAGTAAGATTAGGAGTAACATGATTACTTATTTACTTGCACCACTATCAATTATCCGAGAATTGGTATCTTCTTTGCTCACAAAACAGAATTTATTCTGAAAACTGGTACCTGCAAAGAAACTTGTTGAACCTTGCTCAAAAGAATTTGTAGTTGGCTCAGCATAATGCTTGTGAACTAATTGCCTTAATTGGTTGTATTCTTCCACAGTCAGAGTTGTTAAAGGAGCTGAAGTTTCTTGTGCTGGACTATCTTGATCAACTTGTGCAACAGCAGCAACTCTCTTCCCTTTGAAATTCTTATGGCCAGGAGGATAGCCATGAAGTTTATAGCATCTTTCAATAGTATGTCCTGGATTCTTGCAAAAATCACAAAACAAAGTTGACCTGCGTTCTTGAGTTCCTGAAGACCTTGAAGAACTCCTAGGATTCTTATTAAAACCACTTTGAGAACGAGAAGAATTAGACCCATAGGATGAATTATTGGACTTATGTGAGCCAGAACCAGAATTATATTTCTGGTATGAAGGCCTCTACTGCTGCTGCTGGAAGGCCAAAGCTGAAGGACCAGAATCATAAGATGTATGAAATGCTGCTGAATTAGAACTAAGCTGTGTAACTCCGCACAAAGTTCTTTGCTTCTCTTCTTGCAAAACAATCTGATAAACTTGATCTATATTAGGAAGAGGTTTAAGCATGAGAATATTCCCTCGAGTTATCCTATAACTTTCATCCAACCCCACCAAGAACTGCATTAACTGTTGATCTTTAATCAACTTTTGAGCTGCCAGAAAACTTTCACAAACTATCCCACAAGCACAATTAGGAATAGTAATCAAACTATTGTAATCATCCCACATTTTCTTAATCTTTGTGAAATACTTAGTAACAGATAAATGGACTTGAGAAATGTTTACCAAATCACGTTGAACACGAAAGACTTTTGTGCCATCAGCTTCTCCAAATCGTTGCTCCAATTGAACCCAGACTTCTCTTGCGCCACTAGAGAACAAGACGCTTTGAGCAATGTCATGGATTACTGCATTCATGAGCCACGATTGAACCATTTTATCGCAACGTTGCCACTGAAGAACAAGCTGAGCATTAGTTGGCCTGCTACATTCCCCCATTACAAACCCTAGCTTGTTCTTGGCTATCAAGGCAATTTCAACTGCCTTCTTCCAATGCCCATAGTTTTCTCCATTTAACAATTCACTAACAAGAACATTGTTAGGATTATCAGAAGGATGCAAAAACAAATATGTGAAGGATCATTCACATTGCCAGCATACAAAGCTGTATTATCGACATTTCCAGCCTTTATCAATCAAATGAACAAACGAAAGAGAAATAAACTGCAAGAAGAACATAAATTCTCACAGGATCATAAATGCGGAAGCTCTGATACCATGTTATCAAGCTTATATCAGATGCAAAGAAAACGTAGACAGAAGGAGTAACATTGAGAAAGAAAGAGAATATGTTATTGATTGTAAACTGAATGAATGAATGAGAATGAATTACAACCTATATTTATACTACTTCTAATTACAAGAATCAAGACTTAGAATCTTGATAACTAACTAAACTAACTACTTTGTTTATATAGTCTTATCAGTTCTTATTAAGACCTGAGTTATACTCCATCCGTCTCAAAATAATTGACTTTTATGGTTTTTTCTCAACGTCCCTCATTTATTAATAGTTTTTAAATATGATATTTACGGAAATTACAATATTGTGTTATCCCAATTATATTTTTTTTTCTATCATGAGTCTAATGATAGTAATTTGAAAATATTTGAATATGATTTGGATTGGCTTGAATATTTGTAATTTAGCTATTTAATAAATGGTTGATACCATTTGGATTCACTTAATTACTTTTAACCGCATAGCTTTAAGAATTCGTACAATATGGACGTGTTGGGAAGGAAAATGTAGTTAATTAGAGCATACTTGCAACACAAACAAGTAGTATGTCAAATGCTTCATATATCGAGAAAAATAATGGAAGAGTAACAGAAATATGGGGATCAGAGAGAATATTTAACGTGGAAAACCCAAGTAATAAGCGAAAACCCACGGACGACACAGATAAAGAACCATCCATACGTGCTATTGTTGGTTGGATTGATGCATCTTGGTAAAATTCATGCTATTGTTGTGTTCTCAATCTCTTATGGATCAGTTTCTGTAAAACATCGAGTTTTAGGGAGAACGGAACCGTTAGAATTGTTACCGGACCGTTAGGCTTACGTTTATATTTCGAGGACGAAACTTCTTTTAAGGAGGTAATGATGTAAAACCCCGAAAAATCCAAAGATGTTGACCGTGACGTCGTTAGTAAATTAGGTTTGACTTCGTTATTTATTATTATTTGTTTGTGTTTATTTTTGCTAACACTTGAGCTCGTAGGATCGTGAAAGACTAACAAGGGTATATCGGTAATTTCATGGGTTTAGTATTATTAGTTTTACTCTATTTATTATTAGTATTACTATTAATATTATTGTGTTATATGAATAATTATGTGAATATTAGTTGTTATGTGATTACTATTAATAATATTATTATTAGTATTATTATTATTATTACTATTATTATTGTTATTAGTTTGTTTTCCAGAAAAATCAGATTTTAATTGTTTTAGCTTTGGGTTGGGTTAGGATTAAGAGTGTTTAGTTGGACCTTAATTATTAGCTAATATAAAAACCCCTCTCTCCCTCTCAAAACCCTAATCTTCCCTCAAACCCTAAACCTAGTTCCTCTCCTCTCTCTCTCCCTCCCTCTGCCACCACCACCGTCATGCCACATTGCCGCCACCACCGTCGGTCAGAAGACAACGCCGACGACCACCAGCAACCGCCCAGGGTTGCTTTTCTCTCTCTCATTCATCTCTCTCTCTCTCTCTCTCATTCATCTCTCTCTCCTTGTCCTCGCCATCGCACGCCCTCGCTGGGACCTCCACAACCGCCTCTCTTGCCCTCGACCGCCGGAGTTGCGATGCGTCACCGAGGTCGCCGCACGGAGCCATCGGCGACGCCGCGAGCGAAATGAGCCGTCTGCGGTCGTGTTGTCGTGTGGACCCTAATTGTCGTGACTCAACCACACCACCCGCGGCCACCTCCTGACCGGCCGCCACCCCTGTCACCACCCTGGTCGCCGGAAAACCGCCCAGAACCCCTTGCGCCCAAGCTAACTCGCGTCGTTAGTGAGCTCAACTGTGTTCATTTTGCTGTGAAGTGAAGTCAACCAGGTAATGTCTTTGCTCTAATCCCCACTGGGATGCTCTTTAAATGTGTTTTAATGTTTTCTAATCTGTTTTGATAATTGCATCCCGAAAGGGGACTTTATGTCGAAAATGTGATCATCTGTTTTGGATAACTGTTTGTACTTTTGTGATCTTTGATTTTTTTTGAGTTGAGAATTGAGATGATCTTTTATTAGTGGTTTTATTACTGATTTTGGTAACCTGGGTTGGGTTTGACTTGAGAGCTGTGAGCTGAGTTTTGCATAAGACACTAATGATTCAAGTGAAACATTAAGCGGGTTTATTTGGTCGTAGCCTGTGGTAGGCAAAGTGCAGGACCACAGTCGTCTTTGTGGTAGGCGGAAATGTGAACTCTTGATATTCTGGTCGTAGCCTTTGGTAGGCAAAGGGTTTGAGATCCTGGTCGTAGCCTGTGGTAGGCAAAGGGTCTGGGACCCTGGTCGTAGCCTGTGGTAGGCAGAGGATCTGGGATCCGGTATGATATTTGTTACTCTAAGGGATGTGGTATCCCGCCCGCATAATAAAATATGGTTTGGATGGGTTGAGGAAAACAGTTAAGGGATTTGTGAAATAGTTTGACTTGTTCTCTCTCCCTCAAATGAATTGAAATGAACTTAATTTGTTTTTAACGTTAGGGGTAGACATTATTGAGATTTCCCCCTCATTTTTGAAATGTTTTGTTTTCAGGTGATGATCAATATGCTGGGGACGGGAATTAGAAGTGAGGACGACATGTCTAGAAGTCGTTAATTTTGTTATGCTTCTTTTTGAAAGACTTGAAGTTAGTTTGAGGTTTATTTCTAAGTATGAGTTTGTTAGTTGGTTGCCGTTGACAGACAGTTGTAGTTTTCCTTCTCGCCTTGTATTCCTTCGGGGATACGGCAGTGACGCCCAATAAGAGTTTTAAGTCTTCCGCTAAATTTTGTCTGTTAACGTTAGTTTGACTTTGACTTTCCTATAATTGAATTTTCGAGGCGTTACAGTTTCTGATAGAGATTTTTTTTCCGAATTTGTTTCAGTTTTAATAGTTTCAGATCGAGATAGATTTGCTTGAAGCTCATATATGTCTGCCATCCATACATGTAAGCCTAAATTCAATGGAAGAGAACCATCCGATTCGTTTGTCAATGACATCCGCTTTTATATTTCATATATTGAATATATATCGTTTGGTCATTCTGATCCCTTAAGATATTAATGAATTAAACCTTTTAGGATTTGATGCATCCTTTGAAGTAATGTAAGCGTGTAGATAAATGTCATTGGTGGTAAATATATAACACAAATTTTGACACACACCATACGAACGAATTCAAAGCATTGGTAGAAAAAAAAATGAAAATGAGTACGTATATGAAGATGTCAGAAAATTAAATCACTTTATTGAGAATAATAAAGTTGGTACAACTTCAAAAGAAAGAAAATGGGAAAGCATGAAAGTAGCAAGCAGAACTCGAAACTCAAAATTAAATGAAACGACAGAGAAAACAACATGAAAGAAGCATAAATTACTATGGACAAAAAATTTTAAACAAAACACAACCGAGTGGTACGAAGTGGACTTGAGCGAGTCTCCTACCAGCGCCTTCCCTGTCAAAGAGGGTGCGACGTGGTGGGTCCCACTCCCCTGCAGCTTGACAGTGGGAAACCATGGCCAAAACCACCAACATTGAAATCACTATAATCAAATTCTTAGTCTTCACTTCCATCTCTTTCAATTTCTTAATTTCTTCTTCAACTCACCAACTTTATTGCTTATTTTGGTTTTTGCTCTGGATTAATGTGGTTGGAATGTGGAAATGTGATGCCTTTTATAGTGATTTCAAGAGTTCTTCCATGGAATAAATTAATTGATTAACAACCTTGCTAGCTCTAATTTAATACAACATATATACATGCATTACATAACTATTATTCAATAACTATAAATTCATTAAAAAAATGTAATCGACAATTATTGCAAATACCTTGGACGACTTGTTACTAAACAATTATTGAGGTGCAATAGTTTAATTAACATATTAACGTGCAATAAATATAATAGAACTAATTAAATAAATTTAGTTTCCGTAGTTCTTGGGGATCATATCAACTTCATATCTCATCAATAATTTTTTTAATACTACGTACATAGCATCATTAATTAACATTGTGGAAAAAGCCTTGCCTGATTCTCACGAAAGCAGAAATTTTAATGGGATATATTGAAACTTTAATATGAAAGAATTTAAACTACGAAATTTAAATGCTTTGTTCTTTAGAGTGGTAGGATCAAGTTAGGTTTGATAAAAAAAAGGAAATGTAAGAATAAAATTTGTGATAGGTAAGTTAGTAGTGGGATTAT
The DNA here is from genome assembly GCA_029582165.1 of Portulaca oleracea. Classification (NCBI taxonomy): domain Eukaryota; kingdom Viridiplantae; phylum Streptophyta; class Magnoliopsida; order Caryophyllales; family Portulacaceae; genus Portulaca; species Portulaca oleracea. The sequence goes on along the minus strand of CM055883.1, from coordinate 5,363,780 downwards.
TGCAACTTTGACTTTGGTTTGATCGTTTTTAAGGGAATCAGGTAAGGTACGGTAAAGTAAGGTTAGACAAAGATAAATCTAACTTATCACTCTAAAGAACAGTATCTTAATGTAAGAATAAGATTCGTAGTTTGTACTAGAAACAAATAACCGAATTCATACCATGCTAAAACTCCAAAGTTAGTGATGCATTCTTGCTCAAAAAATGATGATATTTTGAGCACAAAGGAGTCAAAAATTCACACTTGCATTAAGATGACAAAACCCGCAAAAATGTGATCTCAAACGTCCACGAACAACTACAAAAATAGAGGAATTTTATCAACACCAACTCTACTACCAACAATGAACTCAATCCTCAACAATAATTAACAAGAACAAGAACAAAGATGGATATGTTCATTCTAAAGGGATACTCACCAAATGAACTGAGAAAAATCAATACTTGCTTAAAGGAATTGATCCACCCACAAGCATCAACCTCTAATACTCTTCACCATGATCACCATAAAGAGAGTTTAAGACTTTAAGTTAGGTTTCAAAAATGTATACCTTTTCATTCAACATAACCTGATCCGGGAGGATCGCGCTAATATCAGACCTTTTTCTACTATAGATCAACTTGGGAATTTCTAAGGCCTCAATTTGTTGGTCCCAGAAGTTAAGAAGAAAAGTGGTGGATCCGGCTAATTTTCAGTCTCATAAACCCAGAAAGTCCCCACGTGGAGGAAAGGAACAAAAAGTCAAGAGGGTTCAGTTCAAGCCAAGGGGCATTTTGGTAATTTCACAAGGGTTAAACTCGGGTCTATGGAACATCAAGGAGGAGCACGAGAGAAACCGGGACCGAAGGGGTTCAAACGGAACTAAGAAAAACCGGAGAAGGAAAAAAGGAAAGCGGAAGAAAGTGGGCAAAATTGGGACAAGCAAAATATATATCTTCACTCTTTCGATCAAAACTCATCCTATTGACCTAAAATTAGGTGAGCTTATAGTACACACCGAGATCTTTCCATCGATATATTATATGACCGAATCGGAGTTAAAATGAAGAAGTTATGTGCGTTGGAAGTCAGCAGAAGCCAACAGGCGTAGGCAGCGCCTCCCCTGTTTCTCTGCCTAAACTTTCTGCATGAGGCGCTAGTAGCGCCTCCTCAGACGCTGCTAGCGTCTCAGCCTTTTTCGAGCAGATCTTCGCGACTTTTCTCCCCCTTTTCCTACATATTTTGTACCCTCCTCCATTTTAGATCTAGTTTTTGAACATGGAGTTTCAGGTTAAGCCTCTTGAAGAACACTTTGTGAGTTTTAGGGTATTTGATAACCTTGTAATTAAGATTAATCTTTGGTGGATTAATTTGTCAACTTCCTTTTATTAATGTGATGGTGTGTTTTCTTCCAATCTCTTGAGTGGAAATTCTTGGAGTCTCAAGTGTGAGTGCTAATGGTGAATCATTGCAACCTTCTTGAGGTTTTTAGACTAATTGGTGAGTTTTACTCTTTAATTAGTCATATCTCTTTATTATTATTGTTGTGGTGTTGATTTTTATCATTAATCTCCCAAAAACCCTAAAAATTAGTGGAAGTGTTATGAGTTCTGAATTGGGGTTTTCTCAAACCCTAAGTTGTTAGAGGATCCTTGGCCTCCCATATTTATCTATTTGAAAGACCCTCGGGTTTCACGGATCATAATATGAGTAACTCCTTCCCCAAGCTTTAGATTATGATTAAAGGGGTTTGGGTTATTCCCAAGGAGAACCCAAATCTAAGGGTCACAAAGAACCCATTACAAAGTATCAAGGGCCCAGATTAAATGTTTCAAAACATCGTATATGGGAGGGATAATTAAGAAAAATATATGGGAAAAATAAAAGACCCAAAAATAAAAGAGGAAAGCAGACGTAATTGACATTCGTAATTGAAATGTCGCAGATCTGGATTGGCACGATCGTGCTAGGTGGACAGCATGATAGCACGATCGTGTCGCCTATCTTTTACTCCCAGGTGACTTTGAGCTCGCGATTGACACGATCCTGCCAAGGGACGGTGCGATAGATCGTGTCATCTTGATCCTCACCCTTTTCCGCCTTAGAACTTCAGGATGGCACAATCATGTGCTAGAGAGGCACAATCATGCCCTGCTCTCGAGAAGGGGTGGCACGATCGTGCCAGTGGCTGGCATGATTGTGTCACTCACAATCTTTTCTTCCTCCTCCTTGGCTATGGCACACTCGTGCGATTGATTGGCACGCTAGTGCTGCCTTCCCGTTTCTTCTTTGATTCTTCTAAACCCTCTCCATAAGACTCGACTTGCTTTATTATCTTTTGATGGTGTGACACTCCCATTAGAGACCTAGAGGGCCTCAGGAACACCCTAACTCGATTGCACGCCCTTAGAAGCCCCTTGACCATCCACCCCAAACCGCGAAAAGAAAGTCGATATCGCTCAAAGGTCATGGGTAGCAGTCTTGATGACGACTTCATCACCAGGTTCGAAAATCGCCAAATAGACCCGGGAGAGAGAAGGAAGCAGCATCAAGCTTGGAGTCTTTAATGGTGTTTCAACACTAGGATTTCTAAGCTTCCTTGGCCTCTATTTTTGGAGCTTCATTTCCTTTCTTTCTTTTTTCACATTTTCCTTCTTTTATATTTGCTATTTCTGGTTCCTCTTCCTTGCTCTTGAGTATCTGGGTTTGATGTTTGCATTTCTCGATTATGTTTGAAGGCCACTGACTTGGCCTGGTCATGTACTCCCTCCTTCCATTGCTAGAGCCCAGTGATGAATCTGGGTTTGATTTTTCTCAGCAACCACCACCCCCGTCACTCACCCCTGAGTCCCTCGGATCACTCCGACGCGTCTTTCCTTGATGTATGTAAGGGAAAACCATGATTCACTTTTGTTAATATTCATGGACATCTGCAAAAATGAATCATGATTTTCCTTGCAGACATCGGGGAAAGACGCACCGAAGTTTGAGAGGATTTGATAAGCTCGAGAAGAGGGGAAAGGGCCAAAGGGGTGGTCCGGGCATCGGTCGCCAATGCTGGAAGTGGTCGGAGGTGGTTTCCGGCACCAAGGTGGTGTGTAGACATTCGACGGTGATGGGGTAGTGGAGTTGGGCAATTGGAAAAAAAAAATTAATCTTCCATTTTTTTTTTTTTTACAAATCAAACCTCCTTTGTCCTTCAAAACCTTAATTGTCAAATGTGTTTTTGGATCATCCTTCTTTGTCAATTACCCTTTCCTAAATTTTACAACCGAAGCACGAGAAATGTAGAATTGTCTGAATTGATCAAATCCAAACAAACCGATAAAAACGGGGCATGAGACGTCCAGCGAGACGACCATGCGCCCGGGAACAGGGTGCATGGTGCGCCCATTCAACTTTTTTTATTTTTTTTTATTTTTTTGTATAATACTCCCTTCGTTTCATATTAATTGTCATAATTTTGAGTTTTATGGTCTCCAATATCATTCTTTGATTGATAATTTCTTACATAATATGTTATTAACAATTGCAATATTATACTTGTATGATAGTATTTTTCGTTACGAATCTAATGGTGGTAATTTTATATAACAATTCATTGTATATATTGAGAAATTTATGGTCAAAATTTTTGGAATTTGACTGCACAATTTCCAAATACGACAATTAATATGGAACGGAGAGAGTATTATATTTTAAAACATTTTGTGTTGAACTTTTTGTTTTTTTAATATATGAATGTTCATAAAGTTAAATTATAATGCTTATAACCAATATATGGGTGTTCAAAATTTACTACAATATTTATAACCTACAAGGTCAATGCTCATTAGCTTTAACTACTAATTATTATGCTCATAAATTATAATTATTATGCTCATAACCTATAAGGTCAAAGCTCATAAGTCTTTACACCAATGCTCATATTGTACAACTACTATGCTCATAACTTATAATTATTATGTTCATAAGCCTCTACACCAATATTCATACTATACAACTACTATGTTCATAACTTATAACTATTATGCTCATTACATTAAAATCATAATGTTCATCAAGCAGAATTACAATGCTCATAAAACTTATAACGACAATGCTCATAACATGAAACCATAATGCTCATCAAAGCAGAACTACAATACACATAACCTATAACGACAATGCTCATTACATGAAACTATAATGCTCATCAAGCTAAAGTACAATGCTCATTGCCTAAATGCTCATTACATAAAACCATAATGCTCATTACTTATTTCTATAATGCTCATTACCTACAACTACAATGCTTATTACATAAAACCATAATGTTCATCAAACATAATTATAATGCTCATAACATATAACAACAATGCTCATTATAAAATATATTGAAGAAAGTTTTAAAAATTCAAAAAAAAATGTAATGAAACTTCAAAAACATTTAATAAATAAATAAAATATATAAATAAATTAAACTGCAAATTTAAAATAAATCTATATTAAAATAAAAAAAAGGATGATTTAAAAGAAAAAGAAAAAAAAAAGAGTTGGGCTCATGGAGTATTGTGCTCCCGGGAGCACAATCTATTTTTTATGAGACGTCCAGCCCAAATCCATAGTTTTCTACCGCCTAAAAACAACTTTAATAATAATATAACTCGTAGGGTGTGATGTAGTTGCTGAACTTCGAAAATTGGCAGATAATATTGTTTTCTTGGAAGCAAATGCCACCTTTCCTGCCCTGCAAACACCTATTTCACACTTACTGACAGCAGATATGCACAAACAAATACAAACAAAGCTTTCAACATGCAGCATTACATCTTGTCATCTAGACAAAGCAAACAATACTTATCATCAGCATACACAAGTCTAACAGCTACAAGGGAAAAAAACACACACACACGCGCACCGAATAACCAACGGCAGATTTAGATGGCGAAAGTCACAGGAAAACTACATGTAGCCATGCTGCCATGGTCAGCCTTTGGCCACATGATCCCCTTCTATCAGCTTTCCGTAGCCTTGGCGAAACACGGCGTCTGTGTGTCTTACATACAGACTGCCAGAAACATTGACAGACTTCCCGAAATACCAAATGAGTTGGTTTCTGTTATGCAGTATGTACGTCTTCCATTGACAGAAGTTCGAGGTTTACCAAAAGGAGCTGAGGCTACAGTTGACATGGAGTTTGACGAGATCCCTTACCTGAAGCTCGCTTATGATCGCCTCTGTCAGCCTTTTAAAGACTTTGTGTCGAGCCACTCGCCTGACTGGGTGATCTCTGATTTTGCTGCTCATTGGCTGCCTGAGATCATCACTGAGGAAGAAGAACACCGAGTTCGGCTGATGTATTTCTCTGTGTACACAGCCACCACCCTGGTGTTTCTCGGAGTGCCTGAGTATCTCTTCGGGGAAGGTCAGGTGAAGGCCAGGGCAACCCCGGAAAGCATGACAAAGGCGCCTTATTGGGCTGCAAATTTCCCCCCGGGGTTGGCTTTTCGGGGTTTTGAAGCAGCAAAGTTCCACCAGGGACTTTACAGTATGAATGCGTCAGGGATAACAGACGGCGAGAGGATGGGTAGATTGATCAGAGGGTGTCATGCAGTAGGGGTACGTAGTTGTGATGAGTTTGAAGGAGATTACATGAAACTATATGAAAATCTCCTCCAAGTACCAGTTTTACCAGTTGGGTTACTCCCACCAAAACTACGGGCGAACGAGACCAAAGACGGGCCCTGGAATGAAGCCTTGAACTGGCTTGATCAACAACAGCAAAAATCAGTAGTCTATGTCGGATTTGGGAGTGAGTATAAGCTAACCAAAGATGAAGTTTTCGAGATAGCGTATGGATTAGAGCTTGCTGCGTTGCCATTTGTGTGGGCCCTCAGGCGGCCCACGTGGGCCTCTGATGATTCAGAGGCCCTGCCACGTGGGTTCTTGTCCCGGGTATCGGGGAAAGGGATCGTGTGCCTCGGATGGGCCCCACAGCAGAGAATTCTGGCCCATCCGTCTGTTGGAGGCTCGTTGTTTCACTCTGGATGGGGATCGATTATAGAGACGTTACAACATGGGCATAATCTTATACTGTTGCCGTTCATCATTGACCAAGGACTGAACGCAAGGGTTGTGGTAGACAAGGGTTTGGGCGTCGAAGTAGATAGAAGAGAAGATGGATCGTATAACAGAGATGATGTGGCAAACGCACTGCGGAGAGCCATGGTTGGAGATGAAGCGGAGAAGATAAGGAGTAGAGCTGCAGAGGCTGCGGCAATCTTTGGTGATTTCAAACTGCATGAAGAACATTACATTGGTGGACATGTCAGATTTCTGAAGGATGAGGCAGGACATCAATAGAGAAAGAGTAGCAACAAACATGTAATGTTAGCATTAGAATTCGGACAGAGAAAATCTTATCCAAACTATATGCATCGATCATTCAGTAAAATGGTTCACCAACCAGAGCCCTAGTTAGCCCATTTCACTCTTAATCAAGATTCTGTATGCTTTATTTTTACTAGGCAGTAACCAAACAAGAAGCAAAAAATGGAGGTTATAGTAGATGATGGTCAATCATACCATGATTTTGAAGATTTACCACTGTGATTTGTGACCCAGACTAAAGGCAAAAGACAACATGTGCCTTGGATAGGCTCCACAGCTTAAGGCTCCGTTTGGTTCTTAGAAAATGAGATAGAAAGAAGACTTCCGTCTCTCGTTACTAATTTAGTATTAATCCCTTCTTCTTTATCTATCAATCCCTCACTCCATTTTCTCCTTCCCCAATCCTGTCTTTCCAGTTAGCCAATTATGTTTTCCTTCCACTTTCCTCTCGAATTTGCAAGGAAAATGTTCTTTGACAAAATTAATCAAACGTGTGAAGGCCTGAATTAACACGCACAGCAGACACTGTAGCCTCCATGGGCAGCATTATCTCAGTCAATACAGAAAACAATCACACAATCAAAAAGGCTCTCTGAAGTCTGAACAAACACTTCAACTTGGAATATTGTAAGGCTAAAGAATCACATTCATAAATGATAATATACCTGTTCCATTGCCAACTTTTTGACTTGGGAAACATGCTGACAATCTTGCCTTCTTAACAAAATCCCACTTTCATAGCCTGAAAACACCAATAATGTCAAAAATATATTTTAAAAAATAATAAAATAACATAAATCCTGTCCTCTTAGCCATATCAATTGACCAGCGTCGCATACTAGTGTGTTATTTACAAACAATAGGATTGAGTATTATATTTAACTCACCTAATCTGTTGACATAAAGAGGGCAAATTTTATTAGCACTACACTGTAACACATACTGTCAGAAAAACCACGCAACAACCAATTGAGATTCCGATGGCAAAAGCTGCCAGAGACCTTCACATAGCTGTGTTTCCATGGTCAGCCTTTGGCCATATGATCCCCTTCTATCAGCTTTCCATAGCCTTGGCTAAACACGGTGTCCGTGTATCGTACATACAGACTGCAAGAAACATTGACAGACTTCCCGAAATACCAAATGAATTAGTCCCTCTTATGCAGTATGTACGTCTTCCATTGACAGAAGTTCGAGGTTTACCAAAAGGAGCTGAGGCCACTGTGGACATGGAGTTTGACGAGATCCCTTACCTGAAACTCGCTTATGATCACCTGCGCGAGCCATTCAAAGGCTTCATATCGAGTCACTCACCTGATTGGGTGATCACTGATTTTGCTGCTCACTGGTTGCCTGAGATCATCGCTGAGGAAGAACACCGAGTTAAGGTGATGTATTTCTCTGTGTATTCAGCCAGCATGTTGGCATTTTCTGGTCCACCGGAGTATCTCACAGGGGAAGGTCAAGTGAAAGCAAGGTCAACCCCGGAAAGCATGACAAAGCCACCTGAGTGGGCCCCGATATTCCCTCCATCGGTGGTTTTGCGGGGTTATGAGGCGGCCAAGTTGCACTCGGGAATTTTCGATGTCAATGCATCAGGGATAACGGATGGTGAGAGGCTTGCTAGATTGCTCGGGGATTGTCAAGCGGTAGGAGTACGTAGCTGCAGTGAGTTTGAAGGAGAGTATATTCAACTATATCAGAGCTTCCTCCAAATACCGGTGTTACCAGTAGGATTGCTCCCACCAGCCCCGGTAGTAGGGAAGGAAAATGGAGATGGGCCCTGGAACGAAGCCTTGAAATGGCTCGATCAACAGTGCCCTAGATCAGTCATCTATGTTGGATTTGGCAGTGAGTATAAGCTCACGAAAGATGAAGTTTATGAGATAGCGTATGGACTAGAGTTAGCTGAATTGCCATTTGTGTGGGCTCTTAGGAGACCCACCTGGGCTTCTGATGATTCAGAGGCTTTGCCACCCGGGTTCTTGTCCCGGATGTCGGGGAAAGGGATCGTGTGTATCGGATGGGCCCCACAGCTCAGAATTCTGGCTCATGGGTCTGTTGGAGGCTCGTTGTTTCACTCTGGATGGGGGTCAATAATAGAAACGCTGCAGCATGGGCATAATCTTATACTTTTGCCGTTTATCATTGATCAAGGACTGAATGCAAGGGTTATGGAATACAAGGGTCTAGGTATCGAAGTAGATAGAAGAGAAGACGGAACATACTCAAGAGATGACATAGCAAATGCACTGAAACAAGCCATGGTTGGGGATGAAGCGGAGAAGATAAGGGCTCGAACTAGGCAGGCTGCGAAAATTTTTGATGATCGAAAACTGCAAGAGGAGCATTATATCAGTAAACTTGTCAATTATCTGAGAAATGGAGATGTATATCAATAGGTCAAGCCCGATAAAATCCTCTACATAAGTCCATGATGCATGTAACATGTTAAAGACATTTAGTATTTGCATTCTGGCATACAAAGCTCTTATCCTTCTGTAATAAACAATGGTTGAAATTGGCAGCTCACTGGCACACTTCAGTGTCCGAGATGTCATTGTTCTCCATTTCTGCAATCATTTTTTAAGTTCATCATGTCATCCAAAACATTTATATGATTGTGCAATGCATGCGTGGATTCAGGATCAGGGTTACAGATGCAATTTGATCCGTGTCCAAAGCCAGCTTGGAAACGTAAATCGAATCAAAACAAATTAACAAGGCCTTAGCTAAACAAGGCCTACGCCTATCAGACGTATATTATTGGGCATATAAAGTTCCATGACAGTATTATGTCAACTACACGGTCCATCATTACCAGCTCTCCATAGCCTTAGCTAAACATTGACAGGGTTCAAGAAATCCCGTGTGATTGGTTGCCCTCATGCGATATGTAAGCTTCACATTTATCTATTGCAAGCTATCACAAAATCACAACCTGAACCACTCAAGTTCACTACCAAGCTAGCTCGTAAGCCCTTGCAACCTGGCAGCTTATTCAAACCCTCCAATCTTGCCTCTGCAGCATACTGTGAGATGATCATATGCAATATGCTTTTGTTTTTACTCGATCAAAAGACACTCTGAATGATCACACCAACTTGGATATACTATTGGGGCCAAAATAAAAAAAACGCACCTGAAATAAATTATAGTACATCCCCCAATGCGATTCATCTTTTTGACTTAGGATGCATTGCTGATAATCTTGCCTTAGGCAAATCCCACATTTTCATGGCCTGAAAACAGCAATTAATGTAAAATATATAAGAACAAAATAAATAAATACCATAGGTCCTCTTCTCTTAGCTCGTCTCAGTTGACCAGCAACCATTATTGATTGGGCTTAATACTGGGACCATTCTCAAGCTTAGTATTGATAAAATATACAAAAAGAAAAGGTAAACAACACAATTTCCCTCCTCTTAGCTCATCTCTATTGACTAGTGGCCATTATTAAGCTTAATAGAAACACAAATAAATCGGGAGTTGTTCAAACAAAAAGACAAGAACTTGTCTGGTATAAAGAAGGCAATTATCATTACCATATTGAACATACACTGTCAGAAAAACACCGAACAACAAAATTTTCCAACTCGAGATTCCAATGGCGAAAGCTGCTGGTATACTTCACATAGCAGTGCTTCCATGGTCTGCCTTTGGCCATATGATCCCCTTCTACCAGCTATCCATAGCCTTGGCTAAGCAAGGTGTCCATGTATCATACTTTCAAACTCCCAAAAACATTGAGAGACTTCCTGAAATACCAAGTGAATTAGTCCCTGTTATGCAATATGTACGTCTTCCACTGACAGACGTTCGAGGTTTACCAAAAGGAGCTGAGGCGACTGTTGATATGGAGTTTGATGAGATCCCTTATCTGAAGGTGGCTTATGATCTCCTCCGCGAGCCATTCAAAGACTCCATATCCAGCCACTCTCCTGATTGGGTGATCACGGATTTCGCAGCTCACTGGATGCCAGAAATCACAAAGGAACACCAGGTTCGGCTGATGTTTTTCTCGGTTTATACTGCCAGCACCTTGGTTTTTCTTGGTCCACCAGAGTACCTAACAGGAGAAGGTCAACAGAAAACAAGGCCAACCCCTGAAAGTTTGACAAGTCCACCTGATTGGGCTGCAATATTCCCTCCATCAGTCTCTTTTCGTGGTTATGAGGCATCCAACGCTTATCCAGGGCTTTACGACAACAATGTGTCTGGGATAACAGATGGTGAGAGGATCGCTAGATTGCTCAGGGGGTGTCAAGCGGTAGGGGTACGTAGCTGCAGCGAGTTTGAAGGAGAATACATTGAACTATATCAAAATCTTCTCCAAATACCGGTGTTACCAGTAGGCTTGCTCCCACCAGCCCCAGTAGAGAAGGAAAATGGAGATGGGCCGTGGAGCGAAGCCTTGAAATGGCTTGACCAACAGCACCCTAGATCAGTCATCTATGTTGGATTTGGGAGTGAGTACAAGCTCACTAAAGATGAAGTTTATGAGATAGCATATGGACTAGAGCTAGCTCAATTTCCATTTGTGTGGGCTCTTAGAAGACCCACCTGGGCATCTGATGATTCCGAGGCTTTGCCACCTGGGTTTTTGTCGCGGACATCAGGGAAAGGAGTTGTATGCCTTGGATGGGCCCCACAGCTCAGAATTCTGGCTCATCCGTCTGTTGGAGGCTCGTTGTTTCACTCTGGATGGGGTTCAATCATAGAAACCCTGCAGCATGGGCATAATCTTGTACTGCTGCCGTTCATAATTGACCAAGGACTGAATGCAAGGGTCATGGTAGACAAGGGTTTGGGTGTCGAAGTAGATAGAAGAGAAGATGGGTCATATACTAGAGATGACGTGGCAAATGCACTGAAACAAGCCATGGTTGGGGATGAAGCAGAGAAAAAAAAGGGCCGAGCTATGCAGGTCGCGAAAATCTTTGATGATCGAAAACTGCAAGAGGAACATTACATCAGTGAACTTATCAAATATCTGAGAAATGGAGATAGATATCAATAGGTAAAGCCCAAAAAAATCCTCTACATAAGTCCATGATGCATGTAACATGTTAAAGACATGCAGTGTTAGCTTTCTGGCATACAAGATCTTATCCTTCGATAATTAATGCATATGACATAGCATATTTTGTTTCAAAATAAAGCAGCTGATACATTTACACTGTTAGCTTAGTCTACTTTGACAGGTCATTATGTGCTTTTTATTTTGGGTGCTTGAGCGTGCACTCTGCACAAACTTTTGTATACAACTAGATGTAAACCAACTATATTATCCTAGTCAAGATCAGTAAGCACCAATTAGGAAGAACCCTTCCCCAACAATGGTTGAAATTTGCAGATTTGCAACAATGGGAGATGTTGGAGAAATCAGAGGAAGCCATCAATTGTGATCAAGTTATGGCAACCCTTTGGATTATTAGAGGATGGAGATCAGAGACTAGCCTCAATGGCACTGTTTACTGTTTCAAATTTCATTGTTCTCCATTCCTCTCATACTCTTCCCGACATTCTTTAGTCCTTCATTTCATCCACACCATTAATATGACTGTGCAGATGTGGTGGAAGATTCAAGGTCAAGGTCATAGATAAAAATGGGATGTGTATGAACCTTATCACTCTACAATTTCGAGTTTTTGCAATCAACTGTCAAACTAATTCAAATTAGCCTTAGCATATTGTTGACTAGTTACTGAAAATTATTTTACAAGAAAAGGACGTAGACAAAACGAAGAGGAAGAAAAGGAATGTGTCATTGTGAGCTCTGCCTCTAACTATATCTTTGGCAAATGAGATTATGAGAGGAAAGGTGTTTAACAATGTTGATAATTTCAGAAAGAAAAGAGAACTTGTATCAGTCATGTATAGACCTGTCAATACGGGCGGGCGGGCGGGTTACGGGTGGGTCGTATATCAGGTTCGGGTAAATACGGGTCGGGTGTATTCCGGTTTCGGGCGGTTTGGGTCGGGTTTACGGGTCATGACCGCCCTTTTTCTCAGTCACTTACAACTAATAAAATTGATTATAATTAGTCAAAGACACTTGTGTAATGTACCATTCCATTCCAAGTTCGACCACCACGATATGTTATAGTTGTATAGACATATTACACCTAAGGGACAAAATTTGGCAATCTCCAAGTCTACAAGTATTATGCGGTTTACGTCAACAATCCACGAATAACAGTACTTATGAAATATACAGGGTTTTGGGATGTTAATATACTGAACTTTTAGGATATTGGACAATAATGCACTGAAACTTTGACCTTAGACAATAATACACTATTTTACTGAAAGAGAGGAGAGCGGCGGGACTGCAGGAGTTTGAAGGTTCACTGAAAGAGTGAGTGAATGACAGTGTTAGGGTTTTGTTTAGGTCATTTGTTATTTGATTATTTCATTTGTATGTCTCTCTCTATGCATAACTTTCCAAAGTCACCCAATATTTTACTTTTGGGCCTTAATTTTCATGAAATGGTCCCATTTTTTTGCACAAGGTCAAAGCAGACAAGACACTTAAAATTAAAGTGTTTGACCCAACGGGTCGACCCAAACCTGACCCGACCTAACCCGTTTTTACCGGGCTCTTTGGGTCGGGTCATTTTTGGGTCCCGGGTCGAAATTTCGTGATCAGGACCCATTTTTGCGGGTCGGTTTGGGTCGGGTCGAGAATTGCCAGGTCTAGTCATGTAGATAACCAGGCTCTCTGGCACTGAACCTCTCATACTCATGATCAACGCACGTGCAGCATTACAGAGTTGCGTGCCTTTGTATTTCATCGAACATACAAGACACTCTCAATGACCACATAAACTTGGAATACTGTAAGGGCTAAAGCCACAACCAAAATGAAATGATAATGAACTTTTCATTACGATGCAATTTTTAAATAGAAAAATGGCAGATAATCTTGCTTTCTTCGAAGCAAATCCCACCTTTTATGGCTGATAATTATGTCTTCACGTAAATGACCACCGACCACTACCTTCCAGACCAAATACATTCTGATTAATTATACCTTAAATAATCCTTAAAATAGAGTACTCTACGTTAGAAGTGTTTCATAAAAGCCAATCAAGTTCCTACACACTACAACCCCAGCCCTGGAAAAGGGAAGAAACAAACATGAACATAGCCCTGCCTATTGCTAGGACTTTGAAAGTGTAGCACTATATCTATTACCTCAACTTGAAACAACAACATTTAAAGGTAAACGAACAAAAACATACAAATGTTACATTCGAGTATCCTAATCTTTGCTAAGAATCTAGTCGGAGTATAGTGTAGTGTGAAACAAGCATAAGTTCTGTTAATAACAATTTTCAATTTGGATCCTAAGATATAGTATATTTACTTTCTAACCGAATTCCTTCTGGTTAAAGAATCTCTTTCTGGTTGCTCGCACTTTGAATTCGATATAATAAATTTTTTTTTCAAAACATTAGATTATGTATCGAACGGACGCACCTCTGGTGTACCAGTTATCGTGCCCATCCTTGTAATAAAGGTTCTTTCCTCTCCCGCTGGTCGAGTGACTTCGTACCTCTCCCGGTGGCTACGAACTACGCGAACTGAACCCACATATACATATATATAATATATATGTTTGGATCATATTTGTGTAGAGTCGGGCCAGATACTCTCTTCAAGCCGATTCTAATAAAATTCTTAATATTATATTCTTAATTTATTTCTTTTTTTTTTTTAATATTAACTTTTCAAAATCTCATTCCAGAATTAGCAGTGAGGACTTTCTTATGATGGACGACGCAAAACTAGGAAAAGTAATATGTACTCACCTGCTACTGGCTCACGATTCCCAATCCAGCTTGCCAAACTAACAATTTCACCACCATTTATATATTCCATCAATTTACCGAGCACATTGTTTCACGTGTATTGGCCAGACATCTGCACAAGGCACAACAGGAAAGCATAAAAAAAATTGAATGTAAGATCTAGTCACAAATAAATGTTAAAATATATACATAAGACATAGAGAGGGCAATTGTCACTACTCATTAGCATACGGAACACATGTTCGGGTAAAAAAAAAACACTTGAGAGTGCAATGGCAAATGCTGCAGGTAAACTTCACATAGCTGTGCTTCCATGGTCAGCCTTTGGCCATATGATTCCCTTTTACCACCTGTCCATAGCATTGGCTAGGCACGGTGTCTGTGTTACATACATACAGACTGCAAGAAACATTGAGAGACTTCCTAAAATACCAAATGAACTAGTCCCTCTCATACAGTATGTGTGTCTTCCATTGTCAGAAGTTCGAGGTTTGCCAAAAGGAGCTGAGGCAACTATTGATATGGAGTCCGATGAGGTCCCTCACCTGAAGGTGGCTTATGATCTCCTCCATGAGCCGTTCAGAGACTTCATATCGAGCCACTCGCCTGATTGGGTGATCACAGATTTCGTCGCTCATTGGTTACCGGAAATCACTGCAGAGCACCGCGTTCGGCTTATGTTTTTCTCTACTTTTGCTGCCAGCTTCTTGGTGTTTCTTGGTCCACCGGAGTATCTCGCAGGGGAAGGTCAAAAGAAAGCAAGGCCAACACCCGAAAGCATGACAAGTCCACCTGAATGGGCTGCAATACTCCCTCCATCAGTAGCTTTTCGGAGTTATGAGGCAGCCAAGTTGCACACAGGGATTTACAAAAACAATGCATCTGGGATAACAGACTGTGAGAGGCTCGCTAGATTGCTAAGAGGGTGTCAGGCAGTAGGGGTACGTAGCTGTAGTAAGTTCGAAGGCGAATACATTCAACTATATCAGAATCTCCTCCAAATACCTGTGTTACCAGTTGGTATGCTCCCACCAACCCAAGTAGAGAAGCAAAAAAATGATGGAATCTGGGGTAAAGCCTTGAAGTGGCTTGATCAACAGCACCCTAGATCAGTCATCTATGTTGGATTTGGTAGCGAGTATAAGCTCACGAAAGATTAAGTTTATGAGATAGCATATGGACTAGAGCTAGCTCAGTTACCGTTCGCGTGGGCTCTCAGGAAACCCACCTGGGCTTCTGATGATTCAGAGGCTTTGCCACCAGGGTTTCCATCTCGGACATCAGGGAAAGGGATCGTGTGCCTTGGATGGGCCCCACAGCTCAAAATCTTGGCTCATCCATCTGTTGGAGGATGCTTGATTCACTGTGGATGGAGTTCGATTATAGAAACACTGCAACATGGGCATAATCTTATACTGTTGCCGTGCATGATCGATCAAGGACTAAATGCAAGGGTTATGGTAGACAAGGGTCTGGGTGTTGAAGTAGATAGAAGAGAAGATGGATCATACTCCAGAGATGACATAGCGAACGCACTGAAGCGAGCCATGATCGGGGATGAAGCAGAGAAGTTAAGGACCCGAGCTAGGCAGGCTGCGGAAATCTTAGATGATCGAAAACTGCAAGAGGAACATTACATTAGTGGACTTGTCAAACATCTCAGAAATGGAACTGGATATCAGTAGGTAAAGCCCAACAAAATCCTCCAAAAATCAGTGATACATGAAGCATGTTAAAAGCATGTCGTAAGAGCATTGTGGCATGCAAGCTCTAATCCTTCGATAACAGTGCATATGATAAAGCAATATTCACTTTCAAAATAAACAACTGATACACTGGTCATTGTTCATCAAACAGAGCCCTGGTTACTCCATTCAACTCATTTTCTGAACTATATGCTTTATTATTACTACACAGCAACGAGACCAAAGGCTGAAGGAAGGTTATGATTGATGATGGTAAATAGATGTCGTGACCTGTATGGCTGTATTCTTTTTGATGAAGGAAATAATGGTATTTCAGCAATAGATTGTGCTCATTTTACACCAATAAAAATAAATGAACCAACTTTTGAGCAATGACATTAATTAGAACCATGTGATTCATTTGCTTCACCAATTGCTAAGTCCTGAATAAGTGAATATGTACCTCATGGAACAACATCTGTAGCGGGTTGAACATGAGCTCTGATTTCATACTCCAGATGTGAAATATCCATATTCCGTTTCCATATCTACACAAATAATGTTCTTTCATATTATAGTTTTTGTTGTTTCAGTCAAAGTACAGACTCTGAAAGACTTCACCAAGTAGAGCAATTAACATTTGCTCAATTCTGAAGACTCTCTGTGCTGTGATGCTGTGCATTGTGTTTGTATAAGTGTTACCAATAGTCCCCACAAGAACAAGATCCTTGTACGAAATGGTGGAAGCGGTTCCTGTCTCTGACAATTATCTGCCTCCCGTAGATCTTGGAAAGAAGCTTGGTTGCATTGTGGCAATCATCACAAACCCTAAGGTTTTTCACAATGCGGATAGGGGTACCGGGAGCTGTACTGATAAGGCCAAATGCCATTGCAATCTTCTCACTGTGATATTTCAGGGACTCCTCTTTATCTTCTTCTTCTTCTATATTCAGCAGGACTGCCGAAGTGTCTGGTTTGTAACCGGCCAAGCTGAGTTTCTCTATCATCTCCTCTAACATATCATTGATTTCTTCAAATTGTGGGTGGGTGTCGTCTCCTGTGAGGAACTCATGAACTGAACCATTTACGTCAATGGAACTCAACCCGGGTTCCTTCTTCATCGCCTTGTTTTTCATGGATGTTCTAACTCCTGCAACATCGGTCCATCTATTCTCTATGGCATATATGTTTGACATTAGAACGTTATAACCACAATGTTCAGGATCCATCTCAAGGAGCTCTCTAGCAGCTATTTCACCCAAGCTAGGGTTCCTATGAACCTTACATGCAGCAAGAAGAGCACCCCATATAATTGTATTAGGTTTCATGCGCATGTTTTGAATCAATTCATATGCTTCCTCAAGTAACCCTGCTCGGCCTAGGAGGTCTACCATGCACCCGTAGTGCTCAATTTTCGGAATCAAACCATACTTACTCACCATGCTATGAAAAATCCTCTTTCCTTCCATCACCATCCCAGAATGACTACAGGCATGAAGCAATCCAATAAACGTAATCTCGTTAGGTTTGATGGATAAGCTTTCCATGTCTGTGAAGAGCTTTAGGGCTTCCTCGCCAAAACCGTGCATAGCAAAGCCCGTTATCATTGCATTCCACATGTAGATATCTCTCCTCTTTGCTTCACAAAAGAGCTTGTAAGCACTGGCTATGTCTCCACATTTGGAATACATCTCAACAAGGGCAGTGCTCAGCACCAAATCCATTCCAACCCCTTGCTTGTCTATATATGCATGCACCCACTTGCCCAAATCAAGCGCACCGCTTTCACCACATAATGACACTAGGTTAACCATTGTCACGGCGTTAGGTTTAACACCCTCATTCCTCATCGCGACAAGGCAATCGATCGCCTCATCAATACAGTTTGCTTTTGCATAAGCCGAGATGAGAGCGGTCCAAGTCATAACATCTCTTCTATCCATACTGTCAAAAACCGAGCGAGCACTTGAAATTTGACAACATTTTCCATACATGTCTAGCAGAGAAGTTCCCAGAGCCAAGGTCATGGGAAACCCATTTCTGATAACATAAGCATGCAGCTGTTTTCCCAAATCCAAAGCCTCAGACACCCCACATTCTGTGATTAAACTCAGCAAAGTAACCTCGTTCGGCCAAATACCCCGCGCTATCATCTGCCTGAAAAGCTTTACACCCTCCCCTACAACATTGTGGCGAAAGTACCCGGCAATCATAACAGTATATGAAACAATGCCCTTCTCAACCAACCCATCAAACAACACTCGTGCCAGAGCTAAACTCCCACTCTTGACATACAGGTCTATCAGAGAAGTAGTCAAATGAGTACTAAACTGGGTCATGTTATTGCTCTTAATTACATAGCCATGCATTACTTTCGCCAACTTCACATTTCCAAATTCTGACATAAGATTAGTGATACCGATCATAGCAACCTCGCTCGCTTTCACCGAATTAGCCTGCATTTCCCTAATCACTCCCAAAGCTTCATCCAACATCCCATGCTTGCTATAAACCTGAATCATCGTACTCCAAGACACACCATCTCTCTCAGGCATTTTATCGAACACTTGGCATGCGGACACCACAGACCCACATCCACCATACATCTGAATCAACCCATTACCCACAAAAACATCCGCACCCAACCCATTTTTCAACGCAAACCCATGAATCTCCATCCCAACCCGCACCCACCCGATTAGGGCACAGGATTTCAGCACAGAAGGAATAGTAAAGCTGTCGATTTCGACGTCCAAATCTCGCATTCTGGCGTAGATTTCGAGCGCACATCTTGGGTGGTTGTTCTTGTTGTAAGATGTTATGATGAAATTGTACCGAGCAGGAATCGAGTTGGGTAATTGGATGGATTCAGGAGGGTTTTGGAAGTGGGTCTTTACCAAATGTGCATGGATTTGCTGTGTTTGATCGAGGTTGATTTGGGGAAGATTTTGGTGGGAAAAGGTGTGATCTGGGTGTTGCTTAAATGGGTAATAATGGCGGGTGGGGTTTAAAGAGGAAGGAGAATTTGGAGGGGGCAGTGGTTTGAATGTGAAGGGAAAAGAAGAAAGATTTGGGCTTGCAGTGACGGTAGCCATTAATGGGTCCATTGTAGTTTATGGTTATGGTCCTTATCGACTGAAATATATATGACATACCTAAGGTTTATACTAGTTCTTGGACTATATTTCTTAAGCAACTACTAATATATTTGGACATTATAATATGTCGCCCCCTTTTTATTAGATCTGTCAATTCAGGTGGATAGGTGGGTTTCGGGTCGGATTGGCTTCGGATAAATATGGATCGGGTATATTTTGAGTTCGGATAAATACGGATTGTGTATTTTGGTTTCGGGTCAACCTAGCGAGTTATGATTGCAACCTTTTTTCCTTTTTGTACCATGTACATAATAAAATATGATTATCTTCTATTAGCGATAGTTAAAACTATTGTAACTATTTTTAATAAGTTACACTTATAATTTAATAGTTAAAACTTTCAATGAAAAGTCATAAATTCCAAGCGGATTCAGGTCGGGTCAAAAAATGTCAAGTTTACTTCCCCCCCCCCCCCCCTAACGGTTTTGCCCATGATCATATTGAATTCACAATCTCTCCTGTCTCTCATTGTCTCCACTCACTATTTCTCTTCTCTCTAATTCTCAAAAATAACTAAACATTTTGAGTTTTTGCTATCAACTTTGTCAAACTAGATCAAACTGCAGCTTAAAATACTGTGAAATCTGCCTCTAAATACATCTTTTTCAAATGAGATTATTATGAGAGAAAAGGAAGTGCTAAGGTGTTTGACAATGTTGAAATCTTATTACAATCATCATCAGTTCATCACAACTATATGAAGTATGCACCTCACCAAGGCAAATTCTGACATCCACTTCCCTACTGCACCTGTTTGAACAAATATTGGCACAAAATGAATGAAAAATCAAAATCATTGGATCGAGTTGAAGACCAATCCAAAACAGCACACAAATTTCAATCAAGAAACTCAAAAAAGCTTGAATTCACAGATTCAGAGGAATCCAGAGGTAGAAGCCAGCCATGACAGTGACTAACCACGCTAATTTCAATGATCATAGATGTCAGAATAATCATCAATCGACGATATAAATTCAATGAAAGATGTGATTAATACGTCGAACAAAATTTTGCAGTTTATAATCCTTGGACAGAAGGTCTAGGGTGTCAAATTAACTAAACTAACCTACCTTCCAATAGACAACACAGTAAAAATGGCATGACATCAATTTTACAGATGAACATTACAGGGTCATTGTGAAACATTAAAACCAGCCAAAACCGCGAAATTTCATTTTCACCTCCCTACTCTTAACTCATCACAAACAGCTTTATTCTTCACTCTTGCTCTTCTTCTTTTTCTTCTTCTCTTTCTTCTCGCTCACGGGTTCTGCTACCTCATCTGCTTCTGCATGCTTTCTCTTCTTTTTCTTCTCCGTTCCCACGGCGTCTTCCTCTGTCTCAGCTTCCTTTTTCTTCTTTTTCTTTTCCTTCTTTGATTTCTCTTCACCGTCTACTTCTGCTTCGACTTTCTCTCCATTCTCAGCGTGTTTCTTCTTTTTTTTCTTTTCTTTCTTGGGCGTCTCGACTCCGTTGGCTTCTTCATCAACACTATCAGAACTCTTCTTCTTTTCCTTCTTCTCTTTCTTTGATTCGTTGGGTACATCTACCTCCTCATCCATTGGGTCGTCTTTCTTTCCAATGGTTGAATCAGCAGCAGGATTATAAGTCTGCATAAGACAGTAAGGAGCTTCAACAACAAGCATAGTATGAATCCCGCCAAGATGCTCTGTGATAAACCAGATTTCAGAGTATTGGACAATACTGCACTATACAATTTTCATGCATGATAATATACTGAACTTATGGGTGTTGGATTTTTAGCAGAACTGTAGGCTAAATTATAGTGCATAATTGTCTAAAAAACTCATGTGGCTTGTGCATAACACCCAAACCCCACCGTACAAGAAAATTGTATAAAGTCGTATTGTCCAATAACCTCCTCAAAGTATAGTATATTAGCATCCAATAACCTTAAACCAGGCATAAAAGCAAGCGTATATAATAAAAAAACAGAAGTGCACCTTAGCCAGAGTAATAAGTGCTGCAGCTCCCTTTTTACGATCTTTGTCATAGACTTCTATCTTTGGCTTTCCCTTGGCTGATCCAGCAGACCGACCCAACTCTTTGCCCTCAAGATTTCTTAGACGTGCTTCGAGCTACATTCAGTCACATTACATATAAGAACCATCGTCAAGAAAAAGTTTATCATTCATTGAGTGTAGACAGACAAAATCTGAGTCATTACCTTGGCTCTATTTTCAATACCCATGGAGTTATCGGGGCTGTCTCCAAGCGCATCATAACGAATTGCCAAAGCAGCTTTTGCGGCAAGAGAACGAGATATTTTGCCCTTATGTTTAGGGGCAGCCTGACCAATCAAGGAGGCGTGATAAATCAACCCATACTTAGGGGTAGCGTGCTTCGTTTTCAGGGCTCTGAAGAGCGCTTTTTCTGCCCCGAGGATCTGCACGGTGCTGCCAGGCTGCTTTGCAAGATTTACCAAGCTTCCACCATGAGCAATAAGACGAGCACCAACTAGCTCGCCAACAAGAGCTGTCAAATTTGGCGCAATTGTGTTCATTCTGCTCTTAAGATAGTCATAGAGCTGAGCTCTGTATTCAGCTAAGGACAAAACTTGATCACAGAGTTCCTTGATGTTAATAAGGTCAAGATCACTAACTTCAGTTCCCATGGAAATCATGGCAGCCTCTTTAAGTTCTGCCTCAACCTCCTCAGGTAATATCTGCAATAACAGCAAAAAAGAGACCATTAAATTTCGAAAGGTTGCAAAAGCATGGAGTAAACATTAGTCACTAGCATCAAAGTTTTAACACTCTTCCAGCCAAAAAATTTAGGGCATGTTCTGCAAAATTAGCAATTTAGATAGCGGATAGCAGTTTAAGTAACGAATGGCGGATGAATGTTCAAATGAAATTTTGCTCGATAAATTTAACGGTTGAGTTACCTAATTAATATCAACTAACATAAATGAACACGGGTAATTTCTAATCTAACTGAAATTCTCAAAGGGTATGTTTTAACCAAAAAATATGAAATGCCACTTAAAACGTTGGCTTATGGAAAACTAATATTTGTCCAATTAGAGTTTTGGACTTAGTAAAAACGCAAAATACTACCGCAACACTAGTGCCGAACACAACCTTAATAGATCACACCTCTTAGCATCTAAAAATTCAACTCCAAAATAAGAAAAATTCAGCAGAAGAGCTCTACCTCAGAGAAATCCAACTTTGCAGCATTAACACGATTCCCCATTAACTTGACGGCTTTAGCATAGAGAATGTTGTCTTGTACGATTTTTGCTAGCTCTGGGAAATGCCATCCATACCATTCTCGGACCCTCATCGCATATGTGTTAAGCTCTTTGTCAAGATCATCCAACAGTCCAATTGCTTGAATAATCATGGTATCTACCTGTACAAATGGGGACAAGATAAGATGATTCAGATGAATAACATTAGACACCATGGGCATGTGACAAACAGAGTCAGATAATTTTATAAGAACAACAATACCACCAACCTTTTCGGGACTAAATTTTAACTTATATCTGGACAAGCTGTGTGACAATCCCAAGCTCATAGGAGCCAGATCTTGAGCGCCTAGGCCAGAAATGAGCTCGGTCAACTGACTTCTTACCCCTCTCATAAGCTCCACCACAGCATTGTTATGAACACAATCAATTTGCTGCATTAAACAGCCAGAACAGAACTAATCAAATATTGAAATGGTATTTAAAATTGCAGTGTACGAATGTAAGATGGTGTTCCGCGAAAAACCAACCAGTTTCTCCTTTATTGCATTCCCTAGCTTAGTATCTGCAACTGCCAAAGTCTCGCCCTGGCAATGTGTTTTCAGAAATTTCCGCAGCCCCTTGCTAGGTTTACTATCAATCAACAAAGTAGCTGCTGACAAAGCTTCGGCGGTGTTCTCAAATTTGTCAAAGGCCTTCAGCTTTACAATCTGGAAAATTTTCAATGACCAACAATAACCAATTGAATACTCAAAGGAGCTCAAATATCGCAAAAAGAGACATCAACCAACATGATACATAACCAGCAGAATCGACAAAACAAATAATTCATGAACCACGCTGTACGTATAAGCAGGCATGTATCACAATGCTCAAAGACAAAGTGGCTAGAACACTACAGCATAACATGGGTCAACATTTGCAAATTGCAATGAAACCAATTTCTTTCTAGTGCCGGTTAAAATTTACATGCAAACTATACTTTTGCTCAATAAATAACCCGAAAAACCGTACTCTGTCAATCATCGTTACCCAATTCCCTCACAGAATTCGTTTTGAGATGAACAACCAACCCCAAAAACTGAATGCTATCTCAATAAACTTCAAAAATATCAAACATCATTACCCAATTCTCTCACAGAATTCATTTTGAGTTGAACAACCAACCCCAAAAACCTAATGCTATCTCAATAAACTTCAAAAACATATAACATCATAGTCACCAGGAACGCTTCCCAGATCATTAATCCCAGAACACGGGTCGCTAACTTTTACACAAATTTAGTCTAGTTTTGACTTTGGAATGCTTGTTCCCAGAACGAGGGTCGCAGGCATATGTAGCGTTCCCGTAACTATGTATAACATCATTACTCAATTCGCTCATAAATTAACAATGAGCATTTGCCTAAAAACAACACAAACTGATACTCAAAAAACAATCATGGAGGAAGATTGATTACCTTTCTGGCTGAATCAGCAGTTGTGAACTCCTGCCATAAATCCTGCAAACCCAGATAAAAATCGTAAGTTTAAACTAAGACATTGCAAACTAAACATCCACCCAAAAAAAAAAGGAGTAAGAGAGCATACATCTACTTTGGAAAGCTTCCCTTCGTCTAAAACTTTGAACAGGGCAAACCCTGCTGGAGTTTCAAAAAGTACCAGCATTCTTCTTCAACCCTCAAATTTCACACCAGTAGCTGAAACGAAGAACGAAAAGATTAAGAATTGATTGCAGAAAGAAATTAACAAGATTGCGTAATGAGATGGAGTATGATGAAGGAATCGATTTGGGGAAGAAGACTTACTGGGAAAAGGGGAGAGCTATGGAGGGAGAAAGAGGAAGAGGCTAGGGTTTTAGAAGTGATGCCGAAAAACCCTAGAAGTTTAGTGAAGTGTTTGGAAATCCTAAACCCCCTTTCTCTCTCCGCTTTTATCCCCGCCATCACTCATTAGTGGCTTGTCCCTTTTATATTTCACTAATTTCAGCCTTTTTTCTTTTTAAGAAACAAATCAAATCAAAATCAATATTGATCTATATATTAGTCAATTACTCTCTTTTTTTCTATCATACGAAAATATTATCATTAGATTGATAACGAAAAATAACGATGTTATAATTGTTTAATAAGATATGGTATAAAAAATTATTTATCAAATAAATACATTTAAGACTGTATAACATTTATTAGGAGACAATTAATATGAAATAAAGGGAGTTCTCAAAAATCCCGCCACAATGCGGGTTTGGAGGGATTGCATCCAATATCCATATACTCCCTAAAGTTTAAAAATACAAGTTCTAATTGACCTAAAGTTATTTTATTTTGGAGTTTAAAAATACAAGTTTAAAAATTATTTTGGAGTACTATATAAGTAATTTAAAAATACAAGTTTTAATTGACCTAAAGTTTAAATTTTTGCTCCCTACTAGGTATACAATGAAAATGAAAACAGATGAGGCATTTACTTTTATCAAGTATACGATCTAAATTTGTAGGTTTTGAATACTACTACCTCCGTCCCTAAATTAGTGTCAAATTCTCTAACTACTTTGTCCCTTTTTATTTATCAATTTTACAATTTCAATGATTAAAATACTCATGTTACCCCTATTAATAATGTGTTGGAAGTCAAATATTATTTAAGATATGAAAAATCATTGTTAATTGCAAGGGTATATTTGTCCAAGTCAAACTTTTTTACTCAATTTCCAAAGTACATTGGACTTTTAAAATTAGTTATTTTGACACTTAATAAGGGACTGAGGGAGTATTATTAAAAAAAATATTAATTAGTGTGGGTTCTTTTTCCTTCTTGGGATAAATTGGATTTGAGATGAATTGTTTCTAACTTAATCTTAAACCTAATTAAGGGTGTGCTTGATTAAAACTTTTACTACTACCTCTGTCCCAAAATGTTTGTCCGTTAACTAAACTTTGACTGTTAATTACTCACAAATTACAATGAATTACCATATTAAACTAATGTCATTATAATGTTTAGTTAATGATCTTTCTAATGACGGTAATTTTATATTTTAAGTCATTATAATTTGTCAGTAATTAACAGTCAAAATTTAGTCAAAGGACAAATATTTTGAGACGGAGGTTAGTATATAATAAACTTATCCTAAAACTACTTAGAATAGAAAACTAAAACATAAAATATTAAAATTGATATTTTTCGTAAATTGAAACCTCATGGTCTTATACTTGGAGTTTGATTGGATTTATTAGCTAAAGTTTATCAAAATCATGCTTGATTCATGCTAAGTTTGTTGTTGGATAAGTTGATTGTTGCAATTAGGGTTCGCCCCTCATGTTTTTCCTTCCAATGTTCCTCCAGTTAGCTATGACAAAATTTTGTCCGGTTCAGAAAAAATCGGGTCATAGTTTTTTTGTCCAGATTTTGATGTTAACCGAATTGACCGAATATCCGGACATAAAATTTCTCTTTATTCTATTGCCCGAACTTGAATTTCTCGTCCGAATTTTGGCATTGTCCGAATTTATTTGACCCAAACTTACCCGGACCCGAATTTTTGCCAACGCTACTTCCAGTGATGCCTCTACAATTTTGTTTTAGTTTTCGCCAATTTACCAATTACCAAAATTTGACTTTTACCGACGAATTTTGCTAATGTTATGTAAGGTTTATGAACCATGTCCTCATAGATAGTAGGGGTGTCCAAAAGCGGTTAACCGTTTTGGCGGTTTTAAGTTTTTCCAAACCTAAACCGTAACCGCCTAAAGCGGTTAACCGCTTTTGAAAATCATAAACCTAAACCAAACCTAAACCGGCGGTTAATGCGGTTAACCGCGGTTAACCACGGTTTGCTCCAATTTCCGGTTTTTTTTAGGTTAGGGTTTAGGTTTTTTAGTTTTTTTTTGGGTTTTTTTTTAAAAATTATATATAACCGGTTAACCGCGGTTAACCAAATTTTCAAAATTCAAAACCGAAACCTAAACCGCATATACCGGTTTGGTTAACCGAAACCATAAAAATACAAAACGCCAACCGGTTAACCGGTTTGGTTTTACCGGTTTACGGTTTCGGTTTGCGGTTTAGGTCCATGGACACCCCTAATAGATAGTGAATACTTACCCTTGTACCATCGTCAAACATTGAAAATATAATAAAAGGGTAAAATCTATAGTAAACGTCTGAAAATTTGAGTTTTGCCATAACTAAAAGACGAGATCCTTCCATCAATTATTCAACATAAAATTTGATGTATATTACTGGGCATGTACAACACTATGTCTTGAAGCTGCTACAAAAACTGTTCCAGATAAACTTGCTGATACCTTCAAGTACATCTATATCGCGTGGACAAAAGCTCAACATAGTGTTATGGCGAAACACACAATCTCAACTACAAAACACTACTACACAATCACAAAAGTAGAAGAAAAGCTTTCAAATGTTGATTTCTCTCTGAAATACATCTTTCATTTCATTTTTCAATCAATTCTTGGGTGGTATTCTTCCTCTAAATCTGAGAAAATTATAACAACATAGCGGGGGCATTTTTCAATCGAGATAATCCATATGCACATACTAACACTACTAGACACGCCTCGAGCCCTTCACACTGCTTGGCTGTGAATGATGTATGACAAACAGAGGAGGGAGAGGCGTGCGAAAGGGGAAAAAAAAGGAAACAAAAAAGAAAAGAAAAAGCCGATGCATATTTTGCAGATTTTGCATTTGTGCATATCGACCAAGAATTTGCATCCAAACTGCAATTACCCTTTACTCAACGTTTCTTGTTTAAGTGGCCATTTCATCAACCTCTGAGTGGAAGACAAAGCTCGGGAATGTCGTCGTTATATCCCTGCACAAAAGTTTTGCCGTAAATCAATGAGTTTTGCTGTTTCATATACTTACAGTCATTTTTGAAGAAGGAAACTGCATGAAGTACCTGAGATAAGGTAAGGTCATAATTTTCAACAGCGAAGGATTTCTAGACACAAACTGATGCCACTCAGATCTGTCAATCTTCCCGTCTTGATTCACATCTGCTTCTTGGAATGTCTGCAAAAATGGACAAATATCTGTAAGACTGTAACTACCACGGTAAGAGCACTGAGAAGCTCATCAAGATCAAGTCACCAGAAAAAAAGCTCTTACCTTGTCTAGAATAACTTCAATGGTCTCATCCGCCAACTTCAGCTCAGATTCACAGAGGATCGCAATCAACATTTGCTTCACCTGCAGAAATTGCATGCAAGTTAGAAAGACGGCCAACATCAAAGAAAAATGCATAGATGACTCAAATTCTGGGAGAAACATCAACCACATGATACAAACATTTCTGCACACTTTTTTAAGTAACCATGTAGCGCAAAAAACGCACTACGCACGAGCATGTTTGCAGATAAATGTAATTTGGTGGTCTTTTATGCCAACTAAGTAGAGAGAAGGAAATCGGATACCTCTTGGCGCTCAATAAATCCGGTCCCATCCAAATCATAGAGTCTAAATGTGACTGCAACAACAAAATGACAATAAATTAATAATCAAACATACAAAACTCGGACAAAGTTGATGCAGAGACGGAATAGAATATCACGTACAGTCTATCTTGTCGTCAATAGAAGCATTTGGATGGAAGAAATTTAACGTCCTGACAAAGTCGCCAAAGTCAACAACTCCCTTGTTTTTAACATCAAACAGATCAAAGACCTGTATAGAAAAAAAGATGTGGATGTGTCATACAAAGATATCAAAAGTAAAACAAGATACCTAAAAGTTTGATGACATTGCAATATGTCCGATCCATGAAGATCATATAGGGGCTCAAACAATTAAAGCATTGAAGTATGAGATGATTATAATCATGGATATAAATCTTAGCACGGGTGCAGTTACTAGGAACATCAACAACTTACCCGGTTGGCAAAAAGATTCTCTTTCTTTTTGTTCTTGAACAAAGCCAGTTGAAATTCCTCCTGCATAAACATCACAAAATTATGAACTACTCTTCCATAGATGCACATGTACATCACACCCACAACCAAAATAACAGAAACAAGACCGGTCAATCCAGGCGGGCAGGTTAACAATGGGTCGGTTTCGAGTTCGGAAATCATTATCAATACCCTAAACTTTCTAACGGGTTCAGGTCGGTTTTCAGGTCGGCCAAAACTTTGCCAGGTCAACTCCATATTATGTGCAAAGACCAAACAAAGATATAGACCATCTCCATATATGCCTTAATATTCTATGTCACACTCAACCTAGAGTTGGAATTTAAAGTAAAAAAGCCTTGGAACCTCCAGATTCCTCAGCATTCATTGGTTGACAACGACCAATACATATAGATCGTGATACCAAAAGTAAAAGTAACGGAAATAAACACAAAGAGGACGACTAAGAAGAATCGATACCTTGCTTATAAGCCCATCATCAATCACAGAACTGCTTATGCTCTTGTACAACTCGAACAAGGCTTCAACTTCACTAACGCTGACTGGAAAAAAAGAGCACAAAGACGATTCAGAAAAAGTCATTCTACACAAGAGGAGGATAATTGTTCAAGTTGGTGAAAAATGGGACATGTTTCAAATGTGATCCCACATGCCTATCCGTTTCCGTAATAGATCTGGCATATTTAAGTCACAGGTTCTTGTTATCATTAATTTGATGATGCAATTATTGTCTCTACTGAATACTACCCTCTCAAGCAAGGCATCTTTTACAATGTTTGCTTTCCACCATCATCGCCGACCGTTGCTAGTAATTAAAACATACATCAAGGACAAATACATTCAACTCAAACACCACCAAGTATACAGAATCTTTGAAAAGTAAAATTCCAAACTCAAACCAAACCAAAACCAATCCTCCCAAATCCCATCATCAGGCCAGGTAGGGCGGGGTAGGATGTCGTAGTCTCATTGGGCAGTCCTGTGCAAAAAGCATCCTCCGCAAGAGGGGGTCCGGGAAAAGGTCCCACCACAGAGGTGTAATGAAGGGAAACCTTAGAACCCGTAATCTCACAATCACACAACAGCAACTCAACCGTTGTGTTACCCCTAAATTTTACAATTTTGAGAGACTGGTTCCGAATGACCCAGGATTTAGAAATCATTCGCTACAAACTACATGAGGTTTAATGAGGCATTTTAATTTAGTCCATTACAGTCTAAGTTGAAAAACAATAATCTTTTTCACTGTCCTCATTATAATTTATACACATAAAATTTACCAAGTTCAAACCAAGAGAAAATAGGATATAAATCTCAGGCATAGTTACCGGGAACACTACATATGCCCGCAATCCGCATTCCGGAAACAAGCGTTCCGAAATCAAAACTAGACTAAATTTGTGTAAAAATTAGTGACCCGCATTCCGGGACTAAAGACCCGGGAAGCATTTCTGGTAACTATGATCTCAGCTACTATATGTATGTGGGTATAAGAGAAACTTACAAGCTGTTTGCGAAGCGAGGAAAACCGGGTCTTCATATCCAGGGAACTGCCTGCTTGCAGTTGAATGAAAGCACCCCATATTTAAAGAGGAAGAAACCCACCACTATAAGAAGCAATGAGGCTTTACTACAACATCACCAGTAAAACCATCTTAACCTTGAATATTTCACAGCCAAATCCATCTTTACCTACCAAATTCCAAATCCCATGATTAAAAACAATGATAAATTCATCCTCCAATACACAATACAGAATTGGTTTAAGTCAAAACAAACTTTTCTAAACCAACAAGTAAATAAACAATAAAGAAAATCCATAAATCATGAAATCAGTTCAACGAGATCTCTAGTTGGTATTCTCCATCAAAAAGAGAATTGGAAGGTTAGACGGCAGCATCATGGCGACCACTTTTTCTTTTCTTTTTGTTGATTTTAATAACACATTTACATAGACAACGAAATCTAATTGAAACAATAGAATTTCACTTTCAAGATTCAGAATCCAATTACAATACTTTACATACAAATGACAGGATCAAAGATTCGAATGAGGATTAGAAACTTGCAAATGCCCACTAAAATTTCATTCTACGAAACTTAAGTCTTGATTGATTCAACGATGAAAGGGTTGAAATACAAAACCCACCAAAAAGGGTAAAGTCCCTTACGGAATTACAAGATCACAATAACTAAACAAAACACCCTTAAATTCCAAAACCCGGATCAGAATCCATCATAAAAACACATCCCGGAAGAACCCTAATTTCAAAATTAAAAAATCAATTCTCAAACAAAACAAAGAGACCTTAAATTCCAAAACCCAGATCAAAATACCCAAGAAAATACACAACCTAGAAGAACCCTAATTTTAAAATTTTAAAATGTGCCCTTATCATCTGCAACTACGCACTCCTCGCCGAATTCAATTCTCAAACTATACAAACCGACCTTAAATTCCAAAACCCAGATCAAAAAGACAACCCAGAACAACCCTAATTCCAAAATTCAAAATGCACCCTGAACATCTGCAACTACGCTCTCCTCGACAAAATTAACCCTCAAACGAAACCCAGATCACAATCTCCAGGGAAAAGACAACCCAGAAGAACCCTAGTTCCAAAATTCAAAAATGCGCCCTGACCCAACATCCACAACCACATTCTCCTCTACAAGAATCGATTCTCGAACTACAGAAATCACACAGCAGAAACAGAAGGAACATTCGAAACTTACAAGATAAAAGGGGGGTGCTCCGCCGGAGGGTTCCGCCGGAATCACGAGTATTTTTAATTTTTTGGGGCACCAGAGAAGGCACCGTGCAACACCCACGAAAAAAGCGAGGGTGGCGAAAGTAGAGAGAGCGAGAGAGAACGCGAGAAACGTAGAGAGAGACAGAGAACAAAAGAGGGGTAAATGAAGAGAAAGAAGAGGAGAGAGACCCGGGTAAATACGAGATCGGACGGCTGAGGTGTGTTGAGAGAGAGAGAGAGAGAGAGAGAGAGACCCGGGTTGGAGAAGAGGAATGAATGAAGGTGATCTAGGGAAATGGAGGAAGTTGCGAGGTTATATATATACAGGGGTTATTGTTGATTGTTGAATTTGGTAAGGGGGGAAAATTAAGGGAAAAGAAATGAAGGGGGGTAGTCAATTGAGTCACACTGTAGCACGTGACTGACTCAGTGTCTCGCTGAGTTTGGAAATCGGGTTAGGTTACTGATGTCTTCATTGCCGCTAACCTAGACAAAAGACTGCAGCCTACAGGCTACAGGTGGGCAAACAAAAAAAAAAAAACTCTCATAGTAATTATCTCTCATAAAACGCTCAAATTAATTGTAATTATTTTAACTTTCAATATCTTCAATAATATTTTTTGTTTGATATTTTCTCATGATATGTTACTTCCTCCGTTTTTATTTAATATCGTCTAGGAAATTGTATCAAAAACTTTGATTGCTAATATTTTAATTTTTATAATGATTCATTAAGCAAAATTAATATCATTAAATTCATAATAAAAAATACTATTGAAAAATTATTATATTGTATTTTTTTATAAAAATATTATGTGTGAAATTGTTGATAAAAAACGAATTTCAAAAAACGTGAATGACAGATAAGAGAAAACGGAGGGAGTATTAACAGTTGTAATATTAAACTTTTATAATAGTATTTTTCATTCCAAATCTAATGGTAGTAATTTTATATAGGAAGTGATTGTACATATTAAGAAATTTATGATCAAAATTTGTTTAAATTTGACTACACGACAATTAATATAGAACGGAGGGAGTAAATGACTATTGCTTTTTTTTTTTTTTTGAGACCCACCGTTAATTAATACTCTATCTATTTCATATTAATGCCTTGTTCTTTTATACGATTGGTTGCGGTATGGCACGGTACGGTGTGGTGGAATTGTGGCGGATGTGGTGAAATTGTGGTGGGTTATTGGTAAGTTGTAGTGGGTTTTGTTTTTTATAAATGTAAATTGTATTGGTAAATGTGAAAAAGTTGATTGTGGTGGGTTTTGGTAAATTGTGGTGGATTGGTATGTTGCGGTAGGTTCTTACAAAGTGCGGTGTGTTGTGGCACCGCAGCCAGCTAGCTGTATAAAAGAACAAGGCCTAATTGTTATATATTTGATTGTGACAGTCTCTAATATCACCTTTTAATTCATAATTTTTTTATATAATGTTTTACTAACAATTGCAGTAGTGGTAACTTCACTACTAAATCTGTCACTTGGCTTACCCATGGCTTCTCTATTGACTCTCAGCCATGGGAGTCTAATTGGATTTGGAAACTCGACATACAACCTAAGCTTAAGGTAATCCTGTAACTTCTTTGCAGAAATGCTTTATCTACCAATGATTCCTTGGCCCGACGACGTCTTAGTATTTTTGGCTTGTGTCCTAAGTGTAACTCTGTCCCGGAAGATCAAGATCACATCTTTCTCCACTGTTGCACAGCGAAAGAAACTTGGAACTCTGCGATCTCTCGAAATTGGTTCCCTCTCATCCCCTCTTCCTACTCTGATTTACTTAGTATCCTCCGTTTTTTTTAAAAAAAATAGAATAGGGATTTTAATTCAATTGGTCGTTTCTCTGCCTTACTCTAGAGTTAGTGGAAGGCAAGGAACGACCTGGTTTTTAGGAAAACTGGGGCTAAGTCGAATGGTATCCTTATCAGGGTGCTTAAAGCTAACTTAAAATTACGGGTGTTCATAAATAACCGCCCCAACAAACCCGATCCGGA
The DNA here is from genome assembly GCA_029582165.1 of Portulaca oleracea. Lineage (NCBI taxonomy): Eukaryota > Viridiplantae > Streptophyta > Magnoliopsida > Caryophyllales > Portulacaceae > Portulaca > Portulaca oleracea. The sequence continues at coordinate 5,330,853 of CM055883.1, read as the reverse complement.
AACCCGCTACCCGGTCATTAATTTAGGGTACCCGTCTCGGAAAAATCAATTTTAATCGAGTCGGGTACCCGCTCCGAAATATTTTTTGCTACTGGGGTGGTGTTGATTAATAATTACAAATTAAAAATAAAAATTGGAAACTCATATGATTATAATTAATCGGGTTTTTTGGTTAACCAGTATCCGCCCCGAAACTTTCGGGTACCCGGTTTTCGAGTACCCGGTAATTTTGGTTATGATTACGGTTCGAGGGTTTGGCCGCCCCGAATTTTCGGGTACCCGAAAAAATTATTCAATCGGTTCAGGTACCCACCCCGTGAACACCCCTACTTAGAATTGTGGCATTGTACCTCCCTTGATGCAAACCTTTCTGAGCTTATGCTTAAAGAAAAAAACCCCCTTTGTCGCCCATCCGGAGCCTGGGTTGCCTGGTCCCCTCCTCCGATGGGGTTCGTTAAATTAACTTTGATGGCGCTAAATCGTCGGCTAGCTGTTGGTGGTTTCATTATCCGAGATTGGCGTGGTCACTTCATCTCTGGGGCCTTTATTGCCCTTGCCAACTCGTCCGTCCTTGTCGCTGAAGCTACTGCTCTTCGTAACGGTCTTCGTGAAGCTCTTCGGCTGGGCTTCACTAGCATCTTGGCTGAAGGGGATCACAAGATTGTCGTGGACGCTGTTAATGATTTGTTCGATACGCCTTGGACCATTCTCCAAATCGTGAAGGATATCAAGACCTTTTTATTCTCTTGTAGTTTTAGTTCGGTCCATCATGTTTTCAAAGAAGTTAATAGAGCTACAAATTGGCTTGTTAAGGAGGGTATTAATCGGAACAATGTTGTATTTAGGAATCTGTTGGATGCCCCCGCTCTCAATTGTATTATTAGAGAAGATAGGCTAGGTTGGACTCTTGAGAGAAGGGTCACCTAGTTTTGTTGCTTACCTTTCAAAAAAAAAATTTGCAATATTATATTAAAATTTTTAATGTTTGATTATACAATTTCTAAATAAGATAATTAATATGAAATGGAGGGAGTACTCCCTTCTTTTCTCAATATTTGTGGCCTAAAGAATTGTGCAATTAGTTTTTGAAAGTTCTCACCGTAATTTTTCAATATATATAATGACTTACTCGCTCATTTACTTTAATATTTGTCGTCTAAGAAATTGTGCAATTAACTTTGAAAAGTTTTGATTGTAAGTTTCTAGATATACATAATGATTTATGATATTGACATTACTGAAAATCATGTTCATTTTTTTAAAATGGAAAATCTTATTTTATTGACATTACTGAAATACACCTAGTTTGAATTTTAAAATTATTTAAATGTGAGAGGAAAAAGTATAAATAGTAATTTTGAATTTAACTAATGATATTATTAATATTTTATTGTTAATTAAAAGAATAATTTTTGGATTTTTCTTAAAATGCGTGTTAAATCAAAGGGGACAAATATTTTGGGTTATGAAGTATTTATCTACTATTTAATTAAAAATATTTTTGTACCTAATTGCTCTTTGAGAGCAGTTGTACAAATATTAAGGAATGGAGTATTTGTCAATTGTCACTTTTACATCTTCAAGAATAGTTACGTTGTACTACTATTTTTACTCTTAATAAATGACTTTAAAATCAATAACCTAATAAACATTATGGGCAATTTTATCATTTTAATGTATTTTTACCTAAATTTTTGTGTTATATTAATTTTCTGCTTATTTCCAAAATAGCCAATAAAAAGGGACCAAGGGAGTGCTAAAATACCTTTGTCTCACAATCATTGTAACTTTAACTAGTAAAGTAAAAGATAAAAGTATATACCTAATTTAACATTCATATTTCACAGTATTATAAAACTTAATATCTTTTTATTATGAATTTAGTAGCATCATTTATATAGGATGAATTATTATCATATCAAAAATCAATGGTAAAAATTTTCAATACAAAAGCCAAGATTATCACATGTAAATAAAATAGGACGGTGTAGAAAAGCTTAAAACAAAACTTAGAAAAAATGTACTCCTTCCATGCTTATTTGTCACCTTGATTAAATACTTGTCCGGTAGTATTTATCTTTTTGAATTGTAATGACATATTCTCACTTATTTTATTCTTTTACTCAATTTTATCTTTTACTTTATTATATCACTATTATCTCTTACAATCATCCTCCCCACTACCAAACTCAACTAATCGTTTGGAGAGTATTGGCATAACAGACCAAAATCACCAAATAAACACAATTACAATTGCACCATGAATATCCAAACCTGTCAACTCAGACATGCGGGTCGAGTTCATATCGATTTTGCGTTTATTTAAGTATTGGGTTTGACATCGTGCTCAAAACCTTTCGAGGGGGTCATGTCGATGATCGGGCTGGGTCAAATTCTGTCAGGCCCATAGTTATTAAAATTTCGATCCGAATCTACGATCCTACAATTTTATAACATCAATATACTCGATGCAATTATACAATCTACATTTCGATCCACGATCCTACATGAGTTAATTTCGATCCTAACTACCTCGTGGATCCTAATTAGATTCACGACTCTAACAACCTTAGTCAGACCTACATTTTTTTTGTGTGCACCAATAAGATTGTGTTCAAAACCTTAAATTTTCAGGTACATTCAAATTAGATTATCAGATTGGGTGAAAAATTGACAAATTGCATATCTAGTAGATTCATCTATGCCACCCCTTTGACCATTGATCCTCCTTTTCTCCTTAATTTTGCCCCCAAATTATGCCTTGTTTGATGCTTTGGATTAAACAACATAGTTATTTCCTTGAACTTTATGGCTAGCATTTCACCTCAATATAGAATCCCCTTTCTCCACATTGTTGCCCATATAGCCACTATTTTTTGAATTAGTTCTTGATCCACCATCTCCTTATCTATTTGTTTATTTTCAAATACCACTTCATTGCTACATTTCTATGGTCTCCATACTGTTGCAAAATAATTAAGTGGCAATCAATAGCTTCTTCCTCATTTTATTTTTGAATTTTGCTTCCTCCTAGTTTTTGAACCATGAGTTGAGACATCCTATCAGTGCAACTTGCTCTACATCGTCCATCAGTTTTTCTCGTACCTAATTAGCAAATGACATAATATCAAACATGGTATGTCTCCTCCCCCGCATTAGTACTAGGGATGACAATGGGGCAGAGAATCCCTGAACCCCTCAGGGCCCCGCCCCGTTCTAGGGAAAAATCCCCGCCTCCATTGGGGATGGGGAAGGGGACGAGGACGGGGACGATTTTCCAAAATCCGCTCGGGGACGGGGCGGGGATGAGGACAAAATTTTCCCCATCCCCGTCCCCATTTTCCCCGCCGGGGTGAATTCCCCGTCCCCATCCCCGAATCTCCATCCCTGAAAGTGTTAAAATTATCAAATAACCTTTATTCTAATTTAATATTGAATATATTAATAAGAAGGACAAAGTAGTAATTTTCCAATTTATTCTCACTTGTTAGTGTATTATTGTTTGATTTTGATGTATTATTACTTGAGCAAATTAAATACGTTATATTTTGAACATGTTAAAAACCGGGTTCGATTAAAAACCGAATCCTGTTAAAATTTAGTTAAATTTAGGATAGTTTTAAAAAATCCCCATTAGATCCCCGTTGGGGATGGGGATGGGGCGAATGTCCATTTTTTTCGGCAAAAATCATTTCCTCTTCAATTGCGCCCTTGTGTTGAGCTTGTAAAAGTGTCTTCTAGAGCATGATTCGATCCTTAGTGGGGTTATCTTCTTCCATGTCGTGTACATAGTAGAGTCTATTTGGACGTCCCCCTTACTAATTCTTATGCTCTTCTTATCATGGATCTAACATTTTAATTATCATCTCCTATCCATTTAGGCCGTGTTCTTTTATGCGGTATTTTACGGAATGATGTGGTGAGGTGTGGTGGAATTGTGGTAGGTTATTGGTATGTGGGGTAGGTGAGGAGAGAGAATGTAAAAAGTAGAGGAGAAAAGTGAGGAGAGAGAAAAGAATGATTTGCGGCAAAATGTGGTGGATTGTGGCAAATTGTGGTAGGCTGTGTCAACGCAGTTTGCCAACCGCAAAAAAGAACATGGCCTTAATTTGGTATCTGCCATCTCTACTTGGATGGTGTTCTTGGAGCTCTACTCTCAAAGCTTGTTTAACCTTAACTTCTCGCAAATTTAATTAATTTCTTCATGTCAGAAGTCAATTCCAACGTCCACCTTCAAACCATTCCATGTCCTTAGCAGACTCATCTTCGACGTTGATAGTCTGTATAATGCAGGAAACTACTCCCTTAATATATTTTGTTATAAGTTTATAATAAGTTGTCATCCTAGAACCTAATTTTGATTACATCGCCCAATTCAGTTTTCAAGCTTTGTTTGGACTATTCATGCATGTTGGTCCTTTACCTCAATAAAATAATTATTATATGAATGATAAGTGTTTGAAAAAGTAAAATAATTATAAACACTAAAAGTATATCTTTGTTTGAAAAAAATTGATTATTTTGTAATTTTTTGGGAGACTAAAAGTAATAACTACACACTGCATGTCAATAATAAATTAATCGGAAAAAGTAAAAATTAATTGAGAAAATCATTTTACGGATTATAGAAATAAAATATGATTAATATTTATACACTTTTAATATATGCAAATATATGCAAAACTATCACAAATATATTTAAAAAAAAATTAAAATTTGTGGATATATAAATAATAATAGCTTGAAGAAATCAAATGTGAAATTTAGCCATTTTTCTTCAGCAAAAATGAGTTAAACACAAGTCTTTGATTGTTTCAATAGTAATGGTAGCTTACTTTTAATATCACTCCCACCATCCCTATTTGTATGCCACTTTATCCCTAAATAATATATCTAAAACCTTGCAATTTCTGTTAGAAACAGGGGATAGTAGGACAAAGGACAAATAGTTAATTATCGAGAGTTAAATTGGTAAATCTATATTGGTAATATAAAATTAAAATTAACCAAAGATAAAACACATTATACATTTATTAAGGCCCATACTTTTTTTATGGTGGGTCCGTTTGCTGTTCGACACCGCAATGCAAATTTCTAATTTCCACCACAATTCATCGTAACATTTCATTAAAAATGAAAATTTTTCAAATAAAAAATCAAAATTTTCATTTTATTTCCACCTATCATTATTTTCGAATTAAAATACATCAATCCACCTTCCTTTATGTTCACTACAACTTTCCACGTTCCATTACAACTTTTCACATTTCACCATATACCACAACCAACGTAAAAAAGAACAGGGCCTAAGTGGACAAATAATAAAAAGATAAAAACTATTATAAATCTTTAATTAATTTCTTTAGCCTTTAGTGGGTGCCAACATTGAATAGGTTTCCTACAAGAATAATTTTGATATACTAGTATTTTTTTAATGAGAATTTTTTAAAATAATTTTTTAATTTGACCTTTGTTCCATAGATCAAGGACCACAATTTTACATGCACAATAACTAGGGAGGAATATACTGTGAAATATTCCCTCCTTAGCCTGACTATTTTTACCCTAATTTTAAATTTTCCAAAGAGCAATCAATTTGGCCTTTTCTTGTCCAAAACTGTGGAAAGACTAGTAAACTTTTCCAATATTCTTGGCATAAATTTTGTTTCATGTCTCAATCATCCAACTTCCACCATTCTTGTTCAGGATCTTATTAAGAGCTACTTCTAGGTCATGAAAAGGAAAAAATAAAAGAAAAAGGAATCTTGGAAAATTTCTTTCACATTAATGTTATTATCAGCTGCCTTTTTGACCTACTTTTAATGGCCCTTGTTTAATATAGACATAGACACATTGTATTTGTACATACTCCTTTTGATGGAAAAGAAGTAAACAATTACTAATAGAAATGTGCATTGAAATATCAAAATGAATTTTAAAAGAATCCCATATCATGACTCATGATCATGTAATATATGTACTAATGTACATGTATATATGTACACAGACTTGTATGAGACATTGTTCAGATGGTAAGAGCTTTCAATGGATGTGATCGAAATTACGAGTTTGGATCCATTTAGAAATATTTTACCTCTGAATACCCATACTTACCTACTCACGTGGTTTGTGTTATCTATATATATATATATATATATATATATATATATATATATATATACATATACATATATATATATATACACACACACACACACACACACACACACACATACACACACACACATATATATATATATATAGAAAAATTGGATTCTAATAATCCTTACTATCACAAATTGTATGGCAATAATCTCTACTATCATTTTGGATTCTGGTGGTAAAAAAAAAAATTGTATTGTAGTGGTACCAAATTCATCACCACATTCTTTTTATTTTTTCCATGCCTACCCCATATTGTTTTTGTTTTTTTGGTTCCTACCCCTAGATAGGTAACGAAGTGTAGTTACTAAAACATTTTTTTAATTATTTTTTTGAGATTCCGAGCAATTATTATGATTTTTTAAAAGGAATAAAATTGAAAAAATCATAAAAAATTGAAAAAAATTGGGAGAAATGTTGTAAATTCATTAAAAATCGTGGTAAAGTGTTATACAAAATTTTGAATCAAATGCAACACAAAATCTATGATATTTAGCGTATACACTCGATTTTGTCCCACTACAATACAACTTTTTTTTTTGGACCACCAGAATCCAAAATGATAGTATGGATTATTGCCATACAATTTGTGATAGTAGGGATTATTAGAATCCAATATCCCTATATATATATATATATATATATATATATATATATATATATATATATATATATATATATATATATATATATATATATATATACTCTGTTTTTTTTAACTGTCGCTCCGGGATTTAATAATGTCGTACAAGATTGTGATCAGTACATTGACTAAGGAAAAAAAATCTCATTCATCATCCTCATCACATGGTGGGTAGGAATTTTTTTAGAAGGTCATCCATTTTTCTTATTAATTCAAACGACACACTTAACTATTAAATTCTTAAGATTAAGACAAATTTCTTATATGAAAAGTTCATGTGGTTGATAGAAGTAGTCATTTAAATAATCATCTCAAAATACTTAGGGTATTGGTAGTGGTATAATTATGAATTGATGATACAATTTATTTGACAATAAAGTAATAGATAAGAACATATTCATACACTTGAGTTGCGTATAGTTGAAGAAGGCCGGAAAAAACCACCATTCTCATAACATATGCTTATAAGGAATTTGTCATTTTTCAATATTGTAAGTGAAAATTACAATAAACATCACCAAATTGTTCACTTATATATATATATATATATATATATATATATATATAAAGAATCAATGAGCTATTTTCATTTATTTCATTCAAACTCTTTACACTATCATGATCTTTTCTCAACTCTTTATATCTTTGAAGAACTTCTTATAACTTTGACTAATATTTAGCTTTGTTTATCAAACCCAGAAAAACAAACTCTGTTAGATATTGAATGTCTTTTCTCAAACCATTTTTGCTTAAACTTAGATTGAAACATTTGAGCTGACTAATTCGATAGTAAAATTATGAACATGCAATACTAGACAACAATCCTAGACTTTCAACTCAAATGCACTCAACATTTTTCCACTAAACTTATTTTGAACTTATATTTATGAGAACTTTTTGCAATTTGAACTTAGTTGTTAAAATTACTTTTCTGAATTCATCTTGTAAACTTATAATTTTGAAGAAAATAAGATGAAAAGAATATGCCCTATATTTTCTCGTATGAGGAGTAAGTAGACCTGCCCATTAACCCTATCTTTGTGATAATTATCAGTAAGCTTTATAGGATGTGGGCAAATAAGTATGAATTGCTCTTAACAAGCATGACCCATCAACGCGATAATTTTCGCATGAGTTTTTTTTTTTTTTTTGCATCCACCAAAATTTGAATCTTGCATTAATTAGAATTGGTCTCTCTAAATTGAAAATTTTATGGGAAAACGTATTGTTACATAGATTCAACCCCCTCCATCCATCACCTAAGCGAAATTTCAAAGTATTAGTTTTGATTTTCTACGAAAAATGTTCGCCGAACACTTGAAATTAAGAGGTTGTGATAGACCTGACTACCACCATTTTGGCACAAATTCTAGATGATTGACCCAAAAGAATCACAAATTAACTGTTAGAGTATAAAATCGCTATTGGGACCTTTAACTATTAGCTTAAGTTTTTTGTCGAGATGATTTCATACTTCCATATGGTGTCAAAGCTAGGCTATGTAAGAGGTCTTAGATTCGAATCTTACCAACCTCTTGTTTATTTGGACCTTGCAAGATTCACGGTTTAAATCCAAAAGAAATTCACGTGAGGGGCGTGTTAGAGTATGAGATTATTATTATTAGGCCTTCATCTTCTTAAGATTTTGGATGAGATGATTTTTCAAATCATAAAAAAGAAGAGAGAAAAGGGATTTAGGACTGAGAAACAAGAACTATGTGAAGGAGTTCGATCAGATCCAAAATAGTTTTAACCTGGCGACTCTAAATTAACCTAGAATAAGTTGAACTGATTCAAAAAAGATTAATAAGTGTCAACAGACAAAGATTAATAATAAGTGTCAAGAGACACTTATTTTTTGTAAGAACAAAAGTACCTTTCTTCGATTGTTAAAAAGATAAAACTCAGAAGTCAAGAGACAAATATACAATTAACAGCCCATAACTTTGTATAAAATTAGCTAAAACATAAATAATACAACTTCTTTCCAACCAACTACATATTAACACATCAATAAAAGTACTTGTGTCAAAAAAATTTAATTTAGACCTTAACTAACAAATTGAATTCACACTTAAAATTATTACTGTTACTATTGTTGAAAAGTGGTATCAAATCTTTAATTCATGAACAAGCTGACTTTCACCTAGCCTTTACTTTAGATTTCTTACACTATGATTATGTTTAAAGTCAATACTAATCTATATGAAAGTCATGAGTCTATCTTAGAATCCAAACTAACTATTTTGAATTCAGTTACTTGTAATGATTTTCAAGATAGTTTGGAGATCCTCATACATACTTGTTCATATTTTTTTTTTTTTATGCTTTTATAGAACTAAGTTTTGTTTTGTGAATGTGGAGAAATCCATAAACTAGATGAGCCCATGTTCTTTTCTACGGTTGGCAAACTGCGGTGCCACAGCCTACTGCAGTGTGCCACAACCCGCCATATTTTAACGCAAATCATTACTTTTCTCTCTCCTCACTTTTCTCTCTCCTCACTTCTCTCCTCTACTTTTTACATCATCTCTCCTCACCTACCCCACATACCAATAACCCACCACAATTCCATCATACCCGCCACAATTCCACCACACTTCACCACATCATTCCGCAAAATACCGCATAAAAAAACAGGGCCGAAGTCTAAATAAAATAAGGGAGACAAGCAATGTGCATGTGACATGATAATGTTTTTAAACCAATATTTGAGATTGTTAAGTAAACCTAATTAGGTTTATATGTCATGGGATCCTTAATCATTTTTTGTCAAATTAGCTCTGTTAGTTTATCTGTGTTTAGTTAAAATTTAAAAATTTTAAGCATTAATTTCGAAATTTATATAATGTTGTATCATACAAAATTATTATCATTAGATTCACAATGAAAAATAATTATAAGAGTATGAAGTTGTGATTTTCTTATGAAATGTACTATAAGAAATTTTCAATCAAATAAGAAGATGGAAGACTGTGTAACATTTAACAAGCGACAACTAACATGAAATATAGGGAGTAATATAACAAAATAGCAACAAATGAAGAAAGACCGATTATCGATTGTCCGATGGATCTATTATCAATACAAGTAAAATGTTAAATCTCTAACTTTTGTGAAATTCCTATCAAACACTCCCTAAAACGCATGTATCATGGAGATTTTTTTAAATATAATCTTTTAAGATCTCCGCACGTAAAAAGAAGTTATAAAAAAGAGAGAAAGATTTAGGAAGAAGACAAAATGATAGTTAGTTAGTTGAATTTTTTTTTTTAAAAAAAGGATAAGCTAAGGCTTCATGGGCCGGTGAATTAAAAACAATTCATGGTCAAACACATGCCTTGCCTTGTCTGCAATTCATGTTGCGTGTTTTTTTTTTTCTTTTTCTTTTTGTTTGTTTAAAAGGAATAGTAAATGAAAAGAAGAAGAACCCTTTTACCAACCAAAGAAAGGAAAAGAAGGGTAAGGGGAAAGTTAATCAAGCTTACCAAACAAGTCTTAAAGTTTTTTCTTCGTTTTCATGTCATTGCTTGGGTCATTTTCTTTTTCTTTTGCCTTTTCTGGTTCTTTCTTAACTGTTGAGTTTCAGGATTAATTGAATATGGTGTAATTTATAGATGAACCCGTAGAAACAAAGTAAGACATTTCCCACTTGGTTTAATTCTACAGTACAATGAGATAGACACGTAGGGCATGTTCTTTTGGTGATATGCACTCATCTATACCAACTTGCATTCACTTGCATTCACTTGCACCGATCAGGCGACCAGCACTAACCTGCATAGACCTGCACTTAATCAAAAAATCAATTATTTTAACAAATATTAACATTTATAAATATTAATTTTTATCTCGATAGGTAATACGTATTTTCATACACTTTACAAAATTACAATATTCATTTAAAATTTTAAATTTAAAATAATTTAGATGTTACAAAAGATTGAATTAGAAAATTAAAAAACTAATTTAATATATTCTTATAAAATGTCGATGGAAAAAAAAAGAAGCGAATATTGATTGTGTCGTCCTCTCCGAGAGGGTAACAATGTCATTACTGTTGAAACATAATATCCATGTATGTTTGTATTTAATATGTAGTTTGTATGAAACATAATATCCATGTGATATCTATGTAACAATATCACGATTTAGTCTACGTTTTTTAAATCTTCAACATGGAAACGAACTCCTATATGGCTATATCCATATATGGTGCTAAACATGCATATGAGTGTTTGGATATATATGTAGAATTAGCTAAATAATATGTTACTAATCATATCGAATGGATTTGATATTACAAATTTACTTGAATTCAATTTGAATAGAAACATGGGAAATTGAATCAAGGGTTAATTAAACTATGTTGGAGAACTTTCACATCTCAAACATAAACTTCTCATGACATTAATTTATGTTAATATATTAAATTTTATGTTTAATTAAAAATTATACAAGATTATTCTAATGTTGTGCTATTAAGATAAAAACATAAAATTTATGAATGTAAATATTTATTATTTATTAATATTAATTTTTAGACCGAGTGCGGATAGGTGCGGGTAAATGCAAGTTGGTGTAGATTAGTATATGATGGTGTAGGGATATATGCAAGTTGGTGTAGATTAGTATATGATGGTGTAGGTAGATATATATAGGTCTAGTTTGCAAATATCCTAAGGCTATGTGTAATTGTGTCATTGGATTTGAGGGATGAGTGAGGTATGAATACTGGAAATAGTATTACTTTAATGGGTGTTGAAATATGCTGGTAATGGTGTCGTAGGAATTGGAGGATAAAGTGAATGATGAATAGGATGGGAAGTAATAAAATAGTATTAGATAAAGAGGAAAAAAAAAATCCATAACAAAAATACAATGTGGGACCCATTTTTCTCCCTCTCTCTTTCTCTCTCCCCCTTTCCTCACTCTTCTCTCTCATGTGTCCCCCGTTAACCCAAGGACGAGGATGCATCCTTCACATTCATTTCTCCCTCTTTTTTCCTTTATTTTTTTTTCTCTTTCCTCCATCCTTTTACCCAAAAGTATGTCATTACACATGGCCTAAAGAAAAGGTCCTAAGAGTTCAAGAATTGAGGACTTGAGAAGTAACACTGGTGTCACATGAACTTCAAATGTTGGATTTTATTTACACAAAAGATAATACTCATATTGAACCCACACATATACAATATGTAATTAAACATAACTAATTAAAGGGAAATTGGATTCTAATAATCCCTACTTTTACGAATTGTATATCAATAATACCTACTTTCATTATGTATTCTGGTGGTCCAAAAAAAAAATTAAAATTGTATTCTGGTGGGATGCCACCGAGTCAAGTGGTGGTGACTCGGTGGTTTGCTGATGTGTACCGGCGAGAGTGTGTTTAACTAAGAAATTATTATTTTAGTTGTATTCTAGTGATCCCATTTAAATTGTTATTGTATTCTAGTAGTCTCATTGACATATTTATTGTATTTTAGTAGTCCCATTTCATTGTTGATTTTATTCTGGTGGTCCGAATTCTTGGTCAAACACACTCTCGCAGGTACACGTCAGCAAACCACCGAGTCACTACCGTTTGACTCGACGGGTTCCACCAGAATACAATTTTAATTTTTTTTGGACCACCATAATACAAAATGAAAGTAGGGATTATTGCCATACAATTCGTAAAAGTAGGGATTATTAGAATCCAATTTCCCATAATTAAATATCATCATCTACTTTATATAAAAAAAAATCTAGAAATTTTTTTGATGAAAGATAGTTATGGTTAAGAGAAAAATCTAGATAAGAAAAACTTAGATATTTACCTAGACTAATCTATGTATTATAATAATATCTAAAATATTTATCTAGGTACTTGAATGATATGAGATATCACTATACATATTTGATAAATATCCTAGAAATTATCTAAGATATTTTGACATGCCATGTAATCTCTACCTATAGTGCCTTGAACCCTCCACGGACATTACCGATAATTGCTTTAAAAGACTGGACCCACAAAATCATCAAGAGTCTTTCCAGCATGTTTTGTCCTCCTTCACACGATGCCTGGGAAAACTTCCCAGGAGGTCACCCATCCTGACACTACTCCCAGCCAAGCAGGCTTAACTGAGGAGTTTCCAACGGATGAACTACTTAAAAAAAAAAAGGTGCACCTTGATGATATGAGTAGTTATTTCAATCCTTTTAAGCCACAATTAACCATATATTTGGGGTGTTACACCACCACATCTTACAGAGATGAAGTTAGTATAAATAATCATTAGGGTGATGGGTCTAGGTAACACTCCCAGCTAGTAAGATTAAGTGAGAATGAGATCGAGAGAAGTTCTTAGAGAATTAGATAGATTTCCAACAAAATTGAGTGTGTTTGAGTGTTTAAGTATTAACATTGTCTTGCCTTATTGCTCTATAATAAAAATATAAGTTCTGCTATAATAAAAGTATGAGTAGTCATTTCAATATTTTTCTATGTGCAAGTAGTATCAAAACAAGCTTCTAAGGGCCTTATTGAGGTAACATTCATTGGGCGTGAACGTTTAAGACCGAAGTACAAGGGAGACTCAATTGACACAGTTAATGACTATGATAATTGTTGGAGTTGTTGGCTTACGGCCACAAGTTCTTTGTTAAGTGCGAGACCCTTATCAATTATTGTAGCAATATTGCAACCTCACTCCGAAAGCTCAATGGGAACAACTAACCAACTATAGTATTTGGTGCACGTGTAACAAGTACTACTTAATTGAAAGGGGCATGATTAATGGGATATTGTCGGTGGAAATGAGAAGACAACACCAATAGATCCACATGATAAAAATAAATATGAGATCCCTTAATTTTTTTGAACTTTTTTTATAGATGGGCATGCCCGTTCCAACGAAACCAATAGATTCACCGGATAAAAAAAGAGATCCCTTAAATTTTTGGGGACAGATATGTCATAATTTTCATCTAAATTGTTTTTCGACGGGGCTCTACATCTTGTAAAAAATTTGCACTTGTGGTGTAACTTTTCTCGATTGATAGGTTTTGTTCAAATTCAGTTAAAAGACCCAACTTTTGATGGACTTTTCGCCTTTTCCGTCAAAATTGTTTTGTCGAATTCATGCACATTCTTGTAATGGCACTTTCTCTTGAAATTCTACTAAGACAGCTACTCGAATTATTCAAGATTATCTAAACTAGTCTGAAAGATGGGAGTTTAGATGGATTTGGAAGATTGATATTCCTCCAAAATTAGGAATATTCCTTTGGCTTTGTTTACATAAGGCTCTATCAACTAGAGAGAACCTTATGAAAAGAGGGGTCTATCTTGATCCAATTTGTTCTATATGTCTTGATGATGTAGAAGTGTTGAGCATCTTTTTTGGGAATGTTCAGCGACCCAGCGAGTTTGGAACCTTGCGATTCAACATGGTTGGCTTTCAGCAACTAAAGTCGATCCTGCGAATAACTCTGTTCAGAAAAATACTGAGAACAGAATAGACTTGATTAGGGGGATTTTCCTTTTATGGACGATTTGGAAATATAAAAATGAAGCGGTTTTCCGAAATAAGATTTTTAGACCTCTCCACTGCCTCATACAAGCTAAAAGAAATACAACGGAGTGGCAAATCCGGAATAACTCGAAGGTAGATATTCAAAATAGCAGCTTTGTGGAGGGGCATACTACTACTCACTCACTTGTAAAGTGGTATACTCCACCGATAGGAGCAGTGAAACTAAATTTCGACGGCTCACTCATCAACAATTCGACAACTGGGGGGTTCATTACAAGAGATTGGAGGGGTGTTGTTCTTAGAGGGGGAGCTGAGAATTTTTCTATAATTGCCACATATAAAATGCAGATCATAACTGTTTCAATTTTTATAAATACATAAATTTTAAAAGGATTTAACAATAAATCTTTTATTATATCCTTCAATATAAATGCTCTTATGTCTCAGATATGCAAAACTTATAAACAACCAGTTTATCCATGGATTTTTTTTTTAAACAATGGAAAACATCTTTATTTAAATTTGCTTATAGAATACATAGAAGCTATCAGCATTATATTATTTATATGATATAAATTATTACTCCAATCATTTATCTGGACAAAATTTATTAGCATTATCCGTACTTATTATTCTGATCTGACGACATGTGGAAGAGATTATCAGGTTGAAGAATAAAATGATAGAAGTTGATAATCCATTCCACTTTTTTTTTTTTTTTTTTTTTTTTTTTTTTGGAGTTGCTTTGTTAGATTTCCTCCATGAGAGGCAGATTGTCAAACTTTGACTGAGAGAGGTTGAGAAAAAGACAGATAGTTATAATATATGCAATTGAGTTCAAGTTCATGAATCTTAGGGTACATATATTTTTTTCCACAGAAATTTTAAAACAAAAAATACAAGTTGATCATCCTTTTGACTTTATTTTACATTTTTTAAATAAAATCAAAAAGGATTTATTGAGTACATAATGCATACTCTCTTCATTTTATATCTATATATTTGTTTTAGAAAATAAAATTTTAAGAAAATGTGGTTTAATGTACTATATATATTGTGCTAATTTAGAAGAGAGAAGATCGATAATTTTAATACTATTAAATTATTAATAGGTATAGTATTAATTATTATTATTATCTAAATGGATGATAAATTTTCGAATTACCACAAAAATGAATTATCAATATTAGTTTATGTTGACTCTTAAAGAAGAATACGTGAAGGTTTCAAAGAGAGTTTAACGGTTTCACTGGACATGGAATCTTATTGTTTAGTGAATCCACTCCACAACCAATAGGCTATTATGATTTAGATTGGGGAGCCTTAAGTATTTTGAGAAGATTTCAAACTAGGTACTTCATTAGTCTTGTACAATCTCTCAACTCATAAAGACTAAAAAACAATCTATAGTATCGATCATCCACCGAAATTGAATATCTATCCATGCATGGTAGCGATCTTAATGCTCCAATTTGAGGGGAGCTAACAACACTAATAGTGTATCTTAGTAGGCTTGAAAGAGTCATGTACGACTTTGTTTTGGATTAGGAGTATTAAGTTGATCTGACTTTTTGCATCTCAATATGTTTCTTCTAATAATATTATGATAGCTTAACAAACAATGGAGGTAGAGGACCCCATGGGAATAAATGAATTATGTATCTTATCAGATGCTACACGATTACCTTTCTTTTCTTTTATAGGTACAAAGACGGAAAATTGGATTCTAATAATTTAAATCATAGACGATGCGATGATAATAATTTAAATATCACAATTGTATTGTAATGATTTGAAATATTGACCCTTTGGATTCTCATAGTGTACCTCCTGGTAGTTCAAGTAAAAAGCAACTTGTATATTTTCCTACATGACATTAGTAATTGTTAATAGGGTTTTTGGCTTTTTGGACTCTGTATTTTGGGGTATTTACAATCTGGACCCCCATGTTTCAAAGTTTACAATTTGGACCTTATACTTTGTTTCCGGCAACAATTTGGACATAATTAGAGGGGTCCGGCCAAAAGAGGCCCTTATTGTAGTTTGACTGATTTTTCCTTCCAAAGTTGCCCCTTAATTATTTCTGTACTTCCAAATTTACCCTTCATTTATTCTGTTTTCTGGGAGTTTGGAGTTGAATAGTCACTAAGCGTGAGATATGCGTATGGGCTGTGACATTGAAGTCTTCAGTCTAGTCAATTTCAAAAGGAAATTTAAAATAAATGAATAAATGAAATAAGGGTAAATCGGTCAGTTTATGCAAGATTTTTGTCTTCACCGGAGTCAAACTTAACTTTGGGCTAAATTTTTTGGGTCCATATTGTATAGGGTCCAAATTGTAAACTTTGAAACATGGGGGTCCAGATTGTAAATACCCCCAAAATACAGGGTCCAAAAAGCAAAAAACCCATTGTTAATAATTGAAGTATTCTAAACTATATATCATATATTGGATTGTGGTAAGCCTGAAATATCATTCAATTTAAGCAACTTTTTTTTTTTTAACATTGGTAAGTCGGGTCATATACTTAGTCCCCTATCTCAGGAAGAATCAAGTAGGCTACCAGTCCAAAGGGGAGGGGGGTACACCACTATGAGGCCCATAAGGAGCCTTCCAAGGGCACCAATAATTCCCACCGAGGAAATTGTGGTCACCAGGGATCTAACCCCTCATGCTACCCTCATGCCATTTGAGTTAAAGCTCACTGGCATTCAGTTTAAGCAACTTGACGTACTAGCTACTACTAAAGTTTTAAGCAACTTGATTTATACTACTAGAGTCTACAAGGTCAATAGTTCGGATTGTTGTAGCATAATTTTAAAGTTAATTTAGATTATTATCATTCCATAATCCATAGATTATTAAAGTCCAACTATTCTGAAAAATGTTAAATTTCATAAGTGCATATTATGCAATTCCAATATAATTCTGGTTTGAGTATATATATTATCACAACAACAAATTACTCTAGCATGTATGGCCACATTAATATGAGATTTGAGGGATTCCAGAGATAGGTAATCTTCCCTTTATTCACGATAGTGCATGAAGATGCTCATTTCGATATATCAAAAAATAAAACTTCGTAAAAATAAAAAATAACCATTTTGAAAATCATAGAAAAAAAATCCATAAAGAAAAAGGAAAAATATATTTTATTTTTTGGTTTGTCAAGTAGGCTGTTTATTGTTGAATTGAGGGAGACATGGTTGAATATTCTTGCGCAATTAAGTTCGTTCAAACTTCAAAGATCCCCCTAAATGCAGCTTGTCATGTCTCTCAGCAATTTTTTTTCCCTTATTAAATTTGTCGGTTGGGCAAAAGAAATTTGAAGTGCCGTAATGCAATCAATTAAACTTTTGACTTATACAGAGTTGCAGCATAATGAGCTTAATAACCATTAAAAAAAACACATTTAACTTGAGTTAATTACTTATAGTTTGATTAATTTATTAATTTATTATCCTATTCTATTCTACAATGTTGGGCGGAAAGAGCCCTGCAGCCTGCAGGGTCAATATAATCTGGATTAGTAGAAAAATATATATACATACATGAGATTAACGTTGTTTATGTTATATTAAAATGATTTTGGTAGCTTATAAATTATACGATTAAATTATACTACCTCTGTTCCAAATTAATTGACGTTTTAACTAAATTTTGACCATTAATTACTCACAAATTATAATGAGGAACAATATGAAATTATCGTCATTAGAAAGATACTTTACTAAAAATTACAATGGAGATAATTTTATATTGTAACACGTTGTAATTTATGAATAATTAACGATCAAAATTTAATCAAAGTGTCAACTAATTTGGGACGGAGGGAGTAGTTATGTATTTACTAGTACTATTTTTGTGATTAAGAGACGATTATTATATTATATTTACTAGTACTATTATTGTTGGGGATCGGATTCAGATCTGATTGCCAGTTGTTAGCCACTTGTTAGGGTGTGAAATAGAGCAATGTATGCAGCGGAAGGAAATACAGAATGATTATGGAATCGAGGATAATAATAGAGAGAGGCAATTATAAATAGGGTGAGACAGTATTTTTACGTGGGAAACCGAAGAACTCGGAGAAAAACCCACGGGCGACAACCAATATCCACTAGTAGAAAAAGGAGATATTACAAGAGGTAAAATATATGTGTGAACTCTCGTAGACTCTCATAACCTAGGGATGAGTAGGGTGAAGACGTGGAAATAACACCGTAACTCCCTCATGGGGAGTTTTGAAGGCTCTCACATCGACTACATTGGTTGCTTGGCGCTAGTTACAAGGTGAATAAGGATCTCTATTTATAGGGGTAAACATCCTATAGATCTGGCTAGACTTCCACTCCAAATACAATTAGGTTTTAGAATGCTATTACAATTAGGTTTTAGAATGCTATTACAATTAGGAAACTAACCTAAATATAATTAGGAAATAAAATAATTTCGTAATAGCAACCAATAATTTGGGGGTTAAGCAGGTTTAGGAAACTTGCCAAATAATGAGTCAAGAGAATTTGGGCCAATAACCATATTTTTTTTTCGATAAATGTGGGCAAAGGCCCAAAAGAGATTCACTATTCCAAAAGTGCCACTGAGCACATATTGCCATACAATCCAACCCAAAGATATTGGGCCAAGTTCAAGACCAATATACCCATCCAAAATTGCTTATCAAAATTGCTCATCAAAATTGGGGTTTGCTGTCCCATTTCTTCTGCCGACAACTCACCCACACTAGCACAGCCTTTGAATGCCTTTCTGTCCCCATCATCCTCTATGTAGCTTCTTCTCAATTTTGCTTGCATACCTTGCTTGTCTCTGGTTGTTGATTTCAATTAAAAATAAAGGGGATCTCATTGAATTTTCTTGCAATGGTATCCACAGAGTATGGCAACCCTTCTTTCCAGCATGACGCCCACATAGCAACTCTCCTCTGAATGATTTGCTCCATTGTTCTCCTATCAGTCTTCTTGTTACTGAAAACCAGTTCGTTTCTGCATTTCCAGATTGTCCACAATGTTGCAAAAAAAGTTGTCATCCAAAGCCTCTTCCTCATCTTATTTTTGAAACTCACCTCCATCCATTTTTTGAACCACTCCTTGAGTTCCTCCTCCATCTCAATTTCCCATCCCAAATCTTGCATCAGTTTTTTCCAGATCTGCTGGGTTACCTCACAATGCAGGAAGATGTGATTGATATCCTCTCCTCTCATGTTACACAAAGGGCATGTGTTAAGTTCTTGTGGCAGTATCCCTTTCCTACATAACTGTCCTCTAGTATTCATTTTTCCAATTAGAGCCATCCAAAACTTATATATATATATATATACACACACACACACTTATACAGTGTTATATATTGATTTCCTTATAAAACTTGCTAGTGAGATAATATAGAAATGAAGTTCTTTTACGTGTATTATTTGAGAGTTGTAATATTAAATTTTTTAACCACCACTTTTTAAAATGTAATGTTGATACTAAGCTTATTTGAGTAGCCCATATTATTTTAACTCCCTGTAGATTGCAATCTTTAATTTTATATCCTTATTCCAACGAAAATATTTTTATATCACTATACCGCACCATTTCTGATCCGATCCGCACCGCACCATACCAAACCGCATCGTTAAGATTGAATAAAACTTAAATATTCTTTTTCTTTTTAACCTTTCGGACTTTACTAAAATGAAGGCATAAAAAATTAATGTTGCGACCAGTAAAATTTAACAGAAATTGCTCCAACAAGATAACATAAATACTAAATTTTAAAGATAAAGATAAAAAAATTAGTGTCACAACCATCAAATAACAAACCCAAAACACCTTATAGAAATGATAACTTTATATTTGCATGCAACTTTTTTTAACCTTTCGAACCTTTCGTAAAAAATATTTGATTTGATCAAGTAATTGTTGGCTGCTAAAAGTGGCACACACTCGTTTGTATTTTATATTTTGACTTCTACAGTTCAATGTTAGCGTAAGGAGTTTTGTTTTAAAAAATTCAGTGAGTACTGTAGGATCTTAAAATATGAATAATCTAATTATTATAATTAAGATTGAAAAACATACTCAATGTTCCATATTAGTTCCCATCCAATAAAAATATTAGATCAATATCTTTCTTTAAGTGGATTTTTTTACAGTATACTTTATCAAATAATTATAATATTCTATTTCTATAACAATATTTTTTGTCATGAATTAATAATGATTATACTTTTCTTTATAGTAGAATATTGTATGCATTGGAAAATTAATATTGTGGAACCATCTCAACCAAAAGTTTAAGCTGATGGTTGTAACCTCATGAATAGTTTTATAATCTAACACGCCCCTCACGCAAATGCCCTTTGGGCTTGAAGTGTGGATGCTGCAAAAACCCCCTTCACCTTGGGCAGATGAAGACCTCTTATTCAGGTATGATTCTGATACCTTGTGGAACCATCCCAACCAAAAGCTTAAGCTGATGGTTGTAGCCCCATGAATGATTTTATAATCTAACAAATACCCTATCCATTTTTTAATTTGTCATTCAGCCTTTTGGAGTCCATTTTTAATCAACAATTTCTCGCAGAATAATTTTTTTAAAAATACGATATTATACTTTTTCAGTATTATTTTTTAGTACGAATTTAGTGATATCAATTTTGTTTTATAAATCATTATACAAATTAATATATTAATGATCAAAGTTTTTGATACAATTATCCAAGTGACACTTAAATAAAAACGTTTTATTTACTATTATAAGCATGCATATATAAATTTATGAGCGAATTAAAATTAAGATAAATATTTTAAAGTTTGACTAATACATAAATTAAAGTGACAATTAATATGAAATGTGTGGACTAATATTCCTTATTAGTGCAAAAAAACTCTTATTGACAAGTAAATGATCGCGGTTATTCAATTCTACTTTTTATCTTTAGTTGTTAGTATTTTGTCTTGCTTTCTTCTCTTATTGTTTTACACTATTTATTGATCTTTATAGTATCTTTGATACGAACTTTAATATTTTATGACTTTCAACCCTAATTTAAAATGTGAGTATTATTAATTAAAAAGTGAAGCAAATTAACGATACTAAGTCCTGGTTCTTTTATACGGCTAACTGGTTGTGGTGCCACAACACACCGCACTTTGTCAGAATCCACTACAACATACCAATCCACCACAATCAACTTTTTCACATTTACCAATGTAATTTACATTTATAAAAAACAAAACTCACCATAACTTATCAATAACCCACTACAATCCACCGCAATTCCACCACACCTGCCACAATTCCACCACACCGCATCGCAGTGGCGGATCTTGACATTAAATTTAGGGGTGTCCAATATATTTGTTATTATTGATACCCAATTACCCAATTTATTAACTTACACTTTTTGTTTTATTAAAAAAATTGATACCCTTCCGTCCTAATTAATTTGTTCAGCTTACTAACGGTCTTCGATGCAAGCTTTTGACCGCTAATTTTTCATATTTTATCTTAGCAAGACTAATAATATTGTAATCAGGTATAAAAATATTTTTCATCACAAATCTGATAGTGGTACTGTGGTAGCCTTTTATAATAACTCAACATACAATTTGATAAAGTAATGGTCATTATTTAAAATTTTGACCTAACTGATCAAACTTGGACAATTTATTTGGGATGGAGGGAGTACCATTTTAGGGTTTTTGGGTTGCTACTAAATTGGACACCCCTATTATAATATTTTTTGGGACTTTTTTTATGGTGTCCACTTACTCCAATTAAAAACAAATTCTTCCAAATAATATAAGAGAATCACAAATTTTTCTTCGGCTAGGGGTGTCCATGGACACCCCTACAATGGCTATGTATCCGCCCATGCCGCATCGCACCATACCGCAGCCAGTCATATAAAAGAACGGGGCCTAAAATGTAACCTTTGACTAAGACTATAGTGATCCATTATTAAAGTTTGAATTTTTTTATAGAGAAGTTGCCCATTTTCATGCATGCAGTCCCTCCCTCGTACTGGTACTTTAATTTCTTGATAGTGGATAAAGCACTTGTGTTTGCTGTTGTAGGTCAACAACGCATATGCATGAACATGAGCAGTTGGGCAGTTTGCTGTTTGGGCGGCTTATAATATAATATTGCCGGAAAACCACGTACTTAAAACTACCCCTTGTCGCCAATTTCTACGTTGATCATCATTTATTTATTTGTGTTTAATAATTTTGTTTTCAATCTTTTCAATTTTCCTGCCCTATTTAATGCCTGCTTGTGTAGGGTTAACACTGCAATCACGTTTTTAAAGGCGAAATTGGATCAAGAGATAACAATAAAGTTTTTTTAGAAGAAACTGCAAAAAAAAAAAAAAAAAATGCCGATGTGAATTTTTAGTGAGGCTTTAAGTATTATTGATTTTTGTTGTTTTTTTTATTGATAAATGCCAAAAAAAGGTCACAGAGTACCAGAACAAAGATGCATAAAAACAACATCTTTACGACACAACAACACAACACAATGATTATATCGAATGAGGGTTTAAGTATTATTGATTTTGGTTGTTTAATGTACTCTTTGTTGCTTTGTTGTTGTATGGTGTACACTTGTGACTTGTTTATTTAAGGCCCTGTTCTTTTCTACGGTTGGCAAACTGCTGTACCACAATATACCGCAGCTTGCCACAACTCACTGCACTTTACCACAAATCATTACTTTTCTCTCTCCTCACTTTTCTCCTCTACTTTTTACATTCTCTCTCCTCACCTACTCTATACCAATAACCGACCACAATTCCACCACACCACACCACACCATACCGCAAAATACGCAGAAAAGAATAGGGCCTAAGTTTGGATGCAAACTTTACAACATATTTTGGGATTTAAATAATGACAAAGATTGTTGGATTGGATAAGATGTATTTATTCAAATTTCCTATATTTAGTTATTTATTTTTGAATTTTTTTTGTATCTACTCAAGTCTTTTTAAACTTATTTCCAATTACTCAATTATTTTTTTTATATTTACCTGAATTTATCCAATTTATCTATATGTTTAGATTTACTTATCCTATTTAGGCCCTGTTTTTTAGATGAGTTATTTCAAGTTAGAATATTTAAGTTTATATAAGTTAGGATAATTGATGATGTTTTTTTGGGGAATTGTATTTTTAGAGTAAATATTTTTCTGGAGAATTGTATTAGATTGTGATAAATGAGGATAAATTTGGATGAGTTAGGAGAGTTAGAACCAATATAACAAAAAAACGGTGCCTTAATTTTATCTTTAAAATCCGGAATAAGAAGATATAAAAAAGGGGGAGGGGGGGGGGGGGGGTTGATAACCCCAAATGGTTGTACCTGGTCCAAACAACACCTTCCCCACAAAATGCCTTGAATACTCCGTTAGGCCTTAGTGCCTTACTTTCTATGCACTATGGAGGAGGTAATCAACAAACTTGTTGGGGCCTAAATAGGAATGATAGGATTTAACTTTTAGGGTGCATTTGGTTGGTCAATAACTCTGGGGAAATAGTCAATTTTCTCGAATTGATTTATTTTCCCTATGTTTGAATGCGGATTGACTTCGGGAAGGTTTTCACGATGGGCTCACTATTTTTTCCATTTTCCTAGGGAAAATTTCTCTTAGGGGGGCATAAGGGACAGAGAAATCTTTCCAATGGAAAACTTCCCATGGGAAATTTTCCCCGGGAAAAATTTCCCTGGAGTTCCTACCAAACACTCCCTAATGTGTAATTAACTCCCCTTTTGAACCTAAGATTCCATAGTTAAATCACTAAGAGTGCGTTTGTTTAGTCAAAAACCCCGGGGAAATGGTCAATTTTCCCGAGTTGACTTATTTTACCCATGTTTGGTTGTACATTGACATCGGAAAAGTTTTTACAAGGGGCCCACCATTTGCAAGCTTTTCCTAGGGAAAATTTCCCTTAGGGGGGATTAAGGGAAGTTTTTCCCCGGGAAATATTCACAATGAAAAACTTTCCAGGGAATCTTACCAAATTGATATCCCATACTTTGACCTGTAAATTCGGACAGACGGATCAAGTTAAATATGAGTCGATTTAAGGTTCATTTAAGTTTTGGGGTTGGCAGCCATGTTCTAAACCCTAAACCTTCGGGTCGATTTTCGGATCGGGTCAAATTCTACCAGGTCTTGAGAGAAGACTGCACGAGACATATATGTAATTTTGGATAAATGTTGGGCTAAGTGGTAATTGTTACAAACAGTCATCTCTAATCGGTTGTTCCTTTCATACTATTGAAAATCAGCCTCTTGGGTCCAATCAAACAAGTGAGTCTTGGGTCCAATCAAACAAGTGAGTCGACTGTTCACCAAACACCTATTTTGTCTATTGACTTAGTCAAAACCTTCTAATAGACCATTTTTTTCAATAAACTATCCAATAAACTGTTCACCAAACACATCCATATTTTGCTGAGACAAGAGAAAAGATGTTCGAGTTAGTTCAATATCTGTTGGGTCGCTTTTGGTTAGTCCACTTTCCATACGTTGTTTGGGTCTATGGCCCTTATTGGTCCACTAGGTACAAGCCAAGTTTTAGATTTTAGGTTAGTTTTATCATGTTTATTTGAAAATAATTATGATTCTATAGTTATGAGTACATTAGAAATTATATTGAAGGTCAAAAATCACCATTCTTTTATGGTTCCAACCTAAATATTACAAATAAAAGATGTGCAGTCTATTTAAAATTCTAAAATTTGTAACTAATGATTCTTCTCATTTGAGATGTTAAGCTAATTTTTCGAAGAATATGAGAGCTTAATTTTCTTTTTTAAATTGTTCAATTCCTCCTATACTAGCTTAAGCTTATCTACTATATAGGGATTTGATTAATCGGGCACTAAACTCGTACTTGTTCCTTTAAAATACTAAAAAAAAAACAAAGAAGAACTTTTTAATTGACTTATTTTTATAATTTTTATATATGGTTAATTCTAAGTTGGGCTTTCTCAAAAAAAAAAAAAAAAAATCAAAGTTGAGCCTGTGATTTGACCTTCTTTATATTGGTACATATTAAAGCAATATTGCATAATTTAACAAGTTGAAACAACTTGCAAATTTGTAGTTACATAGTCATATAGTTGATAGGGGTTGGTGGTGCAACAAACCCTACCAATGACTTTACAAGATGTCCTACACCTAGAGCTGGCAAATTTTTTGTCCAACCCGGATTACCCGAATTGTCCGGCCCGGAAAAAACCGGGTCTGAACATAATTTTTTCGTCCGAATTTTTATATTGACCGAAATGACCGAATATTCGGATATAAAATTTCTCTTTTTTCTATTGTCCGAACCCGATTTTAGCTTCGTCCGAATTGTCCGACCCGGTTTGACCCGAAATAAAACCGGGTCCGGACATGAATTTCTCATCTGAATTTTGACATTGTCCGAATTTGTCCGACCCGGATTTACCCGAACCTGGATTTTTGTCAGCGCTACCTACACCTACAATATGTATTGGTTAAATTTAAAAATTGGATTACATTCCTGCGAGCATTTTGCTCCTGTACTCTTGGAATTGATTTTATGAATATAAGCGTATATTTTATGAGTATACGTGAGCAAATTACAATTTTTGCTATTTGATCATAAACTTAATTGTAATTTGAGTTCATAATTTACACATGACCTTTCATTTATACATGAATGAGTTTATAATTTTAATTTTATGAACATGTATACACTTGTTAATTTTATAAGTACTGCTAGGGTTTAGGGTTTAGGACATGAGGGAGCACAACCAAACATGGCTAAGTGTTGCTCAGAGCACCAGATGGAGAGTTGCTCTATGGAGTCAACAATGGAATGCAAACATCCACTACACAACCGATGACTTAGCTAGAAACTTCAGCTGCATTCCTCTCCTATTTCCATGAATTCTCCACCCTCACAGATTGTTGGAAGCTCCTTGCTCGGGGTGTGACTTTGCTGATCGCTGTTTACCGTTTTGTTTTGTCTGCCTTTGTTTGCTTTGCTTCTGTCTTTTGTCTCTGTTTTGCCCTGTTTGTGTTCTTTGCTTGGTGATGTTTTCTGTGCTTTGTGGGCTGGACTTTGTCTTGTGTTGGCCTTTGCTGAACCAATTAAAAAAAAAATGTACTGCTAATAATTTTATACATCCATTTCAGAAATACAAGAGCATGGTACTCCCAGAAATATAATCCTGACTCTGGGTTAAATTGGCAGAGCACTATACATTACATGTGATAGACCTGTCAATTCAGTCGGACGGGCGGTTTCGGGTCGGTCGTATATAGGGTTTGGGTAAATACGGGCCGGGTGTATTTCGGGTTCGCGAAAACACGGGCGGTGTATTTCGATTTCGGGTCACCCAACGGGTTATGATTGCGACCTTTTTTCGCTTTTTCTTTTTCAAAAATGGTCTCTAAATACTACTTTTTGTACAATATACATAATAAAATATGATTATCTTCTAGCAAGGATAGATTATTGTAATTATTTTAACTTAAATAAGAGAAATAACAAATAAATAAGTTGCGCTTATAGTTTAATAGTTAAAAATTTGAATGCAAAGTCACAAATTTTAATAAAGTTTAACTTTAAAAGTTAAATTTTCGGGTCAAACGGGCGGGTCGGGTTTGACCCGCTAATTTTTGAGTTCGGTATACTTCGGGTTTAGTTGAAAAAATCGTGTTCAAAACCCAGAAAATTCGGGCGGGTTCGGGTCGGGTTATCGGGTCGGGTCAGAAATTGCCAGGCCTAACATGTGATAACCCTCAAATGGACAACCAAACAAGGTGGTAGAAAAACTATAAACAAAGAATGCCAAAGTTTGAGGATCATTTTTATAATCATTGTTATTGCTAATTAAGTACAACTTTCTTATCTCTTAAGGTTTGTAATATGATAAATGTAATTGTATCACTAAGGAAATTTGTGATTTGAGAATGCTCTCAAATGATGGGCTTAGTAAATACTAAATAGTATATATGTACACACTATAACTAGTTATGTGGAATGCATTTAAACTTAACCCAAGTGGAATGCCTACTAATACCACTAATCTAGAGGTTTAACTAGTTCAGGCTGTTTATATTGAAGCAATTATATTGAAGAAAATATTTATAATAATTGTCACTATGTGAGAATCATTATAGTTAAATTAATCTGAACTTTATATACAATATTTCAACAAATTTTAAGACATATATAGCAATGGTGCCCTTAAAAAGTTTGGATATCTCCAAACTATAGGCCACTTTAGAATAAAAGAAATCATATTTTATTTCTCATCAAAATATGAATATTTTAAGTCACAATTATAACAACGTAGATATGGGACATGGTACATGGATTAGAAATTAATACTCCCTCTGTTACATATTCAAAGTTTATTCTAAAAAATGAAAATTTTAAAGGAAATATTATTCACTTTTTTAAGTTGTTTTTTCCGTAGAGAGAAAAAATATTTAACAATATTAATAGTTAAATGGAAAATAATTTTAGGGAGAGTATCTTTTTTGAAAGAGAGAAGAAATTTAACAATATTAATAGTTAAATGGACAATAATTTTAGAGTTTCAACAAAAAAGAAAATATGAATTATAGGTATGAGACTGATGATAATGAAAATTCCAATGAAGAAACAAGTGCAACATCACAATGCCCTCCACAAGGTCACTGATGAGGACCTCAAAAGGCAGCAACGCATTTTGATTGAAAGAGCAAAACTGCAAAATATTCAGGCAAGTATGCGGAAAAACACATCATATCCTTTAGCATATTCTATGAGATATTCTATACTAATTCTTATTGCCTATCTTTGCAGATCCTATCTCAAACGGACAAAAGGATAAAACTTTCCAATATATGAAGATTGTGAATCAAGGGAAAATTGGAAAGTATCAACCACGCCAGACTTGACCGTCGCAAGCAGAAACCCTCGACTACAAATAGCTCTGATTGCTCTCCAAGAAGATTATCGATTCCAAGCAAGAGAAAATCGAAGTGTAGGAATTTTAGTGAGAAAATTCTGAGTGTAACAACTAGTGTGTTAATGGTGAGTTTTGTAATCAGAAGAGAGATTCCGGTGAGGATCTCATACCTGCGTAACTGAAGAGAGAGAGCTTCTATCTTCAGTGAGTTGTTAGATCATCAAACCTTTGGTGAAGTTATTCTGCATAAGTTGCATCTGAGCTTCTGTTCGTGTAAGCAGTCTAAGGACCTCATAGTCCTAGAACTATTGAGTATTCTGATCTCCTCAATTCTCCTTGTACCTTAATTATTATTCAATAAAGAAGTATTATTCAATCTAATCTGTTGCAATTAATGTCCTTATGTTTTGAAGTATAGAATTTTTTATACAACCTTATTCACCCCCTCTAGGGTTCTTTCATCCAACTTTTGGTCCCTTGGAGTCTTGGAGGCACCATGTGTTGGATATGCCAACGCCTCATGTAGAAAGGAGTATGGGAGGTTTTAAGGATTTGTTTAATACAATCTTCGTCTTATATTTAAAGTCTATATTAGATTAAAAAGTCATTTTTATATCTCATAAAGATAGCTCTTATTTTGATAATATATTTTAGATATGAGATAGAGGGAGTATGTTGCTATAGTAGTTAGGACGATGAAGGCGAAAAAGTAATTTGATTTCAATTAAACAAAATAATTAATGGTAATGCTAGAAATAGTTTCCTCCATCTCAAATTAGCTTCTTTTTTAATATAATTT
Organism: Portulaca oleracea; assembly: GCA_029582165.1. Classification (NCBI taxonomy): domain Eukaryota; kingdom Viridiplantae; phylum Streptophyta; class Magnoliopsida; order Caryophyllales; family Portulacaceae; genus Portulaca; species Portulaca oleracea. The sequence goes on along the minus strand of CM055883.1, from coordinate 5,301,772 downwards.
CTATAACTATATAATCTCTCTATTATATTAGTTAATACTTATAGTTTTATTATTTTTTGCCAATATCAATAATAATTTGATCCTTTAATTTCAAATTATGTAGTAACTTTATTTTTTGCCCACAAACACTTACTCGATTTGTTCTTTTAATGGCCATGGAACTTAAATAATGTAAAGTTAAATAGTTTGAGTATATTTAGATATATTAGAGATAAAGTAAAGATAACTTCGAGTAGGTTTAAATAGAAGCAGACAATGAATTTTCTTTTTGAAGTAAGTTCGAGTAGGTTTAGGAATAAACAATTAGAATTAGATAAAAGTAAATAAATTTGAACAATAGTTACTTTACCCAATGAAAGAACAAGGCTTAATGTAGGTCTTGCAAAACGATGTGAATTAAAAAAAATTAAATAGTGGTAAGAATATATATATATTTATTGATTAAGTAATAATCTTGGATGTTCTTGCACACTTATTATTTGATTACACATCTAAGACAAAAGAGCATTGGGATGAGAAGCCATTGATAGACAAGTAGATAAGCAAACACATTTGTTGTTAACACAATAAAACAAAAGTCCCATGCAAAGTTGCTTGCAATTACTGCATGCACCCTTCATTGTTTGCTGCCATTGATATATACACAAAGAGGTGAGCAAATACATTTGTCGCTAACGCAACAACATGGAATTCCCCTAGAAAGTTGCTTGCAAGTCCAGCAGCCTTTATTGTTTGTTGCTGCCACCCCTTGCATCTCCGAAATCGGCCCACCTGTATACAAATGAAGAGAGTAAACTAATTAAGAATTAGTACAATTTTAATTAAAAATAATTCTTTTTTAACTATTAAACTATGGACAATCATAAAACACTATATAGATCTTATGTGTACAAAAGAAAATTTACCTTGGAAGATGAGCAAAAGAGCAACAAAGAGAGCAATCTTCATCATGGAGGTATTCATTATGTTTTTGGTGCTATGGGCTAGAAGTATAGTGAATGATTTAGTTTGCCTCACAAATGAATTAGAGCTCGCTATTTAAAGGAAATGTTGCCAGAATTTTAATGGTTTTTTTTCCTTATAAAGAAGATAATGATTATCTATTGATAAATGCAATTTAATACATACCAAGTAATCCACACAATTTTTTGTATGATATTTGATCTATACAATCAAATTTCATGGGTATTTATTTCCCAAAAAATTTATCATGGGATCGAAAATTCTTCCTTTCTTTCAGTTATCTAATGAAAATGACCTTTTTGCAATTCATGCACATGTGAAATTAATCAAAAACAATATTTTCCAAATTTGCTTGATGCAACGAATTGTGATGGTGGCTTCTTAGTTCTCATAGGGACTGTTAAGATTGAAGAGAATAGCAACATAGAATTAGGCTTTTTTTTTTAATAATTAGCGGTCAAAAGGTCCTTTTATTCAAAAAGACAAGATGCGTTTTTAAATCCGGCATACAGCAAAAAATGAGATCAAACCACCAAAAACAAACGGAAAATCCTCTACAACTGAAATCAAACTCTGAAAGACACATCAAAGAGAAAACTACTTCAATACAAGCCACAATTCTGAGTCTCTGAGTTTGAGAGAAATCTGATCGGCAGGTAGACAAATTGACATATTTGGCCATTGACATTAGCCATCGAATACCTCTGTAGCTTCACCACAACCTCACACAAATGTTGATTTATTTATTAGATAAAAGTTAGACTTGACAGAAACTGAGCTCGACCGAAATTTTGGGTTTTAATTTGTACACAATTTCTTGACTCGAAACCAAAAAATAACCAAACCCGAAAAATCAGAAGTTTAGTGGGTTCAACCAAACCCGAGTCCGAAACTGTCCGACCATTTATCAAATCAATAAAAACTAACAATTCTGTACATTTATCATACTTTTTTTTATTACTATTATAACTTTCCATCTTTGTACTTTTTCTCTCCTAATTACAGTTTTTATCAACCAAATCCAAAATATATCATATTAGAGATGTAAAAGCTCATTTACTTTTATTCTTCTTTACAATAGTGAATTAGAGACGGATAACAAGGTAAAATATTTAAAGTGATAAAAAAGGGGCAAAAAGTAACGAAAACGATTGAATAATCGACTTATGTTCAATAACTCTAAGTAGTGTTGGGACGGTTATGAGTATATCTAGTATCTTCTCGTGAAAATGAGATTTCAAGGAGATGTTGTGGATAACGAATGGAGGATTAATTGTTGGAGGTTGTTCAATAAAATTATTCAAGTTCTAAAAAGTGGTGATATATCTTGTGGGCTCTCCGACCTTACCAATATATAGATCTCGTTGATATATAGTGGTGGTGGAACTTGAAATGGAATGATTCATTACGTTATCAATATAGTAATCCTTGGTTATCAATATAGTAATCATTGGTTAACACATATTACTAACCATGGATGTATTCAGTGTATTGCTGATGTTTATCATGTATTAAAAACTTTTAAAGTGTTCTATTCTATGGATTGAAGGTATTGTGTCATATAGGGATTGTCATATTAATGTACAGGGATTACCATATTAATATCCAAGGCATATTAATATCCAAGGTTTACTATATTGTGCCAAAATAAAGTTTAGAATATTATAGACCTTTTGTAAGTCTTTGGGACACAAATATTTGAGATTCACAAAGTATATAATATTAAAGTTACAAGTTAATTTTAGGTCCATTGTTGGGTACACAGTTTAGTCTAATGTTACTCTTAACAACCTACAATATTGATTTCTGAGGAGCCTATAATATTGATTGTCAAGAGTCTACAACATGATAATTTAATCATATTGATTATTAAAGTCTATAATATTGATTGCTAAAAGCCTACAATATGAAATTTTAAATCATAGTGATTACAAATACCTATAATAATGTTGAAGTATTTAAATATTCAAGTTTATTTCACTGGTGTCTCTTAAAAAAATTGGTTATGTATCTCCAAAACTATAATAATAATAATAATAATAATAATAATAATAATAATAATAATAATAATAATAATACAATAACAAATTCTCAGAAGAAAAATATTTGAACGCGGTCTAGTGATCGAATTATAGTGCGTAGCCGCGTAGGCAATCTTCCCTCATGAATTTCAATTTACATAGAGACTAATTTCTGTAAACCCACAAAAAATAATACTAATACTAATACTAATATTAATAATAAGTTATAATTTCATAGGCTCCAATGTTCTTTGTTGTATCTTTTGTTCAAGTGTCATATAATAGATCATCATATATATTAAAAAAAATCAAAAAACGACTAAAGAGTCCTCATATTTTGATGCAATTATTTTAAAGGCTCTGTATTTTGATAAATAATTATAAGGTGACATTATCTTTGTTGTAATTATTTATGGATGACATTCCAATCTATTTTCCGGCGAACAAAGTGTTAATTGCAATATTTATTGTTGATTAAGGTTATGTATCTTTCACCACCCCTAAATATTAAGACCTAAAATGATAGTTGACTTCAATTAAAACAACATTAAATACAAAAATCATTGTTTTGCACATCTTTAAATCGAAAAATTGGTCGGAATGTCCCCAATAAATAATTATCACAAAGATAATGTCACTCGATAATAATTTGTCAAAATATAGGACCCTTAAAATAATTACATCAAAATATAGAGACCTGTTAGTCATTTTTTGATTAAAAAATGAATCATCAAAGCTTTTACAATTTGACTGATGCAAATTTTAAAGCGATAGATAAATTAAAATGTAGAATATGTAAATGTAGTTTAGTTTTTCATATTAGGTGAAAATGACATTTATATATGCTTAACAATATGTATTATAAACAATTATGACAAGCTTAATTAATAATGGTCGGGTAAGCGAACAAATACTATCCTAATTGGACCAACCTAATTTATAAGATATACTATACGAGCCACAAATGTAAAAAAAAATAAAAATAAAAAAAATTGAATGAAGGGCAACGCGAATTGACATGATGATAAGGAATTTTCAATACAAAAATAAAAATTCCAAACAATATAAAAACTTGAATGCAACAACAAACACTTAATGTAGGTTCCGTTGGAGAAGGTAAATTAAAAATGTAAATAGTAGTACGAATTTATTTATTGATTAAGCGATAATTTTCAATGTTCTTGCATAATATCATTAGATTACACAACTAAGCCGAAGGAGTATTGAGATGAGAAGTGAATGATAGACAGGCAGATGAGCAAACACATTTGTTGTTAACACAACAAAATGGAATTCCCATGCAAAGTTGCTTGCAATTACTGCACCCATCATTGTTTGCCGCTGCCACCCCTTGCATTTTAAAAATTGGCCCACCTATATATGACAAAGGAAGAGAGTAAATTAATTAAGAATTAGTTCCATTTTAATTAAAAATAATTCTTTTTCATCTATTAAACTATGGACAATCATAAAATATTATATAGATATGATATATATGTACAAATAAATTTACCTGGGAAGATGAGCAAAAGAGCAACAAAGACAGCAATCTTCATCATGTTTTTGGTGTTATGATAGGTAATTAAAACCTGTTTTCTATGGGTTGAAAGTATAGTGAATGATTTAGTTTGTGTCTCAAATGAATTAGAGCTCGCAATTTAAAAGGAACATTTCAAGAATTTTAATAATTTTTTTCTTTAAGAAGAAGATGGTGATTATCTATTGATACATGCAATTTATAACAAATACAATTAATCCACACGCAAAATTTGATTTATACAATCAGATTTTATAGGTATTTATTCTAAATTATCACCGGATCAAAAATTCTTCCTTTCTTTTCAGTTATATAATGAACATGGCCTTTTTGTAATTCATCCACATGTGAAATTAATCAAAAGCAATATTTGCCAAATTTGCTTGATGCAACGAATTGTGATGGTGACTTCTCATGCAGTTCTCATAGGGACTGTTAAGATTGAAGATAAAAGCAACATAGAATTAGGTTTAGGAGTATGAAAGTAGGAATAAAATAATTAAAATGCTGATTTATTAGATAAAAATTAGACTTGGTAGAAATTGATCCGACACGAACCCGGTCGAAATTTTTTAGGGTTTTGAACACGATTTCTTGAGACAAAAAATAACCCGACCCTAAAAACCAAAAAGTTAAATGTGTCCAACCAAACCCAAATCCAAATCCACCTGGCCCATTGATTTGACAATTATGTACATTTACCCTACTCTTTTTGTTTTTTTTTGTTTTTTTACTATTACAACTTTCCATTATTGTACTTTTCCGCTCCTAATTATAGTTTTTATCCTTCAAAATATCTTATTTTAGAAATGTAAAAGCTCATTTGTTTTTATTCTTATTTATAATAGTGAGTAAGAGAGGGATAACAAGGTAAAATATTTTTAGTGATAAAATGGGGGTGAAAGAGTATTGAAAACGATAAAATAATGGACTTATGTTCAATAACTATAACCAGTGTTGAGACGGTTATGACTTATGAGTATTTCCAGTACTACTATTGAAAATGAGATTTCAAGGTGATGTGGTAGATAAGGCATCGGCGAATAGTTGGAGGTCGTTCAGTAAAATTATTCAAGTTCTAAAAAGCGGTGATTTATCTTGTAGGCTCACCAACATTACCAATATATAGGGCTCATTTTTTATTCTATTAGTCAAATTATCTCTTTAGCATTATTATTTTTGCTTTGTATTTTATTACCTTCTATTGTAGTACGTGTTCATTATAATTAGTTACATTATTTAGATTTATATTTGATTTCGGCTTTTTTCATATTTTGTGATATTTTTATTAATTATATTTCTATATTATTTTTACATTCATCCGTTTTAAATTGACATTCTTTTGGAAGAACAGACAAAAGCCTAGTTTCATAGAAAATATGGATTACAAATGAGTTTTTGACCTCTAAGAATGACCCATTAAACAAATAGACCATAAAATATCATGTTAGACTTTAAGGTTTCAATTTGTAAAAAAAAGTAGTGGAGACCCATTATATTGACATGGCATAACAACTAATTCACTTAGCATACATTTCAATGAATGAAACAAAAAAAAAGATTAAATTTATATTTGACAGCCACCTAAACTTACCTTTTATAAATTGGAATCCCAAAGTCTTGCTAAATATTGTATGCTCAATTTATTCAATAGATTATCTTTTAGGATCAAAGATTCATTATAAATACATAAGCAGTCTCAGTGTGATTCCACTAATATGGAGTCTGGCGAAATCCAAATATAGGCAACCTTCGCTCATACAGAAAAAATTCGTTATAAGTGTAAAACAGAAAATCATTACTAAAGTAGAAAGGAATGTTGAGTGGTGTGTGTTGTGAAGTATGTCTGCCTGTTTGCTAGCTTGTGTTCACACACGAATTTACGATTTCACCCTTAAATATAATAATTAATTAGTAACTTACTTTAACTTATTTTTACACGTAAATTTATTATTTTGCGCTCAAATACAATAACAAAGGATCCTATCATCAAATGAATATTTAGTTACTAACTCTATCAATTCATACGGGCGGGTTAAATACATGTCATATGTATATTTGATTATGGCAAATACAATTTAGGTATATTTGATATTAAAAACACGAGTTGAGTCTATTTTGAATTCGGCTAAATATCTATATTTTTTGTACACGCAAAAAAATTTGGTATTCCAATACAATAACCAAGAATTATAAGATCAAATAAAAATTAAGCTATTAAATCTATCAATTCGAACGAACGAGTTAAATATAGGTGGAAGACATATTTGATTAGGGTAAGTACCGTCCGATTGTATTTTAGGGCCATAAAAATTTCACGTTAAAAAGTTGTGTATATTATGGATTCAAATAAATACAGATTGGATTTATTTAATTAACCCGTTGATGAATATTTAGTTATTAACCCTATCAATTCGGACGGGCGGGTTAAATACAGGTCATACGTATATTTGATTATGGCAAATACAATTTAGGTATATTTGATATTAAAAACACGAGTTGGATCTATTTTGAATTTGGCTAAATACCTATATTTTTTGTTCACACACAAATTTTGGTATTCAAATACAATAATCACGAATTATAAGATCAAATAAAAATTAAGCTATTAAATCTATCAATTCGAACGAACGAGTTAAATATAGGTGGACATATTTGATTAGGGAAAGTACCGTCCAATTGTATTTCAAATCCATAAAAATTTCACATTAAAAAGTTGTGTATATTTTGGATTCAAATAAATACAAATTGAATTTATTTACCGACGAGTTTGTTAGCTAGTATAGAAGAAATCCAACTTTTGGACTACTGAGTCTTGGAGAGACCATGCATTGGATATGCACTCGGGCCTTCTTACATAAGCCCACAAAAGTAAATTTTGGAAACCAAGTATCCGGCCCAAAAGGCCCCAAAACTTTTTTTTTTTTTGATGGAAAAAAGGCCCCAAAACTTATTGCTAGCTTTATCTTGCATTTCTCTGTCAACTTGGAAGCCCATTTGAAAATTAACTTCATAAACTTTATCATAGACATTATCCATGGCTCTTCCATTGGATGGTTAACAACGGCAGCAGCAACAACAACAACAATAATAATATAGCAACAAATTTTCGAGGGAAAATATATTTGAACGCAGTTTGAGGATCCAATTATAGGGTGTAGGCAGTCTTTCCTCATGGTTTATGAATAACAATTCTTAAAGAGGTTAATTTCTATAGACTCAGAAAAATGATACTAATACTAATACTAATGCTAAAAATAATAATATCTTTTGTTCAAGTGTCATTTAATAGACTAACATTGAATTGAGGAAGTATGTAAATGTAGTTTAGTTTTTCATATTAGGTGAAAATGACATTTATATATGCTTAACAATATGTATTTATAATCAATTATGACAAGCTTAATTAATAACGGTCAGGTAAGCCAATAGTATTCTAATTGGACCAACCTAATTTGTAAGACATATTATACGAGTCACAAATGTAAAATAAATTGTACGAAGGGCAACACGAATTGACAAGATAATAAGGAATTTTCAATAACAAAAAAAAAAAAAAAACCAAAAAAACCAAAAACTTAAATATAACAACAAACATTCAATGTAGCCCTATTTATTGATTAAGTAATAATTTTCAATGTTCTTGCACAATATCATTAGATTACACAGTTAAGCCGAAGGAGTATTGAGATGAGAAGTGAATGATAGACAGGCAGATGAACAAACACATTTGTTGTTAACACAACAAAATGGAATTCCCATGCAAAGTTGCTTGCAATTACTGCATCCTTCATTGTTTGCCGCTGCCACCCCTTACATCTCCAAAATTGGCCCACCTGTATGACAAATGAAGAGAGTAAACTAATTAAGAATTAGTACAATTTTAATTTAAAAATAATTCTTTTTCATCTATTAAACTATGGACAATCATAAAATACTATGACTGTGTTCGGCAATAGCGTTTGGGGTAGCATTTAGCGTCTTAACCAAGTCAAAACTCTAATTGCATAAATATTAGTGTTCGGTAAGCTAGCGTTTTGAGGAGCGTTTAGCGTTTTAAAGAGCGTTTTGTGAAACGTTAATAAAGTTAACGTTTAGCGTTTGGAGTAGCGTTTCATATTTTTCAGTCAAAAAATACCCTTTGTAAATTTTATCTTTGAAAATTATTGATACCCTTTTATGTCAATTCACATTAATCTGTTAATTGAACTGCTAAATTTACCGAACACAATTCTTATTTGAACAGTCATCCGCTATCCGCTGCTTAAACCGCTATACGCTGCTTAAACCGCTATCAGCTATCTAAAACACTAATTTTGCCGAACAGGGCCTATATAGATATGATATGTTCAAATAAATTTACCTGGGAAAATGAGCAAAAGAGCAACAAATACAGCAATCTTCATCATGGAGGTATTCATTCTGTTTTTGGTGCTATGATAGGTAATTAAAACCTGTTTTCTATGGATTGGAAGTATAGTGAATGATTTAGGTTGTGTTTCAAATGAATTAGAGCTCGTAATTAATTTAAAGGGAACGTTGCCAGAATCTTAATAATTTTTTTCTTTAAGAAGATGATGATGAGTTTCTCTTGATACATGCAATAATACAAAATACAATTAATCACATGAATTTTTTTGGATGGAATTTGATCTATACAAATAAATTTCATGGTATTTGTTCCGAAATATCACCGGATTGAAAAATTCGTCCTTTCATTTTTTATTATCCTATGAACATAACCTTTATGTATATAATCAACATGTGAAATTAATCAAAGGCAATATTTGCCAAATTTTGTTGATGCATTGAATTGTGAGTGTAACTTCTCAATTCTCATAGTGACTGTTAAGATTGAAGAGAATAACAACATAGAATTAGGTTTTGTAGTTCGAAAATAGAACATAAATAATTAAGATTTTGATTTATTAGATAAAAATATATCAATATTCATTTATTTAATTTTTGTTCAACATGATTATTATGAATTGGCTAAGGGCATTTAGCGTGATATGTGCTCTTCATAGATGTTATCGTTTTGACTGATGAGACGAGTGAGATTAAATAATAATGTGAAGCTTTGGCATGAATCATTGAAATTTAAGGATATTTTAGGACGAGTAGGTCAAAGGTAGAGTAAGTATGGTGTCATTACAGAGGAGTTGATTGGGACAAAAACAGCCAAGCGATCACCGTACCATTAGAGGGGCAACTATTCCTACGATGGAGAAGCTTTGGTATTTGAGATCTGTTTTGCAAAGTAGAGTTGGCTAATAGGTTAGATAGGGTTGGATTCGTATTCATATCAAATTTAAATGAGTTCAAAATCCTCCAACCTTAATTTAATGTATTTGTTAAATGGTTTGGAAATTTACAGTTTAGATTTTAAATGAGTTGACATTATTTTGTTCAGTTTACTCATTTAAATAAATGTGCTACAATCATGTTACCATTAGCTAGCTATATACGTGAAACAATTCATTGTATAATTGAAGTAATAACATATAATGTTGTACACATTGTGTTGTAAAATTTAATTTGAGTTATATATAAGGAGAGACAATTAACTCAAAATCAAAGATTAAGTTAAGTTAAAATTACAAACCTTGCATGTAACGACCCACCCTAAACCCGTATTAATTAAGGCCCTAAGTACGTTGATTAGCCGAATTATGCTAATTCAAGTTTCTCTATTTATGACGTGTTTATTGTTATACTGGTTGTTACGTTTTTTTTTTCTCTTTATTTATTTATGCGTGACAGGTCTCGAGCAAGGCGATGGTTAATGGGTTAATTTTATGTTATCTTACCTTACGAACATTATTTTGAGGTTATGAATATTTTACGATAAGTTATATAATTTATTTTATGTTCTAAAATTTTTACGTTTAAAACCGAGGAAGGTTATATTATTCTCAATTCCGTTACTTTTACGATTTATACTACTCGATCCACCTAAGTACATTTTATGGCCCAAATTATTTTATTAGTACGTTCTATCAATTTAGTTTACGTAATTTTAATCTTAGTCTTCCATCCAATTTTATTCCAAGGAAATTTTATTTAGTTGTATAATAAATTTATATTATCAAGTTTATGTTATAAATTTATTTGGGTTGTTTACCAATTATTTTACCTAACTAAATTACAACCCTAATTATCTAAGTTAATTACTATTAGAAGAGTTAATTATTTTAGGGGTGTATTTATATGTTAGGGGGGGGGGGTTAAAGGGGGTTTTTTTCCATTTCCAAATCAGATTTTATCACAGCTCTCAAACACACTCCCTCACCCTCTCCTCTCTCCAGCCGTGCACCACCCCTCCTGCCGCCCTCCCTGGTGTTTTCCGGCGAGCTCGCCGGCGCCGACGGCCACCCACGCCGGCCACCGCTCTTTCCCCCCCTTCTCTTGTTCAATCTCTCACCTCAAAGTTCAAGTGGTATAATCTCAAACCCTAACCCAATTCTTTTGTTTATAATCTGAAATTCTGCTTCCAATTTATGTTTTCATTGATGTTTTTCATCTCTTTTATGTTTATCAAGCATGAATTTAAGTTGTGGTTAAGTTAGGGTTTGAATCGGTAAAGAGATGCATGTTAATTTGGTGAAGGGTGGAAGTATTTCTTGTTAGTTCTTGATGAGTAAAGAAAGTTCTAACTTGCATGTGGATTTTAATGGCTAATTGATGATTTAGGGGCTGTTTGGAAGTGAGTTATATGTTATTTAAGTTTCTACTCTTGGATGATATGAATTTGGGGTGGAATTGTTGATTTATGGGCTAATTTAAGTGTTGGATGTTTTTGTTTGTGTAATCTATGGTTGCATGTGAGTTTTGTGAGCTTGATTGATTATTCTTTGAGCTTTTAATTCTGGAAAAACTATGAGTAAGGGCTAATTTGAGGTTTGGGTAAGAATTGATGCAAGTTGAGGTCAAAGAAGAGCATGCATGTTAAATTAAAAGGCCAAAGAAGTTTCTTTTTTGATGTCTGATTTTTACAGAGGTTATAAAATGGGAGTTTTGCCCAGATTTTTACTGGAAATGGTAGTCCAAGTCATTAGCTAACTATAGGCTTTGGAATTTCGACAATCTGGCATGTATAGCCCGAGTTACGACCAAAACCGTGAAGGTGTACCTTGTTATACGTTTTTCTGAGTCAGTAGGTTGATAGGAAATTTACGTCAGTTTAGGGACCTTACTGGCTCTGATGTGAACATAAAAGTTTTAGGTCATTCTTCAAGCTTTCCGAAAACATAAAGTTTGCGGCCATACGATATCGGGAGAGTGAGATATGAAGCTATGTTCAGGGGCCGACCAACAAGTTTCTGCCCAGAAATTTTATTGCTATTTTAGCCTAAAATGTGCAAATTGGGTCTTATAAGGAGTTCTTATGAGTTTGTAACCTTTTTAGTATTGTTAAGATAGTTTGGATGAGTTTCTAAGCTAATTTAAGCTAGATTGATGTTGAGGAATACCGCCTAAAGGATTATAGATACCTTAGCAAACCATGGATTTAATGAGTGAGTTTTGGGATTTGTTTAAGTATTGTTGATGGCTAAAGGGTACACATGTGTTCTTAGCAAGAATATGAGTCCCTCTATGTCTAAGTAGCCATAAGCTCATTCTTTCATTATATCCGATCCACCGTTCATCGATTCATAAATCGTTTCCAAATCCATAAACACGACCCTACCCAAATTTCTGTCGTTACGACGTTTCTTCACGTTTTCATTAAGCGAATAGTTCCTTTATTGAGCCTTCAAGTACTCTAATTCTATGTTCCTTCAAGCCAATGGTTGAGAATGCCTCATAAGTCATGAACCTTCTCTAATCCTATTCAATCTTCACCATGAGTTCCACTCTAAGTTTTTAAGCCGTTTATAAATTCTTTTTGCACTGCTTCTGTCCGGGCCGTTTTCCGAGCCCTTCCTTTCATTTCTAGCTTTTGGGTCAGTTGACAAAATTGTCGAGCATGATTTTCCCTTTTCGAAAAGTATTCGTTTGCAAAAATCCGAGTTTTCTAGCCCAAGTTATCGCCGAAACGACGAATTACTAAAATCTGAAATTTTATTTCCTTTCCTACCTTTTATGAGACAAGTTTAAGTATTTAGTTCTATTTTGTGTAATTACACGAACCTTACCGATTTCTCTACGCTCTCGCTACAAATTCCTTATAGTTTCCAAGTCGCCCACGCCATCTCAAGCTCGAGGCTCGTCGTTAAAGCTTTCGTCTAATCCAAGGTACGCGAATTGTCCAACTCTTCGCTCCTTTATGTTTACGGTTTATGCTAAGTTTATGCTTTTATGATTATTTCATGGTTTTAAGTGGTCCCATTTTATGTATTCTATGTTTTATGTTCTAGCTAGTTACGAGAAAGTGCTAGCCTTTTGATGCTCCTGATCAGAGTGTCCTAGACCTGGCCAGTGTCGACTGCTTAACAGTCACCCATTCCAAACTTAGATCGGTTTGGGCATGCGCGTGTGTGAGATGCTTTGGCATCGATCGTAAGGGACCAAAACTCTTGACTTTATGTGTTTACTTCTAAATTCATGTGACATGTTCTTTATGATTTCAAGCTACTTCAATCATGTTATCCCCTTCCCGTTTTCAAAATGAATTTAAGCGCCGTCACAAAAACCGTTTTCGAACGGTTTGACGTGTTGGAGGTTTACGTGCTGAGTGTTTCCCCACTCACTTTTATGTTGTTTTAATGTTCTGCTTTAGGAGGTCCGAGCTCCCAAGGTAAAGGCAAAGGCAAACAAGGGTAGACACGTGTTGCAAGCAAGGTAGTCATGGTTGAAAGTATTCTGGTCGAATTGGTGTCGTGACGCTTTAAAGTACCCGCTAAGGAAGAAGGATTGTACTTGTCCTCTTTAATGGTTGTTTAAAGTTTGATGGTTATGTTTTGGAGATTCATCTTTAAGTATGATGTTATGTTTTGGAAGTATAGTATGTAATGTTTATATGTTTTAATGATGTTCTTTTGGGTTGTTGCCTTGTCCCGAGTGGGGATGGCGGTAATACCTCCACCCTAAGGTGTTCCGCTGCGCCAATCACAGGTTTAGTATGAGTTGTTGTGTTAATCTTGTGGTTAAGGGTGTTGGGGTGTTACAGTTGTGGTATCAGAGCAGAGTTATAAGAAGTGTTTGGGGAATTAGGAATTTATAGGAAGTATGATTTGAGTATGGGAATTTTGGGATTCTATGTGTGGTTTATGCGTCCTTTATGGACTGATATTGGAGATGTGTGCATTGGTTGGTTTGGATGACGAGCTTGAAGCTCCTAGTGGATATATATATATGGTACATATGTTTTCTTGCAGGTTTGAAGATATGTAAAAATTTGGGATAGTCCAATTTATAGGGGAAGTGCTGCCGAAATTTTCCCGGAAATTGGGGAGTTTAGTAGCAACTTAAGCAAATTTAAGTGCAAAATTAAGGGCAACATAAGAGTTTGGATCTAGGAAAGTATGTCATGGGCATGAGTGTTGTTGTGGATGCGAAGCATGTTGAGTTAGTCTTAAAAGAGATTTTATCAATTCAAATAAGAATTCATAAAATCCAATCCCAAGTGGGATTGGTGCACAAGCTCAAATTAGGGGCAAAGTGCCTTATCAAAATGTATGGTGAAAGGTTTAAAGGTGTTATATGACACAAAGGTTTAATGTGGTTCTAGGATAGCTCATGAGAAGGGACAAGAATGCCCTTTTGTAATAAATGAGGTTCAAGATAGTGGAGACTCGGACCTTGTCTAGTTTTCTTTTATTTATGTTAACAAGCTTTTAAGTTGCTAAAGTTTATTGAAACTTCGTGTTTATGTTACGTGTATGATGTAGATGGACGCGAACGGAAACCCACTCCCAAATCCGTTCGCCATGTTTATGGAACCCCCCCTATGTTTTGGGTAAAAGGAGGTGGTGTATGTATGTTGAACGATTAAACTTGTTTACTTGTTGGGACATACCTTGAAAAGGATGACAACATGGATACCCGAGAAGAACAAAAATAGGATCCAAATTTTCTCTAATGTTTTATGAATGGACATGTTGGTACTACGGTTTATGGCTTGAGGTTTGCAATATTTGGGGAGAGTCTTTCATGGCATCTTCAACTTTTATGAATATGAATGTAAATGTATAAACATGCATGTTGGGGTTTTTGTGACCATAAAGTCATTAGGGATGTATGCATGACTAAAAACCGTAATTACGTGGGATACGTTGCCACTGGATAATGAATGAGTATTATGTCGTTTGTTGAACTATTCTTTATATATTGTGTAGCATGTCTCAAACGTCGGGGAATTAACCACAAGAGGAACCGACACATGGAGCTGCGGGGAATCAATTAGAATTACAGGGACCCCAACGTACCCCGGGAATCGTATCCCAACCTGAGTCATCCTTAGGATCAGCTCCTCCCAATCCTTCTTTACACCCCGACCATTTTGGGGCTTTAGTTCAGGAGTTGCTAAGACGTATACCTGTTCCATCTATGGCCCAACCAAGTAACCTTGAGGAGGTAGACTATGCTGGTAGGGTGGCAAAGCGTAATCCCACCACCTATGCGGGAGGATATGACCCTGTAGCTTTGGAAGATTGGATTAGAGATCTGGAAAAGATCTTCGAAGTGGTAGAGGTACCTGAAGAAAAGAAACTGACAATAGGGACCTTCTACCTAAAGGGAGAAGCTGACATTTGGTGGAGAACCGTCAGGGAAAGATACCACGGGATGACCAAGACATGGAATGATTTTCTCAGTGACCTTAGGGCGCAGTTTTACCCCCTAACTCTCAGACGGCAAAAAGAAAAGGAATTTTTAGAATGGAGCATGGTGAACAAGGATATTTCGGTGCTGCAGTACACCTCTAAGTTCAATGAATTGTCCCGTTTCGCCCCGGAGTATGTGGTGTCGGAGAATATGAAAATGTTTAGGTATGAGGGAGGCTTAACACTGTATATACGCAGCCAACTATCTTCACATCACTTTTCGACGATGCAGGAAATGTATGAAAGGGCTGCGGAAGTAGAAAGAGTTAGGAAAGAGCTGAAAGTTTTAAGTCAAGGGAGTCAGGGGAGTAACAAGAGAAAGTGGAATGATAAGGGGGTGTCTCCCTCGCCTGCTGTGGGCCGATACCTTCAAACCTTAGGGGACAATCGAACCCTCCTACCACCCGGGAACCATGCAAGAAATGCGGGAGAACGAACCATTCGACCGCGCAATGCCGGGTGGGCACGAACAATTGTTTATGGTGCGGGGGAACTGATCATAGGGCGGCTGAGTGCCCCAAGAGGATTAGGCGACCGGAACCTGGAACGACACGGCCAACACCACCCTCAAGGACGGCACCGCAGCAGGGAAGCGTGGGGCAAGCCTACGTTATGGGCAAAAAGGATGCAACAAAGTCTGGTATGGTTATAACCGGAACTGTTTATGTACATGCTAAGCCTTTAGTTGCATTATTTGATTCTGGAGCTACGCATTCGTTTATTTCATCTAAAGTTGCACTAAGGTTAAATTTAAGAAATCTAGCATGTGCGGTAAATTATTCAATCAGCCTACCTAATGGCCAAACCATCGCATTTGAAAATTGTTTCATGGAAGTACCCCTTGTTTTAAATGGAGAAACCTTTCCAGATAATCTCATTCAGTTAGATTTAGAGGAATTCGATGTGATCCTAGGAATGGATTGGTTGAATGCGACTCAAGCTCAAATTCGATGCGGCGAAGGGATAGTTGTTCTTAGGAACACTTCGGGAGTTGAAGTTCGTTTCATTGGGGAATTAGGAGTAAATCCGTGTCCTATCATAACATATGTAAAGGCTCAGAAGTTGCTAAATCACGGGTGCGAGGGTTACTTGTGTTTGATTAGTGAAGATTCTAAGGATTCGCCCAAGATGGAAGAAATTCCTGTGGTGAAGAGTTTCGAGATGTTTTCCCTGAAGAAATTACGGAGTTACCCCCGAGGAGGGAGATTGACTTTGAAATAGAGCTAGTTCCTGGAACTCGGCCTATATCTAAAGCGCCCTATCGAATGGCCCCAGTTGAGCTTAAGGAGTTAAAGGTGCAGTTGGAAGACTTATTAAGCAAAGGTTTCATTAGACCTAGTACGTCGCCTTGAGGAGCTCCAGTGTTGTTTGTACGGAAGAAGGACGGAAGTCTGAGATTATGTATCGACTACCGAGAGTTGAACAAAGTCACGACCAAGAACAAGTACCCTCTTCCTAGAATTGATGATCTATTTGACCAACTCCAAGGAGCAGGAGTATTTTCTAAGATTGATTTGAGCTCAGGATACCATCAACTTAGGGTTAAGGATGAGGACATTCCTAAAACCGCCTTTAGAACAAGATATGGGCACTATGAAGCCATCAGAATGCCTTTTGGACTTACGAATGCCCCAGCAGTGTTTATGGATTTAATGAATCGAGTGTTCAAGCCTTATCTGGATAAATTTGTGGTGGTTTTCATTGATGATATATTGGTGTATTCAAAGAGTAGAGAGGAACACGAAAATCATTTGAGAATGGTGCTCCAGACGCTAAGAGAGCGTCGGTTATATGCTAAGTTTTCCAAGTGTGAGTTTTGGCTCAAGGAAGTCGGATTTTTAGGGCATATAGTCACCAGTGAAGGGATCCGAGTGGACCCTAGCAAAGTATCCGCCGTTAAGGATTGGGTGAGACCCACTGCGGTTACGGAAGTCCGAAGCTTTCTAGGTATGACCGGATACTATAGGAGGTTCGTTCCGAACTTTTCTAAAATAGCCCATCCCTTAACCAATCTTCTCAAGAAGACGACCTGGTTTGAATGGGCCGACAAGTGTGAATATGCTTTTCAAGCACTTAAGGAGAAGCTCACAACCGCCCCAGTTTTGTCCTTACCTGAGGAAGGAAAGGAGTATGTAGTGTACAGTGATGCGTCACATCAAGGGCTGGGTTGCGTGCTGATACAAAACGATAAAGTGATAGCTTATGCTTCACGACAGCTAAAGCCGTATGAGAAGAATTACCCGGCGCATGACTTAGAGCTAGCGGCAATAGTTTTTGCCCTAAAGATTTGGAGGCATTATCTTTATGGAGTCCCTACTACTATCTTTACGGATCATAAGAGCCTCAAGTACCTATTCACTCAAAAAGAGTTGAATTTAAGGCAGCGAAGATGGCTAGAACTCATCAAAGATTACGATTTGAATATCCAATATCATCCCGGGAAAGCAAACTCAGTGGCAGATGCCTTGAGCAGGAAAACCCAGCATGGGACCTTGAGCCGTCTCGAAATTCATCCAAGGATGTTGTTGGAACTGAATAAGGAAAACATCGAAGTAGTAAAGCAAGGTGAGACGGCTAAGAGATTGGCTATGTTAACCCTTCAACCCTCTATCATCGAAGAGATCAAGGCCGAACAAATGAATGATCCTGGAATCAAAAGAATTGTGGATAATCTAGCTACCAAAGGGGTGCCTGGATTTCTAGTGCACGAGGATGGAATTTTGAGGTTCCAAAATAGGCTATGTGTACCCGACCGGGGAAATTTAAAACTTAAGCTTTTGGAGGAAGGCCATAGCTCAACATACTCCGTACATCCAGGAGGCACGAAAATGTGTAGGGACTTAAGAGAGCACTTTTGGTGGCCTAATATGAAGAGGGACATAGCGAGTTATGTGGATAAGTGCTTAACTTGTCAACAGGTCAAAGCAGAACGTCAACGACCATCAGGTGAACTGAGGCCCTTGGAAATTCCCACGTGGAAATGAGAATCAATTTCCATGGATTTTATTATGGGATTACCCCTCATAGCTTCTAGGAGAAATGCCATTTGGGTAATTGTGGATCGCCTAACTAAGTCGGCATATTTTATTCCTATACATGAAGGATGGAAGGTGGATAAGTTAGCAGACATCTATATTCGCGAGATCGTTCGATTGCACGGAATACCAAAGGATATAGTATCCGACCGAGATACAAGATTCAATCGCGATTTTGGAGTGCGCTACAAAGAGCTTTCGGTACTAAGCTTAATTTCAATAGTTCCTACCATCCAGAGAGTGATGGCCAGACCGAAAGAGTTAATCAAATTGTGGAGGATATGCTTCGCGCTTGCGTGTTGGATTTCCAAGGAAATTGGGATCAATTTCTTCCTCTTATAGAATTTTCCTACAATAATAACTACCAGTCTACCATTCAGATGGCTCCTTTCGAAGCACTTTATGGAAGGAAGTGTCGGACCCCATTGTGTTGGGGAGAACTGGATGAAGTGTTAATCATAGGTCCGTATTTGATCCAGGACACCACGGACAAGATCAGAATCATCCAGCATCACATCAAGACCGCTCAAAATAGACAAAAGAGTTATGCAGATCGGAGGCGGAAGCCGCTCGAGTTTCAAGTAGGAGATCGTGTTTTTCTTAAGGTATCTCCAACTAAAGGAGTTCAGAGGTTTAATGTTAGGGGAAAGTTGAGCCCTCGCTATATCGGGCCTTACTCAGTGGTGGGGAAGTTAAACCCAGTAGCATACCGCCTAGAGTTGCCCTCTAACTTAGGGCAAATACACGATGTTTTCCATGTCTCGCAACTACGAAAGTATGTACCAGATTCGACACACGTTTTAGAGGAAGAACCGCCGCTGCTGACGGAAAATCTTACGTTTGAGCAACAGCCGATCCAAATCCTGGATCGTAGGATCAAGCGACTTCGTTCTAAGGAGGTCCCTTTAGTGAAAGTGCTTTGGGCAAACCAGGTTACCTCGGAAGCCACGTGGGAAACCGAGGATGACATGAAGAAAGGCTACCCACATCTTTTCTAAGGTATCTCGTTCGCGATTAATCCAACAGCAAGTTTCGGGGACGAAACTTCTTTTTAGGGGGGGAGGGTGTAACGACCCTCCCTAAACCCGTATTAATTAAAGCCCTAAGTACGTTGATTAGCCGAATTATGCTAATTAAAGTTTCTCTATTTATGACGTGTTTATTGTTATACTGGTTGTTACATTTTTTTTTCTCTTTATTTATTTATGCGTGACAGGTCTCGAGCAAAGCGATGGTTAATGGGTTAATTTTATGTTATCTTACCTTACGAACATTATTTTGAGGTTATGAATATTTTACGATAAGTTATATAATTTATTTTATGTTCTAAAATTTTTACGTTTAAAACCGAGGAAGGTTATATTATTCTCAATTCCGTTTCTTTTACGATTTATACTACTCGATCCACCTAAGTACATTTTATGGCCCAAATTATTTTATTAGTACGTTCTATCAATTTAGTTTACGTAATTTTAATCTTAGTCTTCCATCCAATTTTATTCCAAGGAAATTTTATTTAGTTGTATACTAAATTTATATTATCAAGTTTATGTTATAAATTTATTTGGGTTGTTTACCAATTATTTTACCTAACTAAATTACAATCCTAATTATCTAAGTTAATTACTATTAGAAGAGTTAATTATTTTTAGGGGTGTATTTATATGTTAAGGGGGGGTTAAAGGGGTTTTTTTTTCCATTTCCAAATCAGATTTTATCACAACTCTCAAACACACTCCCTCACCCTCTCCTCTCTCCAGTCGTGCGCCACACCTCCTGCCGCCCTCCCTGGTGTTTTCCGGCGAGCTCGCCGGCGCCGACGGCCACCCACGCCGGCCACCGCTCCTTCCCCCCCTTCTCTTGTTCAATCTCTCACCTCAAAGTTCAAGTGGTATAATCTCAAACCCTAACCCAATTCTTTTGTTTATAATCTGAAATTCTGCTTCCAATTTATGTTTTCATTGATGTTTTTCATCTCCTTTATGTTTATCAAGCACGAATTTAAGTTGTGGTTAAGTTAGAGTTTGAATTGGTAAAAAGATGCATGTTAATTTGGTGAAGGGTGGAAGTATTTCTTGTTAGTTCTTGATGAGTAAAGAAAGTTCTAACTTGCATGTGGATTTTAATGGCTAATTGATGATTTAGGGGCTGTTTGGAAGTTAGTTATATGTTATTTAAGTTTCTTACTTGGATGATATGAATTTGGGGTGGAATTTTTGATTTATGGGCTAATTTAAGTGTTGGATGTTTTTGCTTGTGTAATCTATGGTTGCATGTGAGTTTTGTGAGCTTGGTTGAGTATTCTTTGAGCTTTTAATTCTGGAAAAACTATGAGTAAGGGCTAATTTGAGGTTTGGGTAAGAATTGATCCAAGTTGAGGTCAAAGAAGAGCATGCATGTTAAATTAAAAGGCCAAAGAAGTTTCTGTTTTGATGTCTGATTTTTATAGAGGTTATGAAATGGGATTTTTGCCCAGATTTTTACTGGAAATGGTAGTCCAAATCATTAGCTAACTATAGGCTTTGGAATTTCGACAATCTGGCATGTACAGCCCGAGTTACGACCAAAACCATGAAGGTGTATCTTGTTATACGTTTTTCTGAGTCAGTAGGTTGATAGGAAATTTACGTCAATTTAGGGACCTTATTGGCTCTGAGAGTGAACATAAAAGTTTTAGGTCATTCTTCTAGCTTTCCGGAAACATAAATTTTGCGGTCATACGATATCGGGAGAGTGAGATATAAAGCTATGTTCAGGGGCCGACCAACAAGTTTCTGCCCAGAAATTTTATTGCTATTTTAGCCTAAAATGTGCAAATTGGGTCTTATAAGGAGTTCTTATAAGTTTGTAACCTTTGTAGTATTGTTAAGATAGTTTGGATGAGTTTCTAAGCTAATTTAAGCTAGATTGATGTTGAGGAATACCGCCTAAAGGATTATAGATACCTTAGCAAACCATGGATTTAATGAGTGAGTTTTGGGATTTGTTTAAGTATTGTTGATGGCTAAAGGGTACACAAGTGTTCTTAGCAAGATTATGAGTCCCTCTATGTCTAAGTATCCATAAGCTCATTCTTTCATTATATCCGATTCATCGTTCATCGATTCATAAATCGTTTCCAAATCCATAAACACGACCCTACCCAAATTTCCGTCGTTACGACGTTTCTTCACGTTTTCATTAAGCGAATAGTTCCTTTATTGAACCTTCAAGTACTCTAATTCTATGTTCCTTCAAGCCAATGGTTGAGAATTGCTCATAAGTCATGAACCTTCTCTAATCCTATTCAATCTTCACCATGAGTTCCACTCTAAGTTTTTAAGCCGTTTATAAATTCTTTTTGCACTGCTTCTGTCCGGGCCTTTTTCCGAGCCCTTCCTTTCATTTCTAGCTTTTGGGCCAGTTGACAAAATTGTCGAGCATGATTTTCCCTTTTCGAAAAGTATTCGTTTGCAAAAGTCCGAGTTTTCTAGCCCAAGTTATCGCCGAAACGGCGAATTACTAAAATCTGAAATTTTATTTCCTTTCTTACCTTTTATGAGACAAGTTTAAGTATTTAGTTCTATTTTATGTAATTACACGAACCTTACCGATTTCTCTACGCTCTCGCTACAAATTCCTTATAGTTTCCAAGTCACCCACGCCATCTCAACCTCGAGGCTCGTCGTTAAAGCTTTCGTCTAATCCAAGGTACGCGAATTGTCCAACTCTTCGCTCCTTTATGTTTACGGTTTATGCTAAGTTTATGCTTTTATGATTATTTCATGGTTTTAAGTGGTCCCATTTTATGTATTCTATGTTTTATGTTCTAGCTAGTTACGAGAAAGTGCTAGCCTTTTGATGCTCCTGATCAGAGTGTCCTAGACCTGGCCAGTGTCGACTGCTTAGCAGTCACCCATTCCAAACTTAGATCGGTTTGGGCATGCGCGTGTGTGAGATGCTTTGGCATCGATCGTAAGGGACCAAAACTCTTGACTTTATGTGTTTACTTCTAAATTCATGTGACATGTTCTTTATGATTTCAAGCTACTTCAATCATGTTATCCCCTTCCCGTTTTCAAAATGAATTTAAGCGCCGACACTAAAACCGTTTTCGAACGGTTTGACGTGTTGGAGGTTTACGTGCTGAGTGTTTCCCCACTCACTTTTATGTTGTTTTAATGTTTTGCTTTAGGAGGTCCGAGCTCCCAAGGTAAAGGCAAAGGCAAGCAAGGGTAGAAACGTGTTGCAAGCAAGGTAGTCATGGTTGAAAGTATTCTGGTCGACTTGGGTGTCGCACGTTTTAAAGTACCCCTGCTTAAGGAAGAAGGATTGTACTTGTCCTCTTTAATGGTTGTTTAAAGTTTGATGGTTATGTTTTGGAGATTCATCTTTAAGTATGATGTTATGTTTTGGAAGTATAGTATGTAATGTTTATATGTTTTAATGATGTTCTTTTGGGTTGTTGCCTTGTCCCGAGTGGGGATGGCGGTAATACCTCCACCCTAAGGTGTTCCGCTGCGCCAATCACAGGTTTAGTATGAGTTGTTGTGTTAATCTTGTGGTTAAGGGTGTTGGGGTGTTACATTGCATGTATTTCAAATAGGATTAGCAACAATTTGCACCTAAATTTATTAGTAAATGCTTTAATCAGGTAATAATTATCGGATATATGAATTGACCTATCTAACATGTCTCACTAAACTAGTTAAGTAGGTTGTTTTTCATATCGAAATTCCTAAGTTGAAGTTAACCTATTTAATTAGATGGGTTTACATTGTCAACCCATTTAATTAAATGGGTTGACTATCTCCACCTGAACCCAAATAATATCGTGTTCAATTCGGATCGGTAATCATGTCGTGCCAATTTTTCTTAGTTATAATGCAAAGTCCTTTGGTTATGGTTCATGCTAGGTCTTGTGGAGCAGACCTTCCTTAGGAGACATAAAAATCAACTTCGATGACTCGAAGTTAGAGTCAAGAGCAGTCCCTTCCTTAGGAGCCATAAAAATCAACTTCGATGACTCGAAGTTAGAGTCAAGAGCAGTCGAAGGTTACATCATCAACTATCATAAAGGCGTTTCAAACGTCTACATTTAACTTGGATCAATCTATAAGCTATTTATATAATACGCTAAATATTTAAAAAGTTCATAATCATTGTTCACAAAACAATGATAACAGCTTAGATAAAGTCGAACATTTTTTTTAAAAATGGTAAACTTATGGAGTTCATCCATAAAAGAATCAAAACTTCACTAGCTAGCATGAGTGTATGCACTCTACATCATCCTCCAAACACAACCACTTCAAGTTACGGATCATCTAAGGATAACTCAGCAGTGTCGGGCACATATCCTGTGTCCATGTCCATGCCGTGTCATTCCAAACACATGTACGACTACTATTTAGAAAAATCGTAGTATCAGAGGACAAGAGTACACTTTAACAAGCAACATTTAAGCACAAATGTTTAAGATTTAATCCACAAATCACAAATCTCATTCTTCCCTATTCTTTTTTTCTTGTCTTGGGAAAAAGAAAAATCACTCTCTCCCTTTGTGAAATGGAAGAAAAACATATAAGAAGTTTTTGTCTAGAATACCTATAGAAACCAAATACTCTCTCCTTCCCATATTATTTGTCACTTAATACATAATTCACAAAACCAAGAAAACTTCTAAATTACATTAATTTGCATTTTTGAAAATGAGAAAAAGGTGAATAAAAAAAATGATGAATAAAGGAGAAAATTGAAGAAAAAGATGTACAGAATAAAATTAATTTGATAAATTAGTAATTAATATGTTATTGAAATTGTAAGGTAACTGATATTATGAGAAAAAATAAAATTAATTAAAGTGACAGATAATATGGGAATGAAGGAGTATCTGACTTGCACATATTCAAACCAAATTAGATGACATAATTATTCTGGATTGAACACATAGAGTCAGTCGACCATTAACCGACCATTTCACTCATGAACAATGTCAATTTGGGTATAATTATTATAATAAATGCCCCAAATTCGAATTAATTTATGTGATTGTGGCCTTAATGTCCTATCAATAGCTACTCCCCCACATCAGCTGAATAAAGATTATTAGTATTAATTTCGCAACTTGTTTCAGATAATTTCTCAAAAGTAAAAGCTTCAAAGTATTCTTTCGTTAAATATCTGAGTTGAGTAGAGTCTGTTTGGGTCGACTTATATATTAATGAATCACGTTTGATTAATAATGGAAA
Source organism: Portulaca oleracea (assembly GCA_029582165.1). Lineage (NCBI taxonomy): Eukaryota > Viridiplantae > Streptophyta > Magnoliopsida > Caryophyllales > Portulacaceae > Portulaca > Portulaca oleracea. The sequence continues at coordinate 5,277,220 of CM055883.1, read as the reverse complement.
TAACTAATTAAATTTACTTCAAAATTTTGATAAAAAAAAATTACTTCCAAAATTTTAAAATAGTATGATTTAAGCTAAATAGTTTAATCATGTCAATTATATGTCAAAATTGATTTAGTTTGTATTGGGTTTAGATTTTCCCGAGAATTAATATTGAATTTGGTTTGAAGATTGGCGATTCCTATGTTCCATATTAATTGTCGCTTAACAAATATTATACCATCACTCCTTCTTTAGGTAGTTTCTTATGGCCATATTTTGTTGGAAAAAACTTATATATAGTGGTTGTCAGTCATGACAACCACTGCAATTAAAATGACTCTCATTGGTATATATGTGTCAAATGTTATGTTGACTGTTTATTTCTTTTATTTAGCATAAAATTATAAAAAACATTTCTTAATTCAGACATTTTCTTTCCGAGATTCAAAAATATAAACATCTTAATTCTAAGTTTTAATTGAATTAAAAAAATAATTTAAAAAATATTTAATTTAAAAACTTTTTTAAATAAATTATAATTAAAAATATTTTATAATATTATGTTAATTAAAAAATAAAATATCATTATAAAACATTACACATATACAAATATAATTTGTTCAACTACTTAAAATTTTAAAATTTTGCCTAACTTAATAATATGGAAGGGAGAGGTAACAAACTTCTCCAACTCTATTAAATATTCAACAAAATCAATAAATTGATTGGTTAATAATTCAAGACTAGTAGAATAAAAAAGGAAAGTCTGAAAAAGAAAGGTAGTTGGTTGATTAGGAGAATCTTATAAATATAAAATAACTGGATAGGGTAGCCACCACTAAAGTTTATTTAGTGGGACCAAAATGTACAGCAAGGCTATAGGCATATATCATCAATAAATTAATCAATGTTAATTCATTTATTGCTCATTAAACACAAGGAATAGAATTTGATGCACAAGAATTCAAGTTCAATTTCATTTCTAATCTTAAAATACGGCACCAATATTGCCATGTTTGTAAGAAGAAAAGGATTGAAATTTGCATTGATGTTAAGGTTTTCAATTTCTTTCTTTTGTATTTAGTGGAGGTTTTTGAAATATGCTTTAAATTCCCTATGACTCTCATTCCCTCAAATGGTAAAAATTAGAAACACTCTAAATAGAGGGAATATGCTATTTCTTTTCTTACATAATAATAATAATAATAATAATAATAATAATAATAATTTCTCTATCTCAAGTTATAGTCCATCCTAAATTGGTATAATTAGCTTCAATAGCCTAAATTCATAATAGACTATAGTTTCTAGACGAAAGATATATATGTATATATATATGCGCGCGCGCGCACATATTTATTAACATATATTTTATTTTTTTATCATGTTATGTGTATTGCAAAACTTATAGCTAATACAACATAAGTAATTAGTACAATGAAAAAGAAAAATGAACGTTGAAGACGAGTTAACTTAGATATCTAACATTAATATACATAGTCTAAGTTTTTCCTTAAAAAATATTACAATAAATAAGGCCAATTCCTATCAAATAAGATTTGTGGATATATATACTAGATATACACAACCTTACCATTGTATTAAAGCTTCAATTAGATATGTCAGTCAAAATCAAATAATATTTGTGATTAATTGTTAATATTGTGTATGTGTTGATTGAGACTTAACATATTAGCAAGAGAACTAATATAAGGGTCACATTAAATTAAATCAGCTAATTATTAAGTCCAAATCATTTTAGTTCTAACTTTTTTTTTATAGAATGAAGACTCGATAAATGGTGGGTCCACAAATATAATAAAAGCAACTTGGTTTTATGCCACAACTTTGAAATTAGCTTTCCATAGAAATTTACAAGATCATCTTATAAAACGATTGCATTAATTTTTATTTCATACTAAGTCAAAACCAAAATTAAAATCAATATTTCAAAATTTCACACAAGTAATATACATAAGAGTTAAATAAACAATCTTAGTCTTAAATTTTACAATTTTAAGACACTGATTTCAAATGACCAAAGTCTTAAAAATCATTAAGTACCTACTCTTTTATTTTTTTCAATAAAAAAAACAGCAAATACTTTAATATATTTTATACTAATTCATGTTTAATAAATAAATAAATATAAAAATTCAATGCCCCACTTGGACACTGGTAGGCAAGTGATCACTATCAAGCCGACACTTGTAACCCAATGCTCCTCTCTTTACGCTGCCCTCTCATTCTTCCTTAAAGTGAAAATAAACAAATAAGTAATAAATAAAATAAGGGTTTTTTTTTTTCCGATAATTTTGTAAGCCAAAAAGGATAAGAAGGCATCAACGATACTACAAAACCGCAACAACAACAAAACCCAGCATAACAGGGAACAACACAATTACGATACAAACAGGATTACCAGAAACAAAAAAAATCCAGCTATCTAATAAGACTCTTCTTTTTTTTCCAGCAAATCATCCCTGAACGTTTTAGTCATAGTCTCATGGTCATCACGAAACATTTTCAGCAAACGCACAAAATTCGCCGCTCTACGAGTCTCCTCATTCAGCCTTTTTAAGGATAGATCCACAACGTTCAAAGATCTTACATCAGAACTATCAATTGCATCTTCACTGAGAGAATTGCCGCTACGAGTAGTCATATCAGTCCCTTTAACATGACAAATTTGAATACTTTATCCGTTCTGCATTAATTGTCACATTAATTTATGTATTAGACAAATTTTGAAAAACTTTGACCTTTAATTTTCAATGTATCCCAGTCAAAGTAAAATATTTAAGACCGCATCACATTTATTAAGCAACAATTAATACAGAAGAAAGGGAGTAATACCAACTTTGGATCATATGTCGAATAATCAAAACTTGCATGTAAGATAATACACAACAATAATTCGAGCTCTGGGCTCGGTGGATTTTAGTATACTATGACGAAAGTTCCTACTACTAAAATTGATAATAGAGTGACATGAAAATTTGTTTGATGTTGGTACTACATGTGGGACAACTTCATTGTAATGTCCCTCTGTTAACATGGTCGGAAATGAGTGTTAGTCTATTGAAATCTTAGACCTACAAGATTCATATTATTGCTAAGTATATTAAAAGTTTAGATTATTTCGATATTACCGATTCAAAATTGATAGTATTCAAGTCCAAAAACCCTTAAAACAATACCAATATATAATTTATATGAGATAATGTTAGAAGTATGAAAAAACTTGGCTATTATTTATTTAAATATATTATATCAATTACCTTGGCTATATTCACGGAGAGTATACAATGGCGAGTATAAGTTCTACTACCAAATTGTCACATTAATATTGTCTAACATCCTAAAATACCTTGATTATCTCTAATGACAAGTATTAAATTCAACTTGCGGCTGATATGCCATGGGAAATAATGAAATAAGGTTATGAATGACTTTTTGATGGTGAGAATGAGACTTGACTTGCAAGACTGAGAGTCTCACGAGATGGGTTTGATCGTGAGTTTATCACACAAATATTTAAATATATTTTTCTTCTCTCTCTTCTTCACCTCATTTTTTATCAATATAACGCGATAGCTATATTATTATGTAGGAATTAAGATTCATTTACTTTTTAATTAAATTAATATGAGTAAAACTCATACTCACTACTGAAAACTGACCAAATAAAGAAATCAATTTTGATTATCTTAGTAGGGGTCAACAGATTTCACCCCATCAAATGAGCTAAACTTAAACTCACTGTTACGGGTGCTCTTGTACTAGAACAACTGCAACGGCGAGTTTGACAGTGATACGATGCTGATGTGGCGTGGGTGAGGACGAGAAAGACAATGTAGCGTCAAGAACGAGTGTCGACGGTGAGAATAACTCGAGCTCATGCTCGACGCTTGATGACGAAGATGAGATTCTCGACAAGTTTTTCCTTTTTTTATTTCACTTGTATTGTATTAAAATTACTAATATAAAGTTAACATATTTTCTTTAATTATTTTAATCAAACACGCATTTACCATTATAAAATGGGAAATTGGATTCTTATAATCCCTACATTTGCAAATTGGATGACAGTAATCCCTATTTTAAATTTGTATTTTGGTGGTCCAAAAAAAATAAAAAATAAAATTGTATTGTAGTGGGACATAATCGAGAGTATACCCTAAATATCATAGATTTTGTGTTGCATTTGATTCAAAACTTTGTATAACACTTTACCACGATTTTTAATGAATTTACAACACTTCTCCCAATTTTTTGATTTTTTTTCTATTTTTTATGATTTTTTCAATTTTATTATTTTTAAAAAATCATAATAATTGCTCGGAATCTCAAAAAAATAATTTTAAAAATGTTTTAGCAACTACACTTCATTACCTATTTGGGGGCAGGAACGAAAAAAACAAGAACAATATGGATAGGCATGAAAAAAATAAAAAGAATGTGGTGATGGATTTGGTACCACTACAATACAATTTTTTTTTAACACCAGAATACAAATTGAAAATAGGGATTATTGCCATCTAATTTGCAAAAGTAAAGATTATTAGAATCCAATTTCCCTTAGAAAATAAGTTAATATGGAAAACTTACCCCTTATTTTTAGGTCACCCCTAACTCTAACCCCCTCGGTATGTCCCATTATTTTCAAATCATTTATTAAATATAACTCATGTTCACCATTACTGGTGCTTTTAACATCTAAAAAACTCGTTAAGAAACATGATAATAATTATTATTATTTATACTTGTGAAGATTTGAGAGCTGTAACATGGAAAAAGTTGAGTTCTCTCTCCTAAAGCTCATTCCTGTCTACTACCAGAGAATATAGACTGTAGCCTCTTGCGAGTAGTCCATATTCTTCCACATTCAACAGCTTCTAAAAGTCTTCAATTTCTCTCTCTAAAACTGTAGCCTTTTTCGTCTTCTTTGTATCACTATTTCTGGGTATTGATTTAGTTCTTGTTTCTGGGTTTTTGAGGAGGAGAAAGAAATGGCAGATAGGTATGAACCAATGAAGGAATTGGGTTCTGGGAATTTTGGGGTTGCAAGGTTGGTTAGAGATAAGAAAACCAAAGAGCTTTTTGCTGTTAAATACATTGAAAGAGGCAAGAAGGTAATCAAACATTCATCCAATACTATATGATATATGCTTTTTTTTTTTATAGTATTCCTCTGTTTTACACTCTGTTTATTCAGTTTTGAATCATCATATTAGATAGAATCCTGGGTTGATCACTTGATGGATTTTTAAACCAATATGATCAACAAATCAAAGATAATAACTCTCAGAGTGGGTCCCGCTTCGCAGGACTCGGTTTCGAGTTTTGAACAAAGAACGATAACTCTCAGAGTGGGTCCCACTTCGCAGCGCTTGATTTCGAGTTGTTTAATCTGAGCTTGTTTTGGTTGGTTTTTAGTTGTCTGAGTAGATGTCTGTCTAGTGTAGAAAAATTGGATGTTTTAGAAACACAATGCAAATTTCTGTGCTACTTATTGTGTAATTTGCTCTGGTATTTAGATTGATGAGAAGGTCCAAAGGGAGATCATCAATCATAGGTCTTTGAAGCATCCAAACATCATCAGATTCAAAGAGGTAGCTTGTAATTCCTAGTTTTGATTTCATCTTTTTCACTTGCAATGAATTAAAGAAAAATAAAAAGACAAGGAATATATGTTGTGAAACCATCTTTAATTGATAGTTGAAGGTGCAGTGATAATATGAAGTTGAAATTCGAACCCGAGAACTCAGGCTCAGTCTGGCTCCAAAGACGTGTGAAACCATTTTAATTAAAAGTTTAAGCTGATAATTGAAAATCCAACGAACACTCACAGTTACAAGTTACTTATGAGAATATATTTTTCATAATTTCAACACTGTATTAAAATCTTACGATCTTCAATATGATTCTGCAATACCAAATCTAATGATGCCTCACCGACATTGTTAAAGTATAAAACCATTCTTGGGGCTTCAACCATCAGCTTAAGTTTTTGGTTGAAATGGTTCCACATGGTATCAGAGTCAGACCTCAGCAAAAGGTCTCAGGTTCGAATCTCAGTACACCCCATATTCAATTGCGCAAGGTGATAGGGACCTTTGCAACATCCACACTTCAAGCCCAAAGAACATTCGCGTATAGAATTCTGATTATTCTGATAACCTTGCTCTGTGTATATAATCATGCTGCATAAGCTGAGAAGGGTTATATATATGCATCTGCATTCTGCAGGTTGCTCTGACGCCTACGCATCTAGCAATTGTAATGGAGTATGCAGCCGGAGGCGAACTCTTCAACAAAATATGCAGTGCTGGCCGATTTAGCGAAGATGAAGTTTGTCACCTTACCTCGACCCTCTTCATTTGGCATTAAAATTCGCCATCTTATTGTATATACTGAAGGTTTGATAATCTTTTTGTCACACAGGCAAGATTTTTCTTCCAACAACTGATTTCTGGAGTGAGCTATTGTCATTCCATGGTATAAATTTTTCCCCATTATTTTCTAAGTATATAAATCATGGCATTTGATGAAATGATACGAATTCGCAGTTGTGTTGCTACTGCAGGAAATTTGTCACAGGGATCTGAAGCTGGAAAACACACTTCTTGATGGCAGTCCAACACCTCGTCTTAAGATCTGTGATTTTGGTTACTCTAAGGTATTTTATCACTAATCATTTTGATTCAAGACTAGAACCGAAAAGATTCCGTCTTACTCGAATATCCGAATTTATTTGACTCGAAAAAAGCCGGGCCTATTATGGGGCTTTTTTAAAATTTAGAGTGCGTTTGGTAAGATTCCCAGGAAAAATTTTTTTGGGGAAAAGTTTCCCTGGAAAGTTTTCAATTGGAAATATTTTCCTGGGAAAAATTTCCCTTAACCTCCCCTATGATAAATTTTCCCTAGGAAGACCTTGCAAATGGTGGGCTCCTTGTAAAAACTTTCCCGAGGTCAATGTACAATCAAACATGGGGAAAATAAGTCAACTCGGGAAAATTGACCATTTCCCCGGGGTTTTTGACTAAACAAATGTGGCCAAGTTTATCAAAAACTGGGACAGAATCTTTCTCAATATTTCTATTGTCCGAATCCAATTATGACCCGAATTTATGTTTATTGAAACTGCGCGACCCAGAAAAACCCAGGAAACAGTTATCAATACCGAACTTCGACATTGACGGATTTGGTCGACCCAAATTTAACCCCAACCTGAATTTTTGTGAGCGATGTTCATGACTACTAACTTTGTGAATATGTTGTGTTCGGAAATCCTAAACATATCTTTTTTTTTTTTTTTTTGGCCTCAGTCTGGGTTACTACATTCACAGCCAAAGTCAACAGTTGGTACTCCTGCGTATATTGCACCTGAGGTTCTATCCCGTAAGGAGTACGATGGAAAGGTACAACTTAACTCATATGACACTTCAGTTGTGCCTAACAATCGGGTCATTTAGGTTTGTTCTTTTAGAGTCATGTCTTATTGTCATGTACGACCAATAGATTGAGAATCGATCAGTTCGTTCACAAATCACAAGTATTAATGTTTCTCGAGATAAGACTCTCTATAGTAGGATTTCCTCGTATTTCACAAAAGCGTGACCCACAGTGAAAATTATTGTTATTATCTGAGTAAGGGGGCAAAGTGTTTGCATGGTAGTATAGTTCAAGTTAACTCGATCATTCAACATCCTATCAAAAAGCGTGTTCGTTGTCAATGATTTTTTTTTTTTTTATAGATTGAGCATACTAATATGCAAGAACTAACTCAACCAAACGCTTAAAAAACACTTAAAAGTGATGGTTGAACAATGATTTGGTACTAAACAACTAAATCTAACATCAGGATCACATATATATTTGAATGATGATTATAAAATGATGGTTTTGATCGAAGCAGTTGGGGACATTGTGTTATTGTAGATAGCTGATGTATGGTCATGTGGAGTGACACTATATGTAATGCTAGTGGGAGGATATCCCTTTGAAGATCCTGAAGATCCTAAAGATTTTCGAAAAACTATTGGGGTACGTAACATATTATTACCTATGTCTTTTTATTATAAATTGGTTAGCATTGATACGAATTTTGAGGATATTGGTCAATAATAATACTAACAATTTTGTTGGACATTAGTATTAACGATTATGGACCTATTTTTCAACAATAGTATATCACCTAGTTGGTAGGTGTTTGACATAGTAGAAATATGAGCCTAGAACAAGTTGAAAAAACATTAACAGCAACATTTTTAGGACAACTATATAATATTAACCAACTTAGCTAAACAATAATGTAAAAATAATACATTAATTTTTTTTTTTTGCTAAATTGGTTAACACTGCTTAGTTGGCAAAAAAAATGACAACCAACCATTTTTCCACTCGCTCCCTCCTCAAACTTAGACAATTAAGCGATACATCGTCTTTTCATCGAGTCAAACACATACCAACTCAGTTTCGTACTATTGACGGAAAATAAGTCAAATAGTTGGTACTATTAGTGTTCAATAAAATTGTTGGTACGTATTAATTACTAATGTCCAATACCCCCAAAATTTATATTATTGTTGTCCAATAATCCGTACAATTGTTACTAGAAAAAAATTAAAAAAAAAACTTCTATGTACAATTGTTTTTGTGCTTAATTTGAGATGATTAATATGATTTTTTTTGGGGGCAGAGAATATTGGGTGTACAGTACTCCATCCCTGATTATGTGCGCGTATCAGCAGATTGCAAGCAGCTCCTTTCTCGTATCTTTGTGTCCAATCCCTCCAAGGTAAAATTTGTATGTACGCAAAGGCAACATAAACATGCAGCTAACTACTTGGACTATTTCAAACCGGGACTTGCAAGTCATGATAATCGATCCTATAAATTACCTAGCAAAACTGACCCGACCTAGACCCCAAAATGCCAACAAAATTAACTCAAAATGGACCTGAACCCAAAGTGACCTAACTTGACCCAAATTTAGGTTTCACAAAAGTTGTTTGGTTTTTTAAGATAATCTTATTAGATAAAACATAAAGTGATATGAGATCAATCTGACCCAAACCCGATCAACACAAACCAGACACAACCCAAAACTTGTTCACCTTAATTGAGCAAAAACCCAAATCGGACCAATCCAGGCCCAACCCAAATGAACCAATTGTCAGGTGCCATTATATTTGGAAGACCACCAAGATGTCCAATGAGCGACCAGCTCATAGCTCATTGCAACATATAGACATCCATATAGTACAAAGCATCGCAGGTTAAATAGTCAGTGTGAGATTATTTTTAGTCAAAGCCCTAAAACTAAAGCCGGTAACGTTTGGTAGAATCTAAGGAAAAATTTTGTGAGGGAAGCTTTCTATGGGAAAGATTTCTCCTAAGGAAAATTTTCCCTTGGAAAATATAAGAAATGGTGTGCCTTTTGTGAAGTTTTTCCTAATGTCAAACTACATCCAAACACGAGGAAAATAAGTCAACTTGAGAAAATTGATCATTTCTCCGTGATTTTTGACCAACCAAACGCACCCTAGATATTATTTCATTCCTAAATTCCCAAATCTAAATGTAACCAAAAGAAAAGCCATGCTAACCAATCTCAATTTATTTTATACATGAAAAATCCCAAAAAATGAAGAGGATAACAATCCCAGAGATAAAGAAACATCGGTGGTTCTTAAAGAACATGCCCAAGGACCTAATCGAAGGGGAGAAGACCAACTATGAAGAAACCAACGGCGGGGATGAGCCTGAGCCTGTTCAAAGTGTAGAGGAGATCATGAGGATCGTCCAGGAAGCCCGAACACCTGGCGAGGCAGCGCCTAAGACGATGGACTGTGGCTTACAGGGTCCTGGCAGCGGTGGCTCACTTGAACACGATGATGTTGAGTCTGAGCTTCTTGAGTCTGATGTCAGTGGCGACTTCGTTTCTCCCCCTCTTTAATTTTATTCGTTTAAGTAATCACCTCATGGTGCGTTTGCAGGAAAGATTTTAAAAAGAAAAAAGAAAAAAAAAAACTTCAAGCGTAGGAAATCTTGTACTGAGTTTGTGAGGGAAATAATGGGCCCAACATCAAAATTTTCCTATATATATTGTAGAACCAAACATGGGAAGTTTTTCAACTTAGAAAAATTGAAAAAATTTTCCGGAAAAGTTTCTCAACCAGACGCCCCCTCAGAGAAAAGATGAGGATAAAGATAAAAGTGTAAAACACCAGTATTTTGTTATTTACTTATTTTTGTTCCATCTATGTTTGCATAAATGTTGAGTTCTTGTACAAAAATTGTAAACTTTATAATTCATATATAAATCAGTCAAATGCTATCTTATCTTCTGTGTGTGTATATATTTGTACACTATTTATGGGACGGATGAAACTCAATTTCAATGGATTAATTACTGAACCATATGGTCCCAATTGGTAGATTTATTATTCGAGATTACTTGGGAAGATTAAGGGCACAAGAAATTCAAATATTATGGGATAAGAACATTTATTTATTTTTCATTAATTTGTCACAAGTGACATCAATATTTGCATAGATCATATAGTTGTTTTCCCGAACATATTCTGAAACATAAATAGAAATTAAGACAAAGTATGTTTTCATTGGTGGGACTTCAACTCCATTGTTGGACCACAATCATGAACGACGACACTCATATTTGCAGTTGTCATGACCTGCCAAGCCCAAAAAGTGCAACATGTGAGCTACCAACTTAAAGCAATTTAGCATAGGTGTAATTTTTCATAGTCCTCTAAGATATATTATGCATTTTGATTTTTGAGAATATATTGTGAAAGGTCACTGTGTGTCCATATATATACACGTGAAACCATCACAATTAAAAATTTAATTTGATGATTTTATACTCTAATACGTTCCCAATCCCCTGAGAGGTTGAGACGTGGATGCTACAAAGATCTTCTTAATCTTTGCAAATAAACATGATGGATGCTGAAATTCGAACCTGAGATTTTTTGTTCATGACCGGCTCGAATACCATATGAAACAATTTCAACAAAAAGTTTAACCTGATGATTGTAGGTCTAATAATAATTTTATACTCTAACAATATACATATACATCTATTCACACACGCCACCCTATAACATGTGTGCTCCTAAATATATGGTAGATTTTGCTTAAAAGAAAATAAAATTAGCTAACGAGAGATTCTAACTTTTCAACTATGGTAGTTGAAAAATAATTTTTTATTTTCAAAAAGTCAAAATTAATATATATTGATCAAAATGACTTGTTGTAACAAGCAACGACAGTAATTGAGATACAATTATTTTATAAAAATTTAATATTTTTATGGATATTTTACCACAATTGGAACTTTTTCAACAATCATAGTTAAAAAGTGTAACAACGGTTAATTTTACCCTAAAAAATTGAAATTAATATATTTTAATCAAATAACATGTTGCAATAATTAATCATATCTATTTACATGTAAATGTTTTTAACGGATATGATTTATCTTAACTAAATTATATTATCTTCAGTCAGCTTTAAACTTTTCAACAGCGCCAAGTCGGCGATGTAGGAATTCAATTCTGGTTTAGTCATAGTAAATAAGTTAAAAGTTTGACACATTCTCAGCCAAAAAGTCAGTTTAGATTATTTTCAGCCATTTACCTCTGATTTCGTATTATTTTGAGCTAAAAACAAAAGAAAATACTCTAATTTTCATTATCTAAAATAAATTAAGTATGGAGTAGATCAATAATTAACTGTACAAAAGAGAGAGATAGAAGAAGAAAAAGAATTACTTGGATCTTGATTAGTGATGACGCCAGCACCTTCAAAATTACAAAAACTGCCCCCAACATACCAGTTGTGGAAGACGTAAGAGGCTGTTTTGATGAGATCGTTGGCCACATGACATGCTTGTCCTGCTTGAATTAATTTACATTTATCTGGATTTTGCCCACATTCATAATCTAGTTTTTCTTGTATTAGTCTTGGGTTTGCTTGAGGATTTGCCACACAATAATTGCACCCATCTATATCAAACCAAAAATTATAGCAAAAAATAAGATGAATATATAAGATTATTTATGCATCTAAATTGATTAATATTGTCTAAGGAAAAAGAAGATAAAAATTGAAAATAAAATCAAAGTACCCCCTCCGCTCCATATTAATTGTCATATTTGAAAATTATGCAGTCAAACTTTGAAAATTTTGACTATAAAATTCTCAATATATATAATAATGACTTGTTATAGAAAATTATTATCATTAGATTCTTAACAAAAAATACTATCATAGAAGTATAATATTGCAATTATTAATAATATATTATATAATAACTTATCAATCAAAAAGTGATATTGAAGACTGTGATAGTCAATAAAATGATAATTAATATATAACGGAGGGAGTACTTTATTGTAAAGGAACTTAAGCATGAGGATGACTGAGATATCAAGTACCAGCTCCAGCATATGAAATTGCGAAGGCTAGGAGGAGGGAGGAATAAAGAATGTAGGAGAAAGTTAAGCCTTGAACATTTTGTATAAAATTATAGGCACTCACACATGTACAATGTAATAATAATGTTAATACAAGTAGGCATTTATCCCTATGTAGGCAAAGGTATTTATAGGCACACCTCAATACTAGGATTTTATTTTCTTTTTAAATATAAAATAGACTCCATACAAACCTAAAAGAGATTAAGAAAATGAATTGCAATAATATTCACTTAGAATCATTGAACAATACTATCTCATTTCTATTTTAGAATTGTATTATAATAGCTTTTATACTGCACTCATGGTATTGTACTGGGTTCTTCTTAATTGATCTAAATAAACTCATAAGTAGTTTCATAAGGTAGTGTCAGAAAAATTTGAATTGATTTTTTTTCCTGACTTTGGTTGACCTCCATATGACATTCACCTAATTAGCTCTATGTTTGTGTTATCTCACTCTCCTCGTCCATTCGTCCGTTGGTCACCCTAACCAAATTTGCGAACTACTAACCAGAGTCTTCAACACCCAAAAAGTACCCAGCCGGATGAAGTAGATATATAAAAAGTCGCAATTTTTTACCATAACCTTTCCTTTGTATTAACACATGATCCATTGGACCGTGAAAAGTGGATGAAAAGATAAAACCAAAGCCAACATGATTCAATTGATCAACATTTGCTAGGTTGGATTGTAATTGCTAAACTATAGCATGCAAATGAATCTTATCGTTACTCAATAACATGTAATGTTTGCCTATAATGAATTGTATTTGCTAATTTGTACGTACATGGGACTACATGAGTTTGAGAATATAGCAGGTGAAGCAAGCAAATGAATTCAATTGTAGTTACACTTATACATTCAAGGTTGAAGTAACCAAAACTAATCATGCAAAAGGGTTTCTCTTTAAATGACATCTTTTTTTGAGTTCCTCTTTAAATGGTATTTGACGCTACAGTTTCATGAGGTATGTTTATCGAATAAAATGTCATGGATGGTTTCATGAGATATGTCCTTGGATAGATTTTCTTTTGTATAGGCTAGGCCTAAGTATTTCCGGCACAAATAATTAACGGCGAAGGAGCATCCTTTTATCATCAATTAGGGCACTTAAGGGCAAATTGGTCAATTCACGATCAAGGCGGGTCATCCTGGGGTGTTAAGGACCCTTTAGTTTCCCAACGGTATCCGGGTTACTTCTTCTCAAGCATGGAAAGAAGGAAGATAAAGGGAATGAAGGAATGAAGAATAGCACGGTCGTGCCCTCCCACCGCACGATCGTGTCAAACCCTAAATCTAAGAAGGAATTGAGATCATGTTTCACACATTCGTGCAACCCCTTCCCGAAGGTGGAGCACGATTATGTCATCTCTCCAGCACGATCATGCCATTCACGACACCACGCTGAAAAACGGATGGCACAATCGTGCCAGCTGGGAATTCACAAAATAAACATCTAATCCGTCTCAGTACTTAAAAAAATAATCGAAAATAAATTATTCTGTTTGTATCTAAATTCACAAATATAATCATATACGCTATAACCTAAATCATCCAAACTCAACTTCCTTTTATGACAACAACAAGTAAGCTATGTCATCAGGCAAGAGGATCATGTTATTTTCCAAGTAGAGTGTGTTAATCTATGGCTGAAAAAGACTTTCATGAGTCGTACCGACTCTCCTTTATTTCTGTTCCAAAAGCAATAATTTTCCTATAAACTTGACGAGGTTATACGTTGCTCTGGGAGTAAGAAACATCTCAGTTCGATACAATGGAGTTTCTATCAGCGTAAAGAGTAGCAAGCAAGGTGGGGTTGAAAGAGGCTCATAGTAAAGGGTCTAATATAAATGGTGTTGAATTTCTATATATTGGACTTTACTATGAGCCTTCTTCAACCCCACCTTGTCTTGCTACCCTTCAAGTCGCGCGATAGAAACACTCCATTGTATCGACTGAGATGTTTCTTACTCCTGAGCAATCGTATAGCCCTGCAAGTTCACTTAGGAAAATTGCGCCGCTTTTGGGAACTGCAATAAAGGAGAGTCAACACGCCTCATGCAAGTCCCTTCACCATAGATTATCGATCACGAACACACACTCGTTGGACACTAACAGGATCCAAACTCAACCTCTTTTTATGACATATATATATATCCCCATTAAGATGCTATAAATATAAATTTCCCTACTTACTACTCTAAATTACCATCATAAATAACCTATTCACTAAGTATGTAGCTACTGGTTGTTGAGTACTTACATAAGTAAATATAGATGTACGTGACATAATTATTTACATAATTTATGTCTTCGTTTGGAGTTATGAGTAATTAAGTTAGCTCTTAGGTTGGATTAGCAGCAAATTTCCGCGCGCAACCAACTTTAAAGGCTAACTCACTTACTAATAACAACCAAAATCATCCAAACTCAACCTCCTTTTATGACAACTAATTCTTATAAACTTATTAACTAAACTAAACAATTATAAATAGTTCATAATTAAATTTACTACGTACGTAATAATAGTTTATATATAATAATTTTTTTAATATTATTAACTTATTAACTAAACAAATTAAATTATAAATTCAACCAAAATTGAATAATAGTTTATATACAAACTAAATATGTATTCCTAGCTAATTGTATATTGCTAACTAATTAAATAGTTTTTAAATTTCCTAAAATATAGCATATTTTTTGCCCAACCAAAACACATTATAATTTCCCACAAATTTAGAACATACAAAACATTCAAAATCCATATATATTAGATACTAACGTTTATCATAATGCTCAAAGTTAAACAAATTTTACATGCATTAATATATATATTCTTTTGGAACAATAAATATAATAATGCATATTTAAATTTACTTCAAAACATATAAAATTCAACATTATACTCAACCTAAACATATTTACTTATATACTTCATAACATTATAAATTAAAACTAAAACTTAAACTTAAACATAAACATACACACAATTAATTAAACTCAAACTAAAACATGCAAACAATACATTACGAGCCCTAATTTCACAAATAAAATTCGAATACAACATCCAAAATATATTACAATTCATACGAATTAACTAAAACTGCTCAATTTCTCAACTTATACGCACTCGATCAACCAAATTAGATCTAAAATTATACTCAACAAAAAATAAACAACACTACAAATATTCAAATTTTTCGTTTTTCATCATATTTTAATCAAATTCATACAATTTTTCAAACTTTTCGCAACAATAAACAAATTATAACAGATCTGAAACAAAAATTACCTGTTTTTTTGATTGAACGCCGGTGTTTCTCCTTCTTTGTCTTCTCCTTCTTCTCGCTTGCTTTCTCCTTCTTCTCGTCGATGGCGCCGCAGATAGACAAATGAATGAATGAAATTTTTTTTACCGTTTTAAACCTAATCGGCGTCTGTTGGGCCTCAAACAGACGCCCTATTTGGCCCAAATTACGTTTCGGCAGTCGAGGTCTGAGATTGTTGCATGCTCGGTTTTTTTTTTTATTGTATTGGCAATTTAGGCGTCTCTTTTGACCGGGAACAGACGCCGAAATGTAACGGCGTCTGTTCCCGGCCAAAAGAAACGCCTAAATTGCCAAATTATTAAAAAAAAATGAAATTTAACGTCACACAAACGGAAAAGGGGGGATTTGAATTTTACAAAACTTCGGCGTCTCTTTACAGCAAAGAGACGCCATTTTTAGGTTAAATTTTTTTAAAATTTTGTTTATTAGATTTAGCGTCTGAGTTTTTAACAGACGCCAAATCACAGACGTTTTTGGGCACCAATTCTACTAGTGTAATTAAGCAAAATGTTTCTCTTTGAATGGTATTTGACACTACAGTTTCGATCATGCAGTATGTCTAAGGAATAAAATGGTCCAAAATTTTATAGAAATCTCATGGACCGTTTTCATGAGATATGTTCTTGGACAGATTGTAACCACAAATTGTTTTTGTCTTCTACACAGATTCTTTTTTGTATCAGCTAAAGTTTGAATTTTTTTTTAAGGGATTTGAACTTCATTTTTTAATGCTTTAATATGTATATACTTATCACATATGCGCACGGATGTGTATGCTGGTCAATTATCATATGTTTATATTTGTGAGATATATCTTTAATTGGATAGATTTTCTGTATCGACTGAGCTTTGCATGAATTTTTAAGGAATTTGAACTTCATTTTTTAAGTCTTCAATATGTATCATATGTTTATGTTTGTGAGTGTGGGAGGGGGGGTATTGCAACACATGCATATTGTGATTATGCATTTGTGTATATGCATGCATGTTCTATAGCAAACACTTTTTTTTCGAAACAATTAATTCAAACAATTGGTCTAAATAGTTGATAATTTACATGCTTTTTAGAATTAAACAATCTAACTCATAAGGGGCTATTAATTGTATCTATATGTATCATGGGACAAGATAAATTAACTCTTTTGTATATTTTACATTTAATAGAAGTTATTGTCCTATAATTAACTATGAGTGGTTAATTTAACATATATTAATACCAACATATACAAATGCAAATGAGATATTAAGGCTCCGTTCTTTTATACGGTGTGGTGTGGTGTGGCAATGGTACGACGCGGTGGAATTCGAAAAGGTGTGGTGAAGTGTGGGGGATTGTGGTGAATTGTGGAGGGAATTGTGGTACGTACGTGGGGCAGGTGAGGAAATATAATGTAAAAAATAGAAGAGAAAAGAGAGAAAAGAGAAAAGAGAAAAGTAAGAAGATATTTTGGTAATAATTGTGGTAAAGTGTGGTGAAGTATGTGTGGTAAAATATTGAGTAGTGCGGTGTATGGTGCGGTATCCCACCGCAAGTTACCTGCATAAAAGAACGGGGCCTATCAACCTAATCATTGGATGCATATAAGGTGCATAAGTTTATAAACATGTGTATGTTGTGTATTAAAAAATCTAATTTAAACTGGATGACATGTTCATTTTATATAACAAATGTTTGCAAGAATTATATAATAAATCAATTGATATTTAAATAAAAAACTATTTTATCAAATATTTTCATAATATATATATGATGCAATTATAATTATTTTAGATAACAAATCTATATATTTTATTATTTAAATTATAGTTAGTAAGTTTTAATCGGAACAAAATTAAGCACCTACAGTAACTTTAAAATGTTGGGAAGTATGTAATATAATAAAATAAGTAAGCCCCAATAAATTCATAAATATTATCGACTGTCATTAATTCTCTTACAACATGATAGGAAACAACAATTTAATTTGACCTGCCGTAGAATCTAAGTTACCCTTTAAAAAAAGGTTACAAGGAAATTGTGCTTGCATTGGTATCATTTCTAACAATATTAATTATTGTTCAAACCCAATCATCATCGACAATGGAATATGCAACCATCATGACCTGCCACAGGGGAAAATTTTGATTTATTAGTTTCAAATTAAACTAGAATAATTACTCAATTAGTGTAAATACAGATGATCATTAAACATCTTCCAAGCTTCCTTAATTGTTCCCACCAAAACCCAATTCTAAAAAATCTTTTTTGTGTAAAAATTGTAGAATTGGTGGGTAGATTACTTATAGCAATTTAGTACTTAATTATATATTTTATCCTCAATGCTCAATTTATAAAATTTATTGATGGATACCTTTAAATATAAATTTACTAGACAATTCATGCTACTTACCTAATACCTTTCTTCAAAACCAAAAAAAAAAAATAAAAAATAAGAGGGCGTGTTTTCTTTTTTTTTTTTTAAAAAAAAAATAAAAATTCAAGGAGGCTTGTTAGGTGCATGTATATTAAAGAAACACACATGTATAGTTCATGCTCCAAATATATATTTTTGCCTTGTTAGAAACATGATCAAAGTTAAACCTAAAAAACATGAATTACATATAAAAAAAATGAATGATGTAGATAATATGAAACAAAAAATAATTAAAAAATTAGATAAAAAAGAACGGATAGAGTAATAACATAGAGTCGTACGGAAAATCTCTCCATTTTTTTAACCCCCTACACTCTACAGAACAGGAGTTTCATAAAAATTGTCTAAGATAAATTAAAGACATACTAAAGTGATAACTTAAAAGTTAAAAAGAAAAAGATAGAGATAGAGATAGAGATAGAGATAGAGGATTAATTACTTGGATCTTGATCAGTACGGACTTCAGAACCTTCAAAATCACATTCAGAGCCCCCAAGATACCAGTCATTGAAGGCATACGACGCCGTTTTCTTGAGATCATTAGGCACATAACAGGGCTCTCCTGGTTGGATTAATGCACATGATTCTGGTAATTCCCCACACACAAAATCTAGCTTTTCTTGTATTAATTCTCTTGAGGCTTTTGGGTTTGCCACACAATAACTACATCCATCTACCAAAAAAAAAATGAAATAGGGTTAGTCATCTCAAGAAATATAATAGAAATACATCGCAAATTCTAACGTAAGACCGTTTCACATAAACTTATTATGAGATGGACTCCTTACAGGATTAGTCATCTCATGAACTATAGTAGATATACATTGTCAACAATTATTGTATGATTTTAATTATTAAAAAGACATTAAATTTTGTATGAAATGCATTTGCTCATGGTTGAAATCGAGTTTTAAGTAATAAAAAAATGTTTAGATGTTCTTTACTTTCGATTATTCGAAGTTATTAATAGGCTGAAAGATCAAATCAAAAGATGTACGTAAAGTTCTACAAAATTGACAGTTAAGCACAGAAATAAAAGACAATATTAAACAAAATAATAAGTAGTACAACAAAGCTTTGATAGTTCATGGGAAACTAATATATACTTAAAAAGTTGGACAACAATTCTAAAGTTGTGTGATCAGATGGATTGAGCACTAAACTTTTTTACTAAAATAACAACACGCATTTAGAAAATACGCGTTTGAACTTAGTTTAGGAAATTCAAATACAGACAGCATTTCTCATTAATTGAACACTAAACTTTTTGAGAAGGGAAAAAAACAATTATTACAACATCAAAATGTTTATTTTCTGCAGAAAATCCATGATAGTAACTAAGGATTAACCTGCTAATGGCATTGAGAAGGCTAGGAGGAGCAAGGACAAAATTATATAGGAGAAAATCTTGCAGTACATTTTGTACAAAGTTTTCACTCACACTTGATGGAATAGTGTATGTTAAGTAAGAGAATTAGAAATATAGATGTGATTAATCCCTAGGCATGCAAAAGTATTTATAGGAAACTTGAATATTAGGACTTTTATCTTATTAAATTATAAAACAAGGGGCTTCTACAAAATGACAATAATATAATAGCACTGAATAAAAGAAAAGAAATGAATCCTCCCATACTTAGTGGTGAATTTGTTTCCTAAAACATTTGTTTCGACTATGATAATTGTAAATACATGCTGAAAAAGTAAAGGGCAAAAAAAGAAATATAGCTTTTGTTTTTCACTTTTTCCCCCCAATAAATTTCACATTTGGAAATTCTTTCTCTTTTTTTTAGGGTTTTTGAATGCTGATATACAAAACTTTGGGGGGCCGTTTGTCATGGAATGAGAATGGGAATGAGAATTCATAATGACATTGGGAATGGAAATTCATAATGGTAATGGGAATTAACATGTCTTTATGAATTACGAACCTTCTTGTTTGTTTTGTGGTAATTCAAATTGGGAATAGGATTGGAAATAAACACACATTGACTAAAATACTTTTTTATTGATTTATGAATGTTTTAATAAATTGAAATGGATAGAAGGTCATAAATAACACACATTTACTTCTAGAAAATCAATTACCATATGAAATTTTTTTAAAATAATTAAGTTCATAAAGATTTTAATAAAAATTAATTAAGCATCAAATATGAATTAAAAAATTAAAAACAAGTACATAAACGTTCAAAGCATGAATGATTCAATAAATTGACATGATAGACCAATTGTTGACGGCTCCCGTAAGATTCAATAACTCAACTAGGTTTACTGATATATTAATTATAATAAATATTTAATTAATAGAAGGAAAAGACGTAAACCCTACTGCATTAGTAATATCTCAACCGAAAGATACTTAATAACAATTTTATTTGATTAATATAAGGGATTGCAAAAGTAATACTATGTTTAGGTGATGATAGCCAGCAAAATTGACAATAAACGTGAGTTTTTATTTAATATAAGCAAAAGAAATGAATAAATATGAGATTTTGTTTTTTTTTTTTAAATAGGGTTAGTTTTGGTATTTAATAGTGACTAACGAATTCCCAATGTCTATTACCCCCATGGTAATAGATTGTTGGGAATAGACCCCTTCTATTCTCATTCCCATTCCCTTCTTTTTTTTAATTACCATGAAACAAACATGGTAATTCTATTCCCCATCCCTCTATTTCCATTCCCAACCCCCTACTCCCTCATACCAAACGAATGGTTGGGGTATTGGACAATAATACACTGAACTTTGACCTTAAACAAAAATACATTGTACTTAAGGGGTGTTGAACAATAATGCACCCAGTATGATTTCGGACTAACTTGGTGACAATCCTACGTGGCAGGTGGAGGAGATGAATTGGTCCAAAAATATTTAAATTAATGACATGTTAGCTAATCTACAAATAAGCAAGGAGAATCAACTTTGAACAGAGTAAAAAAACATACAATCACATTTGTTTAAACATGTTTTTGCTAGAAATTGTTGTTGTAGTTGTATAAAATCACCTTTACTTGTGTAGATTAGCTGGCATTTCATAAATTTAAATAGGATTTTCGGATGTTAATATACTGAACTTTTGGGGTATTGGACAATAATGCACTGAACTTTGACCTTGGATAATAATGCACTGAACTTTGAGGGGTGTTGGACAATAATGCACCCGAAACAATTTCGACGGTGGCGGACTTGGTGACGATCTTACGTGGCAGACCGAGAAGATGAATAAGCTAAATAATATCTAACTTTATGACATGTCAGCTAATCTACACAAGCAAAGGTAATTTTATACAACTGTAACAATCTCCCTGCTGAAACAAATTTAAACAAATGTGATTTACTGTTTTTTTTTTTACTCTATTCAAAGTTGATTCTCTTTGCTTATGAGTAAATTAGCTAACATGTTATAAATTTAAATATTGTTGGACCAATTCATCTTCTCCGCCTACTACATAAGATTGCCACCTAGTTAGCCACTGTCGAAATCATAATGATCAGTGCATTATTGTTCAACGCCACCAAAAGTACAGTGTATTATTGTCCAAGGTCAAAGTTCGGTGTATTATTGTTCAATACCCCAAAAGTTCAGTATATTAGCATCCAAAAACCTATTTAGATATTATTTAGCCTATTCATCTTCTCGGTCTACCACGTAAGATCGTCACCAAGTCCGCCATCGTCGAAATTGTTTCGGGTGCATTATTGTCCAACACCCTCAAAGTTCAGTGTATTATCGTCCAAGGTCAAAGTTCATTGCATTATTGTCTAATACCTCAAAAGTTCAGTACATTAGCGTTCAAAGATCCTTTTTTTTTAGAAAACATATTTGGAAATTCTAATCTAGCATAGTACAAAGTTTTTTCTACTATGCATGATAATGTTTTTTTTTTTTTATGAAAAGGCTTATAATTTTATTACGGAATAGTAATGTTACAAGCGTCTTCTGCTACTAACATCAAAATTTCAGGGGGTCCTCTATTCATCCATGACCTATCGGAGAAATCCGTAGGATCTAAATGGGCTAACGCGTGAGCCACCCTGTTGCCTGTCCTTTTGACATGCGAGAAACTACAAGAAGGAAAAACTGAAGCAATATATAAAATACTAGTAACAAAGGAACCTATCTCCGAGGCAATTTGTGCGCCTCTTTTTAACTTAGCTATTAAATTCAAAGAGTCTCCTTCCAAGATTATATTAGTTGCTCCCATATCTCGCATTTTGCTTAGGGCCCACAATGTCGCCCGAGCTTCCTCTATTTCAGGACCCCCATAGCCAGTACCCTGTGAACTACCCGTGAAAATGCATTCCCCTTTAAAATCTCGAACAACCATTCCCCAACCATGATTATCTTCACCAATTCTCCCCCCATCAAAATTAATCTTGAGCATATCTTTTGGTGGTGGGCACCAGGAAGTCTCAAATTGTTGTTGATTCTTGCTGGATAGTCCCTCCTTGGTCCGTTGAAATTCCTTCAATTCATAAACTTCCTTGCTTTTTCTAGCTCCATTCCAATTCTCTCCATTGGACATTGGTGCACAATTTTGTTTCTCACATTCCAGCAGCACCACAAAATTATCATCACATCTTCCCAAGCTTCTTTGTTTTCTTTCTTCACGTCTTCTAGCGATTGCTGCGCGAGGATAATCTCCCCATTGGAGCGGTAGAAGCATTGTCTTCTTTATCGGATCGCGTCTGGCCCGACATTCCAGTAGAGCATGGACATCAGTTTCTCGGTCTTGACGGCACACTAGGCAGGCAGCACTGGATTGTGAGACTCTTCTAGCAATTCAGTCTCGCGTCGGTAGGCATTCGGTCACTACTCTCCACATGAAAGATCGAACTCTTGGGGGGGGCACTACAATGCCAAATTGTCTGCCGGATTGAGTCGTCCTCTGCCGCACTAGGTCCTGGTTCATCCATCTTTGAGGTTTGGGTAATGAAATGGTATGCCGATCGGGATGAGAGCTCTCCAACAAAGGTGTAGTGCCAAATGATTCGGTCTTGAGGCCAGGTTGGACACAAGGGTATCGTCTTGATAATCATAGCATCTTCTTGGGTAAATATAGCATCCACCATGTCCTCTTTCCACCGGGCTTGTTCATGATCGATGAGGTCCCCCACCCGTAGCCAGCGAGCTTGCGGCTTCATCGGGGTGATTGGTCTGAACATGACAGGTCTTGGGATCCATTTATCTTCCTATATATTCAGACGATAACCGTCTCCCACACACCACCGAACTCCTCTTTTCACTATTAAGATAGCTTCATGAAGCCCTCTCCAAGTGTAACTCAGGCGGTAGCCAAGCGGCGCTTCAAGCATTGCATCGTTGGGAAAGTATCTCGCCTTGAGTACTTGGAAGACAAGTGTATGCTCATTCCTGATGATCCGCCATACTTGTCGAGATAATAATGCCAAATTGAAATCCTCCAATCTTCTGAATCCCAGTCCCCCGTCCTTCTTCTTACGACATAAAGCATCCCACGACTTCCAGTGCATTTTCTTTCCCTCTCCATTATGGCCCCACCAGTAGTTTAGAATGCTCGATTGAAGACTTGTTGTGAAAGTTGTTGGTAGCTTAAAAACGCTCATAGCGTATGTCGGGATTTCTTGGGCCACCGCCTTTACTAGCACTTCTCGACCAGCCCACGAGAGATTTTTGCTCAACCACCCTTTCACCCTTTTTATAACTTTGTCTCTAATCGGGGTGAAAATTCTGTTTTTTGCACGGCCAATTGTCGTTGGGAGTCCCAAATATTTATCATGAGATAACACCTCTCTAATGTCCAGTAGGATGCGAACCTCGTCCCTTCTATGTTGTTCCATCCTTTTCTCGAAGACCACACTAGATTTGTTGAGATTAACTTTCTGACCTAAGGCTCGCTCGTATTTGGAGAGGATCGACCGAATTTCCATAGCGGTTTGGTTTGAGGCCTCACAGAAAATAATGGTGTCATCTGCAAACAATAGATGTGAAATCTCGGGAGCAGAGTGACAGGCCCGTAGGCCTTTAATTTTTCTATCCCGGAACGCCTCATGCAGCAGATATGATAAACCTTCCGCACAAAATAGGAAAAGGTATGGTGAGATAGGGTCACCTTGTCGTATCCCTCTAGTTGGCTTGACCCGACCTCGAGCTTCTCCATTTATAATGAAGGCGAGTGTAGAAGTCTCCACAAACGTCATGAAGAGGTTTACCCAAGACTCTTGGAAACCCAATTTGAGCATCACCCTCCTTAAGAATTGCCATTCAACTCGATCATATGCTTTCGCCATGTCTAACTTCAGAGTCATCGAGTTCCGTTGATGTCTGTCTATGTTCATCGAATGGAATAATTCAAAAGCCACAAGGATGTTGTCTGTAATGTGCCTACCTGGTGTGAATGCACTTTGGTATAGTGAGATGATGTCCAGAAGACATTCCTTCAGTCTCTGGGTGATTACTTTAGTTGCTAACTTGTATAGAACATTACAGAGCCTGATGGGGCGGAAATCGCCAACATCTTCAGGATTGTGTTTCTTCGGAATGAGCACGACGTGGGTATGGTTCAGGAGTTGTCGACACCGAGCATGCTGTGATTCTTACACCCCACAAAGGTCCCCACTTTATCGCCAAGAATTTTAGCAAATTCCGTAGTTTGCCTCACTGGTGGTACTTCATATGCCTTTACCCAAAATCGTGTCGTTCCAAATACTATATCCGCATACTGCTCAGTACCATCCCATTCTTTCAGAAGGAGCAACTTGTTATCCAACGACCAAGGTCCTTCGTTCAAGACGTGATGTTTATCTTCTATCGTGAAGAACTGAAAGAGGAAAAGGTTCTCTGCAAGTTCTCTTGTAACCACTCCGCCTTCTGGATTCCAAATCTTTTTCATGACGTTCATCATAACTCTCGCATTGAAGTTGTGTGTGGTCAGTAGATGTCCGACCAGACTGAGAGCTATTTCAACCTTCTTTTTCGTTGCCACTTCATCCTCCAATCCAAAATCTCCTCTTCATCTTCTGTTAGTCGTAATTTTGCCATATCAACCTCCATACCAATCTCCATTGGATACCTTCAAGCCCACGCTACTATAGCCTTCAATAGGGTTACTCTAGTTATAGAGAACCACCAACCAAGACTCAGTCCGCGGAGAACCGCCACTAGTCTATGCCTTGTCGACTTAATCGGCACTCCTACTTCACCGGAGGAAAGCCAAAAAACGCTCGCACAACTGCCGTCACTCCTAGGGTTTAGAGACACCTAGGGTTTCGGCTGAAGGGAGACCAGCGGGTGTAATAACTTTTACAAATTTGATAAATATTAAAAGGGGAACAGAGAGCTCCATTTACATAGAAATTAACTTAAAAGAAGAAAATTACTATGCATGATAATTGTAAGTTCTCTATTATTAATTTGTCTAAAATAAATATCATAAGTTAAAATGAATTTGTTTTAATAAATATAATTAATTATTTCAGCAAATTAGCTTGATCAATATATATTTATTTCAATTTTTAAAGGTATATAAATGATATTTATATTTTTTAACTATGATTTGGAAAAAAAATTAATTATGATAAGATCTCCTTAAATATAGAAATTTCGTAAGATAAATGTATCTCTAAAAATATGATTACTTATTGCAACAAGTCTTTTGAGCAATATAATTATAATTTTAAATTAGATTGATGGCATGGCTATCCATCACCAAAAAATATTGCAATTTATTATAAGACCATGGACAATTAATGGAGAATTTTTTTTATGAAACTTTTGTATATTCTCTCTCCTCCTATCTATATCTCTCTCCTACTCACCACCCATTTTCACAAGAGAAATAATACCGTAGATATCTATCTCATGTGAAAATGGGTGATGAGTAGGAGAGATATAGAGATAGGAAGGGAGAGAAGAATACAAAAGTAACATGTGAAAATTCTGCATTGCCCATAATCTAAGTGAGCAACTCCCAAATAATGATGTTCAATTTAAAAATCACTTGACAATATTTCATATAAAATATATATTTTGGACCCACCTTTTTCCTCTATCTCACTTATTCAAGACATAAGAAAAGGGAAAATGCATGGTGATCTATTTAAGGATCACTCTATTATCCAATTCACAATTTTAAGGATCACTTGAGTCAAACTCAATCCTTTCTAAATCAGCTTTAAAGTTTTAGGATCACTTATTGAAGCATTTTACATCTCCAAACAATTTTCATAAAATGATATATGTAGGTCATATTCGACAGAAGTAATGATTTAGACAATGAATAGTGATTTAGACAGTAAATAGCAGTAAATTGTAATTTATGTGGCAAATAGCTATTTTAGTGATTAGCAAATAGCAGTTCTGATAAATATTTAAAGAAGATTTGCTTTATAAATTTAGCGCTTGAATTTTCTGTTTGACAAATAAAAAGAAAGAAAAATGAAATCTTGAAACGAGCATCATATTATTGAGTACCTACACTACATATATTGATTTAGGGCTTATCCATTTTGTTGGTAAAG
Source organism: Portulaca oleracea (assembly GCA_029582165.1). Taxonomy (NCBI): domain Eukaryota; kingdom Viridiplantae; phylum Streptophyta; class Magnoliopsida; order Caryophyllales; family Portulacaceae; genus Portulaca; species Portulaca oleracea. The sequence goes on along the minus strand of CM055883.1, from coordinate 5,250,473 downwards.
TAAATATATGATAAAGTTCAATTTGATAAGTTTTGTTATATTTTGCTAAGTTTTGGTATGATTAGATTTTTGGTAAATAATTGAATAATTTTTGATAAAATATGAATAACATTTAATTTACTACAGTACTATTTACTTATGAAATTGAGGGACTCTTGTCATTGGGTATTCAAAATGACCTAAATCAGCCAATCACTTCTTGTTTGAGGACGACATCTCTTCTACTCCATGCGTCCAGGGTTCGAATCTTGGCGACGACATCTCTTCCTTACCATTTCAAAGAGTGTTGTGGGTTGGAGTGAAGCCCATCTTTGAGACATTAATGAGTTGGACTATTATCTATTATCTATGTTAAAAAAAAATGAACTAAAAAATTTAACGACATAAAAGGGTAAAAGGAGCCCAAAAGGAAAAGCAAGGATACGAAAGCAACAAAAGCAATGCCGTTATTCTCATTCCTCTGCCAAGCAACGGCCAACATTCTCCATGACTCCATCTCTTTCTTCTCCCTCACAGGCCACGGCTCATGTTATCTACCCTCCCGCAAATTAGCGCATTCAAATCCCACTTCCTCCCTAATCCAACCCACCTTTTTAATCATAACAATTCAATCCGCATGATCTGCTGATTAATCATTCTTCCCATATATACACATCCCTCCCCACCCCTGTAATTACAATGCCAAATTCACAAAAATAAACCAATTTCAACCCCAACCCTTTTGAATAAACTCAAACCCAGAACAATCCCTTTCTGGGTTTTGATCTCCGCCCCCAAATCTCCAATGGGTCGCAGGCGAATCGACTCTGTGACCCTCCTCGTTCTGGGTTTCATCTCCTGCACTTTCGTCTACCTTTTCATCTCCAAAGCGTTCAACAATGGCGTCCCAAGTTCGAATTTCGACGGTCTGAAATTGGAGGAAATTGATTTGGGGAGAGAATTCGTGAATGGTGGGAGGAAATGTTGCCGAGGAATCCCCAATTTGGAGTTGTGGGGGCCTGTGGTGAAGTGGGGGGATAATCATAGGTTTAATTCTTCAGAGGAATGTTGCGAGGCTTGTCGGAGTATGTGTAGAGGTGGTGAGGATGGGGGTTGTGTTTGTGATACGTGGGTTTTCTGTGGCAATCGGAAGGCTTGTGGGTCCAGATTTGGTGAGGTTAGCTGAATTTGAATGTCTTCTTGTTTTGTTTGATTGATTTATGGACTTGGTTGAATGAATCCTTAGATGGGCTCATGAGATTAGGAGATTTTTGATGTGGGAATTCTGTGAAATTGGGTTTTAGCAATTTATTGTGAATTTTGGAACATAGTTTTTGGCGAATTAAATCATTTCTATACCATATAACTTTCAATTTTTGTGAGTTTTGTCGCTTAACTTTTAAATTTGTCAAATATGTCACGTAACTCTGAAAATGTGTCAAAAATGTCTCCTAATATTTTTCAATAGGTTCATTTTGAACTTTTGATTGAGAATATGGTGCATGAGAATTACTTATTGGCTTATTTTCTTGACATTTGTAGAACAACCCTGTCCTATCTGTGCTGTTCTGAGTTGTAATATGGTGTGCATGAATATTACTTAATGACTTAATCAGAATTATACTATGTTCATAATCTGGAACGTCAAAGAAGATAATTTTTTTTAATGTCTCGTCTCTTTTTGATGGAGTAGTAGATAGCCAACGATTTCTAAGTTTTGGGTGAATTGGAACCATTCTCTTCAAAGTGCAAAATTTCGGGGTAAAACTATTATATCCGAACCTTCCATACCTTGCCTTAGTCGGGATTTTGGGGGATTGGCTCATAACTATTTCAATTTTATATATTTGCCTTTCTAGTGTGAAGATGTGATTCACTTCAGTCATGATGAAGTTTGTGTTCTTTGTTGGGGATCCAGTGTTGGCTGAAGAAGCAAGAGGATACTATGGCACCTCAGATTCATGAAGGTTGGGGCAGCATTATGTGGACTTCTGGACTCATATTTGGAAAACATGAGGTAGTAATAACATTTTCAGCTTTATGCATTCGCCTTTCTAAGTGTAACAGTTGCTGTATCTAAGCAAATACTTTGAGCTAGATTACTTGCTTATACATTGATATGTATCTAATGAACTGTGATTCTGAACATGCAACAGTTGAAATTTAGTAGGGTTTGTTTTCTCACAGACCGTTTATGGCTTCTTGCAGGGGATCATTGGCTTAGAGACCCAACATGGAACCCTTCGTGTCAAAGTATGTACCATAATCTCGTCAGCTGCTGTTCTATGATGTCTGCATGCCTTGGTTGATGCATTAAGAGTCCATAATCAGTGATTACTACGACTTAGTAATCCTAAGTCTAAGTTGCAATGAATTTGTGCGATAATTAGTCAGTAGAAATCCATGTTTGTTGCTTCAGGAATGTCCCAAACTACTGGGGTTTCCATCTTGGGCATGATCGGTAATGCATATAGTTTCATCATTGTCAAACATTGCTGTCATTTTGCTGTGAACATATGTTTCTGACAATGCTCGGTTTGATTCAGCTTCGACCTGATTGTGCCCCATATTCAGTATCCAACATTCTCGAGCTGCTGGAGGCTCACCATTGTGTAGGATGCCACTTTTACCGAGCTGAAGGTCGAGGAAATTCGTGGGATAGCATGGGAAACCATATAAAAGATGTAAGTTCTTTTCTTTCCTATCCTATTCCACTATATGGGCATAATATTCCAGCCTTCCGCCTCAGCAATATAAACACGACAACTCCCAGCATGGGTCCCGCTTTTGTGGGGGTCTAGTCCGTAGGTAGATTTAGAATAGACAATCTTACCTAAATGACCATTACTGTTCGTGAAGAGGCTGATTCCAAACAGGACCTTCCAGTGCGGTTGTCTCTGCAACATAAAGAGCTGACAAAATGTTGTCTTACCCAAAGAAAACCGGGTACATCATGAATTTTTCGACTGAGTAACCAAGTTGACCGAAAATCACACTATTTCTACATCCGAGCCCAATTTTGACCCAGATTTACACCTGTCTTAATTGTCCGATCTGGTCTAACCCGAAAGAAATCAGGCAACGGTCATCAATTTCCCGTCCAAATTTTAACCTCAGCCCCATTGACCGGCCAGAATTTAACATGGACCCGATTTTTTGCCTTTAATTGGGTGATATACCGATATTTTGAGTTCCAATAACAACTCCCAATGTGGGTCCCGCTGACACTGACGACTCAATTTGCAGGGTTCCTACGGCCCCCCATACGCCTTGATCCAAGGCACACTCGAAGCAGCAGGGATGGCCTTCAAGAATGTCCCTACTGAACACTGTCTAACTGTAGCAAGAGGAGCAGTTGCATGGGTCGGATCGGGTCCAGAGTTCTTCATAAGCTTGGCCAACCATGGAGAATGGCGAGGGACATACACAGTTTTCGGCCACGTTCTTCCGGAGGATATGCAGATTGCTGAGAAGATCGCCCAGCTACCAACAAAGGAAGATGTATGGAGTAATGTGAAGGTGTCTGTGTTAGAAGATCCAGTCCCTATTGTGATTAGTAGGGTTAAAACAAGTAGTTTTTGAGACACTTTTTTGTTTGCCAACAGCTCTAGATTTTGTGGCAAATTACACATCCGATGTACATGGAATGGCAACACATCTCTACCAATCCACTATGCTCAAAAACAAAATAAAAAAAAATTATACTCCTCGGGGACGGCCGATCTAGATTTTCAAATTAAAAATGACTAATATATTATTATACTTGTTTAGTAAGTAGTAGCGGATCCAAGTCTGCTGATTAGGGGTTGCCGATGCACTATTATATTCATCTGAAAAGTCCATAATTTTTATCACAAATTATATTTGAATATTTTTTTGTGTTACTAGTGGTTGTGGCCACCCTTGACTTAGCCCCAAATCCACCAGTATTAGTAAGTATATAATTAGATAATATTTATTTTAAATTATACTAATATTTGTTCATGTTAATCCTTTTCAACTTTTTGTTTGCTCTCCAATGAATTTTGTTAGTTACTACTTACTACTTATTAGCCACCCCATATTTCAAAAATCTTGAGAAACTTTTATATTTGAAATGTTTGAAGTAAGAAATTTCTCCTTCTTTACTTTTTGTACACGTAAGGTTTAAGATAATTTTTATTTCAAAGTCTAAAGATTCAACTAAATTAATTATATTAATTTATGTACTAATGTACAGATGCCTACAAAGTCAGTTAAAATGACATGGAGGAATTACTACTTTACTACTGGATAACTTGTTCAAATTTTCAATGTGAAACAGCTTTATTGAACAGCTAGATTAAAATAAGGGGGAAAGAACCATTGCACGTGACCTCTTCTGTCTACATCAGTTATACTGAGGAATGGATAATTTATTTTATATAAGTATTTATTCATAGAGCAAACCATCACCAACGGATCCGTGGCGCAATGGTAGCGCGTCTGACTCCAGATCAGAAGGTTGCGTGTTCGATTCACGTCGGGTTCAATCCCCCGGTCCAACACGGATTATCCTTTTTTTCCCTTAAAAAGTTGATACCTTAGTCAACATTGCGAGAAGATTTGTAAATTGTAAGTTGCCCATTTGCGAGAAGATTTGTATTCGTTCTTAAATATGGGTGGCATGGTAGAATTTCCAAGGAGGATTCACGAAATTAATTATCATGTTTACCTTCTGAATAACAATTTTAATATAACAAATGACATTAAAGTCAATAACTTAAAGATAATTGATGTCAATTGCCATTATTTATTTCTACATCAGGGACAGAGGGAGTTTGTGATAAATTAATATTGCTCAATACCCAAGTCAAAGCCATCTCATTAGTAAGATATTTTTTGGGGAAGAACAGGGGAATTGCTCATGCTCAATGCAATCCCCTAAACTCCAAAATAGTCCAAATTGATTGTAGGCAAAAAACTCACATGGACTTGACAAAAAACCAACCCAACTCTGAATCAAATTCATCCATTTCAACACTAACTTTGCTTGCAAATTGCCAAATTCATTCACACTTTTCAATTTTCAAACAGATCTAACCTTCAAAAGCAAAAACCAGAAGATGGAACTCACAATTTGTCCCTCACATAATTTAGATTGAAGATACAAAAGAACTGCACTTTCCAACCAGAAGAACCCAACTCTACATGACAACATATCTACACCCAGAAGTGGAACCCTTATTCAACAAGTGAAGTAGTAACCCTAAAAGTCTTACAAAATAAGACTCCAATATCATCATCATCATTCATCAGCCATACCCGACTTCTAATAATCTAAGAGCTAACAATTATACAATTAATAACAAACTACTACTACTACCACCATGAAACTTGTATGTTTATTCGATCGATCTTCACCACTTCCTGGGTTTGTGCTGGGAAAATTCATTCGACCTCCATGATTTTAGCTTTCTTGTTCTTCTTCAACCCCTCCACGAACGCATTCACGATGAGCTGCTGCGATTCAAGAATCATTTCACTACGCTTCATCTCCATCTCCATCCGCATCCTCTCGATCTCCCGCATCATATCCATCTTCATCTTCTCCATCCTCACCAAACCCTCCCCCAGCATCTTGATCGACGACACCATCTCCGCCACCGAATCACGATCTCGATCCGATCTCCTCTTCGATTCACCGTTCAACCCCCGCTTACCGGAGGACGACGTCGTTTCGAATCTCTCCTCGTAGTCCTGAGCCGGGAACATCCGCTTGTACCCAGCCGGAGGAGGAGGGGGATGAACCTGGTTCGGGTTCGGGTTCGGGTTCCGGCCGATGTAGTCATCTCCCCCGTCGTCGTGGTGATGGTGGTGGTGGGCAGCGGCAGCGGCGTCCTCGAAGCGGCGGTGGTTCTTGACCCGGATCTTGATCGGACCCCCCATCAAGATCTCGTCGAAGTACTTCCCCAGCTCGTCCTTCCCTTTCAGATCCGGCCGAGAATCGACGGCAGTGACGGCGGAGGAGGGGTTGGCGACGACGGCCTTGACGAAGACTCCGGTGGGGTTGGGGTTGATGTGCGCGACGGGGGGGTTGTTAGCGGCGGTGTGGGTGAGGGGATCCGTGCCGGCTTCCATGGAGTCCATGAGATCGAAGAATGCCCAGGAGGAAGGTGAGAAGATCCTGCCATGGAGATGGTTATGGGGGAGGGAGAGGAACCTCTGCTTCTCTGTGCGGTATCGCTTGCGGAGCTTCTCCATCTTGTGGCGGCACTGGGCGGAGGTCTTGGGAGGGGACTGGTTAGGGCAGCGGCGGGTGACGTCGGCGGCGACGGCTTCCCAGTCGGCGGTGCGGAGGTTGCGACGGCGGAGGGAGTACCACTTGTCGCGGTAAGCGGAGATGAGGGCGAGGGTTTCCTCGTGGGTCCAGCATGGGGCGGGGAACTTACGGGGGGCGGCGGCGGGAGGGGCGGTGGAGGGTGGCGGAGGGGAGGAGGAGGGCGGCGGAGAGGGCGGGGAGGCGGTGGGTGGAGGAGGAGGAGGAGGGGAAGCCATAGGAGGAGAGAGAGAGAGAATTGGAGGAGGTGGTAGAAAGAGAGAGAAAAGTGGGGGTGGTTGTGGGAGAGGAAGAGATGGAGATGGTATTCATGATGATGATGATGATGATGATGATGATGATGATGTAGTGGGTGTGGGGGGGGGGGGGGGAAGGCCACCGAGAGAGTGGGTGGCTAACGTGCGCAGGGGAGAACACGTAGTATGTTAGTGTTGGTGTTGGGGTTGGTGTAGGTGTCCACCTTACCTACAACTGCAAACGAGGGACCTACCTAGTTAGCGTTAAAAACCTGCCACCGTCAATTAACGCGGTGAGATAAGTGATGAGAGAGAGAGAGAGAGAGAGAGAGAGTAATGGATGGGTGTGGGTGAGGAGAGGGTAGGGGGTGTTGGGGGGTTGAGTTAGTTGGAGGCCTACCACCGTATCACTCTCTCTCTCTCTCTCTCTCTCTCTCTCTCAATCTCTCTCTCTCATCTCGTCTTTATTATTACTCTCTTTCTTCGCTCTCCCTACTTACCTATTCACAGGCCTACAATCCAAGTCTTCAAATTTTCCCTGCCTCATTTGGGAGGGAAAAAAGGAAAACTCAATTTGGGCGTGAAATAATCAACATTTGTTAAAAATATCTCATCTATTATGTTTAAGGTATGATATATTACATGGTAGTTACAGTGTGAAAATGATACAATATGGTGAAATTGTGGAAAATGCGGTCAAGTATTGAATGATATGGTAAAATCTGTTGAAAGTGTGATTGTTATGATGGGTGATGAGAGATAATGTGAAGAATTGAAAAAAAAAAAAGTAAGGAGAAAGAAAAGTAAGGAAATATATTGTTAGGCTTGTTCATTTATACGGTACCACAACTCACCACACCATTCAATAATCTTCCAACACTTTATCATATCATATCATATTTTACTACAGTCATTATCAATCTATCTCTTCACTTTTCTCATTTACTTTTCATATTCTCTCCCCTCACCTACCACATCAACCATATTTTCCACAAATTTCACCATATAATTCCACACCTTATCACGCTTTTTCTACAATCTCACCACGTCGTACCATTTCCACATTTTACCGATCACACAAAAAACAGGGGATTGATGATTGTGGTAAAATGTGGAAGAAGAGTGACATGGTGAGTTACGGTATCACACCACACCATACTATACAAAAGAACATAGCCTTAGATTTAGATTTCGGCCATATTCTTTTGCAAGAAGTAAAATTTTACTTTGTCTTATCTTATCTTTCCATCTAAAAAAGTAGAGTTATACAATGACCATGTTCTTTTGTTAGCTTGGTTCTAACTCTCCTAACTTATCTTATTTTATCCAATCTTATCCAACATAACACAATTCTCTAAAAAAACATTCGCTCTAAAAACACAATTTCCGAAAAAAAAGACAAAACATTCGTAACTTATCCTAACTTATCCAAACCTAACAATCTTAACTTGAAAATAACTCATCCAAAGAACATGGCCAATTTTATTTAGGCCTCGTTCTATTTTTGGTGGGTTCGTTTGCGGTTCCACACCGCAACATAAAATTCCAATTTCTATTACAACTCACCATAACTTTTCATTTCCATTTTTATTAAAAGTGAAAATTTTTCAAATACAAAAACAAAAGTTTCATTTTATTTCTACCCACCATTTTTTTTCAAATTAAAATATACCAATTCACCATCCATTATTTTCACCACAACTTTCCACATTCCACCACATAGCAACAAACCGCACCATAAAAATAACAGGGCCTTAAGCTCCATTCTTTTATCGATTGTTGTTGTAATGTAATGGTGCGGTGCGGTGAAATTTGAAAGAATGTGGTGAAATGTGGTGGGTTGTGGTGAGTTGTGTTGAAAATTGTGATAATTAAGTGAGGAAGAAAATGTGAAAATAGAGAAAAAGTGAGGGTAGGGAAAAGTGAAGAGATATTGGTAGTAATTGTGATGTGGTGTGATGAAATGTGATAGAAATTAAAGAGATGTGGTGCGGTGTGGTACCGGACCGCAACCTACCGCATAAAAGAATGAACCTTAAAATTAATTATTTAACTCATAGAATTTATTTAAAAATAAAAAATAAATAACCAATGTGACATTTACATGCCTCTATTATTTTACTTAATTTCTTTATCTAAACTAACACTGCCTTATATTCTCTTACCTTACCCTACCTTACGTGAATCTTCAATACACCAACAAAGGATAGGGTCTTAGTTGATGTTGAATTTGAAAAAGTTAACTCATTTTTCTTAAAATTACTTTCATTCCAAAAAGATTGGTAAAACTTTGGGGTTGTTCTTTAGAAATGTAAGATCAAGTTAAGTAAGGTAAGGAAAGATAGGAAAGGAAAGTAGTGAGGGTATGTGAACTGTGAAGGACATGAGGCCTAGGGTTTATGAAAATTCATGTGGATGATGGAAATTCATATATAAAACTCATACATAAGAACAACTATTTTTAGGGTTTTGGGATTTTTGTGCATGAACAAGAAGTAAAACAAGAATAAACTCACCCATAGAACCCATACACAAGAACAACTATTTTTAGGGTTTTGGAATTTTTGTGGATGAACAAGAAGTAAAACAAAAATTGAAAGGATATAAACGATTCTAAAGAGTAAAACTCACCAAATTGAACTAAAATGTTCAATCACTTGCACAAGGATCTTTCATAAGTAAAGAGTCTTGAAACATCCAAAAAATCTCACAAAGAGAGGAGGATGAACACTCACTCACAAAGAAAGAGAAATCAACAAGCAATTTCATATAAGGATTAACTTTCATTAAATTAAGATTTGAAAACCAGTTAATTACAGTCTCCTCAAGGGAGGATTTGAGGCCTAAGCTCTCAAGTTTCTATCTCTCCAATCTATATGTTATCCTCCAAAATGAGGTTTACAAGTGTAAATATAAGGGGGATGGATAAAAATGGAAAAGGGAGAAACAAAAGAGGGAAGTCAGACTTAAAACCCGACATTCCCAGAAACGTCGCGGGCGCGACGCAAAACTTCACGAGCGTGATATCATTTGGGAACCTGGAGAATTGGATGATGTCTAGAGGGTCACGGGTGCTACCGCAGTACAGGTGATCGCAGGCGTGACCCATGACGATTCTGGAACGTGTCTTCTCCTTGTTGCGGGGTCACAAGCGCGACACAATAAGTTGCGGATTCCACGCTTGAGCCAGCCAAGACTCTAGGGGGGGGGGGGAGACGTCAAGGGCGCTCAGTCGCGGAGGTGACATTAGACCTCTAAGCCTTGTCATGCCCGTGACCTACAAGGTCGCGAGCGTGACTCTCTTGTCTGCCCTGTTTACTCCCTTGCTTGGCTTATACAACAGACTTCATTCTACATCGTTATTCGTGCCTAAAATCAAGGCCCCTTAGAAGACCTAAGCTGGATCCCGATGAGGATTCGAAACCACGACCTATGGCCCAGGGTTTTCCTTGAAATAAATACTGCCCCCGATGATGATCCAAAAGACCCTGCAAGTACGGATCCACCTTTAAATGGATCATGTGGTCGGGGTCGAACCGAGGAGAGGGAAGGGTGACTTTAAGCGAGTCGAGAACCATAGGTAGATCAAAACGGGACTGACCTCGATATACTTCAGTATCTAAATGTCACATCTCCTATTTCTTTTTTATTTTTAAATATATACTAGTGTTTTGGCTGGCTCAAGCGTAATTTATAATGGAAACTCATAGGTGTAAATCGTATAATACATATTTACTCGCAATAAGTGTAACAATTCTCATGATGTACATATGTATTAAATAGTACAAATTTAATTATAAAAAAATAACAATATAAATATTCATGGAGATTATAAAGTCAAAATACATAAATAATATCATTAGACATGGAATAACATATAATCTATGTACATCACTAACCAATTTTAAAACTCTTGAATGAGAAATAAAAACCTTCTCTGAAAGAGTGGAAGTCATTGTCCGAATAATCAACCTCACAGATCTCGCTAAGTAATGGATTAAATGGCTTGCAAACAGTGAACCACACCCCCCCCCCCCCGGCGCCCAATACAACACACACATAAAAAGCCCCTTTAAATTCATATCTCATACCAAAAGAGGCAGTGTGATCTCTTTATACTATAACATCAGCTCCACTGTCTTCATGCCAATAGACAATAATTAGACCATATGAACTACTAAAATCAAGCAAAGCTCAAATCTACAATACATATCATCAAATATGCATGTCTCAATCATAAACCTGAATAACACAAAAGAACCTAAATTAACCTGAAAAAGACAAGAGAAGCCAAATTAGTCTCAATAAATAAAATCTTTATACTATACACGTCTCAATAATAGTAATTTATATACCTTCAAATTAGCTTCAAATAATAATAAATTTCTACCATCATGCAAGTGCCAAAATGCTACCTGTTCATGAACCGCATCCATGTTTGAAGAATAGTGTACCATTAAACTGGGCAAAAATACAGAAATTAAATCAATTCGCAACAATAACACTACAATCTTACCAATATGCTTTTTGCTTAGCATCACAATATGTCTAATAAGTTATAACTTTGTAATCTATTCACCTAGTTTAAGTGAAATGAATATGAAAATCAGTCGAACAAATTTGGATTTTGCAAGCTCCAGTCCAAAATTAGTCTAGATCATAGGAAATCAAAAACAAATTAAAAGATGAATCCATATATGTACGTGGAAAGAAATGTGGTTATCTTAGTTTGGGATTAATTTCTGTCTTCATGGACAATTTATCTGGTTCTTCCGCTTGTAACCAATGGAGTTCTAAATCTGTATCCGAACATCCTTCAATTAGTAATTTTCAGAAATTAATACAGTAATTGAATAAATATGAAAAAACAAGGAAATAGGAACAACCTTTATGAGAGTGCGGAGACAAAGACGGTGGACAGGGTGAGCGGAATCGGCGGTGGTGGCGGAGGTGGAGACATGGATCGGGTGGTTGCCAATGTAGATTTGAAAAATCTGAAAAGTTGAAAAGATGTGCTTGGGAAGATGGAGAGATATAGAGAGAGAGGGTGTGCGTGTTAATACTGATTAGGGAGTTAAGGATTACCTAAACATGGTCGGGGAAGACTTGTTGTGAGAATCATAACCGACAAGATTTTTTATTAACCATCAAAATACTCTATATTTTTTTTACTTAGGCGGGAATGGGTGGCCACAGCAGTTAACGTGTGTGTTCTATTTATCTGTAATCTTATTGACTATTGGCACTGAAATTCACTCTAGTGGCAGGATTTTAAAATTCAAACATATTAGCTTTATATATTAATAGATAGATTAGGTGGGGAGGTAGAGTCCTAATTAGATTTGGGTGAAAGGTAGAGTCCTAATTAGATTTGGGTGGGAGGTAGAGTCCTAATTGGGTTGGGAATTAAGTAGATTTCTAATTAGATAAGGTAGACTCTTAATCTGATTAGACTTTTTGTTTACAATTTTTTTAAATCATTTTATTATTATTATTTAATGAGCAGGAACTTTTTACTGTATTTTTAAATCAATTTTTTTTTCTTTAATCTGATTGACTGATAACCCCTACAATCACTCTGGGTTGAGTATTTCAAATTTCGAATATACTAGTCTTAAACCCGTGCGATGCACGGGTATATTAAAAAGTAAATATTTGTATTATAAAAAGGATAATGTATTAAAAAGTAAATATCTATATAATAAAAAAAAGATAACGATAATATAAAATACATGTACAAATTATAAAGAAACAAAGACATAATAATATCATCAAGCATAGGTTAATATATAAATGTACATAGAAATTATAAAGGAAAAGACATAAATATATATACAAATTATAGTTGTTTCAATGAAAGATTCATTAAGCTAAGTGACGCAAAATACAAGAGGACCTCTTTACGTTTTATTTTAAGAATAGCTTTGATAAAATTGACCTAAATTTACATAGCCAACAACAAACAACTGTTGTTTCCATTCTTATAAAGACAAAGTTTTGGCAAAATTGACCTAACTTAACATACCCAACAAAAAAAAATGTGTTTTTCCTTCTCAATAAGAAAAAATGTGTTTTAAGTGTCCAATAGAAATAAATTTGGCAAGATAGTCCCTAATTTACGCTCACATTAGCAATAACTATTTCAATTGTAACATTCTTAATACGAACATATTTGGCCAAATTGACTTAATTATTTTGTTCGGAAAAAGAAATAAGAGGTGAAGGGAAAGGAGTAGAACCATTGTATCTCATTTCTCCTTTATTTTCTGAACCCTCAAAATGAAAGGAAAAAAGGAAAAATAAAGAATTTTAATACTTTTTCTCCCCCTATTAATAAGTACATTCAGACAAAATTAACGCTAATCATTTCCCTTACCTTACCTTTCCCTCCCCCCTCCCCCCTCTCCAAAAAAAAATCTAATTCCAATAAACTGTAAAGAATTAGTACAAATATGTGAGTAAAGGTGTTTCAAATATGAAGAATATACTTTTCCTTTCCTTCATTGAGCAACCTTGGAGTATCATAACCGAGCAGTTGATCACCAACCGCTTGTATAATCTTCAACTTCAATTTCTCAAATTTCTCCATGACATAGCCGCTCAAACTAACCTACAATGCTCAAGTAGGGGAAATCTATGGCTGGAAAAATTCATCCGTACCAAATATTAAGTGACCATTTTTTTAATAAAAAAAGTTCGTTTAACGTTTCATTTCAAAGAAAAATAAGAGAAATACAATGACCTAAAATTATTCTTGCTTTGATCTGATTTGGAATAGAACACAATGGAACAGTAATAGTTCTTACTTGCCAAAGTGAACAATAAAGTAATGGATTCCAATAAAGCAGTATGTGAAGTTGAACAAATAGGGGGAGGGATTTACACTACAATAAAACATTAATTCGCTGCTGGATGTACTTTGGGAAAAATTATTGGGTACTTACCTCACGAAATATGGCGAATTTGATTTCTTTACTTGAAAACTATTCTGTGCTGTGGAGAGTAAACCAACAAAGGATAAACACAATAATATCAACAACTTTCTGTTCTGTAATGTGTTTATTGATATGCAAAAAATGTCAATAGATCAACTTTATGTGGAGAGTAAACCAACAAAGGATTTACACAATAATATCAACAACAACATATCTCATTAGAGCTTTGTTAACAATGCAAAAAATAAATTAGTATGTACTATTGTCCAATCTACAAACGTCAACAATGATAGCCTTCCAACTTGATATGATATCAGCAGAGTTAATTTTTGCCATATGGAAGTCGAAATTGAATGCAACAGATGTAACTGGTTCTTTACCAATGAGGACAACAACACTGAAAATATGTTGAAACAGTTGTGTTTGTATTTGCAGATTTGCCCGAAATTCAATGGTTGTTTCAAATGTTGATTGTTGACAGATTGAAAGAGAATGAAAGATGTTTCGATGTTTATATATTAGATCGGGAGGTAGACTCCTAATTAGAATTGGATGAGAGGTAGAGTCCTAATTAGATTTAAGTGGAAGTTAGACTCCTAATTGGGTTGTGAAGTAGATTTCAATTTAGATAAGTAGAATCTTAATCTGATTAGACTTTTTGTTTATTATTTTTTTAAATCAATTTTTTTTATTATTATTTCATGGGCGGGAATTTTTTTAATGTATTTTCAAATTGATTTTTTTCTTTAATATGATTGGTCAATAACTCCGACAATCACTTTGGTTTGAGTATTTCAAATTTTAAATATATTACTTTTATATTATTATAGATTACTTTTATATTATTATAGATTACCTAAAAGTATAGTATTGTTCTTTTGGATGGTAAAGTAAGATAGAATTAGGTTTGGTAAGGTTAGACAAGGATAATCCTACCATATAAAAAAACATGATTGTTGACTAATAACTTTTGCATTTTACGTTCATTGTTCCTAACTATTTGTCTAAGTACTTTTTCCCCATTTTATTCATTGCTTTTACATTTCAATAATAATTTTACTACTAACCTACAATAATTGAGGTCATTTTATTATTGTGATATAATTTTACCTAAAACTTTGTGTCGCATAAGTTTCTCCATTTCTTTTCAAAGTATCAAACAAAAAGGGATGGATGGGGTATCCTCATAAGACTTGTAAAATTATATTTAATTTATAATTTGATAAATCTAATAATAATAGTATAGTATCCTCATAAGACTTGTAAGACTTGTAAAGATATTTTATATCACAAATCTAATAATAATAGTATAGTACAATAAATTAATTTATAATTTGATAAATTAACGGTTAAAAGTTAAAACCTAACATCTATAAAATTTGACTTTATTAAAGTCTGTTCTTTGGGATGGCAAAGTATTATCTTTATTTTACTTTACATTATTTAAATATTATATCCAACCTATTTTTTCATAATTTATATTTAAATTTCTTTATTCAAGTCATTCACAATATCTAAGGCTCCGTTCTTTTATGCGACTGGTAGGTTGCGGTGTCATACCGCACCACAACTTTCCATATTCTATCACAATCCACTACAATCCACCATAACCCACCACAATCCACTACAATATACCACAAGTTACAATCCATCACAATCTATTTTTTCTAATTTAATTTATCTTTTTATTAAAAGTTAAACTTTTCATATTCTACCATAACCCACTACAACCCACTACAATCCACCACAACTTTTACCAACCCACCACAATCCACCACATTTCCTCCATACTACACCGCACCACATCCAGCCGTATAAAAGAACGAGGCCTAATAGAAATGAAAATAGAGCCCATGCTAAAATTGTTGCTATAAAATATTTGAGTTAAAATCTTTACAGAAAATAAGAATATCATCTTCTCCGAAAAAAGGTCCATATCAGCATAGTTATTAAAATCCCGATCCTGATTTACGATCCTACAATTTTATGATTCAAAATTCTCAATACAATTATACTATTTACACACGATCCACGATCCTACATGGGCTAATTCCGATCCTAACTTCCCTATAGTTTAGAGTTAGGGTCCCGATTTTAATAACCTTGCATATCAGTACAATTTAGTCGACTCTTTCAGATGCCACTGCGTTGGAGGGGGCCGGGAAGCCTTGATAAAACTCTTTCCGATAAATTGATACTCCCTTCGTTTCATATTAATTTTTATCTTTGAAAATTATATAATCAAATTTCAAAAAATTTGATTATAAATTTTCTTCTATATATAATGAGTTGTTATATAAAGTTATTATTATTAGATTTGTAATAAAAATATTATTATAAAAATATAATACTGCAATTGTTAATAATTTATCATACAAAAATTATCGATTAATAATTAATATTGAAAATCGTAAACTTCAATAATATAATTATGAATATGGAATGAAGATATTACTAACTCTGTTCCAAATTAATTGTCAATTTGATAGAATTTTAACTGTTAATTACTCACACATTATAATGAGTTACAATATGAAATTTCCTTTTTTAAAAAGATATTTTTCTAACAAGTACAATGAAGATAATTTTATATTAGTAACTCATTGTAATTTATGAATAATTAATAATCAAAATTAGAAAAAAAGACAATTAATTTTGAATGGAGGGAGTAATGGATAAGTTGGCTCCTTGGCGGCAATGGTGGGTCGATCTTTCTTCAGTGGTCGACCCCACCTTTTCTTAGTGGGACCCACCTCTGTTTTCACTTTTTCTTTTTCTGGATTTGTTATTTAAAGGAAAAAAAAAACCATCTAATGGATTATGGGCTCTTTGTATTGATTAATAAGGCTGGGTCGGGTCCTTGTTTGATAAAAGGAAAAGTAAACTTTGAACAGTAATACTCCCTGCGTTCCATTCGTGCTTTCGAAACTGTGCTGTTAGCCTTTTTTTTTTTATAAAATTACTGCTATTATATTTATAACGAAAAACATTATCATAAAAATGTAATATTCCATTTATTAATAAAATGTTATATAAAAAATTATTAATTAAAGACACTGAAAATCATGATAGTTATAACTAAGTTACAACTAATATGAAGTATATATATATATATATATATATATATATATATATAGATATATATATATATATATATATAATATTTTGACGTAAATGCACTGTACTTTAAGGGTGTTGGGCAATAATACATTGAACCTTTTTTTTGGACAATAATATACTAAACTTTGGGGTGTTGAACAATAGTGCACCTGAAATGATTCCGTGCGGCGGCTAACTTGGTGATGGTCTTACATGGTGGGCTGAGGAGCAAAAGAAATTAAAATCTTTACTAAATTAATATGTCCTAGTATATGTTGACGACCTTCTTATAATAGGAGATGATCCAATTGTTATCAATCTTCTTAGAAAGTCCTTGCATGATGCATTTACCATCAAGGATCTGGGACTTGCCCGGTATTTTCTTGGTATCGAAATTGCAAAATCAAAAGATGATACTTTTCTCAATCAATGAAAATACATAAATGATATCCTAACTGATGCTAGACTGACCAATGCAAAGGGCTCTTAAACTTTCACTGGATACAGAGTTGCTTATTACTGATGCCTCTTTATATAGAAGGATCATTAGTCTAGTATTTGACTCGTCCATATATTAGTTACGTTGTTCAACAAAGCAAATTCTTGCAAGCTCCTATGGGCCATCATTATGTTGCAGCTCTACGCATCTTATGGTATCTCAAAGTTATTATAAATAGAGGTTCATTTTATTCTACTAACGACTCTTTATGTTTCAGCTTTCACGAATGCAAATTGGAGTAGTTGCCACATCATAACACATTCCTTAAGTGGCTATTGTGTCTTCCTTGGTTCCTCCGTTGTCTCTTAGAAAACTAAGAAGCAGAAAACAATGTCTAAGTCCCTTAATGAAGCTGAATATAGAGTTATGTCCACCACTACATCCGAATCGAAGTGGGTCTCTCAGATTCTTGTAAATTTACATGTACCTATGACATCTCCAATCACTTTATATTGTAACGATAAGGCAACCCAACACATAGCTGCTAATCTGGTAAACTGTGAACATACCAAACATGTTAGGATTATAAGGGCCAAGATTCAAGAGGGATTTGTTCCAATTGCTCAGGTTGCTTTAGCTGATCAACTTGCTGACATTATGACTAAATCTCTCGGTGAATGTCAACATATCTTCTATCTTCAAGGTCAAGTTTTGTAGAAGTTCCTCCCAATCCATCTTGAGGAGGGAGGGGGGAATGTGAAGTATATTATTGTTAATAGCTGATTAATATTATTTATTAATTAAGTAGTATTTAGGAGCTAATTACAACAATCACTAGCCATTGATAGTTGGAGTGCAACTTCATTAATATTCCTCATCTACTGTTGTGTTTCCCAAACAAGTCCATTACTTTGAATAACAAGACTCTTTCTCCTCTCATGTTTTCCTCCTTTCTTTTGCTATTCTTCAATATTTGACAATCGCTCATGAACTTATACATTGACAACAAATACTATAGACATTTCATTTCAGTTCAATGTTAGTAATAACATTTAAGCCCTGATTTCGTTATTTAAAATAATTGGACCTAAATTCTTGATAAATTATTTTAGGCGACCCGATACATAAAACATCCTTACTAATAAAGGACTAAAAAAAGATCACATCATAAAAATATAATATACGAAAACTTTAATAACTAAAAATAAAAGTGCATTGTTGCAAATACATGGTTGCTATTTGAAAAACACTTTTTTTTTTCTTGACAGTATTTGAAAGACACTATTAATGACTAAAAAAAGTGCATTGTTGTTCACCAACTAGGACAAAAGTATTTATTTATTTATTTATTTATTTATTTCTGTTTGTCTGTTTTCAATCACCTAGGGCAAAAGTGTTAAAGATGCTCTTGGTTCAAGTGACTTAATACCCAATAGGAGATAGTTACATCATCAGCCATCATGAAAATTTATTTGGATTCCCCAAAATCTTCTTTACTTACCTTTTCTCCAAAACTGAGATTTGTTAAAGAAGTTTCTTAGATATGTAATCTAAATGTGTTGAAAATCCAGTCAAATTACATATATCCTCTTACTGAATTAAAATTAAGTTGCCAATGCACATAGAGAAAAAGGGAAGAGAATTTCTTGTAATTTTTTTAAAAAATATTTTGTGGTATTATGTGATGTAGAAAGAATCAAATAGAGAGGGGAATATTTTCTGTAATTTGTGGCTCTCTTTACTTTACACATAGACAATAAGAAAAAAGGCATGCTAATTTTTGATTAGGGGGCCTATCAAGTCAGTTAACTAGTCAAAAATACCCACCCACTACCACTAGCTCATCTTTACCTTCACTTGTGTTGTTGTGTATATCACTAGGATAATTTCTATCCATAAAAAGAAAATAAATGCTATCACTAGGATAATCTTCTTTATCAAATTATGCATGTGAATCACTGAATTGGGTCAATTCTGATTTGTTGAATTATCTTAAAAAATGATTGAGATACCGAATATTTTATTCTCGTTCATTTGAGTATTCACTCATTATTATTATCAAATCTTAAAATATGTCTAATCGGCAAGTTCTATGCCCATATGAAGACAATGCTAACCCGAGAATATTTATTTATTTTTTTCAAAATGAATCTTTTAGTTTATTATTAATAAAAATATTTATAAAGATTGAGCAACCTAGTCTACTTGGCCATTGTATAATATCATCCATGATAAAAATAATACATCAACCCGAAAGCTTCTACAAACAAGGTTTTTTTTAATTTTTTATTTTAAATCACCAGCATAAAACTCAATAAAAAGCTTTGATGTGGATGATAACCAAATCTTTTACAAACAATTTTCATTTCTATACTTTGAAAATATGGCAAACTTGACTGAAGCTGCTTAGCTAAGACAATATATTGCAACGATGTCATGTGCCACACCAATATTATTATTCTCATCACTAATGTTTTAAGCTTTTGGCTTTCCATAATCGAAAAAAAATACACTAATGTCTAGCATGAAAGGAAGGGTTAATACTATTTATCACACTAGTGTCTAGCATGAATGGATGCCATCTAGCAATTGAAATACAAGTCACTAATATTGTCTAGCATGAAAGGATGTCATCTAGCAATTGGAAGTCACAAAGGAGACAAACAAAATGTGGCACACAATCTCAAAGTAGCCTTATACAAATAAATTGTGCTTCATGCTCATTATATAGATTTAATTAGGTCATTAATTAGGTCATTAGCTTTAGCCTTAAGGCACACAATAAGTTTATTACAATTATGGACATCATAATTTCACAAAGTTATTAAATGGTATACCTTATGATACCTACCTACGCTATTCCAAAATGTTAAAATTTACACAAAAAGTTCATCGATATTTGATATAAAATTCATCATAAATTTTATAAATGAATGAATGAACGAAAATCTTTCCATTAGAATGTAACCCAAGTCCGATCCAGGGAATCAAATTGGGACAAACCTATTACTCGGTGTAAGAAATTATAAACTTAGGGCTTGTTTGGAGAGAAAAGTGGAATGAGTTGGGTATGGAATTAGAATCCTAGGGGGCTGGGTATGGAATTAGAACCCTGAAATGAAAGTGTTTGGTGAGCAGTGGAATGGAATTAAAACTATAGTCACAGTATTTGTTATAATAATAATAATAATAATAATAATAATAATAATAATAATTATTATTATTATTATTATTATCATTATGACAATAATAAAATTTTAATAATTATCAATTATTAATTAGTTATTATTATATATTAATTAATAATATTATTACTATAAATTATAAATTATTATTTTTTATTAATTAATAATTATTATCAATGGAAAATAATTAACTATAATAATAATTAATTAATTTTTAATTGTTGACATTTGTGTCAATTAGTAATTTTATTATATTAATTATTAATTATTAATAATTATAATTATTTATTAATTATTAGTAATTATCAATTATTATTAACTAATTATAATAATTACTTATTAATTATTAATATATATATGTTTATTATTAATTATTAACTATTAATTACTAACTTTCATATTACTAAATTACTAATTATTATAAATTAATATTAATTAAAAACATTTAATAATTCATTATTAGTAATAATTATTAGTATTTACATTTATAATAATTATTATTATAACTATTATTAATAATTTTAATTATAATTTTAATTATTATTATGATTGTCATTATTGTTATTATATTATTATTATAATTATTATTAGTTAATAATAATAATAATTATTATTATTAATTATTATTATAATTATTATTATGATTATTATTATTTATTATAATAATTATTATAATAATAATTATTAATTATTAATAAATTTAATTATTATTATTACAAATTAATTATAATTTTTATTTTTATTTTTATTATTAATTATTAATTAATAATCATAATTATTAATAATTATAATTATTATTAATAATAATAATATTTATTAATAATTATAATCATAATTATTATAATTATTATTATTAATTATTAATAATTATAATTATAATTATTATTATTATTATTATTATTATTATTATTATTATTATTATTATTATTATTGGTTTTGTTGTTGTTGTGAAAGAAAAGGGATAGCCTATTCCCCCCACATTTTGGAGGTTTCTAATCCCCCTATTTGGGAGGGATAGCAAATCCCTAGGGATTGCAATTCCATTCCAGAAACTGCTCTCCAAACAGAAAAAACAGGAACTAGAACCCATTCCTACTCAATTCCATTCCTGTTTTGCTCACCAAACAGGCCCTTAAGTCTTTCATCCAATCTCATCCATGAATACTCGTTTAATAATAATCCTACATATATCATGACATATTGGCAAAAGAGGCAAAGTTTATAAAATAATTTTAATTTATAAAATACTTGCAAGAGTTTTATATATCACAAGTTCTAGAGACCATCTCAAACAGAAATTATGGTGAAATAAATTTCTTAAAAGTTACCTTTTGGAGGTTATGTTTTGACTTAAGTCATGTTAGAATGACTTTTTTGATCGATTACATATTAATTACCCTATTTAAATTTTTGTTCCCAAGAGAGCAGGAGTAATTTGGTTATTTGGGGGACATTTCTTGACGAGCTGCGTCGTTTAATCCAAACAAACGATCGATGCATTTCAAACTAAATAGAAGGCATTTTTAGAATAAAAAAAGAAATGAGTCAACACCTTTATATATATTTTTTTATTATTTAGAGCAAAAATAGGCTTAAAGTTTACTTCAAAAGGTATAATGAACTTCAAAAGTATTAACATTATAGTGAATATGAGAACATAAAGCACAAACAACAGTACAACAAAGTGATAGAAAAAGTAAAATGGAACCTTCAAGAAAGCAAACGACAAACAAAACCATAAAATAATTTTATATTCATAAAAAAAATCATTAAAGTACACATCTCACAATCAACTTATTTACCACATAATAACTTTATATTCATAAAAAGATCATTGAAGTACACATCTCACGATAAACTTATGTAGAGACAGTCTCTCACAACACCTATCGCTCGTACATATAGTTACATACTTTTCTTTCAAGTGTATGCTACCAAATATCTAATTATTTTTAACTTATATCCTAAAGTGATATTTCCTTCTACTAAATTACCAACCAAACACATAACTAATAACAATTCAGTCTAATCAGTCTAGTTTTGGTTCCATCCAAGTTCTTTGGCTGATATTTAGAATTTTCCCTAATTTTTTGAGCATACAAACTAAACACAACACACATGCACATATCCAAGATATAAGTAAACAAGCAGCAACTTTAGATACATTTATTCTGACCTAACAAAAACTATAAAATGTGGTACAACTAAATTATATTCCTGCCACAAGAAACAAATGAAAGGACAAAGAGGCCTTCTATCAAAGTTGTTGGATGTCTATCTTTGCTTCCTGTGACATTGCTGGGTCGACAATAACTCCATTCTCACCATCCCTTTCGATTTCTTCGGCACTGTAAGTTGAATGGACACCATAAACCAAGTAAAACAACACAATCAGACACGCCCAGACACCGAACCTCTTGAATGACAGGGGCTTCAATGTTGTCATGAGAAAGACATTGAGAAAGATCGATGCGACAGCAGGCCAAGGCATGAGTGGCACTCCCCACTCGAGTTGGAGCCGAGTGGTGGGGACCACGTAGTGAAAGAGCGCGGTCCCCGTGATCAAGACACTGCCACACGCCGGTAGGGCCCACCACCACCATTTGTGCTCGAGCTTCAGGGATAAGGAGAAGGCGAGGGAGGTGGCCGTGAGGAAGAATAGGAACGAGAGGATGTGGTGAGGAGGGTTGTTGCTCATCACCACGTACCGTCTGTAGATCAAGGCGTTCGCGACCAAGTAGAACACGAGAAGCGTGCCAATGGAGATTATCTCAAGCACTATGTCAAGGTCGGTGAAGAGGGCGATCGAGGCGGTGCATAGTCCTATACAATGAGGGGAGACAATCAAGTTAGGGGATATGTTGTTTGATTTGATCTCACTTCTATCAAGCTATGTTTTATGTTCTTTGATTTGATCACACTTCTCTCGAGCTATGTTAAAGTTGAAGAGTGTGCAACTGTGTTTTGTTTCTTTAATGGGATGTTCATCACTAATCACATAGGGGAAAGTAACATTCTTCTATGTGTATCTCAAGCTTACATTAACTTTAAACATTCAATTATGTTGTGTTCCACCTAGGGCTATAAGACAAAACTATCTGACCTGAAAAAAGGGGGTACAAACATAGATTTTTCGTCTGAATTTTGTCATTGATTGGAAATCTAGGCAACACCAATTTTCTTGTTTTATTATCCAAACACAACTTTGATCAAAACTTAGGCTTTGTCCTAATTATCCGACCGAAGAAAACTGGGTATTGGACATCAATTTCTCAGCCGACCTAGAATGATGCAAACCTGAATTTCATACTGCAGTAGTTCCACCAATACCTGGACCAACTAAAGATATGATGATATCCATGTTTCAATTGAAGGTTTCTTCTGTAATGATATTCCCTTACTATAGCTCATTATGAAATGGAATAAGATTTCATGATCTCCTATACAAATTCAATATCCCAATGAATTGTTCAATAAACCGACCCAAATCATCAAGTTTAGTTACTCCCTCTATCCCATATCTATAGTCCATTTTCTAGTTATGGCAGTCCTAAAACTATTGTCTATTTGACTATTAAGAATATTAAATTTCTTCCCGCTCTTCCAAAATCAACATAAAACAAAATGTCAAGTAATATTTCCTTAATTTTCATTTCCTATGTTTCTTCAATGTGTAGAAAATTAACATTTGCCTACAGACCATAACACGAGGGAAATCCCCCTTTGACAAAACTGTTGATGGCCCTAGCTTTTTCCAAAACTGAATCATTGTGAGAGTGACATGAAAATACCCTTTCCGACAACCTTCATTTGTCCCCATCCAAAAAAATATATGTTAGTGGCACTGATGGCTCAAAGTTAAAATCATTTTGACAAGAAAATTTTCTTCCAATATAACTCACTCCTTTATCAATCATCTTGGAATTAGAAAAGGCATTTTACAGGCCTATGTTGAACAACCCTTAACCATGGAACATGACACTTGGACACTTCAACTAGGCCGGGAACAAGTATCTCAAAAGATGATTGGACTGCACTTCGAAAAGTTACCTATATTACTTCGACTATTTATTTCTTTTGTTTTATTTATGTCACACCCTCAACTCTCAGATAAGTGTGCAATACTCGATACTTCAAGCTACAATTAGTATCTACAAAATTTCTTTAAAATAGTCGAGTCCAACACCTGTATCCATACCCATATTGAACACTGACCCTTGTGTCCAAATAACATCGTCCATGTTCGACTCTCCATCGTGTTTGTATTGTTCAACCCTTCATTTATTATTTTACTTTTTTTTTGGGGGGGGGGGGGGGGGGCTCGTGAACACCTCCAACATGATCCAAAATTCCACATCTTCTAAAAGCACCGAGGCAAATCCCACTAGACCAATGTTATGAAACTGTAAATGCTGCTAATACTATGAGTAGAGTAGAATAGTTCCTTAATGCTGAACAAAAAGATTACAATGAAGACATGAAAAAAGGACCACTCACCCAAGAATAGAGTAGCATTCAGAGGTGTGCCAGTTGAAGGATGGACCTTGGCTAAACAAGCAGGAACAAGCCTGGCTCTAGCAATCACACAAAGGTACCTTGCCTGGCCAAGCATGGCAACCAATAGAGATGCTACGATTCCCAAGGTTGCCCCGGCTCCGACAAGATGGCTCGCCCACTTCCATCCCATCCTTCTGAATGCCATGGCAAACGAAGCTTTATCCGATATCTACATAACATTAAAACAACTAAACAAGTAAGAACTTCTAACCCTTTAGGAGGACAGCACTAGGTTAGAGAGTCATACATTTAGTTGATTCTGTGTTTTGTATCAAACTAGTAATTTTTTAAAGGCCACTAGTTTCAGTAGGTTCTAACCCACCTATAATTCCCTACCCTAGTAGTTCAGGTTGACTTTTGATGGTCTAGATTTAGGTTCAATTTGCTTTGTGAACTTTTCATTTTGTTTATGGGCCCTGCAGATTTGAACTGGTAGGGTAAGGTGATAGCAGGAGAAGCAAAAGAGGCTTAAGAACACAGCAAGCCAAAAACCCAACCATATGCTTCCCTTTTTATTGTTTTCCACCTGTTTATTAGCAGCCTCAGATGTTGAAGAACATAAACACAAGTAAAGTTTCCGATTTCACTGAAAAAAGTGAAATTAGTACCTGACTGTAAGGAGCCATGAAACAGATGGCTAAGGCCATAAGGCAATAAAGCGACGAAACGACGAGAACAGACCCGACAATTCCCACAGGGAGACTCCTTGCAGGGTTTCTGATTTCTTCTGCAAGTGTCGAAACGGAGTCATAACCGATGTAGCTGAAATAAACTATGGCTGCTCCATCAAATACACCTTTGACACCAAAAGGAGCCAATCCACCAGGAGAGCTCACCATGTTCTTTGGGCTCCCAATCCAAAATCCAACAATTATGATGAACCCGAAGAAGACCACATGGAAGATTGTCATGATAAGGTTCAATATTGAGCTTTCCTTGGTACTGTAATATAGCAAGAACCACTTATCATGTAACTAGAAAAGAGCAGCAAGAAAAACTGAGCCACAACTCCATAACTTAATAGAAAAAAGAGAGCATTACTCTGTGCTGCATGTTTCTAAAAATTTGTGCCCAGGAAACAATAATTAAATGATTAGTTTATGATAGATAGGTTGGAGCACTGATTATTTTAATAAGCTAGATGTAGCACATACCTATGACAAAGACATAGAGTGAGGAGAAGAATGAGAGCAACAGCTGGGAAATCCAACATATTGTAACCCTCAACAAAACCATGAACCTCAACCCTCCATATGTTGGGGTCTTCCACCCCAAATGTGCCACTTAAATATTCTGTAAAACTCCTTGCAACCGCGGCGTTAGACAACACATATTCCATCAGTATATTGGCACCGGCAAAGTAACCCACAAACTCCCCTACATGAAATGGGTTGAGATTGAAATGGGAAGTTATTATCATTGAGAAAATTTCAATAGGACATAACAGAAAGTAGACAGGGAATCAAGAGATTAAGTTGTCATACCAAAGGTCACTCTCAGATAACTGAAAGCACCTCCAGCAACAGGAATAGCAATGGAGAATTCTGTGTAACACATAGAAGAAAGAAGAGCTGATATCCCTGCAATTATGTATGAGATAAAGACAGCAGGTCCAGATACAGACCGCGCCACGGGGCCGGTGGTTACAAAGACTCCAACTCCAAGCATTCCTCCGACACCAAGTGCAACTAAATCGAACCCCGAGAGCTTCCTTTTCATGTCAGCACCAGACCTTAACCTCACTTGGTTCAACTCCTGGTCTGAAGTCCATGTTGCTAACATTCTCTTCTGAAGTTTGTAAGGTGTTTGGGAGAGAGAATGAAGGTAAGTGCAAAAGGAAGTGTTTGTTATAGAGGTTTCTGTGTTCTCCATGATTTTGATACTCAGGAGGTTCTGGTATTCTGGCTTCCACCATTGACAAGGTTGAAATATGCATGAGGGTATATATATATACAGAGGGGGTGGGGGTTCCCTTTTTAAAGGTGAAGGAAAACAGCACAAATGACTCTTGATTAATTATAAATAAGTAGTGGTCCATGGGTCCTAGAAAATAAAACTCATGCCATTCTCTGAAGCAGCCTTTTTCTAGTCCCAACACTTGAAAGGGGTTCTGCCTCTGAGAGAAGCATGCAGAAAAAGATTAAGAAAAAATATATATTCCAGCCATTTTGCACAAGAGCTTGCAAAGGGAACCACAGTGACAGAACGAAGACTTTGACCCTGTCTTTTCTAAGTCTCCCATCACAAAAGAAGGAAAGCCTTTGTTAAAGCATATCTAATATTTCCAACCAAAAGGGTTGAAAGAAAATTTCAAGTTGATCATTAACCTGGTACTCAATACCAGTTTGTAATCTGTCACTGCTTCATGCCAACTCAAAAACACCTACATTCAATGCACCTACACCCAAATTTCACGCAGAGGCGTAAAATCTAAATAAAATCTATATCAAAATGAACACGGCATGCAACCTCAATATAGAAAGGTGTCTGATATCAGTCTGTTGATCCAAGTAACATGGCATTTTCTTTTTCCTTTGCTTACTTTTTCTTTTTTCTTTTTTTTTTTTTTTTGGGTAGATCAACAGGACTGGATGCATTCACATGTCCTGCACATACACATATTACAACCCAATCTAAGGGGTTTTTTTTATTATTGGAAAATAAATACGGAGTATATTAATAGTAGGATCAAGAGAATAGATGTTTAGCAAGCATCTATTATATACAACCAAAATATAGACTGTCCACAAAATCTACCACATCCATAGAAGAAGAGCAAATCTTCCCATTAACCCAAAAGAAGAGAGATTTGATGAACTTGTCTTTCAAGCGCAGAAGAGGAGTTTCAGCTCCCTTAAAAACCCTTTGATTTCTTTCTCTCCAAATGCTCCAAAAATCATGTGAGGTACAAACTCTAAGGGTTATTAGCAAACCCTATAACTTCCAACTAAAAAGACTGTTCACAATCAATTAATTTATGCATACAAGATGATTTAGAAAATCCCTTTTGAGTATTAATGGATTAAAATCAGCAAAACTAGCTGCACTGACAAATGTTTGATTATGTTACATGTCTTAGTTGCTTTGATGCTCATTTCGACCTTAAGCATTCGCAAGTAGAGCATTATTTTGAAGGAATAGCTTTTGAGATCCTAGAATGCTAACTAGATGCTACTCTCCATCCTTCAGTGGCTCTACTCTATCACTGATTACTGATTAGACACTTCCACAAGCTTCCACTATTGTATTAAAGGTAATGTGTAAATGAATAGAAGTTCCAATAGCACTTTAAACTATGGAATACTTAAGTTTTTAGGTCTTAAAACATCATCTCTGCCCAAGAATCCCAATGTACCAATACCTCCCAGCTTAAAGATGCACAACAAAGGAGAGCAGGAGAAGGGGAAAAAAAAAAAAATCCTTACATATGACAAGTGGAGAAACAAGCATAAATTTTATATTCAGAAAAAAAGATGATGCCTTAACATAAATGCATATTTATGGTTCCAGTTTCTCTTTGATCACTATGTTCAAGGGCACTTGATCTTGCTAACAGATGGTTAAAATATACAAAGCATGATTTGGTTCAGATTGAATTGATAATTTATTTGTATGCAACCACCAAACATGCCCTTTTTAAGTCTAATGCTTACATCTCTTAGGGTATATACTATGTACCCTTGCAGACTTTGTACAGCCCAATTAGTATTTTAAGACTAGAGCCACCTTGACAGGTTATAAAAGTACCATATAAACAGTAATCTTTTCAGCTACATGTAAACCTAATTATAATTATACACCTCGGAAAAAATTAAAAAAAAATACACACAAATAACACATGCACAAACACATTACATATTGTATACAGATGGATGGATAATGACAGTAACTTATTTCAGAAACAAAAGAAATAGATAAGAATGCATTCTATAAATGAGCTAATTGCACCCCATAAAACAAGTAAACAATCAAATAAAGTGAAGAAGCGAAAATCCTCCAGTCAAAGTGCAAAGGTCTGGTCACTATCTTCCTGTGCTCAAAAGGATTTCAATGCCATCAAAAAATTCTCTCATATGTCCAAATCTTATTTACCAAAGACATTCTAAGTCATCCATACCTTCTTGTAAATAAAATAAAAGAAAACCACAGTAACAAGAATACCAAAGGCTACAGCTACACAAGTTGGAAAAAAATTAATGAAAAGTGTCATAAAGACTTAAGCAAGCTTATCTCCCATTATTCTCGCTCTAATAGAGCTGGTGTAAAGTCAAAAGGCATTCTTTAGAGGAAGAATCATATTCGAATAAATTTGGAGCCATAGAAAATGGAAGAAACTTAAGGGAGGCCCCTCCACAGAGTAGTAGTTTACACTACCCAATAAGCTTCACCCCACAATTCTAGGCTTTGTCCTTAATCATTATCTAGGTCCACTCTTTTCCAAAAGCGTTCCCCCCCCCCCCCCCCCCCAAAAAAAAAGGCAAAAGAAAGGAAGAACAAATATTTTTTTTGGCAATGTACAAGGTACTACCAGGTGGTCCATGGCTAAGCTAACTACAGCTCCACATGTCACACTGGGGTGAAGGGTAGTTGACTAAGTTTCTGCTGCAAGGATCTATCTCGAAGCGACGCCATCTACTGTAGTAAAAGGATAAGCAAACAGTAGAAGGAACTAAAAGAGGGAAGGTTCATGCATTAGCCGCTCAATCATAGTAATTCCCACTTTCCACTATACAATCATGCTACTCACCCTAAGTCATCTAGTTCCTGCCTAGGCATAGATGGAGGTCAAAAGAAGAAATTACATGCCAATGGATTCTGGTGGATGCAACTAGTGCAACTTTCACAGCAGTGCAATGAGTGTGAAAGCCATGCCTTTCACCAACATTATTTGATGCTTGAGGTTTACCTAAGTCCTGTTTCCCTTAGCCACTAACTGCCTACTCTCCATGCAGAAATAGTCCCTAAGATTAAGTACATGAATCCCTAAATACAGCCATTGGCAAGCAGAAGGGCAGAAAAGGATAACATAAAACAAAAGTCATCTGCACATTTAGGTCAGTACCCAAAAGAGGATAATAAGCAGCCTTCGTACTCTAATCTCTTTTTTTTTTCTTCTAAAATTTGCATACAAAATCTATACAGCAACCAAGGACAATCCTTAGTAGTTTGGTGAGACGTGATAACAGCACATGTCTACAACTTTCAATGTGCCACTAGGAAAATTTAATCCCTAGGCATTGATTTGCTATCCAATACACGTTCCAATTTCATTACTTTAGGTGTTAGCATTTTGCTTCACTGATGTCACGGCTCAAGGTCTTAATGAAATATGAGAATGCCAGGACAGAAGGTGGGAAAAACCAATTGTTTACTAAATCCTGCCTAATAAATCCCCGACAATGGCTATCAACCAGCATGATAAGTGATAAAAGGATGATTTCAAACACCATTTGCTGCAACTTGCTAATTAATGAAACTACTTGACACACAAATGACAATGGGTTGGCAAATTGCAAAAAACATTTATACTATAAAGAACCAATTACTACCAAAGAACATCAACAGATTCATCAGCACAAACATGCTATTTACAGGTTCATCCTTTGTGCTCTCGCAATTTTATCCTTACACAGGCAAAAGACACACCAGGTTACAAGTTATAAACCCCAAAAAAGAAAGCCAGTAAGATGCAATGCTCTATAAGATGTCTCTTATAAGCTTCAGTCAAAATCCTGCTACTACTAGCATGAGGCTACATGTTAAACAAGTTACCCAGCATAAAAATAATAATAACAATAATAATAATAGTAGGAATAATAATAATAATAACAACAATAATAATAATAATTAGTAAAGACTAAACAATACCATGAAGCATTTGATGCTACAAACATAGAGCAGAATGATGCATTATAGAGGACTAAGCACACTCAAATAGCCATTACTGCTATGAAAAAGAATAAAGAAAGTTGATTTTCTTGAGCTCTTTATTGCAAGTTGCAGGCTGCACTCAGAACATCTTGAACCCATCCTTTTTTAAGGTTAGATTTCCCAAAAAGTGGGCCAACATTGACCTGATTCCCACCTCCAGAAAAGCTTTTATAATGTCTATACTACGAACTAATTTTCATGCTGACAAAATGAGAACTTTGATCATGTCATTTCAATTGTAAAGTGCCCCTTTATCAGAAAAGACAACATGCAAAAGAAATTGAGTGAGCAGCAATATCACCCCCATGGAAGAACAAATGCTTATTTTCATCACCAAATACCCATACTAACCAAGATCCCCTTTAACCCAGTATATAGCTGCAGTCTGCATCCAATTGACAATGCATCACTCCTCAATCTACTATGTGGGAACCATCCCAAGTTTCTATACCACATTCCCCAACCCTGGTAACCATAGCAGCCAAGAAAAACTCATGCTTTGTAGTGGAGTTGGAGGTCACCTGAACATCATTAGATTTACAGGGTGCTATTACCTGTTCATCTGAACTCAAATTACATCCTGATCTTCATAGACCTTGCAGGAAATAAGAAAAACCAAATACCATGTTCAGCGCCTATTGTTCAGAATAAATTTGCACTAACTGATCATCAAACACATGACGCAAAAAAGATTCCAAGCTATCAATGATGGGACAAATCCGGACTTCCAATTTACTCTATTGGAGAAGAATAACCCCCAACACCCCCATCCCCACCCCCAAAAAAAAAACATAGAAAGGAAAAGTACTTTATTTATGCATAAAATAAAGGCATGACAAGTGACAACTCCGCATCAGTATCACAGATAATAATAACACAAAAGGATAACAAGAAAGCCTGCTTTTAGACATGGATGTACTCTAGTCCGGTAATTCTAGGATTCTCTAGCACTTGTCATATATTTGCAAGGGTTATCAGAGGTGGAATGACCATAGGTCTTGTTATAACGAATGCGAGAAAGTATGAACAAAATTGAAACACTCGTGGTTCACTAACGTGTTAGCTACATCCACAAGCAAAAGAGAGGAAATGTGTTTATTCATCTGGTGGCGATGGTGAATACAGAAAACGCATTTCTGTATATATATATATATATATACACACATACACTCAGAGAGAGTGTAAATGCTACTATGCAAAACACCATCCTTGCCGAAGAGGTACTATCGGTCGAAAGTAGCTTTTTTACTAGCTTTTGACTACTCCACTTCATACATCGATACCACCATCTTGGGTATATGAAAGGGGCTAAACCAGACTCGAGGAATATCCTAAGAGGTCCCTAAAGAAACAAATAACTCAGTGTTCTGTAGCATTTAGGACATAAATCACCTACTATAGTGCAGGGTCAATTTCATATAATGAGGGATGATGTGGACAGATTAGAAAATGGTGATATTTTCCAATCACCACTATGAAACCACTCTAGTCACATGGCTCGCATGTTAATAATCCAGAATTTTAAAAATAAAACTAGATAGAGGCCTATCGCTACACTTGCTAAGGCATGATTACAGTTTCATTGCCTATTCATTCATCATAAAGCAAAAGCACAATGTAACAAGTGGGGGCGGATTGCATGATAAAGTTTGAGCTTGAAATCTTGTACAATCATTCATCAGAAACCACCTTTTTTTTTTGGCTTCTTCCTTGTGCATAAAGTCAGCACACTGATTCAATCAAAGGTGCAATCATATGAGTACCCCAATCAGAGAAATTGAGTACAAGAAAAGAACTATTATATATATTTCTTTTTTGGGGTTAAGAGTGTCACTCCATTTGTGTTTTACACTGCAGAAGAATACTCTTCATTCCAATTCAAAAGATAACTGTCCTACTACCTACCTTGGTATGTTATTTGAGAAACTTGACCAATTTTTATTTGTGATACAGAATAATCCACCCCACTTAAGGCTTTTCTAAATGAGAGCCTAATTCTTTTTGGACAAAGGGCACAGTTCGTTATCACAGTTCGTTATCATGGACATACATCACTGCAAATACCTCGCCCAATGTAAGACTTCAGATCTTCCTCAAAAGACAATATTTTCAACACTCACCCATGGTTATTTACAAGTGTAGCAGCAGTAAATTAAGTGCTATGGCCACCGTAAATTCTTCAAGATCACTACTCAGGGGAAAGGTGATAATTATTGTCAACTTTATCTTTCAAAGACAATGGAAAAAGAAAGAAAATGCAACGTAAATAACACATCTGAAGATTCCTTTAAGAGCCACAGCACATCTGAGTATGAGATTGAACAAAGAACATAAGAATTCACCCACCCAAAGATTTCGAAAAGAGGGCACATGCAGCATGAAATTTGTAAATATTACAGAGACTTAACACATTTAAAAAATTAACAAAAAAACAAAAGAACATACAACAACATTCCTAGTGTAGTCCTGCTAATGCGAGGTCTAAGGGATCCAGATGTAGGCAGCCTTCCTCATGCAGGGGAGCGCAAAAAATGGCTGATTCCAAGAGATCCAAAAAAACCATTTGGAAACAGAAAACAGACAATATGTATTATATGCTCCTGGAGCATGTGCTCTGGATCCTATGTGGCATACGACATTGTTCATCCATAAAAGAGTCTTTGTTCACTCATAACCAGAGAGGATAGTTCATTATATATGTTGAGATTGTTCACCCTGTATATCGAGATTGTTCACTAAATATGTTGAGATTGTTCACTAAATATGTTACAATTGTTCATCATGTAACCAGTGGTTGTTCATTGAAAATATTTTCATTCTTCACCATATCATTATTTACTATTTCATTGTTTAGCCATTCACTTCTACAAGTTCAAGTACATGTTATTCGATAAGTTCTAATGATAGAAATTTTGCCACATAAGAAGATTATATATTATAAATTGATTTCATGAGTAAACGATCTTAATATTTCAAGTGAGCAAACAAGTTATGATGAACAATCTAAAGTTTTCTTATAGTAAACTATGTGGAACAAGTTCAGTAAACAATACAGTTGAAGTAAATGAACAACGCAGTTGAAACAAATGAACAATGCAGTTGAAGTGAGTGAACAATCCAACTCAATTTAGTGAACATCGTATGGTGAACAATGATGTTATCTTCAGTGAACAATTCAGTTTAACTGACGCTGGTAACCGACAAGTAGTTACTGGTTTTTTTAAAAAAATAATAAAAAAAAAATCTGACATGGCTGTCATGTCATCTCCTGGAGCACATGCTCCAGGAGCATACAATAATTTGCGGAAAACAAAACCATTTCGAGAAATTAATGGAGAATAAATTATCCCATGCTTCTGAATTCAAAATGTGGCCGATCTGCAGCAAAACAGCCGCATAGAAAAGGTTTTGGAGTCCTGCTCACCACGCTCTTGACCCCGTACAGCCACATATGAAACACTACTGCCGGATTTGAACAATTTTAAAGAATTGTGACCGAAAGCAAAACTGTGACGCAAACCACATTTTGAGTCCATGCCCAGGCCTCCGTTCTCATACATTTGCAAAATGGTGTTACTGACTAACTGAAATAATTTCTACCTAAATGTACATTGCCCACGATATGAATTTCCTCAATGCCGCCTTTGTAAATGGCTGACATCCCCTTCATGTACAATAACATATCTTTTGATTACTTAACAAAAAACTAACAATGGCTCAACACTGTTGACTGCCGACTAACACTGGCTTAACACTATTTACTACCTATGCTAGGATCTCCTTAGGCTCAACAAAAGTAGGCCCCACATTGGACGGCAGGAAAATTCCCACCATGCGGCATTTGTTCTTCATTTCCAAAACAAATAAAGACACAAAGACTTTAAGAAATAAGCTTCATGGTAGAAACCACACACTCTACCGACTAGGTTACCAACGAAGGGGGCCACTAACATGTAGCATAAAGTATGATAACAAACAAGAGACCATTTCGATCCAAATCCAAATCCCTTAAGCAGGTCCCCCACCCCCTCTTTTTTTTTTTCTTTAATTAAATCACCACAGAATCAGTTGAAGCCTAAATAAAGGGAATTTGCATGAGGCATTTTGCTATTGTCCAACACAATTGAAGCTAGAAAATTAGCCCTATAGTGACTTTCAATTAAAAAGCAATAGAGAATTCCATTGCTTCTCAACATGTAATCAAATTGCCATGATTCAGCACCTAGCCTCCTTCAAAGTTCCAACCCCTTTTGCACTACATTCAATCCTTGGAAACAACTCATAGGATGACTTGTGTCTTATCAAGAGTTCAAACTTGTATTTTTTTTTAAAAAAAAAAGAAGAAAAAAAAGTGCACTTGAAAAATCTAGTGTGTCATGAGCAACAATGATTCAATATTATGCTTCAAAACAACTCATAGAAGATCAGTGCTTTGTTTTGGAGAAAAAGGGAGGGACTTTACTCGGTTGTTTTCTGTTACAAATATCTGACACTCTGTTTGAAGGAAGACAATGGTATTTATGTCAGATAATTGTCTTGCATGATCATACCAACTCTGTAATTTATTAGTTAAAAGTAATCTATATGTTCAGATCTGAAAAAACATGGAAATTGCAAATTGGATATTGTGGAAATTTTGAAGTGGCATGTGTTTGAAAGAAAATAATAGTTTTAAAATTGTCATAGTATGCTTAATCATAGATCTATCACCTACTTGAGGCATGCTGCAATATCTACCACTGAGATTTTCCTTAACCATGTTACAGTCAACCATCAAGGCATTAAGTCTCCCTCTTCATGTAAATAGAGAGAGGGAGGTGACAAAACAACATTGCAAAGGAACTAAGGTCATCTTTAAAGCCAATCCTTGGGTCTCACTCGCTGACATGGCAAGGTGAGAACGAGGAATTAGTAATTGATTAGCAAACAGAATAAAGGATCACGACAATTAGGAAACAATCCATGAGAAGGATCTACAAATCGAGCGAGACAAAACTTATCTCAATGGGTCCCAAAATATTTAAAAGAAAAAAGGAAGATCAAAAGTTATTACAGTGAATCCAAAATGTGATTGTTGTATAAAAAAAAAATGGCAAGTGACCAAAGTTTGGATTGCCATTATTTGGAGTTTTCTCACTCCCAAAGGACTCTCCACTTTTTCAGTTTAGAATAAGTTCATCAAAATAAGCAGAAAAGAACAGGACTTCAATCTTGCAACCAATAAATAACTTGAGGTTATATGGCACTAAATTGTGCATCATACCAAGTAAATTCACATCTCACTATTGTGTTATTCCCATGAGATCTCAAGAACAAAAGAAAAATGCTTATATCAATGCATGCATTTTTCTTGAATGGAAAGCGCACTTTGCTCATTTTCAATACATTTCAGTAGAGACAAATCCGCAAAAGGAATTTGAATAGTTGGAAGAGGACAGGAGGGAGCTCAAAGGAGTTACAACAACAATTATTTGATAACTTAAAGGAATTGAAAGGAACTGGAAGAAACTAAAATGATAGGATGGAGATGAAAGGCTTCCTTTCCAACTGAAAGGAATAGGCGTTGGATCAATACCCTTACTCAAAACATTTGTAGTGAAATTCAAACATTTATAGTGAAATCACAATTGATTATTGCACAAAAAGACAACAAATGCCAATGTGTATGACCAACCCTTCCCGCAGAGGTTCCTATTCTAGAAAGGACAATCTTCATCATGCATCTACAGCCAATGCTGAGAGAGAGTAATCATGAGATTTGGGTATAAGTGCAGCATGATTGATTGCAACATACATAGATCACCTTCAGAGAAGCCACAAAGTTTTTGTTTAGGGGTGGGGGTGGGGGGGGGGGGGGGGAGGGGGACAATCTAGAAAGCAACATTGAGTTGCATAGGATATTTTATCAATTTATCTCATGATATCAAATAGCAAGGATTATTCTTTTTGTGAACTTGAATCTCACAAAAAAAAAAAAGTGCCTAAGTTATCTACCTGAGAAAAAGCGCATTTGGCAGACAAAGTATAATTTTCATCATGATCACAAATATAAAAATAATGTTTTTGGAAGTAGTTGGAAGAAGAATAAGGTGAATAAGATCTCCCAAAGACAGTGACAGAGAAAGCTTCGTCATTGCGAATGGGATCACTGATAATTTTTCTGCATCAGTTCATCTTTGTTGATTTTTTTATTACGTCTATATCTTCTCTCGGATTCAAGATAATGTAAAGTTAATGAATAAAGATACATATTGGAAGCACCCTCTGCTTAGGAGATTCCAAGGATTGAGATAGTGAGCTAAATATTCAAAGTCCTGAGCCTAACATAAGAGAATGCCCAGTGGCATTTTCCAGAAAACTGGAAAACTAAGCTGATCCGCACTATGACTGGCTATCTTATATATTAAACCCTCTGTTCTGTACTTAAGTTTACTAAAATGATTGACAACAGAAGGATGGTGGCATCTTTATGACATTAACTCATTTTACTTACCAAGTCATACATATATATAGCAGTCAACTACATACGATCAGGAAGGTCAGGCTGATGTTGAAATTATTAAATCGTTGAACACTTGGACAAACAACTTAAGCTCTCAGGAAATTACAAATAAGGATGCTTGATA
This sequence comes from Portulaca oleracea, assembly GCA_029582165.1. Taxonomy (NCBI): domain Eukaryota; kingdom Viridiplantae; phylum Streptophyta; class Magnoliopsida; order Caryophyllales; family Portulacaceae; genus Portulaca; species Portulaca oleracea. The sequence goes on along the minus strand of CM055883.1, from coordinate 5,213,188 downwards.
AAACATTCCAGCAAAAATAGTAACCATGACAGATATAATCACCAGCTGCAAGAAGGCCAACCAGCAAAATAAGTAAAAAATTGCTTAAAAAAATAATTTCAACTGTGGCAAGAAGGGTATACACATTAATTTGGCATCAATAGGGTTAGCCTCAGAGTTCAAAGGTTCATTATTGCAGAACACCATATGGCTATCAAAACTGGAAATCTTGCAAGAAGGTAATTTCCTTGTATTGCTAATGCCACTATTATCACTTTATGGAAAGCAAGTCTTCTAAAATTAAGGAATATATACCAGTTCAAAAACTATAGTAAACAGCCAACAAAAGAAAAGGAATGGGGCAGAGAGAATACATGACGAAGTGCAAATTAAAGAAAAAAAAAATAAGGCGTGTTTCAGGCCAAAGAAGAATAACATTTATCCTACTTAATTTATGCTAGTGCTTGTCAGTGAATTATTGGATTTAAACCCAAGATACTGGATTGCATCCAATATCCAGACTCTTCATATTTTCAGTGCTCCAACTGTCAAACTATGAGAGTTTCATTGAACTTGCCTAATAATCCAAGGATAAACTCAACAACAAAGTGCCGGGTTTTATTCTATTTCTATATACTGCCCCTTCACATGAAAAAGGAATAGACAGAAATATTAAAAAATGCAATAGTCTCCATACCTCTGGTTGCTTGGTCAGAGTAGCCTTTCAGAGAAGGTAGGGCTAATCCGTACAATAGCATGCATATTCGTATCCATCTCCCCCATTCTCTAGATTATCTTTCAGCCTATGAATATGGAAGACATTAGGTCGTAAAAGAATCATGCAGTGATGAGGCTAAGATTGGCTGCTTTGCATCTCTGCCATATCAAAGATTCCCCTTGGGACAAAATCAATTTATCATAAGCTTCAGTAAGAAAATACCTGAGGGCTGAAGCTTATTAAGAAAAACACTTTACAAAAGGAAATATCAATATCAACAGAAAAAGAATGCTAGTAACATAATGGTCTAATAAAATTGACAACTGGAATGGCATATTAGCATAACCAATGCATGGGAAAACATAGATATAGTAATACATTACATGAGCTTCAACAAATTTCGAAACTCATTCAATGTCCTGCAGTTTTACCATATCACTTTTTGCAGCACTGTCAATACTGTGAACAATCAACAAGTCCTGTAACTGCAAGGCCATATAAAGTTCAAAACCCAACCATGAAGAAAACAATGAATCCTCCTAATCAGACCCACCTCTAGGCAACCATCTATTTTATCCACCTGAGTAAACAACTGATGAATCAAGTTTCTTTTTGAGCAATTGAAGGAATCCCATTTCCAGAACTACATAACTGTACACAATTCAGGGAAAAGCTCATTATCTAACCAAGCACAAGGCATCACATATTGAAAATCTCATGCACGAAACCATAACTAAGATTTTTTTTTAACATAGACTTTGACTACGAAACCATAAATGAAACATTTCAAAAGTACAGAAAATGTGTCATTGTATTTTGAGTTACAAGCCATCCAAACATCATTACAACGGATTCCTGTTAACATCTTTGTACAGCAAATAGCGTGTCCTGGATTTGCCAAGGGCAGCATACCTGAGGGAGTTGCATAAATTATCAGCTTTAGCGGGAGTAAGCCATAACAGAATTACTATAACTGATAGTTGGAACAATGCTTACCATTGTGGCACAAAGGGTGCCATCCATATAGCATCACCTGCTTGCACGGGGTACCTATTACATAAAGACAATAAAATTTAAGACTTTCCAACAATGGAATAAGTTCCAGAAAAATAATTATTACAATGATTTTAAAAATGTGATGATTTTCACCAATCGTTGATTTTTTTTTTTCAAGAAAAGTTCTTCAAAACAACATCATCATGAAGTAGGATGAAGTACACATTTCAGAAGAGCTCAAACAACCTTTTTTTTTTTTTCTTTTACAAGTTAGAGCTCAAAAAACAGTATGAAGGACAAAGCCAAACATAGCCCCTCCCATGCGTGATGCACATCAATCAAAGACAAATCTGATGGCAACACAAGCTTGAGTTACAATGGAGGCAAAGGACATACGTCCTGCCCATAGGAACATATAATGAGTTATGAGTATTTGTACTTCAGGCAATAATGGCCATATCATAGTTACCAGGAATGCTTCCCAGATAGTTTAGTCCGGAGGTTGCTACTTTTTCTGACAAGTTTAGTTCAATTTTGGCTCCAGATTGCTCGTTTCTGGAACAGGGATTGTAGGGGTGTAGAGTGCTCCTGGTGACTATGGGAAATATAACTAGGTGGCCAAATGCACATTTAGTCCAACATAGCGCATCAAAGGTAAAAGGAATCCAGTAATGGCTTTCTAAAGTCCTAGATATCCAGCCTGCTGCAAGTACTGAGCTTATCCAAAAGCACTGCAAATAAAAGTGTTGCCTTTCATGTACCTTTTGACTTCCAAATGAGGTTTTTGGATTTGAACTAGAAAAGAAAAGGATAATCGATAACTTTTCCCTGTCTACACTAAAAGATACAGAGATTTGAGTACTAGGTGACTCCTATAATGACTGTCATATCAGAAGCAGACAAAGAACATAATGTTTGAAATCCCCATCAGGAAAGTCCTAGTTCCACTCCTCAAATCCTGAGGTTCCTCGGAGTTCCATCATCACTAACATAAACAATCATAGATAAGTCCATGACAGAGTAAATGGTGATAAAAAGAACTGAAATATACTTCTGTCATGACTCATGACCAAGAGCCCTCCTGGCCCAATTACATCTCCATCGAATGTACAAATTAGAAAGGTAAGATATAAACTTCCTCAGATTGAACCATTGTTGCATTCATTTATATGATGATATCCATAAAATTTGAGTCAAAAGGGTTTTTTCTTGTTAAATATAAGTAATCAAAAAATTCATTACTAAGACACAAGAGGATGTCAATCATGCACAAAAGATGGCACATGCAAAGATCCTCATTCGCTCAAGCTCTCCAAAAATACCGTGTCTACGCAACTTTTCACCTGCAATTGAGAGCTTGATTCCAACTACATGGAATTCGGAAACAAAAATAAAAATAAAGCTTGAATTCTTCAAAGAACATAGGCTCGCCCCAAAAATTTGACGATTCCTTTCCCTTCAAGTAATCCACCGTAAAGCTAACAAAATCACCTTCAAGACACCCAAGAGCCCAACACTTTTGACACATAAGCTTAACTGTCCAATTTCAGAAGAAGACAATAAAATCCTTAGTATGATGTTCGTAAAAAGAAACTAGTATATAGCAAGAGTCGTCTTTGTGAAAAAATGAAGATTACTCTACTGCCTCTTGGGTGCTAGCTCCCGAATATGGAGATTATCTTTCTTGCTTGAGGCGGAAGAATAGATGCTGGAAATGATCTATAACGCCCCTGGCTTGCTGTTCAACAACCAGCAACCCCAAACCTAAATTCAACTCTGGGTGGCGGGAAAGAAAGGATTACTGCTATGGCAATGATACACAAGGAACACAAAAGCAGTCAGCTTTTACCTCTTGTGGCATCAGAAAATTCAATACCCCTCCAAATTTGCTCTCAACATCTGATCTTCTGATCCTCTTACTATTACATATCAAAACAAAAGTTTTTTGTTCAACATAAGTGGCAATTATCTTCTCTTCGGTGTTGTCACCAATAGGGTTGGGCACCAAACCAAGTCCCCATATGGTAAATGGGTCAGGCCAAATAAAGAAAAGGAGTCAATAATGGGCTGGCCATTGAGAGGAGTGAAATAAATATCATAACTAGGTTTTTTGGTATGAATACACTCCGTTTTAACTACTGAGCCAAACCAAGTCACCCATGCAACCACACATTTATTTGCTTGGAAAGCGACCTGGTCAACTATTTTAATGGGATGGCCATGACCCGTCGCAACCTGTTGCTCACCCATAGTCACCAATACTTCATGAGAATGAGGTTAGAATGGTTTCTCTTGTCCCAATATCCTATATTATCAATGTAGATACAAACCCAATATTTATATTATCAATGTATACAAAAAAATGTCCACAAATTGCAATACCAACAGGATTCTGTTCCCTGTAAAAATAATCGGATCCACTCATCTCTTGAACAATACTAGCTAAGTTCACCTTTCACCTAGTAACTAAGCAAAAAATCAGTAGGATGATCTTTAACTTGCTTAATGATGATTAGGTTGCATAACACTTCTCAGTTCAGAAGTTAGCGTAGCTCTATAAGGAGATTTCATTAAGGTTTTTTCAGGAAAAGCAGTCATGTAAACAGCAATAATGAAGACCAACAAATCAGCAAATTTATTTGCATGGTCTTCAGATACTAGAATGAAAAGTATGCTTACCAGCTATCACCCAGACGGTAAATGCCCTGACCCTCCAAAAGCAACAGACCATGCTGGTTATAGTGGACCTCCTGCAAAAGAAATATGGGAAAACTTCAAAAACTTACCTTTAGAATCACGACATCAAAAGACTAAATGAACATCAAAGTAGAAAAATTACAGCAGTAAGCTGCAAATGTATTTAATAACACAAGTATTGAGTGGTAGCAACATTATATAAAAGATTTTTTATAGTTGCATATTTAAAAATGTAAAAATCCTCACTGGAGCACCAGGTACAAGAGAAGCTCATTAATGTAAGCATCTATGGTTCTAAAGTCCACAAGAGCAGAAGAGATAGAACAAGCTCAAAAGAATCTGGATAGGGGGAGAGGCTTATTTATTGCAGCCCTTCTTCAAGAGCAAACTGGTGATGTCATTAATGATTGAAAATGAAGATTCATCACCATGTCATACAACCATCCAAAGCGAAGGATGTTAATCATATTCGATTCATACTAATAACCTCCAAATTGCTGAACCACAAAATTAATAAAATCCATAAAACAGAAGATACCTTCACATTGAGAAATTCACCAGGTTGAAAATCCATGATCTGTACACATGAGCAAAAGAACACTTGAATGTCACACCAAAACAAAAGGAAAACTAACCATTCATTCTTAAAAGGAACGAAAAGTCTAAATTATGAATTTTAAGCTAACTGCCAAAAAGGAGAAGTTAGATTCTGCATTTATGTTTGTCTCACATGAATATTAAAGTCATAGGCCATTGATGTTGGAAGAAGCTTCCTCAGCTGAAAAATCTGAACACAAGACAACAGAATATATTATATAAACAGAGGGGAAAAAGGAGCACATAAATATTGTAGTTTACAAAGTCATTTTGAAATCAATAAGCAAAGTTGGCCATCTTTCAATTTAGCACATGAGAGGGTGCACCAAGGAAGAAAATAATCATAATATCAGAAAGTGCATACATTAGCATAAAGAAAAGAACTCGAAAAGACATTCAGACCATAGGAGCAGCCTATGAAAGACAGCAGAATACATTGCAGGGTAGTTCTCGCCAGTCACCATGCCCAGGCCAATGAATCAGGTCTCACATGCAACCAACCAGTTTTCCAACATTAAATTTTCAGATAGGATTTGGGAGCGGCAGAAACAAGGACAAAGCTTCTAATAAGTTACTTGTAAAGAGGGTGTCATTTAACACTATTTCAGCAATACTCGTAACACGCACTTTGGATTGATGAATTCAGAGTCTCGCTGTTATATATGAATGTTGAAAACTTTTTGATTGACAATGGATTTATGTTGTTGCCTCTGATTATGATTGTTTCTGGAATCCACACATAACAGGACAGAAACTTTTAATAACATGCAACTACTTTGTAAACAAGTAACTTTGGAAGAGCACTTAATAAAAATTTAAAAAAAAATTGTCCTTAAAGGTTTCTTAATAAACCAAATCAGGAAGATCTCCTGACTGGCCTCTTTTTGATAGTCCTTTTGTCAATGAATGCCACATATAGGTAGTGAGTAGTAACTACAGAACTAAATCGTGATCAATAAAGGTTCAAGCCCGCTATTTAACCTAAAAGTAAATTTAACTCAGCTGAGGAAATTTTAGAAAGTGGGATGAGGGATGCAAAAAAGAAAGCTTTCTTCTTGGCTACAGTTCCAAATACAACGATTATAAGGCAATAAGAATCATGAATAACCCAATAATATTCCTACAGAAAGAATAATAAAATAAACCAATGACGTAGCAGCATACCTCTCCAGGAGTTTCAAGAAGTGGCTGCTTGTCTGTCGAACCAAGTACTAACTCAGGAGCATGATCATCCAGGTGAGCATATCTATGGAGTCATAGAAAATCTACTTAATATATCTTGAAATGAGTGTCAAGCATAAAATAGGATTGGATTGCTCATGTTGGGTCCTTAACAGCAATCTGTTTAATGGTTGCTAATTAAGGTTTGACTTCTACTAAATTAGAGACAACAGCCTCTTCGAAGTATGAACTTGTTAAAGTTCATAAAATCCAAATTCAAATCCACACCTCAAGCCCAACCTAAGCAGATATTTGGGGAGGGCAATGGACAGATGCAGAATCCCTTATGCTGATGCTACTTGTTAATATTCACAAGCTACACCAATTATACATGTTTGGCTGCTTATATTTGTTTTGAATAATAGGAAGGGGCAGAATATGTGTGACATTAAAAAATACCTGAGATGCAAAGGAAAGATATACATCAAATCTGCTATTGGGGCTTATTCTATGAACACCTTCAACACATTAAGCTTATGATCCAGGAGTTTAAAACTTTATAAATTATAATAAAGTTCCAATAGATCAAGCATAACAGTAACACCAATGTTTCACCACACCAGTAGAATCAACGCAAGCAAACAACATAAAATTACACACCTTCGCTCAAAGACAACAAGGGTGGCAGATCCATCACTGCCTATAGAGTGGTGGTAATTAGGTGGTAGATATGCATATGAATCCACCTACACGAGACATAGAAACCTTTTATCAGAAAACCACATAAACCATTTTGACTAGCTTACAATAATTGTATGGTTTGGCAGCTATAAAGTATGATATTCGATACACGTGATTAATAGTTGAGACACCATTAGAATCAATGCAAGCAAGCAATATAAAAGTTGGTCGCTCTATATCCCGGTGATCCACATTCTGGGTACGCGCTATCCGAACGTCTGAACCCTAAATTGAGCTTATTTTCTCAGTAGCTATTCAGATTAAAGTTAGTCGTTGAAAAAAGAAAAAGAAATTAATAAAAAGAAAAACACAATAGTGAAAACAAAAATCTCACCCATTGTTTACCAGACCTATTTTTCAGGCGAACAACTATCACCACCATAGCTAATTTTATAATTTGCTACCATTGAAACAACACCAACAGCAAGTATGGATAATTCAAGCTAAACAGAATGTGCCCATCCAATTCATGAAAACAGGGAAAGACTATACCAACTCCCCCCCCCCCCCCACCCCACCCCCACCCCCCAAAACAACCAAAAAAAAAACACACATTTACCAAAAAGGGGGGGGGGGGAAGGAAGGAAATGGCCAAAACCTTTTTGGTAAGAAATCTCTTAAGTGATTAGAGGCAACAGACACTGACACAAAATCAAACACACAGAAGTAGGATGATATTAACCAACCGTCCAATGTAGATAAAAACAGGGCGCTGAAGGCTAAAGCAATTGAATCCCCTTTACTTGAAGTTTCATACTTTGTATGATTGCCCCTAAATTCTTCTTATGGCCACTCAAGAAACTATAAAGCAAAAATAAAGAGTTCCATCCAGAGAGTAAAACATTCTCCAATTGGAAAACAAGAGTTCCTGTAAGTAATAGACTAACAGCAAAGTTCAAGATGGCTAATGGAACTCATTAACCCTACGGAAGTAACGGAACACATGAAAGGCAGAAGGTAGATGACACAGTGGAAGGAAATTTCAAAATATATGATCATGTCATAAAGTGAGCCGGGATTCCATACATAACATTTCCACTACATTGATGATTTACACCACTGCTCAGCAGAAAGATTGAAAATAAGACAAGAATCACCTCACCATTAAGTTATGCTTGCCGCTAGACCCGGTTGTCAAAGTGACAGCTCCATGGACCACAAATATAAACCTACAGAAACCAGAAAAAGGTAAAATTTTAATGAAAACATACTGAGCCACAACTAATGTCTTCTAGACCAAAGAGAAAAGTAGAAAACAAAAAGAGCTATAAAGATAACATAAGGCATTGATAAGATCAAGGGTGTACTTTTCCTCCAAGAGGTAAAAGCATCAAACAGATCACTCATACATTGGTGAAGTGCCCCACATTAATTGGATGAAAATGAAAACTCTAACCCCCCCCCCCCCCACCCCCCACCCAAGAAAAAAAAGGATGGGAAGAATAAAATAAACACTTCAGAGCAATGAACTTCACCTTTCAACACCACTAGGAGGGAGGCCTGATCTAGAACCATCTGCACAAAATGAGATGATGTCAACATATAAGATAAATACAGGCACTTTTCCTCCAAGCATCAAACAGGAAAAGCTAAATCCAGGAATTTTGTGAATAGTAACAGGAGGCACATCTCAAAAAGTAGGAAAGTTACTTCATCGTCAATAAAATAAAAACCATGGCAATTAAGTTAAATATACAAAAAGAGAGGGGGGTGGTTCAATTACCTTGCATCTTGGCAATGTACATGACAAAATGTGAGCCCATTGCTGGAGTGATTAAGTGTGTCCCTAGGGTATTTACCCTTCGAGAGAAATATACAAATGTTAACATGGCAGAAAACTTTTTTGTGCAAATAAAATGACTCAAAATTGGAGACTACTACAAATGGAACAATAAGCTCACCACTCAGGTAAGGGGCTTAGCACATGACTTTCTGGTGTAATTAATGCATGATCTCTTTTATATACACTTCGCGTAAACCCAGGCAAATCTAACCACAAGAAAGGTAAGACATAAAAACACACAAATGATACAATATGCACATATAGCTGTCAGTCTGTCACATTCCCTAAATATTGTTTCCACATAGTTGTCCTAATCCATTCAGAGACATTAAATGCTTTGTGAAATCACAAATGGAATGCAAGAACAATTAATACCACAACAATATGGAGGTCGTTGCCTCTATAAAAAAATAAAAAAAAAAACAAACAAAATCATTAGTCCATCAGTCAAAACCTCAAATTTGGAACTACTAGTCTATTTGCTGCAACCCGAAATCTGATAGCAATCATTGAGTTATAGAGGCTTTTAACTCCTATACACTTCTAATTTAGCTCCTCCTATTTACCACCCAAGAGTAATTTGACGAATGACTCAAAAAAATTCAAACTTGACCCTTCTCCTAAAGAAACTATCTCAAGCAAAGAACAAGCATGATGTTGACACTAAATTAGGCACCACTCAAGGAAATCCAACATACTTCTAGCATACAGGCAACGAAGAAGTAAATAGTTTGTACACCATAGTTTCCAAACCATCTTTGCACATAAAGCATGTGTTAGACCAAAAGTTGACCCCTCCTTTGTAAGTTATCGCCTTTTCAGATCATTCCATGAGAAAGGAAAAAAAGGAGACTTTCAAAGGGGCAAGGAAAACCACTATGAGGAAGCAAGAAAGATGCATTGCCGAGAAAGGAAGTGAGGTGAAGGAAATAAGTTCTAAGAGTGAAACGTTATCGTGGTGAAGAGATCCAACCAAAAGATGAATCCTTCACTAAATTCTCATGCAAATAAGTAAATAAGCCAGTGACACTATCATCATCGAGTAAGGCTTGGAAAACAAGCGGGCACCAAATTATCAAAGAAGAGTTAGTGCTCCACACAATTAGAGAAATGAGCATGTATCTGTGTTAGTTACGAGAGCAAAGAGAGCATGAAAGCTATTTATACTCTCCAATTTGGCATGTAAGCGGGCACCAAACTATCAAAGAAGAGTTAGTGCTCCACACAATTAGAGAAATGAGCATGTATCTGTGTTAGTTACGAGTGCAAAGAGAGCATGAAAGCTATTTATACTCTCCAATTTGGCATGTAAATGAGAATTAACACATTTACTTGATAAAGTCAAATCAATTAGTCAAACTATTTTATTCAAACACTATTATATTAGTTTCAAGTAACACACTAACCAGAAATTTTATCTTAAATAATAATTACTACTAAGTACTCGTTATATTGTTTTTCTTCACTCTTTCTCACTCTCGCTAACTTTTACAATGAAATATCCAAACATGGGAAAAAGTATCAATGTATACTTGTATAGCATATGATACTCTTATCCTTACTCGCTTACCTAGTTACCCTTCTATCTTACTCCTCCCTCACATGGACCTAAATCACTCAACTTGCATTCAAATAACAAACCACCAAAACCTTACCTCATATATTGTCTCATTCATCATCTCCATCAAATTGTCACATCATCAAAATGGAAACCTTAAAATGGCTATCAACCACAAGAAATACCCTGCCACCAAACAAAGCATTGACGCCATGGACTTCTAAATTGCCACCATATCACAATGAGTGCAACGTGGGTCTCTTAGAATCAGTCTTTTGATACTGCACTTCCTAAGGGCTCATCCGAAAAGCTAGCTCAAGGGTTGGGAGAACCCAAAGCCTATCCAAACCCTACATCAAACCCCCATACGGCCAATGTGGGACGATCGGACCACAACATCTTTCTACTTAGAGCCCACATAAAAGGGGCGCCCAGCATCAGTTACTGTTGCTATTATTGTTCTTGCTCGTGCTTTTCTTCTTCTATGAGTTCAATATTTAAACCAAATGGAAGAATCCACAATCAACACATACTCAACCCCAACAGAACGTATACACTTGACAGTAGCATATATCCAAAGAGGCCACCCTCCTCCAAATAAAGCCATTTAGCCTATAACAACATATGAAACATAAATACTAGCCATCATTTCCGATAACATCAAAGTCATCAATACATTCGTCTCCTCTCTTATTGCTCAACAAACTAACCCTAACCACTTGATCAATTGAATTAAAACACGAAAAAACATCACTAACCTTCGAGATGAGACGGTGAGAGAGTAGGATTAGTAACTTTCCAATACAAAGCTCCCGAGTTAGCCTCTCCATCGAGCACAGAAGACGACGCCGAGCAGAATCCTTCTTTGGAAGCCACAACTTCAAGAAAATCTGCGAATACAATCCGACACACAACTTCGGCTTCAATCGGGAAAATACGAGTTAAAAGAAGAGAAAAAAAATGAATATTGTTCATACCTATGGATACAGAAACCAGGAGGATGATCAACGATAGGTGAGCTAATAGCGAGAAGACCTTCATACTGGAGTAATTATCTTGGAGAAAACAACAATGGCGCTCTGACTCACTGAGTTTCGGAGTCGAGTCGAGATTGAGTATCGGAAAAGAAGTGAGTGGAGTGGACTGATGTAGTGTGATTAGTGGGTGATCCTCCGAGTAGGAACTTTTCGTCCGTTTGTGCTGCCTTGCCGCTTTTGGGAGGGAGACTGGAAGTATATATTTGGTGTTGTAATGCACAATAAATATATTATATTAAATATATTTTAATTTATCTTAGATTTTAATAAAATATGAAACATTATAAATAATAATAATAATATAAGTATATATAATTTTAGGAAAATTGGATTCTAATCATTGTAATGCATAATAAATAGGGAAATTGGATTCTAATAATCTGACTTTTAGTATATAAGAACATGTCTGACTTTCGATTAGGTTACGAATAATATGAACTTTGTGCTTATTGATGCATGTAACACGCCACCGAGTTACCCTTTTCTTAACTCGGTGGCGGTCCTAGCTAGCGGCGGAGGGATGAGTTTAGTCAATTTTGACTTGCCCAGTCAACATTATTTTTGTCCACATCATCCCCCTCTCTCTTTCTCTCTCCTCTCTCTCTCTTCGTTGCAGATTGATTTCCAGCCTCCAACTTCTTCTTCTTCCTCCTTCTTCCTTCTTCGTTGCAGATGAGTCCCGAACCTTCTGATTAAAGATTCAACACTTCGCTTCTTGGGTTTCCTTCCACTGATGACCCACTTCCGTTTCTCTTCACCTTTTCTCTTTTTATCCGACCAAAATGCCCCTCAGTTTTTGAAGTTCAAGCCCAAATCTTCCAATTCCAAGCTCAAATTTCGGCATCTCAGCCTGATTTCAAAGGGTTCTTCCAGCTTTTAAGTTCAAGCTCTCTGACGCCTGAGAAGGAAAACCTCAAGACCCTCTCGCACCCCAGATTGGACAAGAAGAAATCGAAGTCGAAATCAAAATCAAAATCGAAGGCAAAACAATAATCCCAAATCGAACAACCCAGTAATTTTGAGAAGGATTTGCAAGAGATGCAAGAAATGCTGGAGAAATTGAAGATCGAGATTGGGAAAACGAATGAGATGTTGAAGGAGAGAGACGAGATCTTGAATAAGAAAGAAGAGTGAAACATCAAACGGAGCTCAAAAAATCGTGGAAGATGAAGGAATTTGAGCCCGTCATGGTTTGTTTGTTCTCATGGCCCCCAAATTTGATTGAATGTTTGATTGATTGAAAAAATATTTTTGGTTTGATTTTGTCATCGTGATTTGATTTTGTCGATTAGGTTTTTTACATTTCGTCATGATGTTCTCGATTTCGAATTTTGAAAGTTGAAACTGATTTTGAGATGCGTTGTTGATTCGGTTTTGATGCAAAACACCATTGTTGACTAAGATTTAGGAGGAAGTATCAAAAGCCCAGATTTGCAGAGGAGAGAGAAAAATTTCAACAATGGTGTTTTGGGGCAGATGGTGGTGGAAGTGAAGGTGGTTGGGTGGGTTTTTGGTGGCTGTGATGGTGAGGTGTGGTGGTAGTAATGGTGGTTTGAAAGTTTTGTAGTGGTGGAGATGGATGAGGGTGATGATGGAAGAAGAAGGAAGAAGAAGGAGGAAGAAGAAGAAGTTGGAGGCTGGAAATCGATCTGCAACGAAGAGAGAGAGAGAGAGAGAGAGAAAGAGAGAGAGAGAGGAGAGAGAAATAGAGAGGAGGAGGATGTGGACAAAAATAATGCTGACTGGGCAAGTCAAAATTGACTAAACTCATCCCTCCGCCGCCAGCTGGGACCGCCACCGAGTTAAGAAAAGGGTAACTCGGTGGCGTGTTACTGGGGGCAACAGGGGGTCAAAGTTCATATTATTCAGAACCTAATCGAAAGTTCGTATTATTAAGTCTTATATGGCTAAAATTTCGTATTATTAGAATCCAATTCCCCTTATTATATTAAATATATTTTAATTTATCTTAGAATTTAATAAGTGTGAAACATTATAAATAATAATATAAGTATATATAATTTTAGGAAAATTGGATTCTAATCATTGTTATTTTCAGATTTTGCATGTCAATAATTCCTATTATGTTATTATAAAAAAATTCATATTATATTCTGATGGTCCAAAAAAATAAAAATTGTATTTTAGTGGTACCAAATTTATGTCTACTTTTTTATTTTTTTTAATTCTTGTCACTTATTTTTTTCATTCCTACTCTCAAAAAGGTTATGAATTGTAGTCACTAAAATTATTTTTAAATTATTATTTTTGAGAATTCGAGCAATTATTATGATTTTTTAAAGAGTAAAAGCGAAAAAATCGAAAACAAACTGAAACACATTTGGGATAAACATTGTAAATTCACTAAATTAAAATCGTGGGGAAGTGTTGTGTTAAGTTTTGAATCAAATGTAAGTCATAATATATGATATTAGGGTATACATTTGATGATGGCCCACCAAAATATAATTTTTTTTTAGACCACCAGAAAACAAAAACAAAATAGGGATTATTGACATACAAAAGTTGAAAGTAGAGATTATTAGAATCCAATTTTTCCTATAATTTTATATGTAATAGTATATTATTCTTTTTACAAGTAGAGATTATTAGAATCCAATATTTCCTATAATTTTATATGTAATAGTATTTTTTTTTCGAATACAATGTACACTAATTTAGTTTGCATATTCATAAAAATTATGACTCATTAAAAATTTGTCTTATGTTAAGACTCTTAACATTTTCTATTGTCAAATAATATACAATCTGTATCTACCTGAATCTGAAATATAACTGACCAGCATCGACCTGAACCCGAAATACGTTTGACCCATATTTACTTAAACTCGAAATACACCTACTCGTGTTTACCCGAACTTGAAATATATCCAGCTCATATTTACTTTATCTAGATATATATACTCGACACGTATTTAGCCCCCTTCCCGAAATGATTGGTTTGGATATAAAGTTTCATTTTATGTTAGCTAGGATCCTTAGTTATTGACTTATTGTAGTTATTATTGGGCAAAAAAAAACTTTCTTTCTCCTAACATCATTCTCAAATAAAGAAAGTGAATTAAACTTCTTACGTCAAAAATTTAAAGTGAGAGGTCATGGTTTATAAGTCAAGTAGGTTACCCTTATTGTTGACTGGTTGGAATTAACCACACGTAAGTTATATCATTAGCACGAGCCTTTGAAGATTAAGATATATCTTCTAAGCAAGTTGATCAGATTTTGTAATATACAACAACCATGGTAACAATTGATAAGTGGTAATAAATAACTCATATTTCACTAATGTATCATCTCATTTTACCCTTTTTTCTTTCATCATTTATGGTCATCTCATGACTCATACACACGCATGCATTTTCACATTTCTCCTATGATATGATTGTATTTGCTGCTTCGAATTGATGTAGAATAGTTAAGGGCCAGATCGAGAAACATATGTAAAAGAAAGCAGTTAAGAAATGAGAAAATCATGGGCACCTACAATTTGAGTCTCTAGCTTGTATAGTGCAATTTATTAGGTGCTCCAGGAGCACGTGCTCCAGATTTTATAATTGTTCACTTATATATATTAGGTTGTTCACTCTAGTTGTTACGATTGTTCACTCTGATTCATATGATTGTTCACTCCCAAGTATCTGGAGCACATGCTCTAGGTGCATGTAATATATATTGCTTGTATACAAATAGCGTTCTGTAAAAATTCAATCAATGTCAAAATTTGGACGAGAAATTGATGTCCAGACTCTGTTTATTTTCGGGTTGGACCAGGTCAGACAATTTGAGCGGAGTTAGATTTAGGTCAAAATTAGGTTGGTATAATAGAAAAAAGAAAAAAAATTGTCCGAATATTCGGTAATTTGGTCAATGTCAAAATCTGGTTTTGACAAAACTAGATTTTTTTCTCTGGAGTTGAACAAATTCGAATATTCAGGTCGGACGAAATTTTGCTAGCCATATTAATACAGGGTTTTTTACATTTTGGACCCTAAACTTTAGGGATATTTATATTCTGAACCCTTGGTTTTCAACATTTACTTTTTAGACCCTAAAGTTTGTAGACTGAATAAAAAAGGACCTTAAAGTTTGTAGGCTGAAAAGAACGGCCCATGTCACATTCTTTATTTTCCTCCCATGTTTGAATTTATCTCCCGATTGACGTCAAACTTCAGGGCTATGGTTAAAACTAATATTGAAACTATAATACACCTCTCTTATTCATATCGGGGCTACTTAGACCCCTGAGTACATGGTTTTAAGTAACTCCAACATGAATAAAAGAGTTTTATTATAACTTTAATATCGATTTTAACCTTAGTTTTGAAATTTGATGCCAATCGGGAGAGAAATTCAAACATGGAAAGAAAAAGAAAAACGGGAAACGAGCTTTTTTTTCCACCTCACAAACTTTAAGATCCTTTTTTTCAGCCTACAAACTTTAGGGTCCAAAAAGTTAAAGTTGAAAACCAAGGATTCAGAATATAAATACCCCTAAAATTCGGGGTCCAAAATGCAAAAAAACCCATGAATACAAGCCTCAAACACACATTCATGCATGCATATATATATACGTCTAGATGACCAACGAAAACTGCATGCATGGATGGTTCTGATATGACATGCAATTTACATGCAACTATGCAGCATTTCCTCCCTGCTTAATTACCTACTCATTTTTATAAAGCAAAAAAAGCTTACGTAGTTAGTCTTGATTCTTTGCCTTCTGCACAATTGCTAATCAAGGTACACTGCAATGCAACGTAGATCAATTGTCTTACTTTTTATGATGAATTTGTTTACAGTGCATGCCAAAGTATTCATGGTTCTTATGGAGAATGATTCCTTCGTCTCCAAGAAAACTTATCAAGGCTACTCAATAAGGTAATATATATAACCTCAGATGTAAACTAAATCGACATAGTTAAATACTATGGATATTTTTTTTTTTTGTTATTTCAGGATGCTTTTGCTTGGTTTAGCTTAATTATTCTGAAGTTTATTGTATATATATGTTATGTAGGAATCACCACGAAGTTAGGCTACACAAGGAGATGATAGAAAGAGAGCATGATGTGTTTTTGAAGTCTGCGTTGGATTCAAGTTCATACACCAAGCTATATAGCTATAGTCATCTGCTAAATGGATTTGCAATCCATGTCACTTCGGAAAAGGTATGTCAAATCCGCTAATGTATGTCTTCTGATTTTGTAGGCTTCTCAAGAATCCCACTTCAAACTGAGAGTGAGGGGATGGAAACGATTTTTACCGTCATAATTTTGACTTTCACCGTTTTCAATCTTACTATTTAATTGATAATTTCTTACATAATATATTATTAATAATTGCAATATTATATTGAGTTTTTGGATGCTAATGTACTGAACTTTTAGGGTATTGGATAGTAATATACTAAACTTTGATCTTGGACAATAATGTAATGTACTTTAATTCGGGGGGTGTTGGACAATAATGTAATGTACTTTAATTCGGGGGGTGTTGGACAATAATGCTCCTGGAATAATTTCGGCAGTAGCTTACTCGGTGGCAATCCTACGTGGTCCGCCTGCCACGTAGGATCACCACCGAATCAACCACCGTCAGAATATTTCTAGATGCATTATTGTTCAACACCCCCTAAAGTATAGTGTATTATTATCCAAGGTCAAAGTTCAATGTATTGTCCAATACTCCGAAAGTTCAGTATATTAACGTCTAAAAATCCTATAATATTTTAATGATAGTATTCTTCGTTACGAATTTAATAGTGATAAATTTTATATAGCAAATCAATGTTGTATATATTGAGAAATTTATGGTCAAAATTTTTGAAATTTAATTTTACATGATTTTCAAAGAGTACAATTAATATGGAATGGGTGGAGTATTATTACATATCCATCTTAATTCAAAACACGTATAATCGTCCGGAAATGAAAACAATTTCTTGGGAGATCTAACAATGAGTAGACTCATGCAGACGTTAAAACACTTACAAACCGCACCAGGAGTCCGAGCCATCCATGAAGACACGAAGCTCCAAAAGCTGACCACCCACACTCCAGACTACCTCGAAATGCCGACCGGGGTCTGGCCCACTTTCGGTGGGCCCAGGACGTCCGGTGAAGGCCTCGTCATAGGGGTGATCGACACCGGGATCAACCCCGACCACCCGAGCTTTGCCAGCATCCCATCGTTTCGAGCTGCGAATGCGAAAGACGGGACGACGAATGGTAATGGTAATGGTAATGGTTATACGAGCAAGTTCAAGGGGGTGTGCTCCACAGGGGAGAATTTCCTGCCAACTGCATGCAATGGGAAGATTGTTGGGGCGCAGTATTTCGCTCGTGCTGCCATTGCTGCTGGGGATTTTAATGCTAGCAGGGATTTCGCTTCGCCTTATGATGCGGATGGACATGGAAGGCAAGTCTTCTTACACCTACATATACATGATAACCATCTTGACTCAAGATGGTTCTTAACCATCTTGATTTATTCATAGTTCACATTTTTGTAACTTTTATTAATATTTTTTTCAATAATTATATATATTTATCAATTATAATAATATAATATTTATTAGGTAGGTGAAAAAATATAATAATAGCCTAATTTTATCAATTATAGTAGAAAACCCACATTTTATACATAGTTTTATATTTATGGAATAAATATAAGTAAATAATTATTTTTAAATTGTTTATAAAGTGTAGTAACCCTGAAAATGATGAAACATACATTTAGAATGATTTAAATACACTTTCATTTCACTATATTAGTGATTTAGAAAAAATGCAAGATGGTTAAGAGGCATCTTGTGTCAAGATGTTTATCATTTTCGGTATAGGGATATTGGATCATGATATACCGACCTTTGGGGTATTGGATTGTAATGTACCGACATTTATTATTGGACAACAATATCCCTGACCTTTATACTCAGGTGAGATTATTATACCAACAGTGCCTAAGGAAGTGGTGACTGGTTAACTGATCTTTGTTCTGACGTGACAAGCGGAGAGAAATTAACCGACCTTTGCCCAGTAACCCCATTAACCCCTCCGCTTTTCTCACTAACCCACATTAAAAGAAATCGGCCCTAACACAGTGACTAACGCGGTGGTGAACCAGTCTTCATACTGACGTGACACACAATCAACCAATATCTTTTAATGTGGGTTAGTGATAAAAACTAAAGGGGTTAATGGGGTTATTGACCTGGGACAATTTTTTTCCCTTCACCGGCCACATTAGCGCTCATGGAACCAGTTCACCATCCCCTTAGTTACTGTTGGTATAATAATGTCACCTAGGTATAAAGGTCAGGGATATTGTTGTCCAATAGTAAAGGTCGGTATATTACAATCCAACACCCCTAAAAGTAGGTATATTATCATCAAAAAACCCTATAGTATATACTCCCTTCGTTCCATATATTAATTATCATTTTTAGAACTCGTGCTAGTCAAATTATAAAAAATTTGACCATAAATTTCTCTTTATATATGTAATGAGTTGTTATATAAAATTATATCATTAGACTCGTAACGAAAAATACTATAATAAAAATATAATATTGCAATTGTTAATAATATATTATGTATAAAATTATCAACCAAATAATAATATTAGAGACCGTGAAAGTCAAAATTATAACAATTAATATGGAACGGTGGGAGTATTCCACTATCTTCTCAACTTCATGTAGGGCAAAACATGAGAGTAGGACTGACAAAAATTCAGGCTTGGTAAGATTGGGTTCTGGACAACTCGAACATCGGATAAAATTAGCAAACTTGGACCGTGTTTGGTTTCTAATTCGGACACATTCAATGAACCCGAATGTCCCATGCCCAGACTTGATTGTTCAAATGTCTGAATTTTAATTTGTACTGTTTTTCAACATTTTCATTGAAATAGTATATGACCAAACTTGAACCCGCCTGGTTGGCCCAATATTTTTTAAAAATAATATTTCTTGAAAATTGGACTAAAACTATATAAAAACCAAATTTTGTCATATCACAACTCGGTTGTCCGATTGACCGAATTTGTCTAAACCCGAACTGTCTTCAAAATGCAAACAATCAAAAACCAAATTATTAGACCTGGACCTGCCCTGAATTAAATTTGGACATGATTGGCTATCTGGATTTTAAATTCAGACAGAAGTATCGTGACCATACCATTTTTTAGGGTTGGACAATCTAGATCATCGGGTCGAATATATTTTTGCCAACCCTACCCGAGATGTTATTAGATAGACTGTTGGTATATAGTAAGGTAGACCTACCTATATTTTTTCAGATATATAAAGAAAAAAAAGGGGGGATTAGGAATAAAAAAAAAATTTATACATAGGCGGACCCAAGATTTACTAATATAATTTGCGGCCATTTTATATTTGTTCTTAATTTTTTGTAATGTTTGTACCTTTTGGTATCAAAATGGTGACATCTAATAGCCATACTGCTTCAACGGCTGCTGGAAACCACGGAATACCTGTTATTGTCAACGGTTTCAACTACGGGTATGCAAGTGGCATGGCTCCCGGAGCTAGGTAAGATGTTGTTTAACACATAATACTCATGAACACAATATTGAAGTAATTATGTTAGATAAATGAACATCTATGTATATTTTTGATTCTTAACAATGTTAACTTATTCTTTTCGCCTTATTTCTTTTTTACCAGAATAGCTGTCTACAAGGCACTATATGCATTTGGAGGCTACATGTCAGACGTTGTGGCTGCCGTCGATCAGGTTTCTTAACTTAATGACAAGTTGAGATTCCCGCGAGATCATCTTATATATTCTTTCTAATACGAGTAAAAAGTGGTACAAAATAATTTACGAGGCCTCGTCTGTCCGAAATGTTGGACGTGAATGTTAATTACTTGTGTTTGTGTTGATGACTGTCCAGGCTGTGGAAGATGGGGTTGACATTCTAAGCTTGTCTATAGGACCGTCGAGCGTCCCCCCTGGACCGTCTGCGTTCCTAAATGTGTTAGAAATGGAGTTGTTATTCGCGACGAAAGCTGGAGTGGTTGTGACTCAAGCTGCCGGAAATGGTGGCCCTTCGACGAGCTCGATTCTGTCATTCAGCCCGTGGATTACGACGGTTGCTGCCTCCATTATTGACAGGAAGTACAATGGCTCAATTATGTTAGGAAATGGACAGAACTTATCCGGCATGGGCCTAGCACGTAACATACTATTCTTTCTTACCTTCCTATATATGTGTGTGCACACACGTGCGTGCATGTGTTCTTTTCTTGATCTTAACTTATGTGCAAGGTTTTTGTTACAATCATATCCTAGTTGAACTTCTGAGATGATAGCATATTGATTAATAGCAACTCGTAAGATTTGAATTGATAGTTTGATAACTAACTTTGCATGGATGCATATTTTGCAGCTCCAACCCCGGGCGACGACCTCTTCCCGCTGGCAGCAGCAGCCGATGTCTCTCAGGAAAACGCAAGCGTTGGACAAGTCGAGAGTTGTCAGAACCCGGATCCCTTCATCCGATCCCTGGTTGAGGGGAAGCTTATCATCTGCACCTACACCTTTGATTTCGAGTTCGACTCTGCAAGCATGGTTAGAGTTGCTGAAACTGTCCACACTGTTGGTGCTGTCGGATTTATCATGACAATCGACCCTGACATTGCTTCTGAGGAAGCAAAGGGAACCACTGTCACCCTAGGAGTTCCCGGCATTATCCTCAACAACATCCAAGCTTCCACTGTACGTAGGTCTTAACGTAACTCTTTTTATTTTGTTATTATCATTGTTTCGTGGGTATGCATGAATCAGCCTCCCTATGAACTTTAGGTTATAGGGGGAAGGTTGTCTATATTTGAATTTTTCAGACCGCATTTGGAATTATTGGTGCTTGTGTTATTGTTGTTGTACCTTGCATTTGATTCACTGCAAAAAATTACAGTGCGAAATTTGATGTGTTCTCTAGCATTGACAGTAACTTACACTGTTGTATCCTGTCCATAGGAGCTATGGCAATACTACTACTCGAAGACCATAAGGGATCCAACAGGAAGAGCAGTTGGTTTTTCTGCAACAGCCAGAATTTTGGAAGGGAGGGAGGCAGTCTACACAGGACAGCCCCCGATCGTGGCATCCTACTCATCGAGAGGACCTGATGTCAACAACGCGCTTCTTCAGACGGCCGATGTCCTGAAACCGACAGTCATGGCTCCGGGATCTTCCATCTGGGCCGCCTGGAGCCCCAACAGCGAGGGGTATCAATCCATTAAAGGTAACGTTTTCGCCGATTACTGTCAGCTTTGATGAGTTAGGTTGTTTCTGGATCAATCCATAAGAGGTAACATTGTCACTGATTTCTGTCAGTTTTGAGCTCAACACGAGTTAGATCGTTTCTGTCCATGTAAGTCTAGGTTTTTGTCAGTTTGCCGCCGGAGAGTAACCTTTGTTGTGTATGCCACTAAGTTGAAAACTTATCAAAGTCACCACGAGAAGAGGTTATGACATGCAATTCTAGGTAAATGTCTGTCAGATTTCACCTAAGTCAGAAAGTTATTAAATAAGCCACCTAGGTTACGGATACTGTTAGTTTTGCCACCGAACTTTTAGGTCATAACCCATTTTTGTGGCATTTTTGACCATTTTCGAAATTTAACATATTTGACAAGCTTAAAAATTTAGTGGCAGAACCGACGGAAACCTAGACTTACAAAGCACAGACATGATTTCACTCAGATTTAGTTTGATTGAGGAGATCTAGATGCAAGTAACCATACTTCCACTTCCAGATGTGTAACCTTTGTTCCACCCATGAACCAGGTCAGGATTTCGCGCTTGTGTCAGGGACGAGCATGGCCACCCCTCATGTAGCCGGGGTGGCCGCGCTGATCAAGCAGAAGCACCCCAACTGGAACCCGTCTGCCATCGTATCCGCCATGATGACCACAGCGGATGTGGCCGACAAGTCGGGTAGCCCCATCATGGCTCAGCAGACCAACCAGTTGTCCCCAGCCACCCCGTTCGACTACGGAGCCGGGGCGGTCAACCCGACCCGGGCCATAGACCCGGGTCTCGTGTTCATCTCCAAGTTCAAGAACTACATCCAGTTCCTCTGCGCGGTCCCCGGGGTGGACGAGGAGTCCGTCAGGCGGGCTGTGGGGGTGGGGTGCCCGACCACCAAGAAGACATGGTGCTCGGACCTCAACACCCCGACCGTGACCATCTCGAACCTCGTGGGGCTACGGAAGGTGACCCGCGTGGTCACCAGTGTGGCTCACGACGTCGAGACATACAATGTGACCATCATGGAGCCCGCAGGGGTCAGGGTGAAGGTCACGCCGCTGGTTTTTAGCATCAGTGCAAACGCCACGAAACGGCTCAAGCTAGTGTTGGAGGCGAAATACTCAACCAATACTTACGGGTTTGGGGAGGTCTTGCTGAGGGGAGATAAGGGACATGTAGTTAGGGTTCCAGTCACTGTCTTTGTAAGCAGTATTTTAGGTTCTTGAAAATCACCCTCTCCCCTTTAAGACAGGTCAATAAAAGTAGTATGTTTAGCATTTCTGTAACCTAGATGATATAGAATGCATATTTGGAGTTCAAATTTTTCCCCCTTGAAGAAGTATGTTTTAGCATTTCTGTAACCTGAAGAGTGAAGACATATTTGGGTTTTTTGGCATTCATGTTTCAAACAAAAAAGTTCCATTGGCATTAGTTTTCGTTCTTTCATACATGGAAGCTTTTCTGGATTGTTAACATTCCGGGATAGTGCTTGGATAAAATTGTCATTCAACCATCTGAAGAGTATAAAAATGTCAATGTACTTGAAAGGATCCACTAAATGACACTTAACTGTCCATAAAACTCGAAAATACTATTTTAACCGACTGTAGTAATCCAAAAAATGTCACTGAATTCGAAAAAATCCACCTAAAAATGTCATACAAGAAAGCACAGTGAACCTATTAAAATGACATTTTTGAGTTTTAGGGTAAGTGAAGAGGCATTAAGTAGATGTTTTCAAATTCATTGTCATTTTTTACCATCCCGGATTTGCAACATTGTGTGCACAAACAGCAGAAACCCGTAAATTCAACATCATCATTTGTCAAGCACAAAACTCATATATTACTAAAGAGCTAACAAGAAAAATAATCCATGAATTTTTATTGTTAAACTCAAACAAAAAGCGATATTCAAGAAAGAACAATTTTGCCACCAGAATGAATACCTAGTCTTTCTTGGTGTTACTGTTCTCATCTTGCCATGTAGCTTGCCATTGCTTGTCGTAGAACGTTGTCTCCTCTAGTAGCTTCTTTAGGTTCTCTACATCCTCATTTTTCCTAATAAGCAAAACCCCAAGAACAGCCACGAATAACAAAGTTTTGCAGAAGAAGTTGCTCATTTGATCAACAAGTCCCACGCCAGTCAAGCTGTCAACAAAGTAGGCCATGAAAAACCCGACCATGGCTGCTCGACCTGCCAAGAAAGAAAGTCACCAAGGAAAAAGGGGTTAATGAATTGAATCACAAAAGCAAGTTCATGATTCAAATCCAAATCCAATATCCCAAAAGTCTCACTGCAGAATAGGGTGTTGGCCTGTTGGGAGTAGCATTGGTAAAATTTTGAGTTTGTGTCAAATTCGGTCAATGTCAAAATTAGGACAGGAAATTGATGTCCAGACTCTGCCTTTTTTCAAGTCGGACCAAGTCTGACAATTTGGACGAAACTAAATCCGGCTCAAATCGGGTTCGGACAATAGAAAAAGAGAAATTGTGTCCGATTAATGAGTTAATGTCAAAATTTGAAGGAAAAACCTTTGATCAAATCCGGTTCTTTTCTGGGTTGGACGGAATTTTGTTAGTGCTACTTAAGGGCTAGGACTTGGGGTCTGATGTAGCAGTCTTACCCTTACAGTTCAAATTTCAGGGAGACTGGTTCTAATTGGTCCAAAATTTTAAAAACATTACTACCTGGCAGGCTGCCACCCCATTGTGGGATTTGGGTGTTGTGTTGGGGGGGGGGGGGGGGGGGATGGGTCGAGAATGACATTTTGCTTTAGTCCGTTAGACCGTCACAATCTAAGCTGAAAAAATGTCAGATCATCTAGATTAGGACACAAAAGCATGTTAATGATTGGATGCTGCAAATTGAAACCAACCATTAAGAAGCTCGGCCTCAGGAAGGTGAAATCTCTTAATCCAAGCCCACCAGGGGATGATGGATGTGTCAAAAACCACCGGTTCAGCATTGCTGGTTGATTCTGGGTATGTTTCGAGCCACTTCCTCCTCTTTGCCTCTGGGAAACATTAACCAAACAATCCGTTGATACTCAGAGTCAATACAAGTGCGAAATTTTGAAGAAGGCAAATCAAGAAAGCTTTGGGGGGCGACATTTTGGGGGTAAAACCTCACCAACCACCCACACAGAAAGTATACATGACATGGTTTCGATACATATAAACCAATCTTCCTTTAGATTATGTTCTAACCCTCTGTCATATCACTTCAATTCAAGCAATTGCTGTGTTGAATTAATACACCAAAAGGGTCCAAATCCAAATCAAATACCCAAAAAATATACCTTTATATCACCCCAAAAAAACACACCAACAGGGACAAGTTGCAGATGTAATTCGACCAACTTCTATGGCAATGTCATAAATTCATAATCTACATGAGCACCCTTTTACAAAACAAGCTCCAGTCATGTACACTTGTGGTATATATATATTGTGTGCATAATCTAGCCAAAATTTTCAGAACATGCAAAATGAGACTAATCATATAGACACCCATCAAAAAGATGGAAGAAACATAGCAACCACCAAAACAACAAAATCTAACTTACTAACATCAGTCCTACTAACCCAGAAACAAATCACAATGTCAAAGATTCAGATTTTTTCAGAATTAAGGCAACAGATTAACAAATATAGCCAAGAACAGCAAACCAGCAAACACCCAGCTGGATTTCTGCCTAGAAACCTCATGAAACTAATTAAACCCTTTTTATTCAGAACATGTATAGATATAGCCAAGAACAGCACACACCCAGCTGAGTTTCTGCCTAGAAATCTCATGAAACTAATTAAAACCTCTTATATTTATTCAGAAAATGCATCTCACCAGCATCAATAACAGCATCCCAATCAGTCTTCCCATCCTTCTGAAACTGACTCAAATCCCAAGTCCCATTGACCCATTTAGGGTCTTGAAACTTGTTCACTGCTTGTGGGCCCAGCTCATCCACCTTCTCCTCCTTAGCCTCAGCCTTAACCTCAGTGGGACCCACTTTTGGGGGTTGTTCTTGCTCAGCAGAAGAAGGGGTTTCTTCTAGAGTCTTCTCCTCAGGAACAGTGGTAGTAGTGGTGAGAACCCCAGCTCCATTGTCAAGAGTAGCCCTAACAATGGTGGAAATCTGGAGATGGGTCTTGTTTGGCTTGGAGATAGGAAGAGATAGAACAAGATAAGGCTTGTGGGTAAGGTGGGGTTTTGAGGAGGAGGAAGAAGATAGAGTGGAGAGATGAGCACTGGTTGGAGAGGATGAGGAGAGCAAAGCCATTGTCATTCTCAGCTCTCAAACTAGAGAGAGAAAGCCTAGAGAGAGAGAGAGAGATTGGGGGGTGGAATTTCAGAGGAGCATGGGCTGAGAATTCATAGGATGAGAGCATAAGATGGGAGGTTGGGAAGAAAAAGGGAGGACTTTTTGAGGGGCCATCATCTCTAATCAACACATCAACTTCTTTGTTTTTATGCAAGAGAAGAGTGTGGGGGTGGGGACTGGGGAGAGTGGCATTCAATTTGGGTGTGAGTTTGTGGCTCATTTTCATTTGTTTATTTTGTTTATTGCTCCCTTTTTTATATTTATTTATATTTTTTTGAGAATGGGTTTGTGAAGTGGTGTGTATGTAGATTTGGGGCTCTCATAAAATTGCTCCATTTAATATGATATATATGTGAAAGAATAATTGAGTATAGTGGTAGAGTTTTTTCAGAAACAAATGATCAAAAATTAACATACTATTATGAAATACTATATTGTAAATATTTATTTAAATATGTGTTTATATTAGCATTGTTGCTCCCTTGTATATATGATTGCTCTGTTTTCTCCCTTTTTAAAAAATAATTTTAGATTAGTCCAAAATCACAAAAAAAAGTTGAGGTTACAAGTTTACAACCAATTTACTTCCTACAATCCATACAATAATTTAAAAGTACGTTATATGCAATCAATCTTTACAAACTTTAACCATCAATTATTGAATGTATACAATAATTTAAAATAAAACTTTGGGTTATGATTTGTCATACATTAAAAGGATAAGCAAACAAAGTAACTCATAGTCTAGCTCACCTAGGCCCATGTTCCATTTTAAAAATCGTTAGCATCTCATTAGTATTCACAAATCTTTTAACAACACCAACACCTGTTGGTTCAAGTGGTTTGTTACTCGTCGCCTTTAAACAAGGTCTCAAATTCACAAGGCTTGTAAATGGAGAAAATATGTTACGGAAAAGCTCTGCTCCTTCATGGTGTGCCAATAAATAAGGATCGGAAGTAGCAACATAGGCAAAGAAGCGGAAAAAAACAAAAACTCCAATAATGAACTTCCAACATAGGCAAAGAAGCGGAAAAAAACAAAAACTCCAATAATGAACAACAAAATCGGGAAGAACAAGAATATCTCTAGAAATAATAAAATCAAAGGTACATTAAGAAAAGCACAACCAATTAACCTAAATTGATCCCTTCAAAGACTAAAAATGAGAGCTAAAACTAATGTCAATATACAAAATGGTTAGACCTAAAACTAAAATGAGAGTTTAACCTCCTCAACTTTGCCATTGCGAGCGCCGAATTGGATTGTCCATCTTGTAATCCAATTTACCTCTACCATTGTCAACACTACATTAGATTATCCTACTTTGTAACAATCCAATTCACTCGGATTTGCTTGCTGTATGTACAATGAACCGGTTGAATCAGATGGAACATTCACCAAACCTCCATCTAAGATTTTACCTGAATGGGGTTATCTTCTCCATATTGCATAAACCCGATTTTTAGCCTCTCCTCGGACTGAATTCATTAGCCTGCACAAAGTAAAAGTATAGATGTTGGAGCTCCGGAGGTAAATGAAGATGAGTGGGGAACTTTTTTTAAAAATGTAGGCACAAATCACGAAGTAAACAACAATAACAAATCCCAGAAGAATCGCGCCTGAGCAAGCAAGATAAGTGATTAAGTTTATGATTCCAATCTGTGATTTGTAAGCGTAAGCAAGCAAATCATACTGGGCAAGATTAGGTTCTCTAATTCTTGCATGATGTATGCTGTATGGTGATGAGATTACCATGTAAATTCAGAAAAAGACTGACAAACCAGAAAGCTGCTGCAATTCCTCAAGACACTTGAATGGGAATCCAGTTAGTTATTTCGTTTTGAAGACTAGAGCAACAACGGAAACTCAACCCACCGCTATCTATTAAAGCAGATCAACAATAAATAAAAAGAAAGAGAAACTGTTCTGACTTCCTGTTGACGCGTACGTTCCGAGGCATAAAAACTGAACCCACTAAAGCCACTTAAGTAAATTGGAGAGGAAGCAACAGTAACACCATACTACTGTGTTGATTTACATTTTCACTGCCTAGTGCTCAGCCACAAACTAATTCCAGAAATCTAATACATCGCAAATGTTTTGAACATAGAATGGGCTGAAATATCATAAACTCGAACTGCAACCTTAGACATGGAAAAATGAGTCGAGACTAGTGTTAATAAATGCCATTCCTTAGCAAATTGAGCATAACCCATGGCATTTTCACAGTAATGACAAACTACATACATGGTATGCAGCTTGGCTGATCTCTAACCATGACTCGCGATCAGCCAACCAGCTAACTAGTGGGGAGGTGGCAGCTATGATTTCAACAGTGTAAACACAAATTTCGTACAGACAGTCCCAAGTGTTGTTTTAATAAAGTAAAGACAACACCCCCCCCCCCTTTTTTTTTGAGATAATTACATTTAGGAAAATTGGAATCTAATAAACCAAACTTTATTTCCATTTTGATCTAACAAATCAAACTTAATTTTTTGTTAATGGCAAACTGTACTTAACATAATAATTTTCTTAGTGAACCTCCACCAATTTCCGATTACCGAAAAAATGACATCGATGTTTTTTTGCTGATGTGGAGTGTTTTATTGGAAAAAAATAAAAGGAAAATGAAGATGACTTCCTCTTTCTTTTCTCCTTGTCAAACTTGGTTATAAGCCTCACATTTTCTTCATCCAGACGCTCAAATCTCTGACTACCATCCCTCATTCTCTGTAATTCATTTCTCATTCTTGTCACTTCGGATGACAGTTGCTCAAGCCTTTCTTCCAACATATTGTTCATTTCAATCAGTAAAAAAACCTCCATGTCATTTTTCCAGTAACTGGAAATTGGTGGAGGTTCAGTAAGAAAAATATTATGTTAAGTATAGTTTGCCATTAACAAAAAGTTAAGTTTGGTTTGTTAGATCAAAATGAACATAAAGTTTGGTTTATTAGATTCCAATTTTCCTTACATTTACCCTACCTGACATATGTGGTAATAATTTTTGCACACCCGACATTTGAGAAATGATTTTCACCCTACCTGACATTTATTGAAAGTGTTTTTTTGTGCCAAATTCCGGTAACTTGTCATCGGAGAAATGAAAATACAATAATACCCCTATATGATTATGTGAAAGTACCAAACTGCCCTTAAGATTGCGATTGAAATGACATTATTGACCCTTCAATTGTTTTGTGTGGGAAAAGGGGGAAAAGATTGTTGATCTAAAAAAGAAATATATCACTTCACTCTTCTCACTATCGTCTTCTATAAGGGTAAATAGGTAATTTCATTTTTAATTGAAAATACTATGAATTAATAGCAAAGGTAAACACGTCACTTCCGATTCATTTTTTTAATACTTGCCGGAAAATCCCACAAAAAACCATTTTAATATATCTTAGGTGGTTTAAATTTACAACCACTTAAATGTCAGGTAGGGTGAAAATTATTTCTCAAATGTCGGGTGTGTAAAAATTATTACCACATATGTCAGGTAGGGTAAATGTAATTATCTCCTCTCTTTTTTCTTCTCACCCAAGAAAACCAGAAAATAAAACATCAAGTACGTTTTACAGAACATCTAAGCAGCCTATATCATGCCAGCACAAGCGCCAAGGGGAAATGGTACGGGTCGTGCAGCGAAGCAACATTGAGTCTATGCCCAGCACCACAAACCACAGGTAAGCTCATTTACAATCTTTTTTTAATATGAAAAATATGAACATATATTAAGTAGGCTCATTCACATTCTTATCTTGTCCATGACACCAAAGCAAAATTGTTGGCAGCTTTCACATCCAGGGAGGACATGGGAAATATGCATCAAGGGTAAAGCTAGACTTGCAAACTGATCATTCAATTCGGGTATGGGTCAGGTTAAGTTTGGATCAAGTGAGTTTCGGAGAATCTTTACAAAAGTTTTGGATCGGGTACAGTTAGGTTTGGAATTTGGGTGTCAGTTAAGATACATGGATAAAAATAGAAAATTTAGGCTATCCTTTAGTCAATGTCAGGCATCCTTGACTCCTTGTTTTAGAACCCACATCTTAAACCCTAGCTTAAAACGACAATACTTATCCGTGTACTTGGACCAACATTTTTGCTTAGCGGACACACAACTACGCATGAAGCGATGGGTGCAAGAGACTCATCACATTAAAGGAACCTTTTAAGCTTCCAATAGTCAATGCTAAGTTTAGAGTAAAGAAATTTAATAAAGTGATCAGCAAAAGGTCTAACTTCTCCAACTTAGAGATTACACTGACCACACATCAATCAAAAGCAAGTTGTAAACATGTAGCAAATGTAGATTTTGGCTCTAAATGGCTTAATTTCATGGCCCAAAATAGCATACACAAACACTAGTTTGCAAGAATAAGACCTTACACAACCTTCCATTGGTAGATATGGTCTGTCACAACCTCCAATCGATTTGGTCAAAAGCATCCCTAGTCATTCCCACAAACCTTCAGGTATATTGGCATAATTCCTTCTTATGTGCTTCTTTATTCTTCTTCTTACTATTACTTCTCCACAACCTTATTGTCATTTTTTATTTCTACATGTGGGTTTCTTTCTAGTTCAAGCATCAAGCACATCATCCCCCACCCTTTACAAATCTCTGCATTGATGATAGTGGATAAGGGGAATTTTTTAAGTGCTTGGGCCTAAGAGAAAAACTCTTCCAGTATTTTAACCAAGTGTGTTTCCCCATACTTGGCTCGTAACACATACATTTCTTTTGGAAGTGCTGTTTACCCTCACTTGGCTCATAACACATACATTTCTTTTGGAAGTAAATCATTTGATTGTCCAAGAACCTGTCCAAGAACCTTACTCTCAAGGTTAATATAGCCACCATCTTCTCTTTTCCCTAGACCTAACAAATCAGTCATTAAGTTAGGGCATGGGTATGGGTGCATTTGACTTGGGTCATGTTTAGATCATCAGTATTTCAGTTCAATTCAGTTGGCGTAGACTTCGGTTCGATTCAAGCAACTAATGCTTGGTCAAAAAAGCTTGTTCAGCAAAGAGAATAATATTTTTTGGAACTTCGCCTACAATTCAGTTTGGTCAATTCAGATTTGGAGCCAACTTTCTGTGAAGTTAACTGGATGTACATTCGAGTATGGGTGAGGGCAGCTCGGCTTAGGGTTCAAGTCTTGCATGATTTTTGACAAATCTACTTCTCAACTTTTCTAATACAAAATACTATATTGTACAAAAAAAAAAGGAAAAATACCAAGCGTTTGAAAAACTTACTTTTCATATCCATGATGCATGCGTGCCGTTTCGGACCTCGCGTTTAAAATCCCTTTGCAAATTATTGCGCCACCCTTTTACAACTTCGATGACACCATATAACCTAAGCTTTTGGCTATAAACTCGGTCCTGGGAAAAAAAAGAAAGAAAGAATACAATTGTCTTATCTTTTTTACCAACAAATCTATAAAATCCTAAAAATTTCACACAACATGATGGTCCAAACAAGTATGCACAACAAAAGTTTACAACTTTAGTGGCCTGAACATGGTTACATGCTACAATACACGAATTTAGGTATGGGGTGTCCGACATGAGTAGAGAACCCTATCCAACTCGCATATTCCTTTGTCAGGTCACTTTTCCGAAGAGTTGAAATTGGTGAAAGTTCGCTCAATCTATAATAGAATGCTAAGTATAGTTCATTGAGTCCAAATTCCAAAGGTCAATTCGTCGTATCCAAATTGCACCAAAGGTTGGATTATTTAATTCCAAAAGGCCAATTGTTAGACACCTATGAGTAGGGGTGGGCATAACCGGTTAAGCGCATATCCGGTTAAGCGCATATGCAGTTAACCATTGTTGCGGTTTCTAGATTTTGTAAACCTAAACCAAAACCACTTTATGCGGTTAACCGCAAACCGGTTCACCGGGAGTGAAACTTGGAAACCGAAACCAAACCAAACTGTCGGTTAACCACATTGAGAACACGGTTAACCGCTTTTTGGATTTGACCTACAGTTTATCACGGTAAACCACCGATTTTTGGAGATTTGAAGTAACAACTATGGAAAAAAAAGTTTAACATTCTACTTTGAAATTTTATATTTTGCTATTAAATTAATCAAAACCAGTTAACTGTGGTTAACCGCTTCACGAATATGCAAAACCTAAACCAAAACCGGCCAAACTGGTTCGGTTATCCTAAACCGAAATATTCAAAAATCCCAAACGGTTAACCAGTTTGGTTTTTACGGTTTTGCGGTTTGGTTTTCAGATTCGGTTTTTCACTCCCGCCCTTACCAATGAGGACAAACATAGAGATCGCATATCTACAGAACATTTGTTGAAACAAATCGAACGCAATAAAACAAATCATGCACCAACCACAGAATATACATTGAATAAAAAGCAATCATCGCTTACAGGACTTACAATGAAGTCGACCGTATTCGTCAATACATACGACCAGCGCACTCTGACGAGCCACAATAGCAGCTCTTTTTTCTGACATTTCCGCCAGAGTCTAGAACCTGATCTATAGCATAATTGTAATCGTAAGACAACTCCTGCAGAGGGGGAATATTATCTGCCGCAAACAACATTATATGAGGTATTCTCTTGTCCTCATGATCATAAAGCACATTCTGCGCATAGAGGTTTGGAGAACAACTGTGGTTGATAAATCTGCCAATGTTTCCATATTTTGCTGCATCTATGGCAAAACCAGCATTTTCTGCAGCATCACCAGCACTTGCTGGCCCATCAGGCATGTGATCATTGCTGTTTTGCCCGAGATCAAATAGATATTCATCACTGCTAGATCTTTGTTCAGCCTCCTTGTCATCAAGTAGCTCCCCTAAATATTCACATATGAAGCTGCCAGACGGAATGGAAGATAGACATCTGACTCCCCACCCTCTTTTCTCAGTTTTGAAGATCTCAAGAGGAAATTTGACACCATACTGGCTCACTCTATTTTGACAGGTTGGAGGACATTTGCACAAAGGTCCACACTCGTACACAAGAGGCTGTACTTCAACAATTTCCCCATCGCAATTATACGGGATCTCTCCGCCATTTTTGTGAGCACATGCACAAGGCTCTGAATCTGAACAACCATTCTTACAGTCACAGCCCCTGGGAGGTATCGGTTGGCACCAATCAGGATACATCATGCTTGTAATATATGTAAATGAAGGGGGCTTCTCATCATCTATGGTATTGATCGCACAAATCGGGACTGCCTCGCTCCCTCCCGAAATATCCTCTGCACACATACCCTCCCGTACTTTACATTTCTTGGATCTTGTCACTTCCTTCCAAGCAAGCTCGGGTTGACCTGGAATCCTTCTCAACTCAAACTTGTAAACCAACTTTCCATGTGATCCAATATCTTCCCAGTATTTCTCAACAGTATATAGTCCATCATAAGTGTATGTTGTTATGGTTTTAGATATGCTATCAATTGTGTCTGCAAGCTTTTTCTCTTTGAATCCCCGAATGACTCTCACTTCATTCTTTTCATGTACGCTATTCACCAATGCCAGATTTCCTCGCTCAAGCTTCTGATCTTCAGGCTGCTTGTCTCCACTTGCATTTCCTCCTTGACCAGTATATATCAATACATCAGAACTGTCCACATCGTTCTCATAACCGCCTGAAGCCACAATGCTAGTCGCAATAATTTTATTATGACCTAGGTTGAGATAGTCTATCCCACTTACCAGGTGGCGGTGAAGCCCAACAACTGCAAGTTCAGCGCGGAAGTGAAAAAGGTCCCCAACTTCTATCCCAGGAACAGGCCCTCTTATACTGGTTTTGCTGCAGTTAATATATTTCCCGCTTTCCCTAAGGATTTTTGCAGCCTGACGATCAAATCTCTTATCAGTGTTATCTGTGCTCTTTGGCTTGGTTTCTTCTCCTTGTTGCAGCTTTCTGTAAATAGCATGGAATAACCTTAGTGTCTCCCGCACCTTTCCCCGGATACCTTTCTCGCTTGAAGAAATGGCACCAAAAGGAGGGTTGACCTCAAAATCACGCCTTCTAGGAACCAAAAGGAAATCGTGAGACAATTCCTCATCCTCAGATGAGTTCCCCTCATCCCTAGAAGTACTCGAAATAACCGAATCTGTTTCATTGAGGCAAGGTTCAACTGCTGTAGAACTTTCTAACGGGATCATGGTAGTGATCACGTTTTTATCAGCTGAAAGCTTACATTTCTCTCTTTCATCATAATCTTGTTTCTTTCGTTTGCTTCGCTTTGCTTTAGGGGGAGATAAGTTTGATTTAACAGCTTCTCTCCCTCGCCTCCATGGGCAATTAGGTGCAGCCATTAAACATAGCACATTAACCCTATCCTCTTTATTTTGAAGAGGAGGCATCCTTCCTTCTTGTGGTTCAATATGACTACGGGAGACAACATTTGACGTTCCCTTCCGTTCAACTTTCCTGCAAACCGCAGTCTCTTTCTCTGATCCATTTGCTGAACATCCCACATCCTTCTCATCTTTTCCATTATAGCATGTTTTTTCAATCAAGCCTTCATGCTGTTCATTACTCTTAGTTTCAGAAACATGCTCCTGCACCATCTCGGAACTTTTCATGTAGTGAGGCACTGGTGTAATCATCACTCCAGACAAATCACCATCAGATTGACCTTCACCTTCAGCCTCGACATGTCCAGAGATTATGCCCTCTTCTTCACCCAGAGCAGCAACATCTGCATCACGGCATACTTTTCTTTTATCATCATCATCATCACTTATGACCTCTTTGCGGGTGCTACCATCAGCTTGATCTTGACCCAAAATCTTATCCTCAACTTGTTTCACATTATGCCTACAGCCAGACGGGAAATCACGAACAGCAGAAACTTTCTGCCGAGGTGGACTAGCATGATGTGCTTCCATGGAGTACCTGGACTTTTCATCAATTTCATCACTAAATGCAGATTCCTCCATCTTTTTAATCAAATTTGGTGATGTAGGAATCTTAACGGTCAATTCATCTTGTACCCCATTCGATTTCAGGTCAACAGGCAGTCTTGGCAATTCATTGCTTGCATGCTCCATATGCTTGCGTTTCACCAAACTAGAGGTTGCCTTTCCAGAACATTCTGAAAAAGCAGCGTCATGGGGCTGGGATTCAACTACTTTTCTCAAAAATCCATTCCCTCCCACATCACGAGGGCCATCTCCGTTTTCTCCCAGATCCACACTTTTTAGACTACCACCCTCGTCTTCTTTTGCAGCAACATTGACTTGCACAGCACGCGGACCACATCCATAGGGAAAATCACGCACAGCAGAAACCTTTCGCTTCTTATATCTTGGCGTCGGTAATGTCAACGAACAATCCCTATTTAATCCCAATTGTTGTTTCCCACTAATTACTGAAACCATTTTCTCCCCTAGCGTAATACTACCAGAGAAAAAAATGAATTTTAGTTAATATAGTCATCAATAAGAAGGGGTTGCTATAGCCAAGGATAAATTAAAAGTTCACCAAAGTTAAAAGCAAGTGGCATGGATTTCAAAATTTTATCCTACTTTGTTTAGTAAACTAAGAGCTAACTAAACACTATAAGCATCAATAGTTTGAGTGAGAAAGGCACATCCATTTGAAACACAACACCATCAGGAGCTTACCTCTCGGCTAGGGATGGAATCACACCCCCCCCCCCCCCCCCCCCCAAAAAAAAAAAAACACTATCCCCGATTGCAATGGCACATGTACTAAAAAGTAAAAGTTGCGATAAAATTTGATAAAAAATAGCGCTAGCAAAACATTAAATCTTGGTTAAATTTAGGTCGGTTGAATCCGTCATTGCCAAAACTCGAACAAGAAAACTGCGGTCTGTTACCCAATTTTTTGGGGAGCACTTCGGACAATAGAATATAAAAATATTTTTTATCTGAAGTGTTGGTCAAATTGACAAACGTCGAAACGTGAAGCATTAACCTATGACCATACTTGATTTTGCAAACAACTTCAACAACTCGGATCACACAAAACTTTGCCAGCCGCAATCAAAACAGGTATGGGTATGGACGGTATGGTCGAGTTTGTAAAATATTATTTGTCGACTCTTCCAATAAAATAGAGAAACTAATAGAATGGAGAAACAAATAACTGGAAGAAGGTTGGCTTCCTCTATGTAGATTACTTTATACCGGACGATGTTAGGAGGGTTTAAAAACAATTAGGCTTTGTTCGGTAAAATTAGCGTTTAGATAGCGGATTGCGATTTTTGCCCCGATTATCTGTTTAAGTAGTAGATAGCAAATGATTGTTCAAATGTGAATTGTGTTCGATAAATTTAGCATTTGAGTTACCAAATTAATGTGAATTGACGTAAAAGAACGTGGATAATTTCCAAAGATAGAATTTTCAAAAGGTACTTTTTGACCAACAAATATGAAACGTTACTCCAAACCTAAACGTTAACTTTATTAACATTTCACAAAACGCTACTTGAAACGCTAAAAGCAAACGCTACCTTACCAAATGCTAATATTTAAGCAATTAGAGTTTTGACTTGGTCAAAACGTTAAACGCTACCCCAAACGCTACTGGCCAACACAGATGTTTTGGGGGGGGGGGGGAATAAGAAAAAGAAAGTATACCACAAGAATATTGTGTTTTAACATCTATCTACACTTGGCTAAAAGCTCAAAAAACACAATGAGATTGGGTATTGGTATGGATACCCCACGGATACGAGGTATAGGCGTAGGTATAAGTGCGTCCAGCACTCCACGCCCACCCCTAGTCTTCACAAGGAAACAAATTTAGTTTTGGTCCCAACTTAAAAGCCCTTCCCAATTCCCATGCAACGAAACGGAAACATTTTGAATCCATGCATTAAATGGAGTTAATGGTGCCTCATTTTGGGAAAAATATCAAGGGTATGTTAATTAATGTTACAATGGCTCTATGAGAACGAGCCAAGGGTAGGGTAAAACCAATACCCTCTTTTATCCTATAAAACAATCTTACCAACTCATTCCCAGCCCAATGAAGCCATAACTTCTCATAGCCATGTGGATACTTTCCATGGTAAACCTTACTGTTACACCATTGCCTATAGCATCAAATGGAGTTTCTTGAAAGGATGGTTGGCACGTGGCCCACAAGAGTTAGGTGCTTGTACATGGTACTAGAGTGAATTGGACTACTTATCAAGAATTCTAGCTTAGCCTCATGCTTAACTAATGTTCTATCAACTGGTAAAGCACGGAAAAAGGAAGTTTGTTCACGACAAGAGAGAAAGCACGGTGGAGAAAGATAGCTAAAACTTACAAGCTAATGGAAACGAACCAAAAATGAGAGGTGACCAATCAGTGAACATCAAAATGAAATAAAAACATAATACTCCCTCAATCCCAAAGTCACAATCAAATGCCAAAATAATGTGAATATATGCATTAATTGTTTTTACATAAAGATATAAACCTGGAATTTTTTCAACAAATGAAAATAGAACACCATTTTATTGTTGGAAGTGGTATTTTTGACAATATTATGGAATTCTACACATAGGTGTTTTTTTAAACAAATTATGAGACTAATGGAATAATAAAATAGAATACCAAAAATAGTAACTGAAGAGGAATTTCAAGTCTACACTAATTTCATAGAGAAGGGCATGTTCTTTTCAAGGGTAAAGTTGGGTTGGGTAATGGCACGTTTGGAGGAAAGGTGGAAAGTTTGAAGTGAAAAACTTATGTTATTTTTTGTGGAATAATATTATTTTCAATATCTTAGGTAAACCTGGCAAACGTGTGAATCGATTTCGGTCCGGATTGGCATCAGGGCAACCAAT
Source organism: Portulaca oleracea (assembly GCA_029582165.1). Classification (NCBI taxonomy): domain Eukaryota; kingdom Viridiplantae; phylum Streptophyta; class Magnoliopsida; order Caryophyllales; family Portulacaceae; genus Portulaca; species Portulaca oleracea. Next base: position 5,175,471 of record CM055883.1, on the reverse strand, counting down.
TTCGGTTCGGGTGACTTCGGGCAAAACTTATTGGGGTTGGTTTGGGCAACATTGTTCCAGGTTGGATTCTCGTTCGATTTTGGCTCATTTGGGCGTGGATCTTAATCAGGTCACTTTTTGGGCAGCGCCTCACATCAGTTTCAGTGGGTTTTTCTTCGGGTACGGGTCAGGACTTGATCGCTCATCCAGGTTCGGTTCAAGCTCGAGTTCAGGTCCTAGGTATGTTTTGCCAGATTTAATCTTAAGAGAATATTTTCGCTCAGGTTGTGGTAGGTGAAAAATTATACTCTTACCCAACCCCCATTTCTCTCACTCTCAAGTCCCACCGCTCTCCCTAGCTAGCTCATTCTCTCTCTCTCTCTAGGCCCCACGGTCTTCGACATCTATATGCCAACTCAGGGAGTGGAAGACACGTCTACACAAGGAGATAAGATAAGTGATCGTAAAGCTTAACTCAACGGCGAGATCTCGACCATTCCAAAGGGGGTTCTTTAACGATTGGGGAAGGTAAGGGACATCTGTGACAAGTCCAGTTGGCAAAGGTGAACAAAAGACGAGGGCAGGGGTTTATTCATAGAAAAATGGGGGAGCTGGTTGAGGTTCTTTCCAAGCTAGATCTTATTTTCTACCCATGCCACCAATTTAGCTACTGTAATGCACCGACCCTTCCCAGGTAACAGACCTTACCGAAAAATGCTTTACATATTGATGATTGACCCACAAATCACCAAGTGTCCTTTCAGCATGCTTTGTCCTCACTCACACATTATCTGGGAAAACTTCCCAGGAAGTCATCCGTCCGGAGACTACTCCCAGCCAAGCAAGCCTAGCTGGGGAGTTCCAATCGAATGAGCTTTCTAAAAGGAAGGTGCACCATAGTAATATAAGTAGTCATTTCTATCCCTTTAAGCCACATTAAACATATACCCCCGGGTGTTACAACTGCCCTCGAAAAATAATAAATTGCATCAAACCTCCCACAAAATAAAAACGTACATAACAAAAACAGAAAGTGCAAAATAGAGAAACTACAAATAAAAAAAATCTAAAACGTAACAACGCCAAAATTTATAAAATTAGAAAAAAATAAGAGAAATTCCAAATGGTAGACACCAACTATTGGGTATTCCAAGTTGTCAACAACTTTTTAACATATTCCAAATGGTAGGCTTAATCCCAAAAAATTCCATTCTGTAGGCATAGATTGAAACTGATGTTTAGCATCCAAAAAAAAAAAATGGTGTTCTAAATTGAAATCGACGCTCAGAACAACCAGCCCCCACTGCCATTGCCATCTCCCCCCCCCCCCCCCGAAACACCAAGCCCAGGTTGACTGTATCTTTGATCGCGACTCCATTTCCTCCCTGGCCTGCTTGCTACAGTTGCTCGTTGGCGTTCGCATCCCGCCCCCTGTTCGGAAAAGTCGACATCCTTTCATGCCAAAAGTAGACGATTTCGTGTCTCATGGTTCTTTTTCCCCTGCCCTCTTATCTATCCTTTCCCCCAAATATTCCATTTCCTCTTTTTTGTACTACTTTTGTGGCCATTTTCTACAATTCTACGCATATTATTGAGCAGACTAGTAGAGATAAAGAGAGAGAAAGAGTGATAAGCCTTTTGTGCTGAGTAATAAGCCTTTTGTCATGCTCTTCTAATCAAAGGGTGTTGAAAAGGGTAGTTGAAGAAATCAAATTCATATTTTGATTGCTGGAAAATTGAACAAGTGGGTATCAAATGGGAGAAGTATTACCTCAAAAAGGTATCTCTTTGCCTTTAATCTTGTCCCTTTCACTGAATCTGCACAAGGATTTTCACATGAAGATGGAGTCAGGCTAGGCTTGGTGTTTCAGGGGAGGAGATGACAGTGAGGGTTGCTTATTCTGAGCATATAGTCCTTTTTTTTGTTTGTTTGGATGCTAAACGCCAGTTTCAATCTATGCCTACATAATGGAATTTTATGATTATTAAGCCTACCATTTGGAATATGTTAAAAAGGCGTTGACGACTTGGAATACCCAATAAATGGTGCCTACCATTTGGAATTTCCTAAGAAATAATTAAAAAGTCAATACATATTATTTGTACAGACAGCACAATAAAAAAAAATCATCTCCATTATTATTCTTCAATTATTTGGACAAGTTTAGGAATTCAGGGAAATTTAAGGTCGGAAATTTACCCAACTAAGCCCCTCGTGAGATAGAAGAGCCCAAGCGTAACCACTACAATTGAAATACCCAACTTATTACAAGTAAGGTAACTATCTATGCCCCACACAGTACCTATTCATGACTAGTATTTACTTATAAAGTCATGTGAAACAATAATTATATGAAGTACTAAACATGAACTACAAGAAGGGGAAAATACGACCCATATATCGTGGATTCTAGATGGCATAGTGGTTAAGATTCTCTAAAGAAAAAGATAGGATCTTATAGGTTTTGCTCCACCTCTAAAGAGGTACTTAGGCATGGCAAGCCAAACTTGAATCCTAGAACCAAACCAAACCAGACCCCTGCGTGATGCAACACTAACAGTCAGTTTGGTTATTAGAGGGGGAGGGGAGGGGAGGGTATTAGAGGAGAGGGAAGGGACGGGACGGGAGGGAAAGGGAGGGGACCTATTTCTATCTTGTATGGATTATAAGTGGAGGGGAATGAAAGGTAAGAGGGGTTAATTGTTGTGTTTGGATTAGAAAGGGATGGAAAGAGGGGGAAGGGGAGAAAAATGAAGTAGTTACTATATTAATAAAGTTATTTTTCTTTTTTTTAATGCATAATGAGTTCCCTTCCCTCCGTTAACCCTCATATCGGGAGTTAATGAAAATGGGGTTAATGGAGGGGAGTGGAGGTAAATGGTTCCCCTCCCCTCCCCTCCTATTTATTTTTCCAAACAAGGGTAGAGGGGGTTATTTAATATCATTCCCCTCTTTTCCCCTCCCTTCCCCTCCCATAAACCCAATCCAAACATAGGGTAAATCATGTCACCAAATGAAGCTCACATGAAACCCATTTTGTTGGTAAGGTAACTTGAAACCCAAATTCAACAAAATCGAACCAAACCCCACGCTTCGCAAGTATATTAAACTAGACATCATTCGACCCCAATTGAAACCATTCTACTCGAATTGCACCAAACCGAAATGACCCAAAACAAAGGAGCACACCAATCTCCCCTAGTAAACATCTATATGTGCAAATTCTGCCTATGGATAGAAGGAAAGATGCAAGAGTGAAAAAAATTGAAGAAATATACTCTGAGAGTATGAATTACGCGAATGGAGAGTACATAGTCGAACTACGGTAGAAGCTTCCAACAACCACCGAATGAACGAAACTAACTCATAGTCAAATCAGGCAACCTATTTGTGTATTCAAACCAAATTCAAGCTTGACAGACCCCAAGCATGGCTTGTGAGTATGTGTTGAGACTCGAGTTATAGCATGATGAGCTTGGTAAAATCTAGCTCGAGGCTTGTCTTGAGCTTGAACAAAGACCAACTCATACAAGGCATGTTTAATCCTTAAGCATAATCTCAGCGTACCTAAGGTATTAGTGTATAACTACTTTGGACATAATTTAAGCTTCACATATTTAAAGTTCAAATGAAAGTTTGGCATATGTGGTCCATAATCTAGATAGTCGAAAAAAGATTAACTCTTCAACTAGATTCTAAGGGGCTAAAGCAAAATGTCCTATAAACGTCCTCGGTTTTATGCCATGACATAGTGTGTAGCGAATAATTTTTAAATCTTGAGTGAGTTGGAACCAGTAAGACCGCTACGTAAGCCCTGTTACCTCGCCTTTGCTTACCTCAACTCTCCCTACCTCATCCAATGGTAGGCTTCTGAAGTATTAGATTCAGATGAAAGCTTGGCATATCCAAGCCACCACAAATCTTTCGCGTTCTATGTTTTGGGCACTAATGCCCAAAGCTCATCCTAATGTTTCCAGGTTTAAATACGGGTTCCAGTTACCGGTATAACTGGACTCCGAAAGATCCGAAAGATTACACAGGTTCCTAAAACTTAGGAACCGGATTCACCAGATTGACAGGTTAGTGTAAAGGTAAACATCACATTAATCCTGCTCACCCAAAAATTATGAGAAACCAACGCCAAATTCCACCAGATAAAACCAAACTCAAGCTTTGAACTATTCAACAATAATACAAGCACCCAAGAACAATGCAACCGAAATTCGCAAACATTCGAAACAACTGAAACAAAGTTAACCAAATTAAAGCCAGATACTTAAATAAATCGACAAATAATGGCTAAACCAAAACTAATTACCTAGAATAGACTTAGGGTTTGTGGCTTGTGGCAGAGGGCAAGAATCAGGAATGTGGGATGCGACGAATGGTGACGGCGACCCCAGACTAAGGCCGACGGCGCCGACTTAGGTTTCCGATCAGCGGCGGTGGCCGTCGGCGTCGACTTAGGGTTGCCGCCGAGAAGGGTGTCTGCGCTTCGCGAGTGGGAAATTTACCCGCAATTATCGTTAATCCTTATGATTAAAAAGAAGGAAGATTTTTCATGATTTTTTGATCCGTTGGTGCTTTTATAGGCGACTGTGGGCTCCTCAGCCTTGCGTTTCCTATTACTCCCTCCGTTCCATATTAAGTTATTAACTGTCGGCTTTAGAAATTGTGCAGTCAAATTTTAAAAAATTTGACCATAAACTTATCAACATATACAATGAGTTACAATATAAATTACCATCATTAGATTCGTAACGAAAAATATCATCATAAAAGTATAATATTACAATTATTATTAGCATATTATGTGAGAAATTATCTATCAAAGATAGATGTTGGAGACCGTGAAAGTCAAAATTATGACAATTAATATGAAACGGAGGTAGCATATTAGTAGGCAACTACTTGTTTTCCAAGAAAAATAAATACTTTTTTGATAAAGAATTTAAAGATAATTTTCAAACTTTCAAAGTAAATTTATAAATTTTCCAAATTATTAGATGAGAAAAACAATTTGGAGAAAAGGTAATCTTATGGGAAACTAACTCCCTTTTTTTTTGGATAAGATCAAAAACCAACTTCCTAAATTTTAGAAAGATGGCGGATCTTAATTTTTTTTATTGGACTTGTGTCAAAAACTTGAGAATATCATTAATAATTTAGGGTATTGCTTTACGCCGCCCCCCTTTTTACTAATGTCGCCCCCCCAAAAGACGTTTTTGCCCTTAATATATTTCAACCACCTTCTCTCTAACTCACATCCTCTCACTCTCCTCTCAAATTCTCTCTCTAAAATTTTGATTTGTTTTTGAAATTTAACCTAAAATGTCAATAGAAGGTGGTAATTCAAGTGAAGAACAAGAGGTTAGTTTGTAAATTTTAATTTTAAAAAAAAGTTAAGACGAAAAATTTTTTCCGGAAAAATTACGCTTGCCCAGATCGGGCTGTATTTCTAGTCTTGGCAGCTGCTCGGCCGAGGATCTGGCGCGTCGCTATTTTCCGGAAAAAATTTTCGTCTTAATTTTTTTTTTAATTTTTATAAAATGTTAATATTATTGTTTATGTAAAAAATATTATTTATTTATTTATGTTAATATTATTAAGGTAATAAATGTCGTTAATTATAATTGTTATGTAAATTTTGTTAAAACATAATATTATAAATAAGTTGTTTAGAAATATTGTTATTATTATTATATTATGCTAATTTTTATTGTTAATATTGTTATTTAAATAAAATTTTTATTAATATAATTAATGTTATTAATTATAATTATTATGTTAATTATGTTTAAATTATGTTAATTAATATTATTAATACAAGTTGTTTATAAGTGTTGTTGATATTATTAACAATATTAGTAAATGTTGTTAAAAGTATTATTTATTTATTTATTTAAAATAATACCATTATGGTAAATAATGTTGTTAATTGTTATTATTATGTTAATTATGTTACAATTTTTTATTTTTTTATAATATTATTATTATGATAATTAATATTAGAATTGTATGTTATTTATTAATGTTGAAGCTACTAACATTATTATTACGAATTAGTATCCCAGTTATTATTAGTATATTAATAATAATTGTTTTTATTGTTTGAAGGTTTTTTTGGAGGACTTTGGCGGGGACGGCGTTGATTACTCCTCACATTTTGTAACGCAAAATGTGTTCGAGAGTATTGAAGCATTGCAAGAATGGGCCAATGGAGTAGCTGCGGCAATCGGTTTTAGGTTTGTACGGGCTGAAGAGAAAAGATGTCGATAGTCCGTTAAGGTGTTATTTGAAGTGTTGGAGGTACGGAAAGTATCGTGGCAAATTGAACGATCTAGATGATGCGGCTCGTCGGAGTACGTCAATGAAGGCGTGCCAATGTAAATTCGCCATTGTTGCGTGGACTCGCAATGAAACGGAATGGCGAGTTAGAGTGTGCGACGGTGACCGGGGGAAGCACAATCATGCCTTCATCGTGTACGAGGAAGGGCATCGTCACGGACATCCATTAACCTCTGAAATGAAAGAACATGTCCGGGATATGACCAACACGGGGTGCACACCGGCGACGATACAAACGTCGTTGAAGATTAGGTTCCCCGCCTCTACGATAAATGTAAAGCAAGTATACAACGAGCGGGCAAAGATGCGCACTGAGGAATTGGATGGTAGGACGGCTGCGGGACAATGCTTGCGCATGGCGAAACTCGGCGGGTACGTCTCTTTTGTCGATTATGATGACGATGGCGAGCTTCGTCAGGTTTTTTTATGCCATCCTTACTCGTTGAAGTTGCTACGTACGTACCCAAATGTCATTCTCATTGACACAACGTACAAGACAAACAAGGCAAAGTGGCCTTTATGTGAGCTCGTAGGCATGACACCGACAAACCGCAACTTCCAGATTGCTTACTCGTTCATGCGGGACGAGAAGATGGAATCTTATGAGTGGCTATTGTGGAGAGTGTATGAATTGTTGGGTACCGATGTAATTCCATCCGTGTTTGTGACGGACAAGCAGGATGCTTTGTTGGGGGCTGTTGCCAGGGTTTACCCAAACGTGCATCAACTTTTGTGCGTGTGGCATATTGCGAATGATGTGGAGAACAAAGTGAACGTCCTTACTGGGGGCAAGAAGCTCGGACTCGGGCTTCATTTCAGACATCATTTCTGGAACGGCATTGTACATGCGAAGACTGTTGGAGATTTCAAGGTCAAGTGGAAAGAGGTTGTTAACGCGTGGATCGGGCAAAACAAACCGATAGTTGATTATCTTACGGGGACGTGGCTGAGTCATAAAGAAAAATTTGTTTGTGCTTGGACCGATAATGTACCTCATATGGGAACACACCACTTCAAGAGTTGAGAGCGGCATTCATCACTAAAGTATTATATCGGCAGTTCGAGGCACCTTCGATCGTGTTTGCGAAGATTCACTTTCACTTAGAGAATCAACATACGGAGATTAAGAGGAGCTTGAACTATCAAGGAGCACGACAGCAATTAGGTCGATCTCATTTCTTTAAGAATTTGCTCGGAAGAGTATCTCATCACGCATTGGACCTTATGTCGTATGAGCTCAATAAGATCTTTGGCGATGAGGTATGAAGGAGAATGTTACTTATGCGATCACCGTGTCGAGAACCCACCTCCCGCGCGTGTTCTATGATGGAAGTTTACGATCCGAGAGCCAATCACCGACACGGATAAATATGTTTTGGAGACAACTGTCAGTGATTGGCGATGGTGAAACTGCATGCTCAAATGATATTCCATCAGGTACAGACTTAGAACAATTTGAGGAACTAGCTAACCAGGTTCGGGAGAGTGACCCAGCAGTTGTACGACACGTAAACAGTGTCCTCAATGGAAAGTTGAATCCCGAAAGTGAGTATATTCCTGATCCACAGACAAGCCCCCCACGGCCCGATGCATCAAGACTTCAAAATCAACGCGACGCAATCCCAATGCGTTTGAGTACGGACGATCATCGGACGGGTAGCAAGACAACGATTTAATTCGCTAAGGAAAAGGGAACGATTCTTCATCGGTGGGATGGGGTCAACAGGTTTGCGTATATTTATAGCACTTGTTTGGTTTTAATAATGACTATATATTGTTGTTTATAACTTAAGTTAATATGATTCGCAGGTATCAACCGGATGCGTCAAGATCCATTCCCGTTCGAGGACGCTTTGCCACATTTCATTCTGCCATACGTCGTTGGATGGACGGATGTGGAAGCTGATGGCAACTGTGGGTTCAGATGCGTGGCCGAGGCAGGTTACGGGGATCAGGAAAAGTGGTCAATCGCTAGGTTCTCAATGAGCACCGAAGGCGCGAGTGAAAATGCATATGTTCCGCTGCTTAACAAAGAAGGAGATGTTCCTTGAGACACACGCACGGATTCACGGCCACTTGGCTGGGCCAGCCCCGTACGAACATTGGATGTCGGCTCCAAATGACTTATTTCCAGCTGCGACAGCGATGAATATGATGTGGATCTTCTTGTCAACACCTCCTGGTCCACGATCGCAGCATACCGAACTATGCATATCAATATTACCCATAAGAGGAGGGCCTAGACTTACGGCACCTGCGAAAGTTCAGGGAATTGTGCGATACAATAACCACTTCATGCTTATCCATTTACGGGATGACTGCCCTCTACCGCCAATTCATATTGGATGGCGAGCAGCTAGAGACATAACTGTTCAGGGTTGGGATGAGCCTTTCCAAGCTCGTATTGATAGATGGCAGGCTATTAGGGCCGCTCAACGCCAATGATTGTTGTAGTTGTACCGTTGTATATATATGAATTGCTAATTATATTTATATTGAAAATGATGCATTTAATTGAAACGTTATCTGCAAACATAACATAAATTGTCACTTAGTTTAGGGTCCAATAAAAAAACAATAAAAACACAAATTAAAAAACTAAACGCATAATCAGTTAATTAGTTCAACACAAAGTAACACTTAGTTTAGGGTACAATAAAAACAATGAAATTAAACAACACAATCTACTCCTCCTCATCATCGTCTTCCGCCTGGGGGACTTCAATATGCATCTGATGGCACCAACGCCCGTGCAAATCGACCATCTCATCGTACCAAGCACGATTAATTGTCGTTGTCTCATCGTCCGCTTGGAACTGATGCCTCCCTCGTTGAACTAATGATGCCCATGTATAGGCCCACTTTTATAAAAAAAATACAAAAATGCGCGGACCAATAAAAATAAAACAAAAATAAAACACAAAATATTTAATTATGATGAGGGTTTAAGTGTACTGTCGTGTGTCGGAAGGTCCTCCATGTCGATTGGCTTGCGAGGCATTGTTATTCAAAATTTGTGTGAATGCCGCATACCGCATACGTCGTTATGGCGACATCCGATTCCCACGGCACTTGTTTCGTGCGGGCACATCACGACCGACATTTTGTTGTATATGGAAACCCCGCCCGATCGTGGCGTTAGCATCCACGAATTCCAATTTGTAGGGCCCTTCGCCGGTCGGTCAGCGCTCTTTGGGACTGATAATCGTCGTGGGATATGTTGTAGGTGCCCTAACTGCCGAACGACGCGATCAGGCATGAACAGATCAGTGATGTCGTATGCACGAATGCCTCCATCAGACAACGCCTCGCTACATGACTTATACGGGCAGGGACGTGACGGCCCAACTCACACGATCCGGCGTCAACGCATCCAAGGAGGCCTCAATCGCCGTGGCGCCGTCCGAACTTGGGCGTCGGATGGGGACCACCGCCGCCGAGGCCCATTAATCGGCCGCCCGCGTGGCCTAAAATCGTGAAAGTACTCGTAGATCCAGCTGCAGCAGGTCAAATACCCGGCCATCTTGGCGTCCCGCCGCCGCCATCCCTAACTGGCGGTAAAGGAACGCCAAGGTCACCGTCCCCCAAGCAATGCGATCAACGATAACATCAGTGCTAGGCCACGGATGCGGCCTAATTCTATCCCTCGATTTGTCCACGAGGATGGTGTTTCCGAGCATGCTCAACAACCACGCCCGTATCCTATGGGGAATGGGAAAACTGGTCGATAAACTGATCGACCTCAAATGGGAGTCAGCTATGCCACCCTTATCATAAATGCTATCGACCTTGACTCGCCATTCCTTTTTCAAAAATCACGGGCACGTACTGGTTAACGACTTCCCGAGGAAGTCCTTCAGGCATCAAGCCATCAACTGCAAGACCCAATATATGTTGCACATCATGCAACATGATCGTCCTTTCACCAAAGGGAAGGTGAAATGTGTTTGTGTCGGGTTGCCACCTCTCAACGAACGCCGAGATCAACGTCGAGTCGATGTGGTCGACATCAACTCGTCAAATTGGTTATTTGGATTCTTCCGGTGCGACTGGCATTCAGTTCCAACTTGTCGTGTCGACCACAACTCCTCAACGCATTCTTCTTCGTACAATCAAGGACAACACGAGGCTTAACGCCGCGACCCTCCCATATTACCCGAGCAATGTGACCTCCAAAGCTCGGTATTAATGAGGGAATTGCAGGTCCCCCGGGAACGTTACCACCAATCTTCCAGGAATTGTCGCCGCTTCGCTCTCTTCTTCGATATTCGCATCGACCTGACCCACCGTGAGCGTAACCGCTCTCGCCCACCGCCGACCGGGGGCAAACTTCCTGAATCCTCATCGGATGAAACCCGATGGCACGTAACTCGCCCAAGAGTCGTAAAATTGGCGATGGAGGTCGATCATCTGCATCCGGGCTCTGTCTCATCGTCCCCCGACTCCGATGTTGTAGAGCCGCTAGACTCATCCATGGCCTGGTTGAGATGGTCAACGAAATCTCGCGTTGCCTGACTACCCGTGTCCTCGGGCTGGCCCCCCGCTGCATCACCTGCATCTGTACCACGACCAGCACGGCGAGTTGACGCAGTCACATTGCGTCTGTGGGGGTCCCCAGACTCACCCCCCTCCAACCACTAACAAGTCGATTCGCCTGGTCCAAAAACCCGCGACCCTTGCCCTTCCCTACCATTTTAGATCACCTGCAAAATGAAGACATACATAACATCCTAATCATTTAAGTCGCAAGAATATGCGCAAATGGGTTAGCGTGTGTTGGTTAACTAAGTCGTGTCACAAGGCAAGAGGATCATGTTATTGTCCAAGGAGAGTGTGTTGTTTAACTGTTAATCTATGGTTGAAAAAGACTTTCATCAGCCGTACCGACTTCTCGTTTAATTGTTTGGTTCCCAGTAGCCTTGTCGTGATAAAATTGCGCGAGGTCTACAGTGCTCTGGGAGTTAGAAGCATATCAGATTCGATACAATGTAATGTTTCTATTGTGTAGCCTGGTGGGCAACAAGATAAGGCGGATCTGAAAAGAATCTAGTAGTGAAGGGTCTAATACAAATCGTGTTGGGCTTTCTTGCATGTAAGATTCACAGGTCCATCTATGCAGTGAATTTGCATCATCGTTCAATGCTTTGATGAACCTATGAATCTTACATGCAAGAAAGTCCAACACGATTTGTACCAGACCCTTCACTACTAGCTTCTCTTTCAGATCCGCCTTATCTTGTTGTCCCACCAGGCTGCACAATAGAAACATTGCATTGTACCGAATCTGATACGCTTCTAACTCCCAGAGCACTGCAGACCTCGCTCAATTTCATCACGACACTGGCTACTGGGAACCAAACAGATAAACAAGAGTTGATGCGGGGCATTGATTAACCTTCTCAACCATACATTATCAGGTTACAACACACACTCTCCTTGAACACTAATATGACCCAAAACTCAACCTCTTTCTTTGACGTATACAACTAACATACAATAACTATACATTAACATAATTATTATCCTAACCTACCATCACAAAATAACCTATCCACTTACGTATCAACTGGTTGTTGAGTACCTAAGTTATTAAATGGATGTGACATAACTATTATGTCATCATTTGGAGTTATGAGTACATAAATTGACAATTAAGTTGGATTATGAATAAATTACCCATACCAACTATATACGCCAACTTACTTACAAATAACAACCAAAATCATCCAAACTCAACATCCTTCTAACACAACTACATATAAACTATTCGGAATATACACTAACCCGTAAACTTAGCCCTACATCACAATTACGATTTTTTTCTAAGACAATTAATCACTGACATTAACACATGCTTAATCACTAAATAATATTAACGCATCAAATATTAACAACGAATCAATATCACTGATATTAATCACTACTAATTGTCATATTAACACATGCTTAACATTAATATTAATATTAACAATATTAATTTTCATAACACAATATTAATAAAAATAATACAATTAATCACTAATAATTATCAAATTAACACATAATTAACTATAATATTCATAATAACAATATTAATAATTATCATATTTAATAATAACAATATTAACTTTAATAAATATAATATTTAATTTTTATTTATTATTTAACAATAATCTAATAACAATTATTAACAATAATAATATTAATAACAATTATTATCAATAATAATATTAATAAAAATAACAATAACAATATTAATAAACATAACAATAACAATATTAATAAATATAACAATAATAACAATTAATATTAATTTTATTAATATTAAAACGAAAAAAAATAAAAAAAAACAAATGCGGGGCCGCGCGAGCATACGAAGCCGCCGCGCTGATCGGCACCCGATCGGCATGCGCGCCGTGCGGGATCTAGGCGCCGCACCGCGCGGCTTGCCGTATGCTCGGCGAGCGTCCCAGATTTGTTTTTTATTTATTTTTTCGTTTTTCGTCCGAAATTTAAATGTTCAAAATATAAAACCATAAATTCAAATTACAAATTCGAAACATACCTCAAATTCGTCGAATAAATCCCGGTATGAGGGTGGTTTGTGGTGGTTGATGGTTGAGAGCGTTTTTTAGAGAAATAAACTAGAGAGATAGTGGAGAGTGAAGTTATGAGGTTCAAGGGCGTGGGTTGGAAATATTATGCGAAAGGTGGGCGACAATAGTAAAAAGGGGGGCGACGAAAAGCAAGCGGGATAATTTAATAATCAAAAAGCCTATCATGGTTGAATATTTTTCAAATATGGTAGTTTAAAATCTTTTGTTATTAATTTGGTTAAAATAAATCTCATCTGTCATCAAAAACTCACTGGGGTTTTGTTGTTGTTGTGGTTTTAAATATCATTTGTTAAAGATTTACGTGTCAATGAATATGATTAACTGTTGCAACAAGTTGCTTTAATCATTTGAAGGATGTCCTAATCTACAATGTCGTAGCTCTATAGTAGATAAAAGAGCCTTGCTTGTATCTTGAGTGTAAGCATTTTAGTCTGTGAACTTAGTAGAAATATTAACCAAGTAAAATCCTCCTTGTTGCTTTCAAAAAGACTAATGGGTTGATCTTCAAAGGGTCCTGATTATAACAAATATTGGGTGTACACACGAGATTAGCCTGTCATTGCTTGGCCAATTTACTAGCAGAAATTAAATTGAACTGAAATTCTAGAACATGTAGAACATGATTAAGTTGTAGACCATACTGCAAAGTAATAATTCATATATGTTTAATATCAACCTTTTGGCCATTAGGCACAACAATATAACAAGGTTTATCAATATGAATAAAAGAATCAAAAAGATTAAGGAAGGAGTGATGTGATCATTAGCTCCACTGCCAATGACCCACTCGATGGTTGAATTATGGGTTATCAAGCAGAAAGCTTTTACCTGCCAGGTATGCAACATGTTAAGCATCAAGTTGATGATTAATTTCCATGTTCTGCTTGCTTAAGAGTGCCATTAGTTGATAATATTTTTACTGAACAAGATATTACCAAAATCAGATGAAGTTTGAGAAGTGCTAGCAAGATCAGTCTGCACATTTGCTACAATTCTTTGAGGCTTGTCATTCTGATTCCGCTTCTATCTCAAGAGCTTGAAACATTTTTCAATCGGATATCTAGGCTTCTTGCAGTAAATATGAGGATTTAGTGGTCTTGGTGCAAAAGTTAAGGATAAGGATAGGGATGCGAATAAGATTGGGCTATATGGTGTATAGGCTGGATTAAGAGCATATTGAGGAAAATTAGGATGAAAACTAATATTAGAATGAGGTCTAGGAAAAGGCCTCTGTTGGTTAGAAAAGAAAACCATAGAACCTTCTGTAGGAATAGAATGCTTCCTGATGTGTTATTGTTGTTCTTCGGAGAACCATTCTATAAGCTTAGTTTTTTTTTTTTTTTTGAAAACTTGCATATAAGCTTAGTTAAGTCTTGGTAAAGGTGTAATATAATAATCAAGATACTTTCACTGACAGCCTTGAACTCATCATTTAACCCTATAAGAAACTGGAGAAGTTGCTATCTTACTATAAGATTTTATGTAGAACAATCTAAACCACAATTACACAGTGTAATTATCATGACATATTCACCCAACTGCTTACATTAGGAAAAGTATCCAGATATAGAAAGATTTCTTTGACTGGGACTACCCATCTCTTGTTGTAGTTGATAAATCTTGGTACCTTGGTTGTAGCTGAAGCGATCCTTCCAAATACGAGAAGCAATTGTAGTATTGGAGCTCGCTAACTGCCCCTCGCATTGGCCTTAATTCACCCCCAGTTTTTGTTGGAGTTTTGGACCAGGTTATGTTTGAATTTAGGGCTGACACACATTACAAGGTGGATCCGGGCCCTCAAATTGGTGCTTGGTGATCTCCCCCGAGCCTTGAAATGGGAGTCGGTCTCATTCAAGAAGAATAAGCAAGGAAGCTCAACTCGAAACTCTGGAAGAAGGTAGGTGGTCACACTTTCCATCATAAATCCTTTAATATAGCCTTGATGGACTTGAGATTCGGAGAGCTTAGAGTTCACATCGAGAGCTTTCCGTCAATATATTAGGGGTCCACGTCAAAGTTCAGATGAAGACGTTATGCGAGTTTGAAGTTCGATAGAAAAACTCCCCATAAGGTAGTCACAGTCGTGCACATGACCTCCCCTCTGGCACAAATTTTTCCAAATGCTATTGTCTTGATCGTAACCTCATGGGTCACTCTCGGGACCCCTTTTTGGATAAGTTGCCCCATTGTGTAAGATTCGGGGTCACACCCGTGACTTTATAAGGTCATGTTCGTGACTCTAATCCAGACAGTGATCCATTGCGCAAGAAATGACATCACGGTCGTGATACTTCGAGGTCACAGCCATGACCCATGTGGCTAGGCTATAGTCATTTCCAAACCGATTGTCCTACCTGGAGGACTTTGACGATACAAGAAATCTAGGAGATTGATGAGGGGCCCGTATTGGCCCAAAAATAAGAAGCTAACCTCAAGGAAAAGGTCTCTAGTGAAGATGAGGTCGAGCTTAAGTATGATATTGGTGAATTGTTAATTGATACATCGCAAGTGCACGGGTGTAGGTGTAGTAGGTATCAATGTCGTTCCCACAGGGACTCTGCTCAACTACACACCAAACTAGTCTCCTATCTAATCACTAAATCGGTTGGGTTTTGGTTTGGTTTAATCTAGTTCTACTTCTAATTACTTCTATAGCAAAGAAAACACAAATCACACAATTTACGAGATAAAATCAATGAGGAAAAACGTTCAGGGGATAAACCTAAGTCACTCTATGAACTAATCAAGTAGATTGAACTCATATGTCACTAATTTGGTTCATTTTAGGGTCGATAATCGCATATTTTTTTTCATAGCAAGCTTTTGGCAATGAAACGAATTGCTTAGCAAAATTAATCACCTACTTTCGCGGTTATTTCAGTTTTAACTAAGTTAAGATCAAATTATCACAAGAACCCTAATTACAAAATCCTTTATGTCTTGTTCATTTCATAATTAGTTTAATCCTAAGGTTTTCGATTATCGATTTTTTCCCTTTTGGTACTTCACTCAACAATCTAAATCCATATCTTTGATGACCAATAAAAAACAATGACATACATAATGAGAGGTTAAATAAAATGCATTCAAAATAGATTAATACTTGTTCAATACAACAAAAATCAATCAATGAAAGCAACTAGAATGTGTTTATCCCCTAAACTAACTAAACTACTCACTATTCATGTTTAAACTACAAAACACATAAAAATCTATACTAGAAAATATAGAAAATCTATAAGAATGAAAAATAAACTGAGTATGGAACCGATCCTTGCTTGAAATGATGATCCGCGTGGACTTTTGCTCCTCCACTTCAATAGAAACTTGGGAATCGATCTTCAAAACTCAATAATATCTCTCAATCTTGCACTAACAATGGATGTGGATGGAAGATGGATGAAGATGGTGATGAATGTAGCAGTGAAGGATGATTATTGCATGAATGAATGAAGAACAAAGCAGCCGGAAAACACAATTATATAGCAACAATGGAACTTGAAACGACATTTTGCAATAAACTGGGATCAACACGATCTGTGCCAGGTCAACACGACCCGTGTTGCCTGCCACGGGTCGCGTTCCACCCAAGAACATGAATCTAAGGCTTCTGGACCCTAAAACGGTCCGTTTTGGGTGTTTTGACACCCATGTTGGCTCTGCGTGTCTTCCTTTGATGCTTTGGGCCTTAGTTTGGGCCTTGGGATGGATTTCTTCTCTTTTTGTACCCACTTGGATGCAAACACTTGATTTTAGTTTGATTTTCTTCATTTCTTCTCAAATTTCCTACAAAAATATACCAAACTCTAACCAAGAATAAAATGGAAAATTCAGGTGTAAAATAATACTAACATATCAAAAATCACCCAAATTTACTCCAAATCATCCAAGTTCACATATATATTGTTGGGGAGATCCGAGGGGTGAGCCCACTTCAACCAAGACTCATGGTGCACGAGTTAAGTAAGGTTCCATCTTAAAACCTATTGGTGTTAAAAGGAGTAGCCCACTTGAATTATATATACCATGTGCTTTCTCTTTACTTTTTCGATGTGGGACGTTTACTCATGGGTGAATCCCAACAATCTCCCCCTTGATCGGAAGCCTCTTTTGCCCAAGGTTTCAAGTCACCATCAGGAGTCCATCATAGCCGCACCTTACTCTACAGAGCCACACCCTACTCCACCAAAGTCTCATGCCACCACTCTGTTTCAAGAGTCCCAACCGCACCTTACTCCACAGAACCGCACCCTACTGCACCAGAGTCTCATGCTACCACTCTGAGCATTCAGGAGACCCAGCCGAGCACGCGCTATGGTTCATGATCCTATCCACGGTGATCTTCCCGCACCTTGCCTGCGCCCAGCCGAACGAACCATCGGCTCTGATACCACTTGTTGGGGAGATCCAAGGGGTGAGCCCACTTCAACCAAGGCCCATGGTACACGAGTTAAGTGAGGTTCCATCTTAAAACCAATTGGTGTTAGGAGGAGTAACCCACTTGAATTATATACCATGTGTTTTCTCTTTACTTTTTCGATGTGGGACATTTACTCATTGGGTGAATCCCAACATATATGAATTAAACTCATCACTAATCTTAAGGAGATTTTCACATCCTAATGAAGCTCCTCTTGACAAGGCTTGAAGGGAGTTGTTTTTCAACTATCGGGGAGCAAGATCGGAGAGCTTATTGTCAACGAAGGGAGTTGTATGAATTCCACTTCAACCTATTTAGTGGAGAAGCTCAACCTCCCAGCATCACCTCACCCTCGTCCCAACACACTTAATGGATTAACGACCACGATGTCGTGAAGGTATCAAAACAAGTTCTCATTAATATTTAAGTATTATGATTCCATTTTGTGTGATGTCATTCCCATGAGCACTTGCCATGTTCTATTGGGACGCTTGTGGCAATTCGATAAACAAGCGGCGCGTGATGGTTTTGAGAACTTCTATTTTATTGTGCATAATGATAAGGAGTAAAAACTGATTCCCTTAGCCCCACCTCAAATCCAAACCGGGTTGAGTGGTGAAAAGAGAAACCTGCACATCAGGGAACACATGGGATGAGTGTGCTCTTGGTGAGGGCAAGCTACCTATGACTTTGTCTTTACCTAGCAGCAAACAAGTGAGAATGAGCGTTAACAAACTCCATAAAAAAATTTCCATTCCCTCCCTTTTCCCCTATTCCTTACACCACAAACCTCCAATCAATTTCTACAACAACGAAGATGGCTACGTGTTGGGGTCTGAATCTGAGTGGTCCTTAACTCCTTATATGTGACTGGTGGATGGGGAAGTGCAGCAACCTAAGGAACGCTCACCTAGTGTTGTACTCCCGTTTGATGAGTATGTTGAGGAATTCAATGAAATCATGCATGAAAAGGTTGTATGGAAAAACTTCATGGGAAACGCCCACATGCCATATTTCTTTAATAATCGTCATGTCTTCAAGAGGGGTGTGGTTCTTAACCTAAGTTTGCCCAAACCTTTGAGGAGTACTTGTATCAGGAACTCAAATTGAGGAGGGTGCCTCACTTTTTTCTCTCTAGAGTTGAGGGAAAATCTTTTGCAAGAGGTGGAGTCTAGCGCATATCGGGAAGGCACCCTAATTGCTCCTCGCACGGGACTCAATTCACCCTCGGTTCTTGTTGGAGTTTTGGACCGAGTTCAATTTGAAATTAGGGCTGACACATATTTCAAGGTGGATCTGGACCCTCAGGTTGGTGCTTGGTGATCTCCCTCAAGCCTTCGAAAGGGGATCAACTCATTCGACAAGAATAAGCAAGGAAGGTCAACCCGAAACGCTAGGATAAGATAGGTGATCACTCTTTCCATCATAACTCCTTTAATATAGCTCCGATGAACTTGAGATTCGGGGAGCCTAACGTTCACACCGAGAGCTTTTCGTTAATATATTATGGGCCCAAAATTGAAACTCGGATGAAAAGTCATGCAGGTTGAAGTTCGACATAAAAACCGCCCTGAAGGCAATCACGGACATGATTGTAAGGGTCACCCACATGACCTCCCCTCTAGCCCAAATTTTTCCAGAAGCTAGGGTCCTGACTGTGACCTTATGGGTCATGCCTATGACTTTCATCAATCACGCCAGTGGCCACTTTCTAGATAGGTTGCTCCCTTGTGCAAGATTCAGGGTCATGCCCGTGACTTTATAAGGTTACGCTTGTGACTCCAATTCGGCAAGTGACCCCTTGTGTGATAAATGGAGGTCACAACCGTGACTCTTCAACGTCACGTCCGTGACCTTTGTAAATCCAGTTTTATTTTTCTTAATTTCCCCCTATCTATAATGCCCCAAGGTTATCTTTTGTAACGGATTTTTGCTAATTATGATTATGAATAGAATGGTGAAGCTAATTACTCTCATTTTCCCCTAAATCTCATTTACTTTATCCATAACTGTTGTGTTATGGTGGTGCTACAAGTCTCTCCTATATTGATTAGTGGTGGATCACACTTTTATCTAATCATGGTGGATTGCTAGTTCTCGGGTGGTGGTTAAACCTTTATCTCGGTTTCATATCCTTACCTTTGGGAGATTCAAAGGTATTCGTTCGGGTGTTAATAATTAATCATTTTCCAGTTTGATTATTGTGGATTCATATTGGTATTTTGAGATCAGAAACCTCTCTCTATTGGGTGTTTGAATATTAATTTCGTTGGTTTGATCACCAATCGCTTTTGGACAATCAACGATCACTCTCTCCATCAACTCATGCAGACCGAGCCCACCTCGTCACGCTCCAAGTATAGAAAATATTAGAAGCAATTCTTTAGACACAAAACGAAACAACTATGAAATTAGCATATTATTGCACCTCTCCCAATAAGACAATAGAGGTGTACCGGTTGCCGGTTTTTCAACCTCACCTTCAAGAAAATCAAGTTTGTTCTTGACTGCTAAAGAAACTTCACAATATCTTTGCCAGTGTCCATAGTTAGAGCCATTTATATGTACATTTGTGAGGCTAAAACTAGGACTATCAGAGTGGTGAAGATATAGAACATGATCTGGCTCGACAATAATTTCTTTCTGCCATATCAAAAAAGAAAAGAATTACACCAGTAAACTAAGATACAACAAGAAGATTGCAAACAAGACATATGGAACAAAGAAATTGAACCGAGAAGAGTAAATTTCACCCGAAAACCCTAGAGATCACCAGATGTTGATCTTGTGCTCTGACACCGTGTCAATTGTATCCATCTTGATTTGCAATTCCAAAAACTAAATAATGAAAAGAAGATCGTGCAAAGAGTAATGATACTAGTTTTATTCAATATGCAAGTATATCTAAAAGAGAGATAGTTTATCCTATTTACAGGATGGATCAATCAAAACAAAAGGAAGAAAAAGAATAACAAACTGTGAATAACAGAAAAGCCAACTTAGCAAATCTAACTAACTAAAACCAACTCAACTTAATTAATTAACTGTTATCCTCCCTCCAATAATAAGTGTGAGTGTACTATAATTACAATTATCTTTATAAGACATTAGTATGTCTAAAATCCATCTTTTTCTAGTTCTTTCAGTTATTATGTGAATAATATGGTCTGGGTATTTCATAAAATTTAGGTTTTCATTCATCAAAAGAATGTTTCAAGTCGCATAAAAAATAATCATGGTAGGCAATTATATTTAACTGAGAAAACTAATCAGCAAGTAATTATTTTTTGACAAAAAAGATTTAAGATATAATAAATCTAATGGATATTCAACTTACAATAACATATCAACAATTCCTTATTATACGTTTGTAAATAAAAATATTCATTTGTTAAAAAACAATATTCATTTAAACAACTCAATAAATATATTGTTGTAGAGCACATAAGTATAATCAAGTTTAATTAATATTTCCTAATTTTCTATTCAGCCAAAAAAATATTTCCTAATTTTCTCGATTTTCTAGTTTCCTTAATTTAATATGAAATTTTCAACATTGAATATGAGATTATAGAATTACATTTTCTTTTTGGTGGAATAGAGAAGTGTATATTTTCACTATTAAATATATCACTTTAAATTATAAAATATTAAAAAGAACTTTATTATGGGCCCAACTTATTGAGCATAGAATGCATTTGCCTCGGCCCAATCCCGCCAACTGTTAGTTGAAATTTGTAATTTTGTAAGTGGGCCCCTTCAACGGTCTTTGTCCCTAATGACGGGAGCGCGGGAAAATTTTAACTACAGTGATGAATAGACCCCCAATAAAAAAAAGGGAAAAAGAAAAACAATAAGAACCCTAAAATACGGAAAGAACTCCCAAAACCCTTTCATTTTTTCTCACTCTCACACACACACTCTCTCTCTCTATCTGCTTTGAAGTAATCGGAAAATTTCTCTCTCTAGAGCTCAACAATGGCGGATAACGACCCTTTCGCCTCAATTATCGATGACTGTCGTTACTCCTCTTCCCAAGAAGAAATCCTCAGGCACTCCAAATTCGCCCGAGAAGACGAGGTATTCGACGACGACCGCTGTGAACGTCCGGCGCCTGTGAATTCCGGCCAGTCTCCGGCGGAATTTTCCGCCGGAGTTGCCGCCGCAGGGAGCAATCAAGTCGACTCCAGCAATTTCAACGGGAGAAATGATCTAGGGTTTTCGGAGGAGGCGAAGAGCTCGGGAATCGAGCTGGCGTTCGACGGGGAAGTTCGGGTCGCTGAGGTCTCAGAGACGGAATTGGGGATGGATAAGTTGAATTTGGGCGAGAATCCTGAGGAAGGGAGCTCGATTGAGTCGCCGCGGAAGAAATGTAGGGTTTCGGCCTCGAAATCGAAAGTTGAGAAAATTCGCCCTTTGGTTCAGTTTAGTGAGAAATTAGTTATGGACAGTGATGATAGAAACAAGCAAGTTTTTGTTTATTATGGTGGGTTAAAGTTTGAGATGGTTCGCCCTTTACGATGGTTTGCCCCTGCAGGTGTTGAGTGGACTGGGAAGCTGGATATTCATGATAAACATGATGCTGACAAAGATGAGACGCGGGTTGCGAAATCGAATGAGTTCAAGGATAATACGGAGGCCATTGATGCTGAAGAACTCGAAACAAATGAACCGAGGATGAACAAGGAGGTGAGTGGTGATATAATAGGTAAGGGAGATGGCAATGGAAAGGGTGCTGAAAACCCTAATGATGGTTCAAAATCTAGTGAAAAGGGTGATTTAATAGGTAAGGGAGATGCAAAAGGAAAGGGTGTTGAAAACCCTAATGATGGTTCAAAGTCTAGTGAAAAGGATGATATAATAGGTAAGGGAGATGCGAAAGGAAAGGGTGTTGAAAACCCTAATGATGGTTCAAAATCTGGCGAGAAGATTAAGAATCGAGGAAAGCGAGTGTTGCCCAGTTGGCAATATTGGGGTTTCAATGTGGATGAGAGTGATGAAATGAGAGATGGAGCATCGAGAACACACGGTGGAGAGAATGCTGGGAGAATTGTTGTGGAAAATGAAGGTCAGAAATCCAACACGGATCATTGTGGAACACATAAGGATGGTTCTGTGAACGAGGTTAAGAATCAAGGAAATAGTGTGTTGCCCCCATCACTAATCGAGCAAACTCAGGGTTTGAATGTGGGTAAGAGTGGCGGTACCAAAAATCGAGGATCTGGATCACGCAACAAACAGAAGGATAAGAGAAAGGCTGCAGAAAAGAGAGGTCAAAAATCGAAGACTGAAGATGAAAGTTTGAAGCGCCTGTTGGATGTTCTGAAAATGCTGGCAGCCCGGAATCCCCCTGACGATGATGATGGTGAGGTCGATATCATTGAGACTGCCAAGAAGAAGGGAATGACATTTCCTCGCAACAGGTATCTGGTGGATTCGAAAGACAAGTGATTCGAATGGAACATGAAATCGGTATTTTGAGACAACAATCTTGAAAAGAAGTTGAAGTTCTTTTGCAGATTCAGTTGCTTGCATGTTGTGATTGTTGTCGTCTGTTCTGTAGATGTTAATAGTAGTGTAGTTCGAATCTAGTGGTGTAGTTTGAAACATGAAATCGGTCTTTTGAGACAACAATCTTGAAAAGAAGTTGAACTTCTTTTGTAGATTCAGTCACTTTCATGCTGTGATTGTTGTCTGTTTTGTAAGTAATGTTAGTGGTGTAGTTTCAGCAATCTCATGGACTTGTAAACTATGCTAACTTTTGCTCACTTGCTCCTTTTGGGAGAAGAATATGAATGAATGTTTCTTGTATATTTCTTTGACCTTTTCCCTTTATTTATATTTATTTATTTTTCCTTTGTGGGGTTGGGGAGGTTCCTTAAATGGATAGGATATCATATCATGTTATCAGTTCAGTTATCTCATGAAACACTAGTCTTGGATGAGGTACAAGATGGATGAAAAGCTTGATAATACAATAACGGCAAATCGTGGGTCCTGTTTACGTGGGGTCTAGGAAGATCAGAATAAGATCAAAATACAGCGGCGAAATGTTGCTCGACAACTCTTAAAGTCTGATTAGTTCCATCAAAATTGGATATTTCTCCAATACCGAGATTACGATATGAGAAGACATTGCCCTTTGCCATCACAACTCACAAGTCACAATGCAATTTGTGTCCAAGTTGCTTTCAGAAAGTATCTTTCATGTCTTCTACATAGTCATTGTTCCTTTCCTATGATTTGGATTATCCTAATTATCTGCAATATCTTATCCTAATTATCTGCACTATCTTTTGGCCTAAGATCATGCATAAATTGTCCCCATTACATTACATGACATGAGTTGTTCTTCCTTCAGGGGTTTCTTCACAATGTATCATTTGAAAGAACTCTGCAATAAATATCCAGGCCACCTAACAAATGAGTGCTCAATGTTTCATGTACCCTCTAGAGTGTAGAGGGCATCCGGTGTACGTATTGTGAAATCCTGATATAGGAAACCTTACCTCAAAACATTCTCGACTCCTGAGAGACCAATTCAAACGCATACACAATAAATCTTTCACATTTTTTACTTTGCCTGTCAAATTTATAGGTAAGTTGAATTGGTAAATTTGACAAATTTTACCCAAATTTACCAAACTTACCAAAAATTATCAAAGTTAAAAAATTTTAATTATATTAGGGTACATTTGACAAAAATTACCAAAAATCATCAAAATTTAACTTTTATCCAATTGCTTTTTACCCATGAATTTGACACATGTATTTATGATAATTTAAACATTAGATTTGTGATCCCTTACTAACATAATAGAAAGTCAACACCATTTGTTTAAAATGCAAACCCTTTGCAACCCCAATATCACTTTCCATATATATAACATGTATACCCACATACCCTTGTTTACAAGCATTCTACAAAGCACATTAGGATTGCCTTTCCAAGCAAGAAACAGGGTACATACCCATAATCTAGAGCTCCCAAAAGGATAGCATATGTCTAACAGACTATCCTGCATTCAGTACCCTGAAAACTCGCCCGTCTTTCTGCATCTTGAACTATATATGCTACAAACTCCTTCAACCTATACAAAAGCCAAAAAAGGAAGAAAGAAGAAGGGGAAAAAAAAAGGCAACCCACATTGCCCTAGGCCAATCCAAGTCCAAAATAAGCATTTCGGGGTTCTTAGGGGAGGGGGTGTGTTCATGAGAAAAGTATTGAACAGCATCCAACGAGTATTCTCTCCATGATCATATGGATGGCACGAAAAACCTTATCCATGAGTGTTTTTTCTTTGTTGTGCGGATAAGAGCTTGGTGTGTAAAGATTCACTACTGGCACACACTTAAATGCCAGCCTAAGAGGCAAAACTACATGCCGGGTGGAGGAGTTCCGCCTCTGGAAATGAACTGTTTGATGGGATATCAAGCAGCAGTTCCTGATCAGAGCTTTCATCTTCGAATTGGAGGGAATCGAGCATGAGGGAGTTTCCATCGTTCTGTAGTGCAAACAGATTCCTTGATGTCGGAGTGAAGCATGAGCTCTCATTTTGTGGAGTAATATCCTTGCCTTTGTGTCCACCCTTGATAGTAACTCTTTTGGAGACTTTCGGGGTAGTTTTTGCTTCTGAAAAGAAAAATTATAGGAATTGGTTAAGAAAGGAAAGTAATGGAAGTGCCACCAATGCATTACGGATTAAAACAACAAACCCTGGTGCGGGTTATGCATATGTGAGGTCTAGGGAGATCCAGATGTAGGCAGCCTTACCTCAACAGTCATTCCTGCCTGTTGAGAGACTAATTCAGGACAGTTTACGAAACCAATGCATTACGAATTACATGAGAAGAAAAATGGACACCATGAGATTATGCACGAGCATGTAGGCATCTTCTCTCATATTTTCAAATAGAACGGTAGGCCTAGCCTGATTTTTACCTCCTTCCCTAGGGCTCGGGGCCTCTTTTGTATAAACTTCAAAGTTTATCAGCAGATAGTATGGCATTCTAATGGACAACCGATCATCATGTCATGTCTTCTTTACACTTGTGTGCAGAATTTCCCATAGGGTTGTCAAATATCCAGGTTCCGGTCATTTCAGGTGTGGACGAATTGGGAGTCGGACTAAAAATGATGTTTGATACCTTTTTTCCCAGGTCAGACAATTCGAACAAGTCTGAATTCGGGTTTGTGTAAATTTGACCCTGTCACACCGTGCTCTAAGCACGACTATGGTTATTGTTGATAAGTGGCTGTGTGGCACAACTACTGTTATTGGTTGGCTTTAGCGTCTACAGTATTTCAGCACAAATCTGCTAGAAAGGAAGACATTCCATTTCCAAACTCCAAAAATCCTGATGCAGAAGTCAATCTTGCGTATCTCAATGTTCTTAGTCTCAGAAGTGCCATAATCGTAATGAAGTTGCACAGCTACCTTTGCACCAATCATCCCATTTAGAACATACAGAAACGAAACTAACCTGATAAGACGTGATTTTGGCTATCTTGGAAATTCTTGGCAGCGGCAACATAACCAGAAGAGCTCGATTTAGACCCTGATAAGCTGATGCACTCTCCTGTACTCTTTTTTCCCTTCTTGTCCTAAGGAGGGAAAAACAACAGTAGGTTACACTTGTTCTTATATTATAGCATACTGATGCGAATATAAGATGAAAGGAAATCAAAGCAGAGCTCAAACCTTCATCGTATTGTAATGTTCAACCCATTTAGACTTGGTCAAGTTGGACAATGCAAGCCCCTTCACAACCTTAGAGTCTTCAGTTTTGACTCCTGGAAGAGAAGCATCAAGCACTCCTTCTGCAAGTAGTTTTTGGAAGGAAGATAGGTTCTCCATGAAATAAGGGTTATCGAAGATGCTTTTAAGGCTGCATTGATGAGAACAAGGCCAATCAATACGTCTTCTACTATCGCAAGATGATAGTTCAGTAGTCACTGAGATCGATGGGACTCACCCATCAGAAAGCGTGGAGGTATCAACAGGCGGTAGATACTTAAGCAAACCCTGCTGTTCGTCAACGGTTAAATGGCCCCAAAACACATCAGAGTTGGCAATTTCCTGCAGCGAGAACAAGTGATCTCTAAGTTAAAGACAAACCTAGCCCAATCTATTGGAAACTAAGTAGAATTTGATGATTCAAGGCTAAGATCCGTGTGAAGAAGGATCCTGTAAGAACACCAATTGGATTTATGGCTTTAACACACATAACAATGTTTATACCGTGTACACAGCTTAGAAGTCTCAGCTGTTGTAAATATGTTAAAGTATAAGAATGCAAACTCACAGATAAGTTAATCTGGTGTAGCGGGGACTCATGATTCAGCAGAATTTGCAACTTCTCATGGCTCGACTTGTCCCTGTAGTAGTAACCAATACTTCTTCATAAGCACATTTTTCTATCAATTACAAACCATATTCTCGATAAAATTAATACCTGGAGAACTGAGTCAAGTACTTTTGAGCATTATTCAAGCTACAAAAATGCATCTCATGTCTAGAAGGATACCTCTTAGCTTGCTCCAGCTTTACAATTTGGCCATTTATCTTCTTAACTTTCTCAGCTTGCGAAGACGAAGTATACAAACTCTTGCCACCACCAAGAGATACCATAGATGCAGGAGTTGCATAGCCTTCATCTGGTCTATGAAGTTTGATGTCAACTGAAAGGGAACTGGCTTCAGATTCCTCTTCTTTTGCCAGGGAGTGGGGGTGTCTAATGAGAACACTCCCATGTCCAAATTCAACTGACCCCATCGGAGCTTCACTCTCAAAAAGCAAGTCTTCCTCAGTTATGCTCGAGAAATGAGAAGCTTGCTCATGCAGGATGGTGTGCAGGTCTTTGGTCAGCTTCTCAACTGAAGATTGCTTTGGACGAGTCACGCATGTTCTCTTCTTCGATGGAACAAGACCATCCCACACTATGGATTGTGCCGGACCTGTAAAAAGTCCATAGACAACAAATTGTCAAGATAAAAGGTGATATGAAAGTCTCAGATTCATAAACAGCATTTTAGGCACCAGCGGCTAGTGTGTTTTTTTGAGGGGTAGATTTAATGGATAGATATTGGTAAATGTCTTGATATTATGTATGATTCAGAATCGTGCTTATCAATAAGGCACAACAACAACAAACTCCCAGGTGAAAGATCCATGATCAACAAACGGCCCACAATTTCAACTCAAGGAGTTTATCATAGCCAGTAAGTTTCTGCAATCATATATTGCATCCACTCAAATCCCAACTCGATCACAAGCACTTCCATTTTAAGTCACAAAACCTTCCAAAGGAATGTATTTATAATTTTGTACCACTCTAACAGAACCAAGACAAGCGAGATGGGCATCATCATTCGAACGAAGCCTCTACCTGTCAAGTCACTAGCATCACCACTGCCAAACTGAGCACAACTCTCAGAATTCGATACGGCAGAGCCTGAACTTGACCTATTACTAGTATCCTCATCCAGATTCTTCTGGAAGCCCAGACTGTAATCGGGAGCATAGTCCCCATCGGTTGCACTATCACTTAGCTTCCTTTTGTTCAGCTTTTCCTCCCTTCTCTTGAGAGATATAGTCTTCACCCTCGTCCTATGGTCCTCATACTCGTCTGGATCAAGTCTGGCATGCAAAGGGGTGTAATTCGCGAGGGTTCCCTTTGTTCTCCAACGGGAACCACACGCGTTACAGAGCACAGGCTTCTCAGGAGGACCATTGCGCCAAAGGGGAGTGCCTGTGAATAGACAAGAGTACTTGTCAGAAACAATGGCACGAAGGAATTGAGTCATTGAGTAGACCACATATCAATCTTTTGTGAGGATCAGCAACAGTGATTGTCACCGATTTAATGGTTAGCACTCGGAAATCAATAAACATGGTTTGTCAAGCAGAGGAAGTCTATCAAAAGAGAATGTTCAGTCTTAAAAGCCGTACTAAATTCTGAGTTTTGTGACATGGACACTGAGAAAGCTTCGCCAACATATCCATTTGCCACAGTTAGTTGAAACTTTTAAGCTGAACATCCTGAAGAACAGGTTCGGTTGGATGTTTACTACCTTAAAAACGAGGTTCAAACAGTTAGATGTTGAATATAACAACAGTTCAACATCATCATGGTCTAACCTCACAAGGATACTGGATGACACACTAAAATGGATATGATGGATCTGCAATAAGCTTGGTGTCAATAGTGATATTGACACAAACAAAGAGGAAATGTACCAAACTCTCCAAGTTGCCATGATCATAGAGTTCTACTGATCAGTCCCCACCATCTGAACTTCTAGCTAGAGAATAACTCAACAAACTATACTAAACCTCCATTTTCGAGAACAAAAGACAATGACACGAGTCTTTGGAATACAGCTCCTGAGAGCTCCGATTAAGAAGAACAAACACATTCCTTTACAAAAGAGTTCACTACTACTCAATTGTAAACGAAGAGACCAATCAACCTTGAGAACTGAAGGAAGCAATGAGTTAAGTGAGTTGATCGTTCGCTTTAGAATGAGAGAATGAGCACTGAAGGAAGGAACTGCTCAGGGCTCATGAATCAGTTCCATTTGCTCTAACTTGTGGATCAAATAGCAACATGATACAACTGAGACCGAAACATGGAAAGAAGAAGCACCCTTCTTCCTGATCGATACACCTATTTTGGATGAAATTGAGGATCAATAAAAGGCTTAGGAGGCATTCCCAAAGAGTGAATTGATTGAGAAACAGGTTGGAGGACAAAATGGGTTTCTGGGATTCTGCAAATTCTTACAGAAACCCTACTAGAAGTACCATTACATAGAACTGAAGATGCAATACATTGCCAATAGTCAAAATCCACAAAAGGGGTTCTAAAACCAAACAAAACCCATTCATTTAAGCAATACAGATACTTCTGGGATTAACCCAAAGAATTCCCAGATTGAAGGAACATAAAATTCAGCTACCCTTCAATTCTATGAGCTTGGAATTTCACAGACCAATAGAATACACAACAACACAACCACAACACCATTCATCATTCATATTGGATTGACTTCCCCAGTTTAGTCCAAACTTCCTCACTGTCAGCTACTGAATCTAAAGAGGGTTGAAAACTGAACAATTAGGAGGTTTTCTGGATGAAGAACAGCAATTTTGACAACTTAAAAACTGTTTCTTTTCATTGGGAACAATTACATTCAATTCAACAACTTAATCCCAGAAAAATACACAAACTCACTTGTTACACCACAGTGACAGCAAGGTCCTTGCTTGCCCATGTTCTCTTCCTCTCCTCCCTTTTTTAGATTTTTCTTTTTTTTGGACAAATAAAAGCAAATGAAAGCTTACTTTTTCTGAGCAAAACAAAATAAATGAAATTTTTCTCCCCCAAAAAATAGGGAATCAATTCAGTTCAACCCTTAAATGGTATACAACGCTGAGTCTCCTCTCAAAACCCAGATTTGGTGAAACAAAATCACAATTCAGAGAGACCCAGAACCGAAATTAGGATTGAAAATGCCCCCCACAAACAGTATGAATTGCAAATCTTCAACTAAATATTGAGAAAATAGAGTAAAAAAAAAGATTGGATTTGAAGCTGGGAATTTGTAAAATCTAATGAGAGAGATTGAGAGGAGACCACTGAAAGGGGGAATCTCAAATAAATGGGGGAAGAAGAAGGAAAGAGAAGAAGGAGAAGAAGGGGAAAGGCAGGTTGAAAATGGAGGGCGTGTATTGGTATAAGACCCTCTCTTTCTTTTTTTTTTTCTTTTTTTCTTTCTTTTTTGCTGTTTTGTTGTTGTTGTATTGTCTATGAAGTAAATGTATCAGCTTTCCATTAGCTTTCATTTTTGATTTGTTCTGTTTAATTTATTAATTAATTTTTAAATTAATTCAATTTAATTTCCATTTTACTTATTTATTTATTTTATTTATTTCTCACCATTTTTGTGTCAAGGGGAAAATTCCTGTGGGCTTTTTCTTTGTTAAATTATTGATTAATTTCTGAAATTAATTCAATTTAATAGCCATATTTATTTATTTATTTATTTATTTTATTTCTCACCATTTTTGTGTCAAGGGGAAAATTCTTAATAATTAATTTCAGAAATCAATTAAATTTAATTTCCATTTAATTAATTAATTTATTTATTTATTACAATTTTTGTGTCAAGGGGGGAATTCTAGTGGGCTTTTTCTTTAATCTTGTGTCATAATTGACCAAGTAGAGGAGATGAGGTGAGGAATATTACTTCACATATCCTTGTTGACTACATAACACCCCCTCCCCATTTCTTTTATCTCCTTTTTATCTATTCCTTTCGTTCCATATTAATTGTCATAATTTTGACTTTCACGGTCTTCAATACTACTCTTTGATTGATAATTTCTTGCATAATATGTTATTAACAATTGCAATATTATACTTGTATGATAGTATTTTTCATTACGAATCTAATGATAGTAATTTTATATAGCAATTCATTGTATATATTGAGAAATTTAAGGTCAAAATTTTTGGAGTTTGACTGCACAATTTTCAAAGACGACAGTTAATATGAAACGGAGGGAATATTTTTTTACTCTACCCATAAATTTCCACTAATGCCAATAAAGTTTGAGATTTTTGACAAAATCCTTTGGGAGGAAGGAAGGCCTTCAATATGGAATTGACAAGTAGATTTACAACAATTTTAAGATTTATAAACCAAATTGACCTATGAATGAGACCAAGTAGATAAGATATACATTTTTTCCCTAATTTATATATAATAATATTTGAGTTTACAATTTTTTGTATTTTTAATTTTATTTACCACTTGCTTTCAAAAACTTGAAGATATAGATTTTTTTTTTCTAATTCCTCAGAGTTTGTTTACTCACGTTAAATAGAGGTAGAAAAGAACCAAATTGCGTCGAGTTTGAATGTAGTGGGCTTGAGGTTTGGCGCTCGAATTATTTTGCAAGCATGGTTAGGTCGTGGGAAAGACCAATCTAGCCTTGCAAGACTGACAAACTCGGCGCATGACTAAAACAGACTAACATAAAAATTATTAAAACAATTATTGCTAGCACTCCATTTACGACGCTTCGGATAGATATGACTGCCATCAAACATGAACCTACGGTCCTTTCACTTCCCTGGGATTGAATTGACTCTATTAATTCTCTTCCTCCTTGTGTTGCTGCATTGACTCCTTAATCTTTGACCTGTGATCCTATGATTTCGATGCTAGTGAGATGTCCCTTGTCTCTCGTGTAGACTCATAGGAACGTAGCGATCATGGGACTGAACTCGTTTGCTTCCTCCATGATTGCGGACCTTACCCTCTTTGGCCTTGTCCCTGAACTGTAAAAATTGCTCTTCATTACAACTCTGTTGACAAAAATCCATATTTACTTGATTTCCCTGCTCTACATTAAAATCAACATTCCCGACATCAGGTGGAACCGGGTTACTCTTCATAGCAGATACCATCTGCACTGTCATGTATCACATGCTAAGCGGGTCATAAACCTCAATCAATGTCCCAGTGGTAAGCTTCTCATAAGCATTATGACTCAAATTAAGAACTGGGGCACATTGCCTCTTTTCTGGAATCTCATCTTGTTGGTATTCTATGATATGAATTCGCCGGAGAACTCATAGAACTTGAGCAAGACCTACTCTCCACGCATGGCATAGTCATTTTGGCGAACTTTAAAAATTGAGTCATGCAAGCAGTGAAAGAGTTCTTAGATTTTTCCTCTTTCGATCGAGAATGTTTTTAACTCCTTCCGTGACATAGAATTCTCATCTGCACATCCTTGAGGGTCATCCAATTGTGGTGATTTGTGGGATCAGTCAGCGATCCTTGAAGCAATTATCGATAATGTTTGCGCCCCGAGAGGGGCCAGAGAGTTACAGATGGTATCAGAGCTGACACGTGATCGTGAGCCGTGCCAATGGACGGAAGATCCATAGGTAGTCACCTAGCGGGGCAAAGGGTAGATTGTGGCACACGAGAACGTTGTGCGCTTAAGTGGGGGTGATTGTAACACCCCACATATATGGTTAAGTGTGGCTTAAAGAGATAAAAATGACTACTTATATCATCAAGGTACACCTTATTTTAAGGTAGTTCATCCGTTGGGAACTTCTCAGTTAAGTCTGCTTGGCTGGGAGTAGTCTCAGGATGGGTGACCTCCTGGGAAGTTTTCCCAGGCAGCGTATGAGCGAGAACGAAGCACGCTGGAAAGACTCGTGGTGATTTGTGTTGTCAATTAGTGATCCTTGAAGCTGTTATCGGTAATGTCCACGTCCCGAGAGGGGCCAAGGCTTTACACTTACATATTCTCGTTTCATGCAGATGTCATTGGTATTGTTGTGTATGTTTCTCTATTAGAAACGATATACAATGCATCCACAAGTACTAAGCCGATATAGACTAGGATGATTGTACGATGACAATTATTGCTATGTGACATGGGCTACGCCCTTTGGTCCTAAATTTGTTCAACTTATGTTTCCCCTTGTGTAATGTCAATACTTAGATTTTACTAGTATGTATGTGTGCACAAGATGATCTTTTAATGATAACATTATGGGGCTATTTGGCTGAAATTGAGGGCAATAGCTATATAATGATCTGCACAAAGACAATGTACTACTTGCCTCTAGAGTACAAGTGTGGTGTTACAAAGATAGTCTCACATACTAATTTATTATTTTGGTAAATTTTGTTATGTGATTACTTATTTACTCTATCTTAAATGTCCACCATTGATTTCAAGATCGACTTTGTTGTCCACTGTACCCCAAAGTCGTTGATAATTGATCCAAGTATCAAGCAGCGAATCCCAATCATGGTATATATCGCATGATCCAATTTTAATCTTTATTTTAAAGCACTGTTGAATTTCAATTGGCTTGGATCTCCCTAACTCTACATCTGTTAGGTGCGAGGATAACATTGTTGAGATACCTTGGGTGGATGCGTAGTAAACGGTTGTGTATAACAGACTTGGAGAAGTTTTATACTACTTGAAATATTGCTTTGGGCGGCTACAAACCTACGCAAGATGTATGTCTTATCATTACTTACATTTATTCTTCAACATATGGATAAATGTATACTCTAGTTAACATTTAGTCTTTCATGTTATACAGGTGAAACACTTTCATGTTCTTTCCTTTGTTGATATCTATCCTCTAACATATGATGCTTGCACTACATGTAAATGTTCTAGGAAGACATGTGAATTATAGCAAGATGATATACCTTATTGTTCATGTTCTCGCCGCAGTCCACCCAAAAATGGTGATCCATTTTATTATAAGTACTTATTTGATGTGTGTGTCCACATACACACACACACACACAAATGCTTGTGTGCGCGCACACACACACACATGCATGCATGCACTGTAATCCTTGTGAGATTGCAAAGGTATAATCTTTTCCTTCAAAATGCATTTCTTTCTTCTAAATGTATATTTTCATAGTCACCTTGTGAGACTGTAACTGCAAAAGATCATTTACTGTTTTCCATTAAGGTGCCCAAATCCTTTGCATAGTAACTAAGAAGAATTGGATGCACTTACAACACATGTTAGCACTTGAATTTGTAAATATACGTTTTTAACACACTTCATTTTTACTTATTTTCTAATCTCAACAATATTCTTTCATATAACCATACAATGATCTAACATGGCGGGATAGTGCAGTGTCCAAGTGACAAACATACGTGATATTCCAATTGGCATAAAAAGATCCATTTAAACTTACCATTCCATGTTCTCAAGATTGGGAGGTAGAGTTGTTTCATATACGCAACACATCGAAGTACAATAGGTATACAATCTGTGCACACAAAGTTTAATTCGTATAATTTGTTTCATACAATTATATCCGTGAGTAAATAATAAATTTTAATTGGCGGTGCAAGAAGTGAAGCATAATTCATCATTGATGTCACTGTGTTCAGTGTTGTGACCTTTTACATACTTTTTTTTTTGATATTTAATGTTGTGTTTTTTTTTTTATAAAAAAATGGAAACTTCTTGTTTTAATATAGTGAGAGAGTTTTTTTTTCCTCATTTGAACGACTTATGTCTTATTATATCAATCTTTATTTGATGATAATGTTTTTGCTTTTACTATATTATAGATTATAGATTTATATGTCTTGTGCAATGCCATGGATTTAAGGCCAATATTACTTACTACAATACACAATCCTAAAATTCCGACAATCTTTAGCTCCAAATTGAATACTCCACTTGTCTGTTGAAATGACCACGTTGGCCCCTTTTGTGAGAGCTTCAATAGTTATGAAATTCTTATGTGACTTTTGTTTGGTTCCACAAAACATTGATGAAAAATCTATCAATCAATATTAGTTGGATTGTAACGTTACATCATAATTATCTTATATTTTGGGACTCAAGTTTTCCCAGGCAGTGTATGAACGAGGACGAAGCAATATTTTGGTTCCAAATTGAATACTCCACTTATCCTAGATTTTAATGTTTTTTACTCCCCGCTTGCTACATAAGACTATCACCGTGCCAGAATCGTTTTGGGTGCATTATTATCCAACACTCTCATCCCCACTCCCCAGCTCCTTCATACCAAAGGCCTCGTGTTCATAGGCATGGACTTACAGAGCACAGAGAAACAAAGGAAAGAGAGATTTTCAAACATCTTGCCAGAAATGAACCTTCTACGGTCTTTTTTCAAGGCTGGGAGAAACCCCACCAGACCATCTGATAGAGAACGATCTCTGATACCAATTTGATAGAAAACTGGAAATAAAGAAAGGCTAAAGATAAGAATTCAACATCCCCATGTTGAATTCAAGAGAGAATTCAACATCCCTGTGTTGAATTCAGGAAAACAACAATTACACCCACTCAATTTGATGAAACCCCAATAAGCCATAAGGCAATAACTTTCCATATACATCATACATGGACTGGACAGCCTTCTGTTTTTGAACAACCAAAGAAGGCACATTCTCATTGCTTTCCCAAGCAACAACCAGGGTACATCCCCAAGGTATATATAAAAAAAAAGGCACCTAAAATTCTAAAAGGATACATATGTTAGCTATAACAGACTATCCTGCATTTTGTATCCCAAAAACTGACCTCTTTCCCCATTTTGAACTATATATTATATATATGCTACAAACTTGCACCAACCTATACAAAAAAAAGAGCAACCTACATTTTGCCCCCTGCCAATCCATGTTCAAAAATAGGCATTTGGGCACAGGGTAGACCATAAAAAGACTGTCAGAAAACATCCAAGGTTTCTGTTTGTTTTTTTTTTTTTTAATGTTTTCGTTTTCTGGTGGTTTTGATGGCAGAAATCCCTTACGAGGATTTTTTAATTTATTTTTTTCCTTTTTTTACATCAAGGGTGTACAAGGCCTGGGTGAATAGAGCTGCTACTGGCACTTGCCTGCTGAGAGGCAAAGCTCGGGGCAGGACGAAGGAGTTCTGCCTCGGGCAATAACCCATTTGATGGAATGTCGAGGAGCAGATCCTGATCAGAGCAATCATCCTCCAATTGGAAGGAATCGAGCATGAGGGAACTCCCATTTGTCTGCAATGCAAAGATGTTGTGGGGAGTCGGAATCAAGCTTGAGCCTTCATTTTGCTCAGGAGGTCCTTTGCATGCGTACCCGACTTTAGAATGTCCTCTTTTGGGGTTCTTCAGTGTAGTCTTCACCTCTGAAAAAAGGGGAAAGAGATGGAATTGAGTTGAGGACAATGTAAGTGAAGAATTAGCATGCATTAATATACAGTAATGCGGACAACACAACTTCTGATGATCAAGCCAGGTTTGGAACTGCAATATGTGCCCTAATTATAGGCTCGACTCTTCATTTTCTCTGCCGTACCCGTGTCGGACCCTTGATACCCGGACAAGGCTACGACACTCGGCACTTCAAATTACAATGAAAATGTATAAAATTTCTTTAAAATAGCTGAGTTTGGCACCCGTATCTGTGTCCGATATGGACACGCGTACCAGAGTCAGAGTAACATAGACTATATAGGTACTGTCATGATTTTGGTTTGGCTCACCCTAACTGGCAGTCTTGGCAACGTATACATAGTAAAAAGTTTATGGTAGTCAAATTCTAGGGAGCCGACATAGCTTGCCTTGTTAGTGGACCAATTGCAAGGAATCTTAAACCAAGCACAACGGGCTCAAAAGTCGAGCAATGTGGAGGTGGGATAATTCTCTTTTAGGGCAACAGTATTCATAGTTTTAGTACAAGACAGCGAGAAAGAAAGACTATCAGCACGTGATCAGGTATATAACCTCTATGCCCATGACAAGTGACAATCACAAGTACAAGAAGTCGATAGTAGAGTAGCAGGTGAAAGATCAAAAGTTCCTTACAATCTACATCTAGTCCTTTCACTAACAAGATCATTCTGATTTGGCTAAGGCGGATAAAACATGTGCACAAGCAAAATTTTTCTTCGTGGGGTCCCTCAATAGCGGATCAACATTCAATGGGGTCCTGGACTATACTTATCGACACTTCTTTCCTCAATTTCCTCAAAAATCGCTAATGAATTTATCATTATTTGTTTTTCAATGGGGGTTCTAGGACTGCACTATTCGTGCTACTTACCCTATTTGTTACTTTGTGCTGTCTAAGTTGGACTGTTGGTTAGGTAATCCTACTTTTGCCTATTCCTATTCTCGGACTACTCTTGTCAATGACAAGAACCAAACCTAAAATCTTAGTTCCAGATGTCCATGCTCATGAATAACGATGAAACAAAGCTACAATGGGACCTCTCATCTAATTCAGAAAAAAGCTGAAGATGACAATAACCTGGGCAGAAATGATTCTGGTTTTCCCATGATTTCTTAGCAATGCCAACCTTGCCAGAGGTGCTGGACTTAGCTCCTGATAGGCTGAAATACTCCTCAGCACTCTCTTTAGCCATCTTGTCCTGAGCAGCAGAAAAAATAGTTAGGTCAAGGATGTTCTTACATGATAGTACTATCCAACTTGGATAGATTTTGGTAAATATTAGTATTGGGAAAACGTGTAAATTTTGAAAATTTACAAACATAGAACAAATACTCATCTTACACATTACTTAAATTACCCAACTTTTCCAAAAGTTTACATGTTTTCCCTATACTTTGCCAACCAATATTTACCAAAATCTATGCAACCTAAATCTACCCTCAAAAGAACAAACTAAGGCCTTGGAGTTGCAAACATGAAATGGTAAGAGAATTGAAGAAAAACATTGTTGTACCTTCATTGTATTGTAATGCTCCACCCATTTGCACTTGGTCCGGTCAGAAATTACGAGTTTCTTCAGGATCTTACAGTCTTCAGCTTTAGCCCCAAGAAAAGAAGAGTCGAGCACCCCTTCTGAAAGCAGTTGTTGGAAGGACGATAGGCTCTCCATGAAACAAGGACTAACAAACATACTTTCGAGGCTGCTTAATGGGGAACAATATCCAATCAGCACATGTACACTCACGGGAAGATAGGTTCACGAAATAAGAATTAGTAAGGACCGAAGGCGGACTAACCCCTCAGGTAGTGCAGAGGTGTCCTCAGAGGGTAGATAATTGAGCAAATCTTTCTGTTCATCAGCTGATAAACGACCCCAAAACACATCGGAATTAATGATTTTCTGCAAAGAGAAGTACAGGCGGTCTATGAGTTATAAACAAGATTGGAATGGAACCAAGTACGGTTTCAGGTTTCAAGGCTCGGATTTGTATGAATCAAACAACAACAAAAAACTCCCAGGAGAAATATGTTTGAACACAGTCTAGGGATCTAGATGTAGGCAGCCTTCTCCCATGAAACGATGTTCACGAAGAGGCTGAATCCTACGGACCCACAAAAGGTCCTTCGGAAACCTCTTTGAAAACCAATTTTAGACTATAAAAGAAACCAAAACGGAAAACCTTTGAAAACCCATTTGAAAGACCAAGAGAAAACTACATATGAACAGAAGATATGGTGAGATGGGAATCATTGAATCACGTATGAAATGGTAAATACCCGATGAAAATACAAATACGGAGGCTGGTGGGGCATACAAAAGGCTCAAAGAAAGACACGACTGTGCATATATTGAACAAAAATCTTATCCTGTAGCATCGGTTTTAGCAATTGTCAAATGTCAATGTGTAGAGCATGAGAATCCAAACTCACAGTTAAGTCAATTTGGCAAAGAGGGGAATTATGACTCCACAAAATCTGCAACTTCTCATGGCTGGACTTGTCTCTGCAACACAAATACAGATATGTCAACAAAAACTTTGGTTTCTGCTGCAACAGTTATTGCAACTCTAAAAGACCCCCCGTCGCACTGGTGAAAACCGTTTTCTGGATATAGTTAATTCATGGATTCCAAACTCAAATTCAAAGGAATCAAAATACCAATTTAAGCTAACGATTACCTCTTAACTTGCTCCAACTGCATAAAATGGCCACTCATCTTCTTAACTTTTCCAGCCCCATAACATGAATTATACACACTCTTGCTGTTATTTATTGACAGTAGAGATGCAGGAGTTGCAAAGCCCTCATCTACTTTACAAAGCTTATTATCAACAGACAGGGAACTTGCTTCAGATTCCTCTTCCCGTGCCATGGAGTTGGGATGTCTAATAAGAACACTTCCATGCCCAAATTCAACTGATCCCATCGGTGCTTCACTCTCAAAAAGCAAGTCTTCCTCAGACGTGCCAGAAAAGTGCGAAGCTTGCTCATGTAAAATGCTGTGCAGGTCTTTAGTCAACTTCTCAACTGACGATTGCTTTGTACGTGTTACGCATGTTCTCTTCCTTGATGGAACTAGAGCGTCCCACACCATGGATTGCGCCGGACCTGTAAAAGGCGTGTCATAGGGAAGACTAGATTTAGCAAACAAAAGTGGAAGAAGCTAGCTTCAAAGAAATGTGACTGAATGAAACGCGATCCTAGCAATGATGCAATTAACATGATTCAAAGTTGTCTCTGCTCATTAATCTAGTATAAAAAGTCTTTTCTTCTCCACCAATCCCTCACTTCATTTTCTCCCCTCCCGATATTAAATTTTCCTCCCACTTTCCTCAAATTTGGAAGGAAAATATTTTTGACGAGATCAATCAAAGTTTTCATGATATGTTCCATCTAAGTCCCATTCTTCCAATTCTTTAGAGTCAAATCTAGGAAAATAAATCATTTTCTAAGAACCAAACGGAGCCTTAGTGTAACCTTCTACAGTGCCAGGGCAAAGTCAATTGCAGTCAATACACTTTGTCACAGGCATCATTCTCCAATCTAATAGAAAAATGTAGTAGAGAATGTAGTTAAGACTCTCACCAGTCAAGTCACTAGCATCTGCATTGCCAAACTGAGCACAACTCTCAGAATTCGACACCGCCGAGCCGGAACTTGACCTGTTACTTGCATCCTCATCCAGGCTTTTCCTGAACCCCTGGCTGTAATCTGGAGTATTATACTCCCCATCAATTGTATTATCACAACTCAACTTCCTTTTGTTCGACTTTTCATCCTTTCTCTTAAGAGAGATTGTCTTTCCTCTGGCTAGCCTATGCTCCTCATACTCATCTGGATCTACTCTTGCATGGAGAGGAGTGTAGTTTGCAAGAGTCCCCTTCGTTCTCCACCGGGACCCGCATGCATTACAGAGTACGGGCTTATCTGGCGGACCATTGCGCCAAAGAGGGGTGCCTGTCGGACACACTAATTTGTCAGAAACCATGGCATATTAAACGGCTCAGAGACATAGTGAATATCACAAATTGAGCTTATCTTGACCAATTGACTGTCTAATACTGTGAACACAAGGTTCAAGAAGCTAAACACATTGCATAGCCTGCTAGATTCTTGTAATGAAAAGAACAAGTTGGAAGTGACTGAAAATTTCGATGTACCTCATAGAGGAAAAAAGAAGAAGCAAGGTGGGAAAGTTTCTTAAAAGATGCATGGATAAATAGGAGGCTAGAAAGAGTGGGAGGTTGAAATCCTGCATGAAATGTTCACAAAACTCTGAGAACTTTGCTTTTCTCGAGAAGTTCCCATGTCCAACTAATGGCAAAACTATGCCCAAGAACCTAAATACAAGAGTAGCTAGAGAAACTACAGCAAAATTAAGCCTAGCATCATTAACAACAACTAAGCTAGGTCAGGGATTGGTCCCAAAAAACACCTTACCTTACGAACACCTCTCAGTGAAAGGTGAATTGAGGCAAACACGAAACCAAAGTTTGCCATTCTAAATAACTCTAAAGTCTCTTACAAGCATCTCCTTCAGCAGAAATAGAACAAGTCTGATTGTTCAATGTTCACCCCCAATGTCTCACTTCGTAGCAACAATGAAACCTTGACATGGTCACAAGCATAAAGTAGATGCACAAAGTTCTTCATGATCATAAAGTTCCACCAAGAGTACAGCCTTTGGATTTCTAGCTAGAAAATGGCACAACAAGCTTATTGATGCGGTAACTTTGTCCGGGAAGAATAGACAATGTCACAATCTATGAGTCCCTTGGTTGGAGTTCTTAAAGTTCCTAATACATATTCAACAAAGGCAAACATATGAAACAGAAGACAGAGAATGTCGATGAATGAATCAACAAAACAAACAACAAAACCAATACTCCAGAATCCCACAAAAGGGCGAGGTAAGGAGGGGTCAGATGTAGCAGTCTTACCCCTAAAATATGCAATCTAGAGAGATTGGTTCCAATTAACCCAAGTTTTGAAAACCAGTCACTATCTACTACAATACTCCATGGAAAAGAAGCTGAGGAAGTTTAATGAGGCATTTTGCTTAGTCCATTACAATCTAGGTTGAAAACAGCAAATGACGGGATCGATAAACTATAGGAACCGGAAGAAACAATGACCAAAACAAAATATATGATTCAATTTAGGATGACACAAGAGTAGGAAGCAATCTACAAGGTATTGATCATAGGATATGAATGGGTTTCGCCTCAATGAATTTGGCTTTGATTTGTGGATCAAATTGCAACACACATGACTAGGATTTACCTTAATGTCATATGATACAATTGTGACTGAAAAATGAGTAAGAATTGCACATTTCACGAAGACGATAATCAATTGAAACATCACGAAAATGATTACAAGGGATGCTCAAAATCTGAATTGATTGAATGAAAAAGGTTGAATGGTCATACTAGGTTTCAAGCATTCTTCGAATTTTCAAACAAAACCCAACTCAAAAACCCATCTTGGGAACTCAATATGAATACATACCCAACAGAGTCAAACTCCACAATAAAGGACAATGGATTTGGATGAGCAAAAAGAATCCCCAAAAACCTTGATAAAACCCATTCATTTATGCAAATTCAGACTGTGATTAACCCAGAAACATCCCAGATTAATGGAGCTTATAATTCTGCTATCATTTAGTTATATCAGCTTGGTATTACACAAACCAAACATAAAACACAACATATAATCACATCATTCACCATTCATTATTCATTTGACTTCCCCAGTTTAGTCCAACCTTCCCCTCTATCAATAAATGAATCTACAGAAAGTGAACAAAAAAATCGAATTAAATCCCAAAATACAATTTCTGATACAGAAGAGAATTGCTGTGAATTGAAGAACTCATTTGATTTTTTTTTTTTTGGGAATTAAATTCAGGAAAATAAATCAAGATAAAAATGAAAACTCACTTGTAACACCACAGTGACAGCAAGGTCCTTGCTTGCCCATGTCCTTCTCCTTCTTTTTTAGATTTTTTTGCTTTTTTGAAACTTTTTTTCCAAATAAAAGCTCAATTTTTTTTCTTCTATCAAATGAAAAATAACCAAAATTCCCCAAAAAAAATTAAAAATTATTGACTTCAACCCTCAAATGACGTACACGCAGGGTGTTCTACCAAAACCCTGACGGAGCTTACGAAATGAAAATCAAAATTCAAAGAAACCCAGAACCTTAATTAGGCTTGAAAAACCCAATAAACTGAAGAAATTGCAAATCTTCAACTAAATATTCAGAAATACAGTAAAAAAAATAAAAAGATGAGATTTTGAATGCAAAATCCAATGAGAAAGAGAAGACAATTGAAAGGGGGAATCTCTAATAAATGGGGGAAGAAAGAAAGGGAAGAAGGAGAAGGGGAAAGGCAGGTTGAAAATGGAGGCAGGTTATTGGTATTAGACTTTTTTATTTTTTTCTTCTGCAGTTTTGTTGTGTTGTATATTTGTATTGGATATGAAGTAAATGTTTCAGCTATTCATAAAATAAAGGTAAATGTTTCAGCTTTTTAAATAGTTTTTTCTTCTATAAAAAAGAAAACAAAAGATTAGCTTTCACTCCTCATTTGTTGTGTTAAACTATTCATTTTTTGAAATCTTTATTTATTAGAATTTAGAATTACTCTCAAAATTTGGTGCTGAGAGGAAATTTCCAGGGGTGTTTTCATCTGTCATAATTGACCTGGTTGATGAGATTAGATGGGGTAAGGAATACTGTTTCATATATCATATATGATATATGTATGTGTCCATGATTTGTGTTGACTATGTACTTTTCTTCCTGTTATTTATATAAATATTACCCACAATTTTTTTTATAAAAGAATTGCAATACCCTCAATTTTTTATGGGTCTATAGAATTGAAG
Organism: Portulaca oleracea; assembly: GCA_029582165.1. Lineage (NCBI taxonomy): Eukaryota > Viridiplantae > Streptophyta > Magnoliopsida > Caryophyllales > Portulacaceae > Portulaca > Portulaca oleracea. Next base: position 5,132,461 of record CM055883.1, on the reverse strand, counting down.
GTTTTTTTTTTTTTTGGGCAAAACTCCTTGGAGAAAATAAGGTGATGTTCTTTGGATGAGTTATTTTCAAGTGAGGATTATTAGATTATGATAAGTTATGATATTACTTTGGAGAATTGTGTCTTTAGAGTTGATGTTTTTTTTGAGAAATTGTGTTAAATTAGGATAAATTAGGATAGTTAGGTTTTAACCTGACAAAAGAATAGAGTTCGAAAGAAAAATAAGCCAATGCCCTAGTCTCCTCCATAAATTCTGCTTTTGAAAATAATAATAATCTTTCAATTTACAAAATGACACAAAATTTATTCTAAAATAAGATTTTCTTCTATTATGTTTTGGTAGAAGTGTAGAACTAAGATAAAATTATCTTGTATGTCTTGTAACATCTAAAATATAGATTTGAAGAAGCATACAGTAAACAAGAAAAAATTATTTTTTAAGGAGCCAAAACTTAAAAGTGTTATTTTATATGTAAAATTAAATGACATCAAAGTATGTTTGTATATTAACACATATCCAACACTACATATAAATACAATATTTGCCATGAAGAAAATACATGCTTTAAGCAGAGATGACATGTCAAGTGTCAGTCAAATACTAAAAAAAGTCAACATTTCACTGTTTCAATGTAACATTAGAAAATCGTTTAGGTCATGTTCTTTACAGAGATAACTAGTGTAAGTGTTGGTAAGTAAAGTGACTAACTAATGTAAGTCACATCGCTTAAATATCCGAACTTTTAAGTATATATTTTACAATTTTTAATAAAGTACGGTGAGTAAAGTAAGCCACACCAATCATATCATATATTAAATATATAATTTTTTATACATATTATAGGTAAGGTAAGTAATGTAAGTAAGATAAGTAAAAATAAGTCAGATAAGTTAAGTAAATGTAAGGTAGGTAAAAAGAATATGGGTTGGAGTATCAAAAGATACTTTTCCTAAAATGTGAGGTACCTCCAAGTAAATTTTTTTGAAGTGTAAAGGTACATTCTCTAGCCTAAAGTTAGTTTAGGACTCTCATAAATCTTAATAAAATTTGAAATTTTATTGGATTGATTGAACATGCATAGTGATTAGGAATCACTACTAAATCCAAAAGGAGCTTTGGTTTATTCTCTAAATTCTAGTGTTTGTGATTTGCAATTATATGCATTTATTAATTGTTATTATTGCATATGTATGATATATTTGATATATGGTGTTGCAATGCTACCAAAATTGATGAATTGCATGTTCTCTGGTTGGTCGTAGATAGTGAATTTTACCAATGTGTGTACCGGATTTGGTGAAATACGGTGTATGTATCATTAGTTTGAATAAAATTAAATTATTTAAATTTTATTTAAAATTTGTTATAGCCTCAGGATGAGGTCCACTCTATAAATTTTTGTAATATGGAGATATCAAGTCGAGTGGTTGCCGAACCATAACAAGGATGAAGGTTCAAGTGGGAGTTGTATTCCACGGTGTTGCAAATCTAAGAATTGAAGGAGCTCTTGAGGATTATTAAGGTTTAGTTAAGCTGTTTGATTAAGTTTAGGTGGTCATCATACTTGGAGTTTTAATTTATTTTTAAATTGTTTATAGCATGTTGTTTTATTATGCCTTATTATGCATAATTTGCAAGAGCTCACCTACAATTGTGTGCTTATGATAATAAAATATATGCTCAAAAAAATTATATTTTGATTGTTCACCCTAACGAACAACACTTAGATGATGGGTAGTCTCGCCAAAGCGAGTTATTCCATTGATCGTTAATAAGTTCTAAGGGAGTTAGGTTAGTTCAAATTAGCTATCAAGACAATTTTGGGATAAAAGCAATAGAGAAAGGTTTGGTATATGATACACTCCTTTTGTTAAGAGTCATTTAGAATGATTGATCATGAAATGATCTACCAAAGGCAAATAAAACAATTAATGGGTGTTTTAATTTAAAATTAGGACAACTCGATTCACAAAGTGTCCTCGCAAGCAGGAGCCCGAGAAAGGGTTCCACCACAAAGGTGTAACATTGGCAAAACCTTACCTTGCAGTTTTATAAGAGGCAGCTTCAAAGACTTGAACCCGTGACCTCACGACCACACGAAAACAACTCAATTGTTGCGCCAAGTCCCCTTCAGGTTTTAATTTGAAATTAAATTGTTTAATTTCTATTATTGATGGACAGTGTCTAAAATCTTTTATTGCCTTATAGATTCAATATTTCGAACAAAACCAACATCTCCATCAACCTAGCTTAATTCTCTCCTTGAGAAGGAGAAGCTCATTGGTCCCAATTTTCTTGATTGACACCGCAACCTGAGAAGTGTTCTCAAGGTTGAGTAGAAAGACTAAGTTCTTGAGAAAGCTAAAGGCAAACAACCTGCCTCTAATGCCCCTCAAGCTGAGAAATCCAATGCAACGTTATGTGGATGGTGATGTCCAAGTGGCATTTTTTATGTTGCAGGACCATGTCTCCCGATCTTTAAAAATAGTTTGACGATAACGTTGCTTATAATATCATAACTCTATTAAAAAACATGTTTCAAGAACATGCTAGATTTGAGAGATATGAGACTAATTGTCAGATCTATGAATCAAAGGTTGAGCTACGCAACCCCCCCGAGCCTCATGTGTGATGATTGGTCTATTCGACAACATGAGAATGCTAAGTTTCTCTTATTGTCAAGAGTTGGCCACATATATTATGTTGTGTTATTTTCTTGATGAGTTTGGGTCTTTTAGGCTAAACTTCAACATGCAAGGGCAGAAGAAGACATTGACGGACCTGCATGGGATGTTTGTCACAGCTGGAAGTAATCCCAAAACTATCTTTAATGCCCTCATAGTAAAAAAAAAAGGGGAATGGTTTCAAGAATCTGCCAAGGGCAAGAAGAGTTTTGTCAACAAGAAAGAGAAGAGCAAGGTTGTTGCCTAGGCCTAATCTAAGCCAAAGATAGGACCTTCTCCTGACCAGGATTGCGTCTACTGTAAAGGCAAGGGACACTGGAAGAGGTGCTGCCCAAAGTACCTGGAAGACTTGAAGAATGGAAATGTGATTTCGATGTCAGGTACGGAGGTGATTGAAATTAGCCTTACTGTCTCTACTTTATGGGTATTTGATATCGGTTGTGAAACTCACATTTATGGAAATGTGCACGGTATAAACAATAGTAGACTGGTTAGTAAGGGTGAAGTGAACCTGCACACGGGAAACTAGCAAAGAGTTGTTGCTTTATGCGTAGGAATTTATAGTTTATCTTTATCTTCCGAATTTGTTCTAGAACTTAATAATTGTTATTACATTCCTATAATAAGTCAAAAATTTTATTTCAATTTCCGTTTTCGAAAAGGTAGGTTATTTCTTTGAGATAGCAAATGATGTTTTCCCGATTTCTAAGGATGAAATCTATTATGGTGCAAACATTCGAATTAATGATTTATACGTATTGGATTTAGATAAACATGTTCTTCATATTAAAGCCAAAAAGGTTAAAACATGTGACTCAAATCAAACCTACTTTGGCACTTTAAGACCTAATCAATAAATCAAAAGACTTCTTTACAAATTGTAACGTGTTCTCAGTAATATCCTTTTATTTATCACAACTATTCTCCTACTCTTAATTACTACTAGTCACCCTTACGACCTTAACATACTTCCAATTTCTGTTTTCTATTTCTTTGTCATATTTATAATAAATCAAGAGACTTCTTTACAAATAAAAGAATATTACTGAGAACACGCTACAATTAAGAGTAGGAGAGTAGTTGTGATAAGTAATTAGAAGAAGTATATTAGGTCTTAAAATGGTTAAGGCTATGAAGAGGCTAAGCAAAGGGCATTGCAAACACACAAAAAAAATAATTAAAATGTACACGATGAATGGTGACGACTTGATCTTGGTTAGAAGATCAAGATTCAAGAAGTATGAAGGGGATGTTTCTTCATTCAATATTTTGTTTTAGGGGAGTGTTTAATGCATTTGGTAGATTTATTTTCAGGTGGATTTTATTTTGACTTTGTTATTTGTATTTGATTTTTTTTTTATTGTTGATTTGAATTTCCCTTCTTTACGAAGGCCGAGTCTATGTTTGTCGTTATTTGTAAAAAAATCATCTCCTGATATTCAGTAATTAGCTGATTGATAAGTAAATTGAATTGAATACAATATATATGATCGTTAATAAAACTATAAAATAGCAAGAAATAGGATGTTCATAAATGAATGATAAGAAACAAGCCCATATATATGCATATCTTGTAAGTATGAGCTCAGCTGGCCACCCATAAACTAATGCATCAATCAAACGTTTATGCGTTTTTGCATTCTTGAAGAATGACGAGTGATGTACTTCAAAAGATAAAATAAGATAGAAAAAAAAAAAGAAATGACAAAGGATGACATAATGCTAACAGATAATATGTATAGTGTATGAAAGTGATACACTACTAATAAATTATATTATACTAATAACATCCAAAGCAATTAGATTTGTGACATTATATTCAATTCTCTTTTATATTAAATTTATTATAAGAGGGTAATTTTTAGGGTCATTTTTAAATAAGAGACACTAATGATTAACATAGATTCAAAATAACAATAATAATCAATATACGATGACTTTATTAAAAATCATTTTTTGATAAATTATTAATTAAATTTTTATTAAAATGTCATTCTGACGTCACTTGTTAATTTTAATCAACTCTTCTATATAAACCATCCCTAAAAAGAATTAATTTCATCATAACTTTGGATGAAACAACTTACTCTATCCCAGACTTCACAGTAAAAAGGTCAAATGAAAAAAGAAGCATAAATTATTGCAGTATTGATTATCCAAAGTGTTGTATATACAAGACTAAATTTGAAAATGATATGAATCATGGGACAAGACATATTTTAAGTATTTTACCCTATCACTAAAACTATATTATGATATATTAATTGAAATAAAATGATATGATTGAATTCTATAAATATAATATCACATATAAATGACAAAAATTTATACTTATATCCATTATTATTTTTTATTTCAAAAAACGTCTAAAATATGCTAAAGAATATGGTTGATTTAATTAAGGTATCATTTATGCCTATTCATGATATAGCCAATGCATACAAAGCGTACTATAACTGATAATTAATGCTTATCATTAAAAAATTAGTATAAAAAAATCATTAAAAAAATACTAATAAAGATTAAACACTTAAAAAAATAGCTTGAGACAAAACCCATATCATCTACCTTTCATTTTAGACGTAACTTATTACGTAGACTTTACTTTATTTTTCTTCATATCTCTCCCATTTTGTGCTGTCAGTTAATGTCATTAATTAATTAATTGGTGTCAATAATACTGAAATTGTATGGTTTTGTATTTGTACAGAATAGTCAAGCTTGGTTATATATATAGTGAACCGATCGTGGGAGCAATGTTCCATTATCTCATATTTTAGTATTCTTGTGGGTACATGATTGCTAGTCTTTGACCCCATGTTGGAACCAGGGATGGTAAATTGTTAATACTTAATACTGATAAAAATGATATAAAAAGATATCCTAATCCATTGTTTATAGGCCCTATTCTTTTTTGCGGTTGGTAAACTACGGTGCTACAGTCTATCGCAGTTGCTACAACTCATCACAAAATATCATTCTATCACAATTCACCACAACCCACCGCAAATTACTTTTTTATAATTACCAATACAATATTTATATATATATATATATATATATATATATATATATATATATATATATACAATTACACCACAACCCATGTAATTTCCATGTATATCATACCGCCCATACTGCGAATCAGTATAAAGAAACAGGCCATAGTCACCTAGTCACCTAGTCAATGCCAATGAGGTTTAGAATGAGTTTAACCCTGACCATCCCAATGTCCACCTCTGCTTCTCAATTTTCTTTTTCTAAAAATGCAGTGCTAACGGAACTTTGTCCGATTTGAATATTTAAATTTGTCTGAAATTTGGTTCTGTTTTCTAGAGTGATAGGATTAAATTAGGTAATGTAAAGTTGGTCAGGAAAAGAAATATAATGAAATAACTTATGGTAGGTAAGTTAGTGGTGGAGTAAATATATTTAATTATTAAATTCTAAATCTTTTGAAAAAAATTATATAACATTGGTTTGAGTGTTCTTTAGGGACTTGGGGAAGGTAATGTAAGGTAAGAAAATAATAGGATATGATAAACCAAACTTAACATTCTAAATATCAGTGCCTTAGTCTGACTAAAAAATTTGGTTTTGTCCAAACCTGATTTTGATAATGATTAAATTAACCAATTATTTGGATACAATATTTCTCTTTTTTTCCCTATTTTCTTAACCTGATTTTGACTCGAATTTAGTTCCATTCGAATGGTCAGGTGTGAAAAACACTGAATCCATACATCAATTTCTTATATAAATTTTGACATTGAGAAACTTTTATCAACCCAAATCTATCCAAACTCAAATTTTTACGAGCGCTATAACAATGTTAAAAACTATAAAACTTTCTATAAACTACCAATGTGCAATGATTGAAATGATTCATCATACAAAATTGATATCATTAGATTCATAATAAAAAATACTATTAAAAAAGTATAATATTTTTTTTTGTAAAAGTTTTATATTGAAAATTATTGATTAAAAATTGGCACTAAAAATCGTAAATGACAGATAAAAAAGAACGGAGGTAGTATTTTATTTGGCACGAGGCAAAATTTGCATGGAAAGGTGGTGGCTTGGTGCAACTCACAAAAGCCAATTTTATATGCAGGATGAATTTGAGAAAGTGATTAGTGGGCCATTAGATAGAGGCTTAAGTGATGCTCGTGGTCCAAACCCCAAGAAGAAATACTAACGGGGCTGCTTCTCCTAGAAAGCCCAATCTTCCAGGACCAATAAAACAAGCACAAGTGGTCACCTGTAATTGGCTACTAGTCTAAACAGTCAACCAATAACTTGTCCACTTTTGGTGATTTTGCAAGGTCTCAAAGCTTGCCAACTCTCTAACCCTACGATTCTCTATTTCCTTCCAAAATATTGGGATTTATAATTTATCTTATCGTACTAGAGTTTATAAAAATGCAAGTCTAGGTAATATTGGATTCAAAAAAATCAGATATTGGATGAAAATTTGATGTCTGATATTAAGTTTTTTTGTGTATTTTTCGGGTCAGATAAATTGGACACACATAATTTTAGATCTAAATCGGGTTTAAACAATAGAAATTTGAAAAAAAATTGTTATTGAATTTTCTATCAAATCGTCCAATGCCAAAATTTGGATGAAAATTCTATGATTATACCCAACTTTAATTTTTCTTGATCGAACAAATCTGAGTTATCGGGTTGGACATATTTTTGTCAGTTGGGGGTCACCCGTTTGATATATAGGTATAAGTTTTTTTTTTAATAAAAGATATATAGGTATAAATTTTATGTCAATGTTGAAAAATTTTATATCAATTAAATTAAAATATTATCTCATTTTTAAGTTAAACAAACGAAAATGAAAGCGTTGATTTTAGACAAAATCGATTCTATTTATATTAAATTCATTTTATTCTCAATAATTTTAGAACATGTTCAATTTAATTAGATTATCACGCCACAAAAGTAATTAGTAATTTACGTAACAGATATTTATAGGAAGTAATTTGGTTGTCTTTCAGAGTCCTGTATAAATCATGGGCGAATAAAATTAGGTACTCAGTTGAATTTCATGACTTCAATATCAGATCGAGTTGGCATTTTTTGGATCTAGAAATGAATTTGGTTAGTTAAATCCTGAAATCATGATTCAGTATCGCATACAACCAATAATAAATAACCAATTGGATTAGGATCCCCTTGCTAAAAAAATTCATACAATATATCTTTTTTCTAAAAAGTGCTAGGAAAGTTAAAGATAAATAATTACAAATTTGCATATCTAATTCTACATATCAACTTCAAACAAAACAACAAATTATAAATCTATAAATATTTTAGAAAGAAACTATGGTAGGCCTAGATGGCAAAAATTTAGAGGTTTAGACACTACGGTACAAACCTAAAATACTTTCCTTTTATACTAGTAGTTATAAATGCTTGGTGGTGGTTTTGAAAACTCATTAGTAGTAATACCATGCTGAAAACTATAAAATGACTCATATTTTTTTTTTATAGTTAAGATTACAAATTACAAATCCATAAAATGACTAATAATTTACACTAATAATGCATTTTCGAAATTATTTAAGATATGTACAATATAGTCATTATAAATGCTGGGTGGTGGTTGACTTATCGATGATCTTACTTGATCGATAATTAGAGGTAAGATGACAATTTGTCAAATATTAACTTAATTTATGTTAACTCAAATTTAAAACTATAAATTTGTCCAAAAAATTGCTCCGGGGTGCCATACATTCTCTAAAATGGCTACTTGGGGACCATACTTTTTTTTTATTCTTTGGGGACCATATTGTTGTCAAAACTTGCTGGGTGGGGCTTTTTCGACCAAAAGTTATGAAAATCCGGTGAATTTAGCCGGAGTCAACACAAAATATATTTAGATAGATGAATTGACGAAAATAACCCCATTTGGCTCCATTTTTTTCTTTCTCTCTCCTCCCTTTCTTTTTCTTTCTTCTTCTTCGGGCAGAATAACATCCGCCACCCATCTTTTTCCTCTTCTTTCTTCCCGACCGGCCACCACCCTCCACCCCGCTGTTGCCTCTTCTTACTTTCTTTCTTCCTCTTCTTTCTTCTCCTTCCCTGCTGCTACCACACCCTCAAATCCCACCACCCCTTTAAACTCCCCTTTAACCCCCAACCAAGCATCATATTCCACCATTGACGCCCTTCCACGACAAACCGAAGCTTCTAGAAGCATCGGCGACGGATGTCGAAGACGATATTCGACCTGAGCAAGGGAGTTGCCGCCGGGAAAGCGAGCGAGGAGAGAAAATTAGGGTTCCGGCAATGATTGCTGCCGTCGGCTCCATTGAAATCCCTCTTCCGATTGCCGGAAAATCTTCGCTTTTTGGGGTGATTTTCTAGGTGGGTTTCTTACCATCATCACCATCGTTGTTGTTGTTGTTGTTGTTGTTGGTCGAGAAATGGCGAGAGATTAAATGGGTAAATCCGAATTTGGGGGGATTTGCTACAATGGATGTTTTCGAGGGTTTTGGGAGGGTTTGGCCGGCCGATTTTGGGGTTTTGGGAGGAGCATTGCTACGATGAGGGCTGAGGTTAGGAAGCTTAAAGATGGGTTCTTTTCTTTTTTGTGTCTTCTTCAGTTTTGGGTTCTTTACTCTGAGAATTCTTCATCTCAAAACCAAACTCACTGGATGGACCTTGCGGTCGCCACCTTCAGCAACTCAACCACTGCAACCACCTCCAATTCAACTCCACCTCTCAATTGTTTCCCTCATTAGTGGTTGATTGTTGGTTAGAATAGAAGATGATTGTAATCCGATGTAAATTTTGTTGGATCCAATTGTTCTGTTTGGCTATTGTTATGGATTAATACTAGAGAAATGGATTCGATTTGGTACTCATAGTTCTGTTTTGTTTCCCCTCTCAATTGTTCTGTTTTGTTTGACTATCTTGCTTATTATTCTGTAGAATTGCAGACTATAACGTCCAGCAATACGTTCATACAATTGCCATATAACCTTCTTCCTATTCTATATAGTTCACTCAAGGCATGGTAGTTGGCTAAAATGCAAAGAGAAAAAAATTTGGGTGGGGGGTTAGCAAATTTGTACTAAACAAACAACCCAGAATGAATGAATGAATGAATGAATGAAGAAGAAGAAGAAGAAGAAGAAGAAGAAGAAGAAGAAGAAGAAGAAGAAGAAGAAGAAGAAGACAGATTTCAGCGGGGAAATAAAATGGGCAAACTGGACCTTTCATTCATTAGTCAAGGGGTAAAACTGACTTTTTATTGATTCCGGCTGTTTTGGTCGGAAAAGCCCCATCCATCAAGTTTTGACAACAATCTGGTCCCCAAAGAGTAAAAAAAATAATAATGTGGTCCCCAAATGGCCAGTTTTAGGAAATGTATGGCACCCCGGAGCAATTTTTAGTAGTTGAGTTCTAAAAATTCACTAAAAATATATAACTACAAATACCGTACTGAAATTATACTATTTACATCCATAATAGAAAGTTAATTTATAACTTTTTCATCCAGAGTCACAGAAATTAATATTATATTATCTCCATTCTTTTTTGTTTGTCGCCCAAATCGCCAAGTGAATAATTTTACACCTAGTAAGATCTTAATTTTTATAATGATTTAGTATAATATAAAATTAATATCCTTAATTAAATTTGTAATAAAAAATACTATTAAAACATTGTAAGATTGTATTTTTTAATAGAAATGATCTTATGTGAGAAATTATTGATTAAAGATCGACCCAAAAAACGTGAACGACAAATAAAACAAGAATGAAAGGAGTATATATATCTTTAATTTTTATAATGATTTAGTATCATACAAAATTAATGTCATTAGAGTCATAATTAAAATATTATTAAAACATTATAAGATTGTATTTTTTTAATAGAAATGATTTTATGTGAGAAATTATTGATTAAAGATTGATCTCAAAAAACGTGAATGACAGATAAAAAAAGAATGGAGGGAAAGTATATATATATATATATATAGATATATAAAATTTTCCATTAATTAATAATTGTACACAACTTTCTCCATCACTCGTGAAAAGGAAGGGGGAGTATTGGTGATTAGGTGGGACTAACCATTGTGATAGAAACCTTTGCCAATAAATTAAAAATAAGGTTATGGAGGTCATGATATATGCCTAAACAACATGTAAAGAGGTGGGTGGTTTGATCTGTTTCACTCTCCCATTGCATGTGGCCAAGAGAATAAATTGATTTCTCAAACCCCTTTGTTTAATTATTGTGTACCGTCCAATTTTAAGTGAAATACCACTGTGAAGAGCATTAAAAATATAGCCTATTATTAAGTATTTTCCTACATAGGATAAGGAAGGGAAACATTTTTTCTTACCAGATAAGTGGTCCAATTTATTATGCCCTTATTACAAGATAATTCAGTAAATTTTTAGCAAACATGAAGTAATGAATGTCAAGTCCGTGTATTTGAACACAATCGTCATAGCCAATACTACCATATTTCACATAAAGAAGAAAAGAATGTTCCGTCTAAATATCAAACCTAGCTAAGGAGGCGTTTGGTTGAGAAACTTTCCCGGAAAAGTTTTCCAAGTTGAAAAACTTTCACATGTTTGGTTATGTAAAATATATAGGAAAGTTTTGACGTGGGACCCATTATTTTCTTCACAAGTAAAAAGTTTCTCAAGGGGGCTAGGGAATGTTTATCGTGAAAAACAACCAAACGCACCATAATTGAATAAAGTAAAAGGTGAAATACTTATAATTCTATATATACATCTAGGACATGAAGGAAGTGAAACATATGTCTATGTACCTAAAGAATATGATGTGACAAATGTATAGCCATATTATTTAGGGCTAGGTCAACTTGTATATTACCAATATATATATATATATATATATATATATATATATATATATATATATATTACAAAAAATGATTGCAACGTGCTGGTTAAAAAAGATTTTGGTAAGGATTAAGACATGAGAGTCCCACCATATCTCGTATACTGGCAGATTTACACTGAACTCTGTTCTGATGGGAATTTACAGTTTTTAGACACGAGTATTTGTCATCCCCAAACATGCAATAGAGCGAATCAACCAATACTATCGAAATTTCTTGTGGGAGGCCACTCACAACTACGCAAGAACTCCGATGGTATCTTGGGAGATGGTCTGTACTCCTAAAGCTTGGAAGCTTGGAATAGGGCCTCAATTACAAAGCTCGTTTGGGCAGTTCATGATAAAAAAAGAACTTCTTTGGGTTAAATGGATTTACATAAGATCGCCTAGTGTTTTTGTTCTTACAAAAAAAAAAAAGAATGGACCATGCCATCATCCATTGATCTACTATTACTAGTGGACTCGAGTAATTTTTTGGCAGTCAGCTTGTAAACTAATGTCTGGGCCCAAAGTCTGTACGTAATATTATGGGCCTAAACTCATGCATTGTATGGATTGTAGACCTTCGTTTCACTGTGGGCCAAACTGAACCTAATTGTTACCCAATTTGTTGTTGGACTACATCCAAATGATTTTGGGGAACCGGGTATCTTCTTTATATAAGTAGCACAATGACCTATTTTCACAGGCTATTTACCTCATTTCAAGCAATGGATATTCGAGCAACCATAACATCAATTTAAATATTTAATCCTATAATAAATACGTTCCTTACCTTATTTTAAGGGTATTTTTGAGGGATATTTTTGGTCATTTATAAAAAAAATAAGGTTTCAAAAACCCTCTTAATAATTCATAAACATAAGTATTTTGTCTTCAAAAATTTTTCACAAAATGAGGGAGATGGGGTTTAAATGGGGGAAGTGGGAAAGGGGAAATTCGCGTAATTTGCGGAAAAAAAGTTGAGGCGCGACCAGCGCCTCATCCAGACAACGGGGGTCGGGAAAATATAGAAGGCGCAACCAGCAATTGTCTATGCGTAGCCAGCGCCTGTCTGAGCGCACCGACGCCTGCTGACTTCCAACGCGCATAACTTCTTCATTTTAACTCCGATTTAGCCATATGATATATCGATGGAAAGTTCTCGATGTGTACTATAAACTCATCAAGTTTGGTGGTCATTGAAGTTGTATTGAAACAGTTATGATCAAAAGAGTGAAGATATATCTTTTTTTATTGCCCAATTTTACCCAAAAACATGATATTATTCAACTTGCTTCTCTTGGGTTGGCCTTATTCCCTCATGACTTCTTCCTAGCCTCCTCAGGGCTGGCTTTCGGGGCTTGACTTGAACCTCCATGGTTCTATCCCGACCCTTGTGTAGTGACCAAAACACCCCTACGCTTCCTAGACGGTCAATTTGGGGCTTCAAAAGCAATCCGAGCTTGACTTAAGGGAAAACTAGCTTTGACCCACTCCCGTCATTTTCTTCGATGAAGGACCCTCGAGAAATATGGATCACCAACAAACCTCGAGAGTTATATGAGTATCTCATTTTGTACTACGAAAGATTGATCTGTAATTTCTGTCTCCCTACGGGAGTTATATGAGGTTCAAAAATTATGAGAGTTGAGTTCTCAAATTGTGACTATAGGGAGGTTATGAGAGATGGTAGAGATTTGAGAATCTCTAAAACACCGTTGCAATCCTCTAACACTGCATCGTTCGAGGTTTATTTCCCGGTTTGGGTTTTTTCATATTAACTCTTTGTGTGAATTTTTATTTATTGTTTTAGCCTCTTGTTACTGTTTGCTTGTTAACAATGCCATGAAATTCCAAAAAAAGCACTGACTTGTTAGAAACTACGACTTTTTTGTATGACAATATCATATTACTCAGGAAAAAATCTTAGATTAATTATAAACTCTAATTTTTTTTGGGTGCAATTTTTTATGATAAAAGAAGAAACATTCATAATTATAATAATAAATCTATAACATCATATAAATTATTATCTTCAGTAGAAAGTACGAAAGTCGATATGATGTTCTAAAGTTTTTTTTTTTAATAATTGTGACAGAGCTCTATTTATAACTTTTTAAGCTTGCTGAAATTTATTTGAAATGAGGAATTATTCTAGAAAGAAAGCTTGTCATGATAGAGCCATATGAACTTTCATTATTAATCATATTTCGAAGAAACTATCAACATCCACATAATCTTCTCAACCAAGTATCCTCGGACCTAGACTCGCAAAAAGACGAGAACAAAACTCGCACTAAGACAAAAAAATATAATCCACATAAAGTAAAAAGCCAAATCAATTACCAAACTCTTATGTAATAGAGAGAAAATTAATCGAAATATTGTCGATCATTCTACTATCAAACTACCTAATATATTACACTAAGCAAATCAAGGCCTCTAATAACAACCGAAGAGATAGCTAGGGATTTTTTGCTTTGCGAAGAAGAGAGATAAGGCATAATAATTTTTTGACGTCCTTTTTGAATTAAGCCAATTATTATTATGAATATATTAATTTCATTATTGGAAAGCCTGCCGCAACTGTCGCACCAATTCCTCCACGGACATACAGAATTTGTCATCCATCTGCAAAATATTAAGAATTGGAAAATGTTATTCCCTCCTCACTAAAATATAGTTCTATCCCTTCCATATTAATTACTCCCTCCGTTTCAAATTAATTGTCACATTTCATAATTTCATACTCCATCCGTTCCAAATTAATTGTCATATTTCATAATTTTGTATATACCAATGTTTAACTAAAAAAAACTACCTAGGTATGGAACGGAGGGAGTATATATCAATGTTAACATAATTATTAAAGTTAAAATAATTAAATTAGGCATTGGGAAATGGAAAGTGACAATTATTTTGGAACAAAAAAAATTAGTTTAAGTGTCAATTAATATGGAACGGAGGGAGTATATACCAATGTTTAACTAAAAAAACTACCTAGATAATTAAATATCACTATTTTCCAATGCGTTATTTTGCATATCTAGGTATGACTAGTAAGAGAATGTGAGTAGAAGTAGTTTTATTGATCGGATAAGTAAAAAATTAACATAATTATTAAAGTTAAAATAATTAAGTTAGGTATTGGGAAATAGAAAGTGACAATTATTTTGGAACAATACAAGTTAGTTTAAGTGTCAATTAATATGGAACGGAGGGAGTAATTGTCATCTATGTGTTATTAAGTACTATCATTTGATTCATTATGAAACATACAATTATAAATGTATAATGTTGTAATTTTTGATAAATCATGCTATAATAAGTTCTAAGTAGTCAAAGAAGAACATTGAAGACATTAATATGAATTGAAGAGAGCATGTCCTTTCAGCTGACATTTACAAAATTAATGTGCCTATAATTTTAATTAATTCAACTTCCTTAGAAATGTGAAAATGTGAAAATGTGAAAATGTGAATAAAATGGGAAGAAAAAAAGAGAGAAAAAGGAGTACCTAATAAGGATACATTTGCTTTAAATTAATAATTAATTTGTTGTTAAAATTATAAAGTACTGTAATAGATATTGTGAGAAAACAGAAATTATTTAGTGTGAAAGATAAATTAAAAAGGATGGAGTATTGTGTTTTTCAATAATTGTGCGTTTGGTAGATTACAGAGAAAAACTTTCCTAAAAAAAACTTTACTGGGAAAGAATTTCCCTAGACCCTTCCGGAAAACTTTTTACTGAACTTGTGAGAGAAGACCTCACATCAAAACTTTTAATTTCTACATATTATGTAGAACCAAACATGAGAAAATTTCTAAATAAAAAGCTCCATAAAAGAATTTAATGTCATTTACACACATAAAACATGCATTTTTTATTATCTCTTTCATTACTTACTTCCCAAGTACTATGTTTTTTGATAAATTTGGTAAATTATGGACGTACCTGAGCAACAATAGAGACGTCAATGTAGGACTTCCCAAATGATATGATACCAGTATTCAACGCTGTCAAATTATACTTTTCAATGTCTTTCACTGCTCTATACACCAAATCATAATCCTTTTTGGTGAAAATCTTGATATGGAGGAGTTCACCATGGACCTTTGCATCAATTTGTAGGGTTGAATTTGTTGAAGTAAAATCATGATTATTACAGTCTTCTTCATTCGAGAGGGAGTTACTCTCTTCATCCGATGTTGAGTTCTTGGAACTCAATTTTTGCCTAAGATCCATCAATTCTTGTGCTTTCTTTTTTACTTGTTGCTCAAGGGAACCAACTAGCTCCTCAAGTTGCATTATGTATTTGGTTGCTTCCTCGAGTATAGTTGCTTTGTCAACCTGTAATGTATGCGTACCGTTAATTAATGTTTAAGATTATCCACATTTTACAAATTAGAATGTGGGAACGACCAAGAGGTACATAGTTCGTGGGTTCTTTGCTTTTTGGATCCCGAACTTTGGGAGTATTTATTTTCTGGACCCCCATATTTCAAAGTTTATATTTTGGACTCTATACTTTGTGGACCTAAAAAATGTGATCCAAAGTTATGTTTGACTTCGGCAATGACCTAATTGTCGCCTAAACCTCCCGATATGGTCTTTTATCATTTTTTCCTTCTTTTGACAATTGTTTTGAAATTGACAAGACTTTGACAACTAAGGGTATGTAAAATTGATGGGTAAAAACAGAGGGTAAAAGTTAAATTTTGGTGTTTGGTTGGCACTTTTGCTTTTTTTGGTTTTGTAGTGCTCGGTTTTGGTATTGATAATAAAATTTGGCCTTTGGCCTTGAATGATAAAAAAAAGTTAAATTTTGGTAAGTTTTGGTAAATTTTGATAACTTTTTTGGCAAATTTATGCTCATATGGGGGTTGGAAATCGTGCAAGAAGAGGAAGAAGAAGTTGCGGCTGGAAAATTTTCGAAAGAAAAAAATTCGATAATCGCTTTGAAATATGGGGGTCCATATTGTTGTCGGAAACAAAGTATAGGGTCCATATTGTTGCCGGAGACAAAGTATAGGGTCCAAAATATAAACTTTGAAATATGGGGGTCCAGATACCCCCAAAGTTTGGGGTCCAAAAAGCATAAAATCCCATAGTTCGTTACTACTTCATCTTTCAGACTTTTATTAAGGTTCAATTCTCGGTGAAAGTAAAAAAAAAGAAATTCCTTCAAGTTAAAATTATGAAGTCGATACATCATGGTTATCATAGACAATTTAATGACTTCCTCAAGTATAGTTGTCTTATTAACTTGTAATGTATACGTATCTTTAATTAATGTTTAAATACTATCAACCTTTTACAAATTAACTATAGACGGTCGAGTGCAAATCATAGTTATTAAAATCTCGATCATGATTTACGATCCTACGATTTTATGGTCCAAAATCGTTGATATGATTCTAATATTAACACATGATCTACGATCCTATATGGGCTAAATTCCAATCCTAACTTCCCCATAGTTTCGAGTTAGGATCCCAATTTTAACAACCTTAGTGCAAATCAAGTAGAATGTGGGAAATACTACTAAGAGGTCTAGTAGCTAGCTGCATGATTACTACGTATTTTCTAAACTTTTAATTTAACTAAGGTTAAATTTTCGGTGAAAGCTAGTAAAAAAAAAGAAAAGAGATTCATTTAGATGGAAAATAGGACTTTGATGCATCATACTTGTTACAAACAATTTGGTATTAATTCTATCTCCAAAAAATAATCTATAAAATTTGTGAGATAAGAACACTGTGAACATACCAATTTTACTCTGTAAAAAAATAAAAAGTAGAATTTAGGAAAAGATAAAATATAGGAGGCCTTAATTGTCGTTATGTTTACAAAGAAAACCGATTGTTTTCATGAATTAATGGATTTATGATCATTAGGTCATACGACATCAACCTTGCTTTTTTCCTCGAAAGCTAAACCTATAAAAATGACTATAATAAATTCATGCACGTGGCCTTAATTCGAGTTTCATTATATTTTTCAACTTGCAAAGATTAAACTACTATTGATGTCAAATTGGTAATGGGGCGGGTCCAGCTAGACTCAGTTTTGAATTCATCAAATTCTTTTTAGACTTAGACTGATCCTGCAGATCGTTTGTGCCCAAAAATATCAAATCTAGAGACAGACTTGTTGGATCTGTGTGTCCATGAATCTTTAGCGGGTATTTAATGGGTTCAGGATTCTAATGTATTTTTTTTATCATTCCATGTTATTTTCTACTTGCACATCTATATAATACCGAAAATTTGGTCTAAACGTATTTTTTTTAACACAATAAGTACAACTATGCATCACTATTGTCTGCTAAGTATTAAGTCCAATGTAAGAACAAAGACAAAGTTAAAAATATTACAAACGTTAAGCACTACAACATGAAACGTCTATGGCGACCGACCCAAAGCGACCGATACGTATCGGTCGCTCTAATCGACACGGGCGACCGATACATAGCGACCGATACTGTATCGGTCGCTAATCAGCGACCGATATGGTATCGGTCGCAAATTTCTCCATATCGGTCGCTAGTCCAGCGACCGATATAGTATCGGTCGCTGGATATCGGTCGCGCCGTTCAATTAATTTTTCAACGGTAACATTTATTTCGTCTGACTTTCTATCGGTCGCTGAGCCAGCGACCGATATCGATCGGCCGCAGACGGTCGCTGGCCCCTTTAATGCGACATCGGGCAGAATCCCAAACATTGTTTACGCTGCTGCTCTTTCTCTTCGTCGTTCCTCTCACACCCCGACCCCAGCCACCGCCCCAACCGCCTTCTCTTCGGCCACCACCGTCAACACACCGACGACCGTCAGCGCACGCCCGGTAACCACCGACGCCAACATCTCCGGCAACCACCAATGTGAGTCCCCTAATTAATTTTTGTAGTTAAATTGTTGATTTTCAATTGTAAAATTCATATATATCGTTGTATATGAGTAATTTAGTTGAGTAATTTTATTGTGGTTATTGTTTGAAATTTAAATTTATGGTAGTGTTTAGTGTTAGTCAAGTTTAGGGTTTGAAATTCAATTTAGAATTGTGTTTTGAATGTAAATTTTTAGGGTGAATTATGAATGTTTGGAGTTTATTATAGTGTTAGGATGTTAGAGTTTGAAATTAAAGTTAGATTATTGTTGGTTAGTAAAGTGAGAGTATATGATGTTAAATTGTTGATGTTTAATTTTAAAATTCATATATATTGTTGTATTAGAGTAATTTATTTGAGTAATTTTAGTGTGGTTATGGTTAGATATTCAAATTTAGGGTAGTGTTTAGTGTTAATCAAGATTAGGGTTTGAAATTGGATTTAGAATTGTGTTTTGAATGTAAATTTTTAGAGTGAATTAGAGTAATTTCCTTGAGTAATTTTAGTTTGGTTATGGTTTCAAATTCAAATTTAGAATAATGTATGTTTTGAATGTAAATTTTTAGGGTTTATTATGAATACTTATAATTTATTATTGTATTATGTTGTTAGGACTTGAAATTAATGTTAGAATATTGTTGTTTGTTAGGGCTTGAAAGGGTTTATTATGAATGCTTATAGTTTATTATGTTGTTATGGCTTGAAATTAAAGTTAGAATATTGATGTTTAGGGTTTACAAGGTTATAAATAATTAGTTTAATTAATTATAGGATGTTTAATTGATTGTATATGTTTGGTTAATTAAATTAAATTAATTTAGTTATAAATTTGAGTTAAGTTTAATTTAATATTTAGTTAAATGAAGTGGGTTAGTTTTATAGGTTATAAGTTAAGGTTTAGTATGAATGGTTTTGGTAGTTATTAATAATTGAGTTAGTTATTATGGTTGGTTTGGAACAAATTTACATGACTGCCAACTTTGTTGCTTAACTTAATTAAGTTAGCCTATTAAGTAGGTGACGTAAATTTTTTGCTAACCCAACCTAATTGCTAACTTAATTACTTATAACTCCAAATGAAGACATAAATTGTAAATAATTATGGCACGTCCATTTACGTAATCAACAACAAGTTGCTACGTAAGTACTCAACAACTATTTAAGTAGCTTAGTTTTAGTTGTGGATGATTTTGGTAGTTATTAGTAAGTGAGTTAGTTATTATGTTTGATTAGGAATGAATTTCTGCATTTGCCAACCGTTGGATAACTTAATCAAATGCAAATCTCTAAATGCCAATTCAACCTTGTTGTGATGAACAAGTTGTCGAGTTATATGTAAGGGTGATCAAGCTTGTGATGTAGCAAATGTCGATCGTTATTTTTAGCATCCCAACCAGTTTTAAAATGAACACCAAAGAACTCAATCTTCATTTATTTAGTGTTATTTAGAAAGTTGGTTGGGATGCTAAATGTAAACGATCGACATTTGCTACGCCACAACCGATTGATTACCCGCATATATAACTCGACAACTTGTTCATCACAACAAGGTTGAATTGGCATTTAGAGACTGCTTTGATTAAGTTATCCAACGGTTGGTAGCGTAAACTTGTATTCGATCTAACCTAATTTCTAACTTAATTACTCATAACTCCAAATGTAGACATTAATTATTATTAATTATGTCACATCCATTTAGTAACTTAGTTTGTAGTATCTTAGTTATAGATGTCATGAAAACAGGTTGAGTTTGGATCCTGTTAGTGTACAAGTAGAGTGTGTTTGTGACATGAAAATTTATGTTTGAAAATGACTATCACGAGACGTATCGACTCTCCTTTATTTGTCTTGTTCACCAAAGTACATGATCTCGTGGTGAAGTGCGCGAGTGTAGTGCTTTGGGAGTTAGAAGCATCAGATTCAATACAATGCAGTGTTTCTATGCGACTGGTGGGCATCAAGACAAGGTGGGAATGAGAGAGAAGCTTATAGTAAAGGGTCTAATAGAAATCGTGTTGGGCTTTCTTGCATGTAAGATTCGTAGGTCCATCAAAGTAAGACACGATGCTTTGAAGGATCTATGAATCTTACATGCAAGAAAGCCCAACACGATTTATATTAGACCCGTTACTATGTTTCTCTCTCATTCCCACCTTGTCTTGATGCCCACCAGTCGCACAATAAAACATCAGATTGCATTGAATCGATATGCTTCTAACTCCCAAAGCACTCTGACTCTCGCAATTTCACCTTTGAGATTGCTACTTTTGGTGAACCATGCATAAATAAAGGAGAGTGGTATGACTCATGAAAGTCATTTTCAATCATATATTAACAGAACGAACACACTCTACTTGTATAATAGCAGATCCTCTGATCGTGACATAACTTAGTTGTAGATGTCAAAAAGACTATATTCATGGAAATTATGTATTTGCTTTAATTAATTGTAACTTAATCCCTTATAATAATGTATACATTATATGCAGCTAAATACATAATGGAGAGTAGTAGAAAATGGATGTATGAAAGACATGATGGTGAATATCTTAGTGTGGAATTAAATCGTAGGGTGAATGAAGAATTTATACCTGTTGCAAAACAATGGAGTAGTTTGGGTAAACTTAGGTGTCCTTGTAGCAAATGTAAAAACGTGAAGTACATTGACGAGGATATTGTGAAGCTACATTTATACAAACACGGCTTTCGGCCAAATTATCATGTTTGGATAAGTCACGGGGAGAGTTTTGCCACTCTCGAGGGTAGTGGTCAAACTCTTAACACTGTGGTTGATGGGTCTTCTAGTACTGGAGGTGTCAACACTATGCAAGAAATGATCACCGATGCCATGGGCCATATGCCTTTGAGTTGCGGGGATGATACGAGGGAAGATGAGCCAGAGGAAGGGACTAAGAAGTTCTTAGAAATGCTCGATGCCTCCAAAAGCCTCTCAGATGAAGGTAGCGACACGTCTTTGTTGTCGGTTGTCGCATGATGATTAACATAAAATGTGAGTACAATCTCCCAAATAAAGCCGTGGGCGATCTGTTAGCGTTGATGAAAGACGTATGTCCCCGCAATGAGATGACACCTACTATCAAGCGAAGAAATTGCTTGGTGCTTTAGAACTTCCACATGAGAGAATCGACGTGTCCCAATGGGTGCGTGTTGTTTTGGAAGGAGAAAGCCGACTTAGATAAGTGTGACCAATGCGAGCCGATAGGTATGCTAAAGCGGCGTTGCGTGGGAAACGCATTGCACACAAGCAATTGATTTACTTCAATCGGACCGAGGTTGCAAAGATTATATGCAACTAAGACATCTGCGAGCACATGAGTTGGCACTCAACGAATGCGTGAAGATGGAAATATGGTTCATCCGTGTAGCGATGAAGCGTGGAAGCATTTTGATGCCCTTCATATGAATTTCGTCCAACCCGAAACGCACGGTTGGGGCTATGCAGATGGTTTTGCACCTTTGCTGATTTCGACGTATTCATGTTGGCCGGTGATTGCAACTCCATATAATTTGCCGCCTTGGTTGTGCATGAAGAAACAATACTTGTTCCTGACTCTGTTAATTCCTGGGCCGAAAAGTCCAAAGGGCAATCTTGATGTCTACTTGCAACCGTTAATCGATGAGTTGAAACATTTATGGGAGGTTGGGATTGACACATATGATGTCTCCAAGAAGCAAAATTTTAAAATGAAGGCATCCGTGTTGTGGACCATAAGCGATTTTCCGGCATATGGAATGCTCTCTGGTTGGACCACATCAGGGAAAATGTCTTGTCCCTACTGTATGGAGAACACAAAGGCTAGATGGCTACAACATGGTAAGAAACATTCTTGGTTCGATTGTCATAGACAATTTCTCCCAGAGAAGCCATGCACGATGATGCTAATGAATCCATTATGGGGGAAGAGGGAGTGGGAATAGAGGAGGATAATATGTTAGACCCTATTTGTACCGAGATTATTAGTAGTGAGGATGAAGAGGAGTATGAGTAGTTAATTCTATTATCATGTCAATATTCATTACTAGTCATTGAACTTTTATTATATTCACAACTTGGTTCATATTTTTTAGGTACTCAGTTGAAGCCAATGCAATCTACTCGTACGCATGCAATTTTAGTCATATATATATATATAAGTTTGAAACTAACTTGTGTTTTGATTTTACCTTATATTAACTATTATATTAGGGGGAGACAACCACATAGTGTTTGGCAAAATGCAGCTCCAATCGACCCTGCTCTATACCCCAACCGTATACGACTTGAACGGGGGGAGGATTGATAAGATGATCACATAAAATCATATGTACAGTGATTTATCATTGGTCTTAATAACTTTAGCTGTGTTTTTTTATAACGATTGCATAGGTTCGTCGATCCCCGTTTAGCACGGTTTGTTGGAGGGCAACTTCGTGGCCATCCAAATCCAAAGCTCTTCGATGGTCCAAACAAGAGAAAACAGATTTGTGGTTGGATTTCTGTGTAAGTAATTATGCAAATTGGGTCTATTAATTTTCTTTTATGTGATAGTCGTTTAACTAATCACTAATAAATTACTTTATACAGCGACATTATGTTTGGGATGAAGAATTTACAAGAGATGTGTTCAGTGGGTGGCACACGAAATTGCGACCGGCTTCGATCAGGTACAAGGTCGGGACCAAGAAGAGGGCGGACCTGCCTCACATGAGCGATGAGCAACGGATGCAATAGATGCGAATCCTGCATCGAGGAGTTCATTCGGCGGTCCAATGCCGCCAAAGCAACAGAACAATGAAAACTCCGCCAATTGCAAAACGCGGGTGGACTCGGTTTTTGACAAGTTATTACAAAAGCGGTGAATCGTAAATTGGCACAATTAATAAATTAAAGTTATATGTATGCATTAACAATCACGAACTTTCTAAACAATTGTTTGCATTTACTATCTTAATTTGTAGATGGCCGGGGGGACATTCATGACCCTGTCTGAAGTCCACGCTCACATTCATTGTGGGCGAGATCCGAGGAATCCATGGTGGAGTTCTGAACATGATGCCACACTTGCTGTAAGTTTCATTTAAACATATTCATAAACTAATTGTATTTGAACTCCGGCGTGTGGTCGTGCATGTTTTATGTGTGTTTATATTGTATATGAACTCCGGCGTGTGGCCGTGAATGGTTTATGTGTGTTTGCATTGTATTTGAACTCCGGCGTGTGGCCGTGCATGTTTTATGTGTTTTTGGATTGTATTTGAACTCCGGCGTGTGGCCGTGCATGTTTTATGTGTGTTTGGATTGTATTTGAACTCCGGCGTGTGGCCGTGCATGTTTTATATGTGTTTGGATTGTATTTGAACTCCGGCGTGTGGCCGTGAATGGTTTAGGTTGTGTTTGAATTGTATTTGAACTCCGGCGTGTGGCCGTGCATGTTTTATGTGTGTTTGCATTGTATTTGAACTCCGGCGTGTGGCCGTGAATGGTTTAGGTTGTGTTTTTGGATTGTATTTGAACTCCGGCGTGTGGCCGTGAATGGTTTAGGTTGTGTTTGGATTGTATTTGAACTCCGGCGTGTGGCCGTGCATGTTTTATGTGTGTTTGCATTGTATTTGAACTCCGGCGTGTGGCCGTGAATAGTTTAGGTTGTGTTTGCATTGTATTTGAACTCCGGCGTGTGGCCGTGAATGGTTTAGGTTGTGTTTAGATTGTATTTGAACTCCGGCGTGTGGCCGTGCATGTTTTATGTGTGCTTGCATTGTATTTGAACTCCGGCGTGTGGCCGTGAATAGTTTAGGTTGTGTTTGCATTGTATTTGAACTCCGGCGTGTGGCCGTGAATGGTTTAGGTTGTGTTTGGATTGTATTTGAACTCCGGCGTGTGGCCGTGCATGTTTTATGTGTGTTTGGATTGTATTTGAACTCCGGCGTGTGGCCGTGAATAGTTTAGGTTGTGTTTGCATTGTATTTGAACTCCGGCGTGTGGCCGTGAATGGTTTAGGTTGTGTTTAGATTGTATTTGAACTCCGGCGTGTCGCCGTGCATGTTTTATGTGTGTTTGCATTGTATTTGAACTCCGGCGTGTGGCCGTGAATAGTTTAGGTTGTGTTTGCATTGTATTTGAACTCCGGCGTGTGGCCGTGAATGGTTTAGGTTGTGTTTGGATTGTATTTGAACTCCGGCGCGTGGCCGTGCATGTTTTATGTGTGTTTGGATTGTATTTGAACTCCGGCGTGTGGGCGTGAATGGTTTATGTGGTTTTGGATTGTATTTGAACTCCGACGTGTGGCCGTGCATGTTTTATGTGTGTTTGGATTGTATTTGAACTCCGGCGTGTGGCCGTGCATGTTTTATGTGTTTTTGGATTGTATTTGAACTCCGGCGTATGACCGTGCATGTTTTATGTGTGTTTGGATTGTATTTGAACTCCGGCGTGTGGCCGTGAATGGTTTATGTGTGTTTGGATTGTATTTGAACTCCGACGTGTGGCCGTGCATGTTTTATGTGTGTTTGGATTGTATTTGAACTCCGACGTGTGGCCGTGAATAGTTTAGGTTGTGTTTGCATTGTATTTGAACTCCGGCGTGTGGCCGTGAATGGTTTAGGTTGTGTTTGGATTGTATGAATGATTGCAGGCAACTTTTCGCTACTTATGTATGAATGATTGCAGGCAACTTTTCGCCAAAAGTGTGAGGAGCGTGGCATAATTGAGAACTCCCCGGAAGCTAGGGAGTTGTACTTGCAACTGGCAGGGGGGTACAAACCCAAAGACCATGCTGTCTATGGTCTTGGGAGTACGACCTCGCACTTCTATGATACTCCACCCCGTATCCAGGGCAGTTCTTCTTCTTCGAGGCATCCCTGCGCAACTCCGTCCACTGATGCTATTATGCGGGATCAACTTGCTGCTCACATATCCGCCATCTCACAGATTCAAAGTCAATTGACACAAGTTTACCAAACTCAACAACAAGGCGGTAGTTCTTCGTCCCCATCTCAATATCTAAACTTATCAGGATCCCCGCAATTCCCTCCCCAACCTTGAACTTATGCACTTTTAAGTTGTGTTTTAGTTATAAACTTAGATTGAATTTTAGTTATGAACTTTTAGCTATTATATATATATATGAACTTTTAGTTATGCATTAATGGTTTAATATTATATATGTTTAGTATGTTATTGGTTTAATATTATATATGTTTAGTATGTTATGTTTGAAATAGACAGGGGAAAAACTAAGCGGTTGATATATATATGTATATATATATATATATATGGATAATATATATATATATATATGGATAATATAATAATAGCAGCGACCGATATGTCGACAAATACAGTATGGTTATAACCTATTCGATTTAATCCAGAATATTTTTAAAAAAATTTAAATTGTAATCATGATCGATACATATCGATCGGTTATTAGTCGCTATTTTGCGATTGATAAATAGCGACCGATACCGTATCAGTCGCTAAATTCGCGATTGATAAGTAGCGACTGATACAGTATCGGCCGCTAAGCGAAGTATCGATAATCGACCGACATCAGATCGGTCGCTAATTAGCGACCGATACGTATCGGTCGCCAATCCAAATATCGGTCGCAAGTTTGGCGACCGATACGTATCGGTCGCTCAGTTCGCTAAACGAGGAATATTCAGCGACCGATACGTATCGGTCGCTGATATCGGTCGCCCGCACTCTGCAGCGACCGATAAAGCCATTTTGCGACCGATAGTAACGGTCGCCTTAGGCCTGTTCTGTTGTAGTGAAGTAATCTACAAAACCTGAAATATAAAAAAACAAAAATAAAGTTAACGGTTCAAATTTTAAATTTGTTATTTTTCGTATATCATAATCTTATGTATATTCATGGATCCGCGAATCAAGTCCATGGATTCAAGCCTAAATCTGGACCTAAACCCGTCAATTTTTTGACGAACTCAAACCAACCCTAAACCCATCAGATCTAAAAATAATGGATCCAGACCCGTCTAAATAAACAAATTTGACATGGCCAATATCCACCAACACTCATCAATACTCATCAACATTACTCAATCCCTCTTAGCATTGATCGAGCAAAACACGAGTTTTTTACATTTTGGACCCCGAATTTTAGGGGTATTTATATTCTGAACCCTTGATTTTCAACTTTAACTTTTTGGACCCTAAAGTTTGTAGGTTGAAAAAAAAACCCTAAAGTTTGTGAGGTGAAAAAAAGCTTGTTTCCCGTTTTTCTTTTTCTTTCTATATTTGAATTTCTCTCCCGACTGGCATCAAACTTCAAGACTAAGGTTAAAACCGATATTGAAGTTATAATAAACGTCTTTTATTCATGTTGGAGTTACTTAAAACCATGTACTTAGGGGTCTAAGTAGCCCCGACATGAATTAGAGAGGTGTATTATAGCTTCGATGTTAGTTTGAACCATAGTCCTGAAGTTGACGTCAATCGGAAGATAAATTCAAACATGGGAGGAAAATAAAGAATGAGACATGGACCTTTTTCTTCAGCCCACAAACCTTAAGGTATTTTTTTTATTCAATCTACAAACTTTAGGGTCTAAAAAGTTAATGTTGAAAACCAAGGGTTCAGAATATAAATACCCCTAAAGTTCGGGGTCCAAAATGCAAAAAACCCAGCAAAACACACATATGCAACAGATTGACTTAATAAATCGAAGAAAACCAAGTAATTCTCTTTTATGCGTCATTTTTTAGGAAAATTGGATTCTAATAATCCCTACATTTACAAATTGGATGATGGTGATCCCTATTTCCACTTTGTATTCTGGTGATCCAAAAAAAATAAAATTGGATTGTAGTGAGACATTTTCGAGAGTATACCTTAAATATCATAGATTTTGTGTTGCATTTGATTCAAAACTTAGTACAACACTTTACCATGATGTTTAATGAATTTACGGCGTTTCTCCCAATTTTTTCAACTTTTTACGATTTTTTCATTTTTATTATTTTTAAAAAATCAAAATAATTACTCGGAGTCTCAAAAAATTAATTTAAAAAATGTTTTAGAAACTACAATTCATTAACTTTCTAGGAGCAGGAACGAAAAAACAAAAACAATATAGGGTAGGAATGAAAAAATAAGAAGGATGTGAAGGTGAATTTGGTACTATTACAATCCAATTTTATTTTTTTTGGACCACCAGAATACAAAGTGAAAATATGGACGACCATCATCTAATTTGCAAAATTAGGGATTATTATGCATGATTACCTTTTGGAGTTGAGGAAGGATATCAGAGAGCTGACTGAACTTCTGAGCCAATTTCAAGCGACGTTGTCTCTCAACACGGACGTGTTCTTGAGCATAGGCTGGATTACTCCTCTTCTTCTCCTTAACCCCCACTAATCCACCTCCTAAGTACTCCTCCTCCCCTCCAAATGACAGTATCACTTGCTCTCCTCTGCGGTAATCACGACTGTAATTACAGTCATAATTGTAATTACTTTCGTAATTAAAGCGATGATCAGCACTGCTCGTGTTGGGCACTTGAATGGGCAGTAATCCGGTGCAGCCGGGTGAAGGTGAGGGCGAGAGTGATCCTGATGAGGTGGACGACGACAACCAATCAGGTGATTCGCCGGCGAATTGGAAATCGAGAAACCTCGACCAATCATCTGGGTGCATCATGTTGTCCATAACTCAGGAGGTTAATTAGTTAATTAGCTCTTAATTGATAAGTTTAGTTTTTGATTGCTATGTTAGTTGGCCAAATCCATTGCTATATACTGATAGATCTGTGAATAAAGTAATGTTTTCTTAATTTCTTGAACCCAGCTGTTTTGTTTTTATTAAGATTGATAGATAATAATTGAGGTTGTTGCAGGTTACTTTGTGCAAGTCTCAAATTTTTTTTAAAAAAAAGGAAAAAAACGAAGAAAAAAAAAATATTAAGAATAATGCAACTTGGAAACTTGGGATTAAGAATAAGTTAATGTTAGGACCGAGATTCAGATATGAAATCTCCTGTTAGGGATTAGATTCAGATTGAACCAAACATTATATCGGAAGCAAACAAGATAATTAATTTAGGGATGTGGATATTGAGAAAATAAACAAGAACAATATAGGGGTGATGAAAACAAGATTTTTACGTGGAAACCCTAAGCGGGAAAAAACCACGGTTGATAAGATGAAATTCAATATAATGGAGAGATTACAAAGGGTATCCCAAACGACTGTATAAAACAACGAGATCAGGAAGGAAATATCTCAAACGGTTATAGCACAACGGGAGTAGACATATCTCAAAGAAAGAGTAACGAGATATGAGGGAGATTACAATCTCATAATAAAAAACTCTCAAAAGTGGAATAGATGAGAAGATTTTATAAGGGTGCCTTAGATCGAGGCATATAATTTGGTCACACCAAACTAGGTTGAATAACCTAGTATTTATAGCAAACTCAAGTAAACATAGAATAGTCTTCTAGTCGAAATCAATTGCTTAGAGCTCAAACAGTATCAATAAGAAAAATAATTATTTATTTTTAAACTTATGTCTGAATGAAATTGGGACACTGCCCAACAAACTTCACCTTGGACCAAATTCCATGAAGATACGACATCACCAAAATTTTCTTGAGGGGCAATCAAACCGGTGTAGGAGCGGCCTTGAAAGATTTATCTTGTAGAAAACATCCCAAAATAGACTCTTGATTGAACCCAACTTTGCAGGAATCTAAATCCAAATTTGATTGAACCTAATTGTCTCCGAATCTGATAAATTTGGTTGAACTTGGCTCTGATACCACTTATTAGATCGAAATTTGGATATGCAACCTCCTGTTAGGGGTAATTTGGCTACACCAAACTAGCTAGGTTGAATTACCTAGTAGTTATAGCAAACCCAAGTAGACGTAGAATAGTCTTCTAGTCGAAATCAACATCTTACAGCCCAAACCCAAGTAGACTCTGAATGGAATTGGGATACTGCCCAACTGTTAAATTAAGACTAACTGGACTTGGGTACTCCTTCCTAGGGCTGACGTGTATGATAATGTAGAAAGATTTGTCTACTTTGATCACAAAAAAAAAAAGAAAAATGGGTATATAATATTCACTATATTCGAATGTAAAATTAGGCAAAAAGATTAAGAATAAGGCAAGTTGGAATTGATTAAATATTTAAATTTATCCCACCACTTGCATGCGTATTTAATGACAAATATTCGGAACTCCTTCTTACTTCCTAGGGCTGACATGGCTCATAATCTAGCTAGATTTGTCTCATTGGATATTCCTAAAGGGGCATGTTACTGTAATTTCCTTAGGCACCGTTTTTTTCTGTAAATGTAACTAACCGCAACATAAATTACCGCAATCTACCGTAACCTATCACAACATACCGCAAATTACCATTAGTTACTTTTTTACTATTTCCAACGCAACTTTTATCGCAATTTACCACAATTAACCGTAACATAATGCAACGCAACGCACAAAAGAATGTGGTCTAATTGAACGTAAACTCTAGATAGTAATGATCAGTGATGTCTGATTTTAAATTACACACACTTTTGTAGACTTGGGTTCAAGTCATGGTACGGTGTTCAAGAATTTAGAGACAATTTGGGTTCAAATGAATTTGGACAAATAGGTTGGATTATGAGAGCACTTGGTTAATGGACCATTTGGTCCAAATTTTACAAGAAATCTTTATTTAAAAAAATGTGGGAAATTTGGTTTGGGTTTCGTTACACGTCATTTCAGTTGAAACATTGAAAACCGAATTAGATATTCGACAACTTGTCCAAACATCGAACATCTGAGTTTAGTTTCAGTAAGTATCCAAATTAGTTATATAATAGGATCTGAATTTGCGAATATCTTTATGATGTTTGAATTGTCCTAACTTGAATTTTACCCAGGGTTGAATCTTTTCAAAAGTGATCCCTGACCCCATTCTATAGTTATAGTTTCTTCTAGGAAAGAAAAATTTTAAAAGAAATAGAAAATTTTTAAAATACTAATATCTAAATAAACGATAATTGTATATCCACCATAGTAAAAAAAATAAAATAAACTATATATATTCTGTCATTGATAAGTCTAACATGTCGATTCATGCTCGTCAAAGGCGTGTTAGCTTCTCTAATGAGACAAGTGTATCAGAAACGAGGAGGTTTCTGGTCGAGGCTACATGAACGGATGGCCAGCCGAAGAACGCATCTAACCTGCACGGGAATTCGACAAGTTCAACACGAGCTGTAGACGATGATGCGTATGTCGAAGTTGCAGGGGCGTGATCAGTTCAAGTGGGAGTCTGTTGCAAAAAGAGGAGTTGATGGGAAGTCAACTGGGATCTCTGTTGATCTTTGCTGAATAAAAACGAGATGGATGCACTAGAGGATTCAAGAAGGTGTTGAAGTGGTAGAAAACTGCGTTTGCAATTGGTCTTCAAGGGGAGATTGTTGGGTGTGAAGACCAATTTGTTGAGTGTGGAGACCAAACGGGAGAAGGAAGAAGAACGCAGGAAAGCAGACGCTACCTGCGTGGCCCAGGCGCTGCTAGGCCGTAGACGCCGCTCCCCGCCTTGTCCAGCGGCCATTCGAGATGCCACGCTGCCAGCGCCTATAAGCGCTACCAGCGCCTAGTGGTTGCCGCACGCTACTTTGATGGGCCGTGAATGAAGGCCCACTATTGTATTTTTCCTGTGTGGCGGCTATTTTCTAGGTTGTAACCTAGGGTTTCCCTTTTGTACCTTCTAGTATATATAGGGGTCAGGTTCTCCATATGATATATTGCAATTGAGCGTGTTTCATCTTATACTACAAGAAATTGACATGTAATCTTTATTTCCCTGAGGGAGTTGTGTGAAGCTCATCTGTGATCCTCTGATAGTGCATCGTTCATGGTTTTTTTCCGGTTTGGGTTTTTCCACGTTAATTCCTTGTGTCGAATCTTTATTTATTTTTTCGCTCTTATTATTGTTTGTCTGCTAATTGCACCCTGAGAATCCTAACAATATCGAAAGAAAAAACAAATTGCATGATTAATAAGATTTAAGAACTGGACAAGTTGGAATTAATTAAGAAACGAAAAGAGAGGAAGAAATGGACGTTGAAATAGAATTTTCAATGGGAAATTGGATTCTAATAATACGAACTTTTGGCCATATAAGACTTAATAATACGAACTTTCGATTAGGTTCTGAATAATATGAACTTTGACCCCCTGTTGCCCCAGTAACACGCCACCGAGTTAAGATAATCTTAACTCGGTGGCGATCCTAGCTGGCGGCGGAGGTATGTTGTCTTTATATTTTGACCTTACCATGTCATCAGTTGACTTAAAAATATGCCAACTCACCCTTTTATTTTTTTTCCCTCTTATTTTTTTAACCCACCTTCTTCTTCTCACGCCCCCCCGACCTGCTTGCCGGCTGCCTTCTCTCATCCTTCTCTCAGCCTCCCTGCCGGCTGCCTTCTCTCAGCCTTCATCTCCGTCGTCGGACCCCGAAGACCCCTTCGAGCACACCGGCTTCATCACCGCCTTCTCCACCAAGCAAACAAGATGAAGATAGAATGTCGGTGCTTGCTTTGTTGCGTTTGAGCTCTCATTGTGGAGTAAAAATGGCGGATTCAGATCATGAAAGGTGAAAACGATCCAGTTCCTGATCTTTGTTTCTTGCCTCAAATCAAAATCAAACCGAATTTCGTGAAGATTAGGTTAGAATTGATTCAGAATTCAGTGTTAATGAAGAAATTGAGAGGATTCGAAACAAATCAGGTTAGAATTTTACTTGGTTGCTGGTTTCTGCCTCATTGTCTTCATCATTCAATCTTCAATCTTCATCATCCCCTCTTTGGCCTCTCCTCGCTCTCCTTCTCCGAGGTGGCTTCATCATTCAACCTCCTCGTCATAACCCAAAGCAACCAACTTAGATAGAAACAGCCTTACTGTACAAAAATTCCAAATTCTTTAACAAAATCTCCTCCAATTGATACTCAGTACAATACCCCCACCCACAACAATCGTCGAAACTAGGGTTCTGGGGTTTATTAGGAGGCGAGAAATTAGGGTTTCAGCTCTTCTGTACAGAATCGCAACAACCCATTTTGCAAGTCCAGGGTTTATGCCTGTATTTGAGCATGGATTTCGCCAAAGTCACTGCTTTATCATTGATTTTCGATTTCTAATGATGATCAACATCGATTGTGTTGATGGGTTTCGCTGATTGTGCTTTTTTACTGGTAGATGCATTCTTATCCTTCGTAGTGCAACCCATCTAAATATGAATTGGTTCGATAAAAGTGAGCAAAGGGTGTTAAGATTCGATCAAAAAACAATGAATTGGGGGTGCTTGAATTTGTAATCGAATTTGTGATTCTAGGTTTGGTATGATTCTGAGTTTGGTGTGGAGATAGAGAAGAGGAGGAGAAGCCATGGCCATAATCATGGCTGTCTGGTGGATCGAAGAAGAGTAGGGGAAGAGAGAGAGAGAGAGAGAGAGAGAGAGAAAGAGAGAGAGTCAATGGGTGACGTGGCGATTTTTTTTAAGTCAAACGCTGAGCTGGCAGAGTCAAACATCAAGGAGCACATGCCGCCACCGCCATGTCATTTTACCGACGAGTCAGAACAGTGCTAACTCGGTGGCATGTTAATGGAGGCAACAGAGGGTCAAAGTTCATATTATTCAGAATCTAATCGAAAGTTCGTATTATTAAGTCTTATATGGTCAAAAATTCGTATTATTAGAATCCAATTTCCCATTTTCAATTGGGTGAATATTTTATGTTATCTGATAGTGTTTTGTTTTGTTTCTTTTCTTTTTGCGGCAGCAAGTTGTCTAATGGCAGTGATTAAAAATACACTACTCAGCTTGCACTTGCTGACGTACAAAGTGACTCATTTACATAAATAGACCACGTGTCTATATGCCTATTGTGCTTTATTTTTTCAGCTGATACAATCTGAAGAGTCCCAAGTATTCTCTTTATTTTACTTTATACTCCATCGGTTGGATATTAGTTATCGTCTTTGGAAATTGTGCAGTTAAATTTCAAAAATTTTGACCATCAATTTCTCAATATATATAATGAATTGCTATCTAAAATTACCATCATTAGATTAGTATCAAAAAATACTATCATACAAGTATAATATTGTCATTGCTAATAACATATTATGTAATAAATTATTAATCAAAGAATGACATTAGAGACCATAAAAGTCAAAAGTATGACAATTAATATAAAACAGAAGAGTATTATATACCAATATGATGAGATATGATAGTCTTACCTTTAAAATTTATAATTTAGAGAGTCTGATTTCAATTGGCTCAAGGTTTTTTATAAAACGTTCACTATCTACTATTTCATAATAAAAGAAAAATAAGAAATTTAGTGAAACATTTTACTTTATATTATAAATATAACGATAAAATACATGTTTTTAATTTTGGAATAATTTGATAATTAATTTCTCAAAATACATAAAATAATTTATTCATCTTCTGTTTGGTTGGGTAGTTCTAGAAGAAAGTAACGAACTGTTTTAAAAAATTTTAAAAAACATATATATATATATATATATATATATATATATATATATATATATATATATGTATATACATTCGAATTGGGTAAGTTCAACTTAAAAATTAAAATTGAATAGGAATACATTAAAAAAATATTGTAAATAGTTTACTTTTAAAAAAATAGTCTTGATGGAGAAATTTCCACTAGCTACCAATAGATCACAAGTAGGGTACCCATGAGCTTGGCTAAGTATTCGGAAGAACTGCTTTTAATATTTGAATGTTCCACTTTAAATTTGTGCATATAATCATATATTGCATCCGTTTCATATTGAGTTTCATATTGATTGTCGTATTTGAAAATTATGTATGTAGTCAAATTTTAAAATTTTGATTATAAATTTCTCAACATATATAATAAGTTGCTTATAAAAGTACTATTATTAGATTCGCAATGAAAAATATTATCATAAAAGTATAATATTGTAATTGCTAACAATATATTATGTAAGAAATTATTAATCAAAGAATAACATTAAAGACTGTAAAAATTAAAATTATGACAATTAATATGGAACGAGAAAGTACTTTTCCCAGTGTACTTAATTCATAGTGTCTCATTTTAGTTCTTTTAGGCTAGACCGACCACGATACACATTATCTTCTCAGGCCCTGTTCTTTTATGCGGTACCGCTGTGGTGCGGTGCGGTTGCGGTATGGTGGAGTGTGGTGAAGTGTGGTGAGTTGTGCTAAGTTGTGGTGGAAGTTGTGGTAGGTGGGGTAGGTGAGGAGAGAAAATGTAAAAAATAGAGGAGAAAAGTGAGAAGAGAGATAAGTAATGATTTGTGGTAAAGTGTAGTGGAGTGTGGTGAAACTGTTGTAGAATATTGAGTAATGCGGCACCGAGCGGTGTGGTACCGCATAAAAGAACAGGGCCTCAAAAGGGGAAACTTTAGTTAGTTTGAATGCATTAATTTTCCATCTAATACCATTCTTTATAATTAGGATAAGATTATTTATCAAGATTTTTGCATAGAATATGCCACTTGACTTTGCCAAAATCTTGAGAGAGATACTGATTTTTAATTGTACAACTAGCTAGTGACCTAAATTGCTGGTCTTTTTTTTTTTATCATATCTTGCATAGAACTCTACCTTCCATTCAAATACAAAACAGGGAGTGAGATCATACAAGTAGCTAGCTGTTTCTTTAATTATACAGGTTCTGTGAGGAATGATCAACAATAATTTCCTTGGAGAGAAGAGGCTTTGGTACTTTGCTTTGCATTGAATCCTACTATTCAAATTCAAAAAGAAAATTCATACTTAAAACCTAGGAATGGCTAAACAAGTCGCTCTACACATACTACTCACCTTGACCAACAAATAAAGAAACCATATATATAGCGCCAGCAAAAAAATCGAGTCCGGGTAAATTCGGGTCGGACAAATTTGGACAATGTCAAAATTTGGACGAGAAATTCATGTCTGGACCCAGTTTTATTTCAGGTCAAACCGGGTCGGACAATTCGGACGAAGCAAAAATTGGGTTCGGACAATAGAAATAAGAGAAATTTTATATCCAAATATTCGATCAATTCGGTCAATATCAAAATTCGGACGAAAAATCTATGTCCAGACCCGATTTTTTCCGGGTCGGACGAAATTTTGCCAGCGCTACATATATACTAGCTAGAAACATTAACATGGTACCTAACTAGACTATCATTCAAACCTCCATAACAATAATGGTAGATACTAGATAATTGTAAACTTGCACCAAAAAACAACAAAAATGACACCTAAAGCATGGAAGCCAAGTAAAATAAGGTTCTTAAGCATCATAGTAATTAACCTTTGTATCCTTTTTAACAAGTTACAGTTGCAGGATCCGATTTTTATTCTTGTGTTGAGTTTTTAATCTTAATTGTTTCCACATTATGAAGTTGGTATGTGTTGTTTGACCGATATTATCTTTTGATGCGAGCTTGTTACTATTTAACTGATCATTGTATGTAAACCTTTAACCTTTTATGACTATAAATAATTCTAAAAAAAATTCCAAGATTCTTTGTGAGGTACGGATTCTGGAGCTAAATAATCCAAGGAGCAAGGATTCAACACAGACAGAAGGAGAGGGCAACTAATGACATTAAAAAGAACCAAAATCGCAAGAATTTTGGACAAAATTCAATTCAAAGACCCTACAAATTAATTAAGGAGCACACAATTCATGCAATCCTTCATAAACACAAAATTAAAGAGTGAGCTGATCGAATACAATAACTTGGCCGAGGGGTTTTATGAGGTGGGACAGAGAATCTAGATTGATTGTAGATTTCAAGCCTAGGAATCATAATCCATTAGTTTGTGTTAAAATTCTCGGGACATTATTAGTAGAGAAATTGTTAGGATCGAAATTCGGATCTTGTTTGGGATTGAATTAAGAGGGTGTTTGGTTGTGAGCTTTTTGGGGTAGCTTTTAGCTTTTTGGACACTGTTAGCTTTTGACCAATGTGAAAAGCTACCTTAGGTGTTTGGTAACAAGCTTTTCATATTAGCTTTTTGGACTCAATAAGCTGGTTTTCAAAAAGCTACTTGAAAAAGTTTTTTGAGTTAGTTTTTCACAAAAATCTAGTTTACCAAACACATTTCCTACAATAAACTATCCCAAACAGCTAACAATTACAAGCTAACAGCTAATCCAGACAAATATCAGCTAACAGCTAACAGCTGGTTGCCAAACAGGGCCTAAATCCAAATTGAACGGATCTAATGTTGTAGCGGAAGCAATACAAGATAATTAATTAAGGGATGAAGATATTGAGAAAATAAACAAGATCAATATAGGGGTGATGAAGACATGATTTTACGTGGAAACCTAAAGCGGGAAAAAACCACGGGAGACAAGATAAAGTTCACTATAATGGAGAGATTACAAAGGGTATCCCAAATGGCTGTATAACACAACGAGTTCAAGAAGGAAAGATGTCAAACGGTTATAGCACAACGGGAGTAGACATATCTCAAAGAAAGGGCAACGAGATATAAGGGAGATTACAATCTCATAACAAAACTCTCAAAGTGGAATAGAAAAGGAGATCTCATAAGGGTGCCGTATAGGCACATAATTTGGTCACACCAAACTAGGTTGAATAACATAGTATTTATAGCAAACCCAAGTAGGTCTAGAATAGACTTCTAGTTGAAATCAACTGTTTGGAGCCCAAACTGTATCAATAAAGGAAAATAATTATTTATTTTCAAACTTGAGTTTGAATGTTGGGGACATTGCCCAACAGAAATAATAATCAAGGCATGCAACACAATAAACAAAGATTCAATACAAGGGTTTAACGTGGAAAAACCAAATCGGAAAAAAATTACGAACGATATATTATCAAAGAATTAAAACACAACTCTCTTAGGGACATATCTACGACCTACACAACTCTTTGGGATCTCATATGGAGAAATGAAACATTTTTTATTGCACACAAATTTGCTTAACACCTAGTCTCTATTTATGAAGACTACCAGAATATTCAGGATCAATTATATTAAAATTTCCTAATATAATGTGAATATAATCCAAAAATTATAACAATAATTTCAAAAAAAAAAAAATCACCCACTTGATAACTTTGGAAACACAATCTCAACAATAATATATGTTGCTTGCTACCCACGACAATTCTATCGCAAGAACCAATTGTACTTTTGACTTGCCAAACTAGCCCACCAATCAAGGATTTGGGCTCCACTTTGTACAACCCAACATGATGGACACATAAGGATTAAAGAAAGGCCTCCAACGAAACATGGTCCAACAATTCCTAATGTTTATGCAATTAAATATAAATCAAGTAATTTTGAGTTTGGCTCATTAAATGTCTTGAAATCTGTAAATCCCTCTCAATAGAATCAAAATAACTATTTTAATTTAACTAGTTTTCCACTGTTCCGTAAAAAAAAAGTTTTTCACCGGTGATCATGAGTTTGACTCATATTAATTAAAAAATAAATAGGTCACATTTAATGATATAATTAATTTGATTATATTGATAAGAAAATAAGGAGGAGAAAAAAGACGAGAAAAATAATTAAAATATTTGTGTGATACCTTGAAACTCTCGCCTTGTGAGTTCCTCATCGTCAGTCCCGCGAGTCATGTTTCATCCTCACCACTGGAATGACCTGTACAACCTCATTTTATTCTCATCTCATGCCATATTAGCAGTGAGTCGAATTTACCATTGATTGCCCTCAGGAGTTTGGCAGACTTGAAATTTCATTCCCACCACCATCCACAAAACCTTTAACTTTCATGGCATGAACAAACATATACGAGTCGTAGCTGGGTTGTCGTTGAGAAGATTGCCATTGGAATTAAGGCCCCGTTCTTTTACACGGTAGGTTGTGGTGCGGTGCTACACCGCATGGCACTCTTTAATTTTCCATCACATTTCACCCCACCACACCACAATCATTACCAACATATCTTTTTATTTTTCTCCCTCCTCAATTTGCTCATATACTTTTCACATTCTCTCTCTTAACCTACCCCACCTACCACAACTTTTACCACAACTCACCACACTTTTTCAAATTCCATTGCACCACCTCAACCAACCGTATAGGGCCTTAGAATCAATTTGAGGGTTTTGAGAGGAGGAAAGAGACACAAGAGCATACTTAGGGCCTGTCAAATTCATGGGTAAAAAACAGTTGGGGAAAAGTTAAATTTTGGTAACTTTCGATAATTTTTGGTAAATTCTGGCAACTTTTTGCAAATTGATGCCAATATATCAAAATTAATTTTTTTTGTTTTTTTAAGTTTGATACTTTTTGATAAATTTTGGTAAATTTTGATAAAAACTGGTAAATTTGGGTAAGTTGGATTTACCCATGAATTTGACGGAGACTTAGAGAAGAACCAGAGAATAAGAGGTCCAATGAAGAACAACTAAACCACCATTTAAGACCAAAAATCACTTTAACATGCATCCAAACCCAATTAGACAAAAACCCAATTAGAGTACGGCCCATTTCATAACATGCAAAACTAGGGTACGGCCCATTTCATTATTGTCCTTGACAAAGAAAACATAAATATTTAACAACGAGATGACAATAGTTATACGTAGGTACGTGGTCCAAGTTACAGCGAGAACATTAATTTCTCTTTCGACAAGAGATCAAACATACATACATTAATGCATGGTACATAACAATAATACACTTGCATTCTACATCTTACTCTTACAGTCTTTATTTCCTTGCTTGAATTTAGGTCCCTCAAAATGCTAGTCTTGCATAGCATCCACAACTCGTTTGTACAATTCCTTAGGCAACCTAGGGATCGGGATAGCTTGTAGAGGGTTCTTCATGCATGCGACAACCTCAAAACCCTCACTCATGTCAATCTCATCCGGCATCACACCATTCGGAGGGTTCAACTCGAAATGGTGCAAAAGATGACCCAACAAAAACGTGACCAGCGTTATCCCAAGTTGGCTACCAAGACAATTCCTTCTACCAGCTCCAAACAGAAGCGTCGAAAATCATGTCCCATTACATTGATGTCCTCTTCCAAGAACCTCTCAGGTCGAAACTCCTCCACATTATCATAGACGTCGGGGTCATGACCTAATGCCCTAACATTGACTTGGACAACTGTGCCCTTAGGGACGTCGTACCCTCCGATCTTGACATGGGTTTTTGCCATATGGGGCAACATTAGAGGGGTTGGGGAGTGAAGCCTGAAGGCCTCCTTTGTTATGGCTTGTAAATAAGGTAGGCTTGAGATGTCTTCCTCGGTCATGACTCGTTTGGAACCGATGACTCGGTCGAGCTCTTCTTGGGCTTTCTTTTGTACTCTTGGGTTCCTAATTAGCTCGGCTAGTGCCCATTCGACTGCGGTTGCTACTGTGTCTATGCCTGCAACAATCATGTCCTCGCACCCAGATGACAAGTAGCATGTATACTCAGCTTATTGTACCAAAAAATAGTATATATATATATATATAGGGACATTGGATTCTAATAATCCCTACTTTTGCGAATTGGATTGCAATAATCTCTACTTTCAATTTGTATTCTGATGGTCCAAAAAAAAATTGTATTGTAGTGGGACATAATCGAGAGTATACCCTAAATATCATGGATTTTGTGTTGCATTTGATTCAAAACTTTGTATAACACTTTTCCATGATTTTTAATGAATTTACATCATTTCTTCCAAATTTTTTTCAATTTTTTTTCAATTTTTTATGATTTTTTTCAATTTTATCCCTTTTAAAAAATCATAATAATTGCTCGGAATCTCAAAAAAATAATTTACAAAATATTTTAGTAACTACACTTCATTACCTATCTGGGGGTAAGAACAAAAAACAAAAACAATATGGGGTAGGCATGAAAAAAATAAAAAGAATGTGGTAATGGATTTGGTACCACTACAATACAATTTCTTTTTTTTTTTTGGATCACCAGAATACAAATTGAAAGTAGGGATTATTATCATCCAATTTGCAAAAGTAGGGATTATTAGAATCCAATTAACATATATAGATATATATATATATATATATATATATATATATATATATATATATATATATATATATATGAAAGTTAGATTCTAATAATCCCAACTTTTACGAATTGGGCAATAATAATCCTTACTTTAAGTTTGGAATCTGGTGGTCCAAAAAAAATTTAATTGGATTGTAATGGGACATCATCGAGAGTATACCTTAAATATCATAGATTTTGTGTTGCATTTGATTCAAAACTTAGCATAACACTTTATAATGGTTTTTAATAAATTTACGCCATTTCTGCCAATTTTTTTCAATTTATTTTCGATTGTTTCACTTTTATTCCTTTAAAAAAATCATAATAATTACTCTGAGTTTCAAAAAATAATTTAAAATTGTTTTAGAAACTACAATTCATTGCCTTTTTGAGGGCAGGAACCATAAAAAACAAAAACAATATGGAGTAAGAATGAAAAAAATAAAAAGAATGTTTAGGTAGATTTGGATTTGGATTTGGTACCACTACAATCCAATTATATTTTTTTTTGGACCACCAGAATCCAAATTGAAAATAGGGATTATTATTGTCCAATTCGTAAAATTCGGGAATATTTGAATCCAATTTTCCTATATAGGAAAATTATAGAACAAATTAGGATTTTACCCATTGAGGTTTAGTGAAAGTAGAATTTTACCCCCAAGGTTTGAGAAATTAGTTTTATCCTACTTGAAGTTTGAATCTTTTATTATTTTACACCTTTTCCGGTGAATGACAATTTTACCCATGTAGGATGGTATGAAAAGTCTAAAATAACCCTAATTAAAAATATGAAAAGACAAGTTTACCTCTCCAAAAAAAATTAATCAGTTAGTTTCAAAAAAACATGAAAGAGGAATTGAATGAAAGTAACCCTAACTTGAACTCTAATTTGAACAAAATTCGGCTGACTATAAAAATCTCAAATCAAGCATGAATGACAGAACAATTGACTGAAAGAAAGGCCATACCTTCATATGAATATGCAACAGACACTGAGAATGAGAAATGAATTCACAATTGTAATATTATGGAAAATTAGAGAGGAAATATAGCGAAAAATGATGAAGGACCATTGTGTTATGGAGAATGAGAGGCAGAAGGCAGAGTGAAGGAATCAAGGACACAAGGGTGATGTTATTTCTAATTTGAGTCTTTTATGTTAAGGGCAATTTTGTTAATTAACATTAATTTTATCAATAATTTTATTTGAAAAGTTTGTATTTAATATTTAATACAAACGTTAGGTGGGTTAATTAGCGCTGGCAAGATTTCGTCCAACCCGAATGACCCGAATTGTCCGACCCGGAAAAACAGGGTTTGGACATAGATTTTTCGTCCGAATTTTGATATTGGCCGAATTGACCGAATATTCGGATATAAAATTTGTCTTTTTTCTATTGTCTGAACCCGATTTTTGCTTCGTCTGAATTGTCCGACCCGGTTCGACCCGAAATAAAACTGGATCCGGACATGAATTTCTCGTCCGAATTTTGACATTGTATGAATTTGTCCGACCTGAATTTACCCGGACCTTATTTTTGCCAGCGCTAGGGTTAATTATTAGTTGATTCAAACTTAAGATAGGATAAAACTAATTTTCAATACCTTAGGGCTAAAATCCTACTTTCCCAAAACCTCAATAGATAAAAATCTAATTAGTTCGAAAATTATATATATATATTATATACAAAACCTCCAACAAGCTTCGCGTATAAGAAGAAAAAGAAAGGGGTTGGTGGACATAAAATCTGTAGTTTGTCCATAGTACACAAAACCAATATGCCAATGGAACCAGATTACTTGACCATTTCGTTCACATCCTTACCAAAGAAACCTTGAATTTCATTTAATGAAAGAGATGACAATAGATTTAGGTAAGTTGTCCAAGCTATTTCAACTCCTTCCTAAAGATGTCATTCACAAATTAAATTAGACTTCTTATACGACTAATTTTTAATAATTTACTATAATTGATAAGTGATATAGAATGACTTTTTAATACGAATATGACTAATAATTTGTACGTTTTACAAAAAATTTAATCTAGAATGGTCATACATCATATCAAATTCATTGAATAAATAAACGTATGGTTACACAACAACACAAAACATATGAATAACTTGCACTATATGTAATTTATTCTTGCAAGTAGCTCAAAATGCTACTCTCCCACATCACCATTTGACACCCTTTTGTACAATTCGTTGGGCAACCTTGGGATTGGGATAGCTTGTAGAGGGGTTCTCATGAATGCGACCACCTCAGGACCCTCACTCATATCAATCTCTTCGGGCTTCGTACCACTCGGTGGGACCCACTCGAAATGGTGCAAAAGATGACCCAATAAAGACGTGACCAACGTTATCCCAAGTTGGCTACCAGGACAGTTCCTTCTACCAGCTCCAAACGGAAACAGTCTAAAATCGTGTCCCCTTACATCAATGTCCTCCTGTAAAAACCTCTCAGGTCGAAACTCTTCTGCATTCTCAAAGACGTCAGGGTCGTGACCCAAGGCCCAGACATTGACATGGACGACCGTGCCCTTAGGGATGTCGTACCCTCCGATCTTGACATGGGATTTCGCCTTGTGGGGCAACATTAAAGGGGTTGGTGGGTGAAGTCTTAGGGACTCCTTTGTTATGGCTTGTAAATAAGGCAGGTTTCCGAAGTCCTCCTCGGTCATGACTCGTTGGGAACCGATGACTCGGTCGAGCTCTTCTTGAGCTTTCTTTTGTACTCTTGGGTTCCTAATTAGCTCCGCGAGCGCCCATTCAACTACTATTGCTACCGTGTCTATGCCCGCAACGATCATGTCCTACATCCACATGAAAAATAGACTTATTTACTCATCTTATAGTGTGAAAAAATTCACTCAATATATTATAGTAGTTACATGAAATTCATCAATATCGGGGTTTGTTGTTGTTATACA
This sequence comes from Portulaca oleracea, assembly GCA_029582165.1. Classification (NCBI taxonomy): domain Eukaryota; kingdom Viridiplantae; phylum Streptophyta; class Magnoliopsida; order Caryophyllales; family Portulacaceae; genus Portulaca; species Portulaca oleracea. The sequence continues at coordinate 5,088,954 of CM055883.1, read as the reverse complement.
GAAAAATCGTCAAATAGGCATTGCTATAGGGCTAACTTTTTTTAGTCATTTTTGTCAAGTTCTCTATTCATATCGTTACATATGTTCTCTATTCATATCTATTAAGACATATATACTTGTTATCTTATTTAAGAGAAAAGCGTTGAACTTCTTAAATAAACCTAGATCAATTGAAATCCTAAATTATATGGTTGCATATTCTCAGTGGCGTATCTCAGGCTACTGTTAGGGTGGTCACGGCCACCGGTAAATTTTTTTTGTAATAATTTGGTATATTCTGGGATAAAAATGATTGATTTTATGGGTATCGAATGAATATATCAGTCTATTGGCTACCCTTAATTAGAAGATCTAGATCCACCACTGCATATTCTTATAGAGAGCTAAAATAAATGGTAGAAAGTAGCTAGATTTATGCATGTACGTACCCAAAGCAAGCCAATAACGTTGTCTTCACTAAGATCATACTCATCCTTGAGACTAAGCAAGGCATCAACAAAATGGTTCTTAGCACCACCTTGTAACTTGGCTTTAGAATGCTCATCCATAATTTTACGACTGAATTTATCTAGTTGTGCATTGAACATCGCGACCACTTTGTCTTCGTTGTCGAAAGGCTTCATAAGCCATCTAAACCATGGGAGGTGCTCGGCCCAGAAGTTCACCTTGTAGCTTCTTCCGGCGGATATAACGGCCTTGAGTTCCTTCCCAAAGGGATCTAGTTCTCCCTTCGAGTTTATAGACCTCTTCGCGTAAGTTAATCGTGTGATGTTGTTGAAGGAGACTGTCTCTATGTATTTCTTCATCACCAAGGGTTTTCCTTTGTTTTCTGTACGTACGGAGGCATACTTAATTAGGAAATGTTTTATGATAAGTAATTTATTATCGATCAGTGTTAGATGAGTGTGGATCGGTGCTGATCAATGTTGCAAATATATATAGATCGATATGCTTATCAGTATTGAACAATATTATTCAGTGTTGAGTACTTATGATAAATGATGAATTCTAAGGTGAGGCTCTCTTAATCAAGAGTCGTAGTAAGACATATTTCTTTAGGATGACATTTTGAAATTAAATTCATTTTAATTATATTCACAAGAAGAAAATATATACATATTTATCGTGTGATGGTCTCACGTAACGTGACAAAGATCTAATTATTTCTCAATTTTTAATCAATAATCTCTAATATAAAACTTTTATAAAAAAATTATAAAATTATACTTTTTTAATAGTATTTTTTATTACGAATCTAATGAAATCAATTTTGTATAATAAATCATTATACAAATTAAGATATTAATGGCCAAAGTTTTTAATACAATTTCCTAAGTGACAAATAAGTAGAAATGGAGGTAGTATTGATAAATTTTACATAAGATTATAATATTGCAATTAATCTTAACAATCAATCAAGCGATAATTAATATGAAACCGAGAACTGCATAGTTAAAATAAAACATACCAGGATTAGTGCAGTCGTGAAAGAGCGACTCAACCATGGCGGTAACCTCATCTTCCCGGATTGGCCTGAGCGCCTCGAGCCGCTTCTGCGTGAACAAATGCAGCGTACAAATCTTCCTAACCTTCACATAATATGGTCCATAGTCGGTCCAAATCAGGTCCTTCCCATTTTTACTGAACCGACCATTGGACCGGCTCCTGAACCGGTCCGCCAACTCTTGGTCATGCTCCTTCAGCACCTGCTTCGCCAGCTCGGAACTCGAAACGACGATGTTGAGCTTGGACCCCATCCGGAAGGAGATGATGGGCCCGTACTGTCGGGCCCACTCGTGGAAGCACCTGAACCGGACCGGTTTGATGTGGAGAAGGTTGCCGAGGACCGGCCAGGGAGTGGGCCCCGGGGGGAGGGTGTAGCGGAGTGTTTGGTAGACGGTGGGGAATGTGGAGAGGAGGAGGAATGTTATGGGTGGTATGAGGAGGAAGGTGATAAGAGTGAGGAGAAACATCTTGGGGTGTAGTTGGAGAGTATGATTGTAAGAGCTAGAGGAGGCATTGATGCTTTAATTATAATGGAAATTGGTTGACCACCCAAGCAAACTTTAAAATGTAACTTAACAGTGTCAAAAAATCGGGTTCAATTATGGTTAAATTGGGTTCGGGCAATTCAGATATTCGGACAAATTTTTCAAACTCAGCTTAATTCGAGTCGAACAAATTCAAATATTTGGGTTGGACAGATTTTTACCTAACGCTTATATAATGATGTTATTTTGTGGGAAGATTCTCAATTCTTATATGATAAATAGTATATAGGGTATCTGCTTAGAAATCATGTTAAAAACATATCTTATTTCATTTTTGGAAAGTAATTTAATTGTTATATATAACCAAATGTTTAAAAAACTTGTCCAATTCTTTAGATTGTTAGGTCAAGTCTAAACATACCATAGTTTACCTTACTTTTATTTTATGTTACCATCCAAAAAATTACATGACTACACTTTTAGATATTTTATATTTAAAATTCTTTATTCACCTCACAATTTTTTTTAAAAATAAGAAATAAATAAATAATATGATATTTACATACCTTTGCTTGCTTCACTTGCCTAACTTTCTTTACTTAGTTTAATTTTACACTCTTAATTAATAAAGATGGGCCAAAATCTTTATCACTTTGATATCATCAACATTACGTTCTTTAAAATTATCAAGCTACTTACATTTTGCACTTTCTAGTATACTTTTTTACATGACTCCCCCACTCAATTAACCTTTTACTTATAGTACATGCTTTAAGAAAAACTTGATTTTAAGACCCACCAACACATACTTAAGAGAATGTCTATTAAATAAATATTAGCAAGTGTTCTTCATATGTACACGTCACTCTCCGATCAAACACCATATTAAATTGTTGGTGGAACAGTCTCTGAAAGCAAACAATGACTTTCAAAAAATTACTTAAGAGTACCCTAACTTTTGGTGAAATATTTTTTTGGTACCCCAATTTTTAAAAACTAATTTTGGGATACCCTAACTTTTAGAATTAGAAATAATTAGGTGAATTTCCGCCTAATGATTTGAATTCACCGGTGAGTTTTAGGCGGGAAATTGATTAAATGTTTTTGTGAATGAAAATGCCCTTTGTTTTCGTGGACGAAAATGATTTGAATCAATCGGAGTTTCGCCGGAAATTCACCTAGTAATTAGTTTTGAAAAGTTATGATACAAAAAAATTATTTCTTCAAAAGTTAGGTACCTCTAAGTAATTTTTTGAATGACTTTGGAGAAGACTTGCTACATGTAAACCAAAATTGGTGTATTAAATTAAAAATACAATATTGTCAATAACATGTGTTAGAAAATGGTCTTTCGGTCCTTCCATTTGTGAAAATATTTCGAGGAAAGTCTAAATCATAAACCGAGGAAAAGATCACAAGCTCCATCAATACGGAGATTTTCAGATTGAATTTTTTTTTCTTGAATTTATATAAGATTTTTCACTCATATATCAGGTTATATTTGCTTCTGTTTCGGATTTTACATCATCACTGTGATAGAAACAAGAATCCTTTAAAATAAATATTAAATTCTTTACAATTATGTTTCTTAACCATTTCGAGATTTACAAATCAACAATGTACATATCTAGCATAGGAAAAAGCCCAAAATAAACTTGAGTGATTGTATATATAATGCCAATTCTTATATGATCCACCGTGGTGTACCTACCTAAATATACCACTCATATTGAATTTTTTAAATAATTCAACAATATTAATTATAAAATTCCTAATAAATATATCAATATTCTTACAAAATTTATTAATATTTTCTTAAGTCATCAAATTTTTATAGAAATTCATTGTATAAAACATTAACACATTTCAAGACATATAGTGTATCTATGTAGAGTATGAATTCGCTTAATTAGCTAGCTTGCATGTTTGTATTAGCATTACTGTAGTATGTGCACATAACGGTAGCTTGATTTCACTGCCCAGGGGAAGGTGGGGAAATACTTTCATATGGGTATCCAAGTGAAGCAATTTGGTTATTTCCAATACCAAGTTAAGCAAGGTTCACTCACGTACTTAACCTCAAAATTCATGCATTTGATTTCAGTTCCTTTACTCTTCATTTTCCTAAAGAATTGATTGATGATGATTAATATGTTTCATAGGTAAAAGGGCCAAAATCAGTGGGGATGCCTTTCGGAATGTCATCTTCTCAATCGAAATCGGGCAAGATGATCCTGCCATATCTCTTGGGCCGAGTCGTCAAGAAATGATTGACAATGTTTCAGCATCTCTTGCCAATATTGAGAATGCTACCAAGGTGTGTATGGTGGTGATTTGTGAATACATACATTCGGTCTGATCTCAAGCCAACTCTCCATGGTTTTTACTTATTCAAGCTAAGTGCTCATTCACTTAATTTAATTCAATGTTTATAAGTTGTATGGTTTTGGGGCTCGGAAGTTCCTCATATACAACACTGGGATGCTTGCCTTCAGTTCTCAACCCAAAAAAGCAGCAAGATGTGTGCCTCAACCAAGCAGGATGCTTGGCGGATGGCAATGAGTTGGCCAAAACTTCAATGATGGACTGAGTTTGTTGTGCTCCAAACTACGATCGGAACTGAAAGAGGCAGTCATTAGGCTTGTCGACATGTTCGCAATCAAGTTTAAATTGATTGCAAACTCATCATACTACGGTAAAAAAACTAGTTCAATCAATAACTTAATAATCCATCCATTTCTCAATAACCGTCGTTTTAATCAATTTTTTCATTGGGTGCTAATTGGTTGAGGGTTTGAAAACCCGCTTGTGAGATGTCGCACATCAAGCAGTGTTTGCCTCGATCCAACTCGGGCAGTTTTTTGAGATGGAGCACACCATATTGACACAGCTAACAAGATCATCACCGCCAAGGTGTGGTCCGACGAGAACATTTACTCCTACATCAACTTGGATGATTTTTGCTCTCATAGTATCAGTTAGGATGCTTTTGTTTTTTCATGTTAGGTATGTATTTAGCATTTGGCGTTTAGAATCTTCAAAGTCTTATGACATATTATGACTTATGAGACACTATCCCACCCTAAATTTGCTATAATTAAGATGATACTTTGAAATAAATTTTAATATATTTGAGAATTACTAGTTGCTTATCATGACTTAATAATAACGATAACTTCATAAAGTCATCATAAGCAACTAGTAATTCTCAAATATATTAAAATTCATTACAAAGTACCATCTTAATTATAGCAAATTTAGGGTGGGGTAGTGTCTCATAAGTCATAAAATGTCATAAGACTTTGCAAATTCTAAACGTCAAATGCTAAATACATACCAAACATGAAAAAATTAAAGCATCCTAACAGATAATACGGGAGCAAAAATCATCCAAGTTGATGTAGAGGTAAATGTTCTCGCCGAACCACACCTTGGCGGCGATAATCTTATTAGCTGTGTCAATATAGTGTGTTCCATCCCAAAAAACTGCCCGAGTTGGATCGAGGCAAACATTGCTTGAGGTGCAACATCTCACAAGCGGGTTTTCAAACCCTGAAAAAATTAATTAAAGTGGCGATTATTGAGAAATGAAGGGATTATTAAATTATTGATTGAGCTAGTTTTTGGCCGTAGTATGATGAGTTTGCAATCAATTTAAACTTGATTGCGAACATGTCGACAAGCCTAATGATTGCCTCTTTCAGTTCAGATCGTAGTTTGGACCACAACAAACTCAGTCCATCATTGAAGTTTCGCACCTACTCATTGCCATCCGCCAAGCATCCTGCTTGGTCGAGGCACACATCTTGCTGCTTTTTGGGGTTGAGAACTGAAGGCAAGCATCCTAGTGTTGTATATGAGGAACTTCCGAGCCCCAAAACCATACAACTTATAAACATTGAATTAAATTAAGTGAATGAGCACTTAGCTTGAATAAGTAAAAACCATGGAGAGTTGGCTTGAGATCAGACCGAATGTATGTATTCACAAATCACCACCATAGCGTTCTCAATATTGGCAAGAATGCTGAAACATTGTCAATCATTTCTTGACGACTCGACCCAAGAGACATGGCAAGATCATCTTGCCCGATGTCGATTGACAAGATAACATTCTGAAAAGCATCTCCACTGATTTTGGACCTTTTACCTACGAATCGTATTAATTATCATCATCAATCAATTCTTTAGGAAAAGAAGAGTAAAGAAACTGAAATCAGATGCATGAATTGTGAGGTTAAGTACGTGAGCGAACCTTGCTTAACTTGGTATTGGAAATAACCAAATTGCTTCACTGGGCAATCATGCTTGCAACGGCGAAATTGACCCCGCCGTTAAAGTTCCATCTAGGAGAGTCCATGTATGGCGCTAGTGCCTGAGCCAAGCCTCTCGGCTATGATAAAATTAACATTTACAACAAATGAGAAAAGATCAAATTAACATGGTAAATTCCAAATGGTAGGTATTAATTATTGGGTATTCTAAATTGTCAACACATTTTTAACATATTCCAAATGATAGCCTTAATAACCAAAAAATTTCATCCCGTAGCATTATTTGAAAATGTCGTTAGGCATCAAAAAAAAAAAGAAGAGGGAATTATGTTATGAATTGAGAATTGCTCAGAACAAGATGAGAAATTGGGGATTAATACTTAAATCATTCATCGCCGTGTAAATTTGTGACTTTGACTAATCCTCATTGTTGTGTAGATCACGATTATGTTTACTATTCCTAACCCTTACAAAAATTGAGGATTAATACTTTCAACCAAAATCAAACAAGATGAAAAATTTACAAATTCAACTGTTAATGTTATGCATACCATTGAAACAGAACAAGCGCACAGATCAAAAGCAGCAAATCAGCAAGCAATTCACAACAATAATATAATAACAAGCCCTTGAAAAAATCACCCAAAAATTACGGTTAAAAGATGATTTTTTTGCCAGGGAGACCAAAATAACAGCACCTTTTTTCAGAAGTTTAAGATGGATACTGATGTAGCTTTATCTACCCAATTTACATATCAATTTACGACAATAGCTAAAGCCCAAATAGCTAGTATGCATCAAAAAAAAATTGCTGAAATATTTACCCAATTTACATACCAATTTTCAACAATTAAACCCTAAAAACTCAACCCCTAAAAGTTTGACATACACATACACATACACATACTTGTAGCTGTATCTAACCGACGCTTGCAGGCGAGAGACTCAGACGTTTAACTTCGTCGGTGGTTGTCTAGCAGTGGTGAGTGTGGGTGCTGTCACAACGAGGAGGATGAATATCAACAAGTAGAAGTAGAACCCCATTTTGTGTATTCAAATTTCAAACTGATAGAGAGAGAGGGACACAGTGTGATAGAGAAAGACATGGGAATTATGGGATGATGGTGAATGGCAAGGGAGATGGGGGAATAGGGGGGTTTTATAATATGAATAGGTTGATGAAAATCAATAGTAAAAAAGGGGAAGAAGAAAAGCACGGGGAGGAAATTTTTTTGGGAAAAATTTTATATGGGAAGTTTTCAATGGGAAATATTTCCTTGGGAAAAATTTTCTTTAGCCCCTCTTAAGGAAATTTTTCTAGGAAAATGGATAAAATGGTGGATCATCGTGAAAATTTTCTCGAAGTCAACTCCCATCTAAACATGGGGAAATTAAGTCAACCCGGGAAAATTGACCATTTCCCCGAGGTTATTGACCAACCAAACGCACACTAAGGCCCTGTTCTTTTATGCGGTATTCTGCGGTATGACGCGGTAGGGTGTGATGAAATTGTGGCGGGTTGTGGTGTAATTGTAGCGGGTTATTGGTATGTTGTGGTGGGTTTTTTGTATATATATATAAATATTGTATTGGTAATTGTGAAATTGTAGTGAATTGTGGTAAAATGGTATTTTGTGTTGGGTTGTGGTAAACTGCTGCCAACCGTAGAAAAGAACAGGGTCTAAATGTTAGGAAAATTGGATACTAATATTCATTATTTTCACCTTTTGTATATTAATAATTCTTACTTTTTTTTGTATTTTAGGCAGCGATCCTTTTTTGTATTTTAGGCAGCGATCCCACCAAAATACAATTAAATATCTTTTTGAACCGTTAGAATACAAAAACAAACAGAAATTATTGTCCTATAAAAGATAAAAGTGGGAGTTATTAGAATCCAATTTTCCTAAATGTTATGTCAAGTTCCTAAATGTTACTCCCTCTATTCCATATTAACTGTCATTTTGTTGACTATCACGGTCTCCAATGTCATTCTTTGATTGATAATTTTTACATAATATTTTATTAACAATTGCAATATTATACTTTTATGATAGTATTTTTCGTTACAAATCTAATGATAGTAATTTTATATAACAAGTCATTGTATATATTGAAAAATTTATGGTTAAAATTCTGTAAATTTGACTACACAATTTCCAAAAATGACAGTTAATATGGAACGGAGGGAGTATGTCAAATTCATAAAAGAGAAGAAAAATGGTACCTAACTAGGTATATCTTTAGTAATCTCTATTTGTCAACGAGTCAATGAAGACCATTGTTAACAGGGCAAAATGAGTAACGTACAGTATATATGTAAAATTCAATAAAATATGCAACTAATCATAGGGTATGACTAAAGGTAGGGTGAATTCTAACGCTAGCAAAATTTTGTTCAATCGAATTATTTGAATTGTCTTACTCGGAAAAAACCGGGTCAGGACATAGATTTTTCGTCCGAATTTTAATATTCACCGAATATTCGAACATAAAATTCCTCTTTTTCTATTGTCCGAACCCGATTTTAGCATCGCCCGAATTGTTTGACCCGGTTCGACCGAAATAAAACCAGGTGCGGACATGAATTTCTCATCCGATTTTTGGGATTGTCTGAATTTACTCGGACACAAATTTTTGTCAGCGCCAGTGAATTCAATAGAAACACTGGGGTATGGGCATAATTTAATTTCTCTTGGCATCATTAGTATGCATTGTGTATTGCATACATTAAATGTTGATGTGTCTCTTTAAAATAAAAACATAAATTTGGGAGCATTATGTATGGTTTTGTTCGTTTCAAGGATCGCGATGCGGGTTCTAATGCTATACTTGATTTAAATGGATAGATGTGTAGTGGGTTTGCCTTACATTTTGCTTGGGCAAAATTTGGCAAGAAACAAGGGTCAGCTCCTCGATCTAGGAGGGATAATTGGATTTGGGTTCCTAAGGTTAAGCAAGTTGGTGTGCTGGATGGTGGTGAGTGTGTGGTTTCTCTCGCGTCCGATGGTTCGGCTACCATCTCTGATCCTCCTCCTAAGACTGCTCCTAAAGTTTTCAAATCTCCTTATAAAGATGTCCTTTTGAGGGGCCATTCTGGTGGTGGTTTGGTTGGTGGTTGTTCTATGGCTCTATCTGATAGTGAGCGTACTGTTAGTGACCAACCAGGTAGAGCTGTTGTTGAGGTGGCTTCTTCTTCACCTCTCGATGTTGAGGACTCTTTACATAAGGTCTTCAAAGTTAAGGCCCGACAAAAAAAGAGTGTGAATATGTTATGGGACCCAAAATGAAAGTTGGTCAGTCGAGCTTCAAGGAAGGTTCGATCTAATGGTCCTAGTTGTGCTAAAGGATTCAATAATCCTTCTTGAAGCTGCAGTTCTAAGAGTAATGATGTGGTTGATAGTACTGCTGAGAGATCTTTGAATATAGTGGATCTCTCCTTGGAGAGACTGGATGAGGAGGCTCGTAGAGCGGCAAAGCTTGTGTGTCGATTAAATTTGTCTCGTGATGATCTGGAGACTGTGGCTAAAGCGTTCAGAGATGATATGTTGGAAAAAAAGAAGGATCTTACTAGATAGTTGTTTTCTTTTGCTTTGTTGTAGTCCGTTATTACGATTTTGTGTTTTGTTCTTTGGCTGCTGGATTCTAGGTGTTCTGCTGTTTTTGCAGTTTTGTAGCATCTTTTGATGCATCCTTAGCCTTTTTGGCTTGCTAATTCTCGAAAAAAAAATCTTTGGAAACTACAAGAAGAGTTTGTTTAATTATGGGGTCTTTTTTATATCTTCGTTCTGAATTGTTACTTGGTTAGTCATCAATTGGACTAGCAGTGAGCCAAGCCGGCTCATGAGCCCTCGCAATCTAGCTCAGCGGGAAGCTTGGCTCACAATAAACTCGGGCTCGAGCTCGTCACATAAACGAACCAAGCTGAGCCAAAGAAGCTAGCTTGGCTCGTGAGAATGAAAAATTGGATGAATGTCATTAATAGAGGCTAGATTCTATAAAAAAGGACAAGAGTCTTTTTTTAAAAAAAAAAATTAAACAGTAAATCCATTGAAAATAGTTTCTCGACTATTTTGGTTATCTATAATTTACAAATCAACAATGTAAAATTTCCACATCTAGAAAAAGCCATCCCTGGAAACTTTGCAATTCCATAGCAGATACGAAACTTGGTAGATGATATCCGTTACATCCTTTCAAATTTCACCTGGAGTAATATTTCTCATGCTTATAGAGATGCGAATCGAGCAACTGACTGACTTTCAAAAAAAAGTCATAATTTGCCAGCAGCTGAAAAATAGGAACAGATAGAAGATAGGGATTTCAATAACATTTTGTATGAGGATAGAGTGAGTGGATTTCATGTGAGAAGAAATCCTTAACCATTTCTCTCACTGTTAAAAAAAAAGTCAAGGGAATATAAATATTATTTTTTATGTATTATATGGACAGATTTCTTATTATACTTAAAAGTACACGGAATTTATAACAAGAAAAAGGAATTTTTAGAACTTAAACACTAAATCATTTGAACGTATGTTTCTTAACTAATTTGATTATTTGTAATTTACAACTCAACAATGTACACTTTCCCATATCTAGAAAACCCCAGCATACATTTTTGGTGCCATATGTCATATACATATGTTTGTTTTCTTGCATTGTTAGAAACTCCAACTTATTATCAAGAACTCAAACAATTACATGTTGTGAACTCATATTTTTAAAGCCTTAACGTCAAAACATTTATAGTCTTTCTGTAATAACTATTTTCGTGTTTTCTCAATTAAAATTAGTTAATCACTATAAATAATGTTATGCTTCAGCTCACTATGGGAGAAAACATTCTTAATATGAGAGGTCAAAATAATAATAGATTTATGAGAATGGGTAATTACTTGCTTGCTTTATTTGTTTGTATCAACCTTGCTCTATTAATCAACCCTAATCTAGCTAGAGAACAACAAGAAGTCAAAATAACCAATGGACTCAAATCTGACCAATTATATTTACATTGTCGTTCTACTCCTTAAAATAACTTGAAAGTTGAGATCCGTCACTGAATGTCTCCTTCGTCCATGCTGGAATTGAATTGAACTCAACCTCTTTATAGTGGGGTGACTAAAATTAACTGAGTGCCAGTGTGCCACAAAACTGTTAACTTTTATCAGTTTTGGCATTGAATCTTCAAATTTATCAAATATATCATTTAACTTCTAAAGTTTATCAAATATATATGTCACTTAACATTTAAAATCTATTAAAAATGTTACATAGAGCAACAGTTCAAGATTAAATTTCGTGGCATTTTTAAAAAATTTTAGAAATTAAATTTATCAAACTTAAGAGTAATGTGACACCCAAATTCTTTAACTCTGGTAAGCAAATATTTGGAAAAGAAGAAGGGGTAAGGAGGAAGAAGGAATTAAATTTAGGGCACATGTATTCTCATGCTAATTAAATGACCTCTAAATATATATATATATACAATGATGAAACCCCTTTTACGTTAAAGTTGGTGCAATATTTATTTTTTTAAAAATGATTGGTTAATAGACTATTTGCTATGTTAATATGAGTCATGCCTGGTTAGAGTTCACAAAACAATGTCTGACCCAAATTATCGAATTTATCTGATTCCGAAAATTTTGGGTTTGGTCATACTATAATTTTGACTTTGATTGAATCGAGTGAATATTTAGACATCATATTCCTTGTTTGTCTATTGTCTGAACCCCACTTTAACATAGATTAAGGTCCGTTTGAATGGTCCAATTCAAAAAACACAGGGTTCAAACATCGATTTCTCATCTAAATATTAATATTTTCCAAATTTAACTTGGACCTAAAATTTTACCAAGGTAATATGAAAGTATGTGAAAAGTAATCCCTAATATTTTTTTTAAGAAGTCATTTCTGAAGCAAGGTTCCTTGATTCTTACCCAAGAATTTGTAATATATAGGAATTTTGGACGCCATATACTGAATTTTTAGGATATTGGAAAATAATACATTGAACTTTGACTTTGGACAATAATGCACTATACTTTAGAAGGTGTTAAGAATATATTAGGTATAGGTTAGTTAAAGAGTTAGTTAGATATTATTTTCTTTATTTTCTTGTTTTCCTCTTAGTATATATAAACCTTCAGGGCTTGTACTTTCTCTCTCAATTCAATACAATTACTCTCATTACTTCTCTCTCGTTTCTCCCTCAAACCTATGTTTTTCATTCAATCTTGAGATGACTAACATGGTATCAGAGCTTTGCATAATTCTCTTTTCTGTTTCGATCTTATAAAATTCCAGAGATTAGGGTTCTTGAAGATTTGTTGATTTCGTTTCAAGCTTCAGAAGTTCAGAAAGTTTTTTTTGAAGTTTTTCGATGGATGCTGCTAACAATGCTACTGATAATACAACATTGTACTCTGGTAACGCAAACGATCCTAATCACATTCTTTATCTGCATCCTAGTGATAATCTTAACAATGTCTTAGTTAGCGATTTGTTGAATGGGGAAAATTATGGCCATTGGAGGAAGGCTATTGAAATTGCTTTGATTGCTAAAAATAAGCTAGGGTTTGTTTTGGGAACTCATGGGAAACCTACGAATGTTCAATTTGTGCCACAATGGGAAAGATGTGACAAGATAGTACAATCTTGGTTGATGAATGCTGTTGTTCATGATATAGCTCAAAGCATTCTGTTTTCTGCTAATTCAAGAGATGTTTGGGTTCAAGTGGAACAAAGATTTGGTGAAGCGGATGGTACTAAAATTTTCAGAATTCAAAGGGAGTTGATGACTATTTCTCAAGGAAATTCATCTGTTATTGATTACTTTACAAAGATTAAGAAATTGTGGGATGATTACAATTGTTTGATCTCTATTCCTAGCTGTGCTTGTGGTTTAGCATGTCAGAGTCTGCAGACTGCCCAGAAATTGATCAACGACCAACAATTGATGCAATTATTGGTTGGTTTGGATGAGAGTTATCGAGTTACAAGAGGTAACATTCTTATGTTGAAGCCTTTGCCTAATATTGATCAAGTTTATCAAATGGTACTACAAGAAGAAAAGCAAAGATCGTTGTGTGGATCACAATACAACACTACCTCATCGGCATTCAATTCACAAGTTGAAGAATCAGCTTTTGCTGTTCAACAAAAGAGTTACAAACCACTTTCAAGATACAATCAGTACAATTCAAATCAGTAGAAGTTTGAGCAAAAGAAATTCAATCAGTCATCTTATCCTGTCAAGAATGATTTGAACAGGTCTTCTGGTTCTCAAGACAGACGTTTCTTTTGTGATTATTGCAAGATTTTTGGTCACACAATACAAAGATGCTATAAAATTCATGGTTACCCTCCTGGACATGAGTTTTACAGAGGGAATAAGGTAGCAGCTATGGTTCAACCTGATTCAGAAGTTCCTAATGATAGTTCTATGACTCAAAACTTGCCTCAAGGTCAACAGAATCCGTCTCCTATTCTTTCTGCTGAGCAGTATGATCAGGTCATGCAGATGATACAACAATATCAGGCTTATCAGAATCAGAATTTGGAAGAAAATGGAGCTACTGGTTTTTTTGCTGGCACAAGTTTTGCAGGTATTTCTTATCGAATTACAAATAATAATGCTACTTGGATAATTGATAGTGGTGCCTCTAATCATGTTACATGTGACATATCTCTGTTACATAATGTCAAACTTCTTGATCAACCATCTTTCATTGTGATTCCAAATGGCAAAAGATCTTTAATAGAATATACAGGTTCTTTAATGCTTCGGCCAAACCTAGAACTTCATAATGTTTTGTTTGTTCCAGATTTCAAATACAATTTGTTATTAGTTCATAAGCTTGTTGATCAGTTTCAAGCTTGTGTTATTTTCTTTCTAAATAAATGCATTCTTCAGGGCCTCAGCACAGACAACATTCTCCATCTTGGTGAAGAAAAGAAAGGGTTATACACTGTTGATCAGATTCAAAGCAAGGGTTCCTGTATTCAGAAGGATAAAGCTACATAGTTTCTTTCTAAAGCTGAGATTTGCCATTTTAGGCCCGGGCATCTTCCTTTTGATCAGCTTAAGCATACTGGTGTTTTGAATTCATGTAAAGATGATCAGTATAGGGTTTGTCAAATTTGTCCTATGGCTAAGTTTCACAGAAAATCCTTTCCTAGTAGTATTACAAAGACTACGAGATGTTTTGAACTTTTACATGTTGATATATGGGGTCCTTGTTCTTACAAAACATATGATAGATTTTCATATTTCTTGTCCATAGTTGATGATTACTCTAGATGTACTTGGACTATCTTGATGGCTAATAAAGGTTCTGCTATATCTTCCTTAAAGAATTTTGTTCTGTTTGTAGAAAAACAGTTTAATGCCTCTGTCAAAGTTATTCGAACTGATAATGGCCTTGAGTTTAAGGACCATAATGTTTTACATTTTTATGCAGAGAAATGCATTCTTCATCAAACAACTTGTGTGGATACAACACAACATAATGACATAGTGGAAAGAAAACATCAGCATATCTTGCAAGTGGTAAGGGCTTTGTTATTTCAGTCCAAATTACCAAATAAATTTTGAGGTGAGGCTTTATCGACTGCTGTATATCTTATAAATAGGATGCCTACTGCTGTTTTAAATAATAAGAGTCCATATGAGATTTTGTATGATAACAAACCCTCTTATGATCATCTCAAATCCTTTGGTTGTTTAGCTTATGCAGCAACTTTAAAGAGAAATAGGGATAAATTACAACCTAGAGCAAAGCCTTGTGTTTTTTTGGGGTATCCAGCAGATAAAAAGGCTTATAAGTTGCTTGATATCTCTTCTAAACAAGTTTTTTATTCAAGAGATGTCACCTTCTATGAAAACATTTATCCTTTTCATATGTTGCCACCTAGTTCTGATGTTCCTTTGCCTATTATATCTGAATTTATTTCTGACAGTCTTTTTGAAGGTTTTAATGTTCCTCAGGCTGATAACCATACTTCCACTGACATTAACACTAATCAAACGAATGATATATCTTCTGAGCCCAGCAATTTTTCTCAAGATTTTCTTGAGACAATGTCACCAGAACAAAATGATCTTGAGCAGAGTCATGATCATTCTTCTCAGCAAATTGTTCCTGCTGTTTCTACTAATAATATTGATGTTCCTGTTGTTTCCAGGCAGCCTACCAGAAAGTCATCCAGAAACATAAAGAAACCTCAGTATTTAGCAAATTATCATTGTAATTTAGCAGATACTAACATTTTTTCTCAAGATTTCTATGCTTTTCAGAGTAAGCTGCAGGAATATCAAGAACCAAAGTCATATGAGCAAGCCTCTAAAGATCCAAACTGGGTCCAAACAATGCAAAAAAAAGTTGATGCTTTGCTAAAGACCAACACTTGGGAAACAGTTGATCTACCTCCTGGAAAGAAAGCAATCAGTAGTAAGTGGGTATACAAAGTTAAACTGAAGGCTGATGGCACTCTTGAGAGGTTCAAAGCCAGACTAGTCATACGAGGTTTCACACAACAATATGGAATTGACTATCAAGAAGTCTTTTCTCCAGTTGTAAAGATGACTACCATCCGGAGCATTATTGACTTAGCAGCATCAAGAGGCTGGTTTCTTTCACAATTAGATGTAAATAACACCTTTATTCATGGTGATTTAGACGAAGAAGTATACATGGAGATGCCCAAAGGAATTCCAAATCCAAACAACAAAGTTTGCCGGTTGAAGAAGTCACTATATGGTTTGAAGCAAGCAAGCAGACAGTGGTTTTCTAAACTCAGTCAAACTTTAATTTCTTTGAGATATCAACAATCTAAGAATGATTACTCACTTTTTATTAATAAATCTTCTACTGATATCACCATTCTTGCTATTTATGTAGATGACATACTTCTCACTGGTTCAAATCAAGATGAGATTGCACATGTCAAGCAACATCTCAACAGCATGTTTGGTATCAAGGATCTGGGAAAGCTCAATTACTTTCTTGGATTAGAGGTTTCACATGTCTCTCAGGGTGTCATTCTATCTCAACACAAATTCACTAAAGAACTACTAGCTGATTGTGGTCCTTTACACCCTGCTCCTGCTGTGACTCCTCTCCCTATTAATATAAAATTAGATCCTGAAGAAGGAGAGTTACTGACTGATGCTTTATCTTACAGGTCTTTGGTGGGGAAGATTAATTTCCTAACAAATACAAGGCCTGACCTCAGCTTTACTGCACAGACTCTAAGCCAGTTCATGCAACAGCCTCGATCAAGCCATCTCAAAGCCCTCAAACATACACTCAGATATATTAGAGATACTGCTAGTTTTGGCATCATTCTCAAAGGATCTGACAAACTTAACATCAAAGCTTTCTCGGATTCTGACTGGGGTGCATGTTCTTTCACTCGCAGATCTGTCACTGGGTATCTTATTCTACAGGGAGATTCACCTATCAGTTGGAAGAGCAAAAAGCAAGGCACAGTTTCTAGGTCTTCCTCAGAAGCAGAATTTTGAGCAATATCTCAAACAGCTTCAGAAGTAACTTGGCTTGTCAGATTGCTGGAAGAGTTGGGAGTGGCTTCATTAAAACTTGTGACCCTCTTTTGTGACAACCAATCAGCAATACATATTGGAAAGAATCCAGTTTTCCATGAGCGAACCAAGCACATTGACATTGATTGCTACTTCACAAGGGAGAAGGTTATGGAGGGTCTTCTTCAACTCACTCATTTGCCAACTCATGAGCAACTTGCTGATGTATTAACTAAAATTCTTCCATCTTCTCAACAGAATTTTATATTATCCAACCTTGGTTTAGTTTCACATTACATCCAAGGTTGAGGGGATGTTAAGAATATACTACCTCCGTCCCAAATTATTTGTCCACTATTCCATTTTTGGATGTCCCAAAATTATGTCCACTTTCCTAAATTGGAAACTTTTATTTTCTTGAAATTACTAAAATACCCTTAATTTGAATTTTAAAGAATTTAAATATGAGAGGGAAAGTATAAATAATAGTTTTGAATTTAAAACTAAGGGTATTATTAATATTTTATTGCTAATGGAGACTAATTTGTTGATTTTCCTAAAAATGCGCGCTAAATCAAAGGGGACAAATATTTTGGGACGGAGGGAGTATTAGTTATAGGTTAGTTAAAGAGTTAGTTAGATGTTATTTTCTTTATTTTCTTGTTTTCCTCTTAGTATATATACACCTTCAGGGCTTGTACTTTCTCTCTCAATTCAATACAATTACTCTCATTGCTTCTCTCTCGTTTCTCCCTCACACCTATGTTTTTCATTCAATCTTGAGATGATTAACAGAAGGTGTTAGACAATAATGTACCCGAAAGGATTTTGACGGTGGCTGACTTGGTGGCTATCCTACGTGGCAGGCCGACCACGTAGGATCGCCACCGAATCAGCCACCGCCGGAATTGATCCGGGTGCATTATTGTCCAACATCCCCGAAAGTACAGTGTATCATCATCCAAAGTCAAAGTTCAGTGTATTATTATTTAATACCCTAAAAGTTTAGTATATTAGCGTCCAAAAACCCTATTTTTTTATAAATTATATGGACAGATTTCTTATTATACTTAAAAGTACATTGAATTTACAACAAGAAACAGATATTTTTAGAACTTAAACACTAAATTATTTGAACGTATGTTTACTAACTAATTTGATTATTTGTAATTTACAAATCAACAATGTACACTTTCTCATATCTAGAAGACACCAGCATACATTTTTGGTGCCATATATCATATACATATGTTTCTTTTCTCGCATTGTTAGAAACTCCAATTTCTTTATTATCAAGAACTCAAACAGTTACATGTTGTGAACAGTGAACTCATATTTTTAAAGCCTTAACGTCAAAACATTTATAGTCTTTATGTAATAAATCTTTTCGTGTTCTCTCAATTAAAATTAATTAATCACTATAAATAATGTTATACTTCAGCTCACTATGGGAGAAAACATTCTTAATATATATGAGAGGTCTAAATAATAATAGATTTATGAGAATGGGTAATTACTTACTTGCTTTATTTGTTTGTATCAACCTTGCTCTATTAATCAACCCAAATCTAGCTAGAGAACAACAAGAAGTCAAAATAACAAATGGACTCAAATCTGACCAATTATATTTACATTGTCGTTCTAGTCCTTACAATACTGGTGATCTGGGACTCCAAATTCTTAAGCCTGGAGAAAGCTTTGGTTGGAAAACAGGGATTTTTGATCCAATGTTATGTTGGGATGCTGGTGTGTGTGGTTTAAATATGTGTGATTTCAATACGAATAACAAACAGGCCTCTTTCACTGTTTGGGAAGGGTTTGAAGCATCTCTTTGTGATGATGTCGGAAAAGGAGAATGGAACGTCAAAGAAGATGGATTTCATTTTCGTTGTCATGGGGCTGATTGGAAATTTCACATTCATTGGTGATGGAAATGTATCGTAACTACTATATCTAGTATTTATTCCAATTTTGAATTTGGTGAAAGTTTGATGTCGTTTATAATTTGGTGAAAGTTTGATGTAGTTATTTTTACCTTAATAAACATTAATTTCTATCGATGCTACTATGAGAATTGAATGATCATTAGTCTAATCACAAGAGACTACCCCCAAAAGTTTCTTATAAGACCCAACGCGTCGATCATGAGCCCGGCCGGGTGCACAGAGCATGGTGAGCCTAGGGTAGGAGACGTAGTTTACAATACATGATATCTATGTTGATAGAACTTGATGCCCAATGCTATTATTTTTTTATGTCTCCATGCTATTAACGTCACAATGCATTGTGTAATGATCTATGAGCCTAATGTCCTTGCAATTTATATTTGAAGTTCCTACGTACTTGTGTTGCAATGACTCCTAGTATTCCTACATTGCCATGCACCCATCCTTTTTTTTTATTAGTTTGATTTCCTAAGTTCCCATCATTAGTTGCTTGTTTGCACGTTGACACATTTCCAATGCAAACCCATGTCCCTTCCCCTTTTTTTGGTTCTGATTTAATAAGTCAGGTGCAGGGTTTTTTTCGGCTTTGAAAAAGTTATATTTTCAATTATTTAAAATCAAAAGGCTTATAGGTTCTCAAAATACAGTAAAACAGTTATTTCTGCTTAGCCTAAAGATAGGTCCTTTCGAGCATAAGTTTTATTCTCAGAATCGCATTGCAACAAACATTAATTTTTCCAAACTTCAAAATACGTTAATTCCAAAGAATTCACATCCATACAGTGTGCTAAGATAAAACCAGAGAAATCCGTTCATTATGACACCAAAAATAATCACAATTAGTTGTTCATGCAAAAGTTATGATATTTTAAATAAATATATCTACATCCACTTGTTGCTTGAAATAAATTTAATATTAGGCGATTTAAAAATTTTATGTTTCTTGGTTTTTACATGTTAAGATTAAATTTTAAAACTAGATACTAAAGCCATGCCAGCTACCTCAATCAGCCAAAAATATTTACACTAAGAGTTAGTGGAGCGTTTTGGTCAATCTAATGGATCCTTATTGTTTCAACTTGAGAAAGAAATTGCAGATTTGTATCAACGGAATGATACGGTAGCAATATATTTTACTAAGCTAAAGAAGTTATGGAATGAATTGGATGATATGACTGATTTACCTGCTTGCACCTGTGTTGAAACATGTCCATCCATTAAACATACATTCGATCTTGATCATAGAAGGAAGCTTATGCAATTCTTGATGCATTTAAACCCTGAATATGATGCTATTAGGGGGCAAATTTTGTTGCAAGAACCTCTGCCTTCGATTAACAAAGCATATAATATGATTCAACAAGTCCAAAGACATAGGTCCATTACTAACAGTTTTGGTAATGTCAATGAAGTTGCTGCACATGTTACTAGTGATGCTCAAGCTTTTCTTGCTAAGAATGCTTCCAAAGGGAGACAAGACAGTAAGAATTTCAAGCCTAGCAAATTTTGTAATTACTGTCAGAAATCTGGACACACCCAGGATCAATGTTTTCAATTAATTGGGTATCTTGAGTGGTATGACAAATCAAGAGATGCAAAGAAGAAGGCTGTTGGTACTAAAGTAGCTGCGAATGTTAGTAGCAGTGAGCAAGTTGATACTCCTCTGGAATTTGTTCAAAATGAAGCTTCTGCTCCCAAAACACTCTTTTGATCCAAGTTTATTACAAGCTTTAGCACAAGAGATGCTCAAATTTCAGAAAGGAAAAGCACCTGCAGAGAGGGCATATGCTCAGTTTGCTGGCAGCTCGTCATTTGCAGGTAATATTGATCCAATTACTACAAATATTACAAGTGATAAATTCTGTTTTGCTGTAGAACAACGAGAGTCTTGTTCTTGGATCATAGACACGGGTGCTAGTGACCATATGTGTTATAATTTGCAATTGTTTCACAATATTCATAGTCTTTCTAATCCTGTTCAAGTTGTCTTACCAGATGGTACTATCAAGAAAGTTGTTACTGCTGGGGATGTTATTCTGAATGACACTCTAAAATTGGTTAATGTTCTTTATGTTCCGGAATTTAGATGCAACTTGCTATCTGTTCTCAAACTTTTAATTGATCAGAATTTATCTCTTCATATCTATCCTAACGCTTGTTTTTTCCAGGACCTTTCAACTAAGAACATTGTCACAACTGTCACTCCTAGCAATGGGCTCTTAAGGTTGACTGCCAGAGTACAAGAACAATCTATATCTACTTCTACAGCAGAGAAGCAATTTACAATGGATAAATCAAGTTCTTTTTCTACTTCTACAGTTGACAGTAAAAATCTTCATCTTCTTCATTCTAGATTAGGACATACCTCTATGTCCAAAATGGCTCATATATCTGATTGTAAGACTTACAATGCGAAGGATTTTTTTGTGAAACTTGTGTTTTAGCTAAATCTCATAGGTTGCCTTTTGAAAGAAGTGTAACCCATACTACAAACAATTTTCAACTAATACATATTGATCTTTGGGGTCCCTAATATTGATGGTGCAAAGTTTTTTGTGACTATTGTGGATGATCATAGTAGAACTACATGGACACATCTAATACAAGACAAATCTCAAGTGTTTTCTGTCTTAAAGAATTTTATTGCTATGGTTTCCACACAGTTTGATGCTAAAGTGTCTATGATTCGTTCTGACAATGGGACTGAATTCATTAATAGTGCTTGTATGCAATTATTTGATAGTCATGGAATCATTCATCAAAAATCTGTTGTTTACGCACCTCAACAAAATGGTGTGGTAGAAAGAAAACATCGACATTTGCTTGATACTGCTAGATCTATAAGATTTCATGATGGTTTTCCCAAGAAATTTTGGGGCGAATGTGTTCTAGCTGCTACTCACATAATAAATAAAGGGAAAAAAGAGAACGTGGTTGACTTCATTCGGACACACATCATCTATCGATATGGTGTGCCCTGATATGTCATCACTGATAACGGAAAGCCGTTCTATAACAAGCTGATGACCGATCTATGCGAGAAGTTCAAATTCACTCAGCACAAATCCTCGATGTACAATGCGCCTGCAAATGGTTTGGCAAAAGCTTTCAACAAGACATTGTGTAAGCTGTTGAAAAAGGTGGTGACAAAGTCCAAGAAGGATTGGCATGAAAAACTCGGAGAAGCTTTGTGGGCTTACCGCACCACCTACAAAACGCCAACTCAATCGACGCCCTATGCCTTGGTGTATGGAGTAGAAGCCGTCCTACCTTTAGAAATTGAAATACCTTCTTTGCGCCTAGCTGTACAAGAAGGGTTAACTGAGGACGAGAACCATAGACTCCGACTGGATGAGTTAGAGGCTCTGGATGAGAAGAGATTGTTGGCGCAACAAAAGTTAGAGTGCTACCAGGCACGTTTGTCTCGCGCATTTAACAAAAAGGTTAAGCCGCGATCATTTCAAGTAGGAGACTTGGTGATGGCGGTGAGACGACCAATCATCATGACGCACAAAAGCAAGAGCAAGTTTGTATCCAATTGGGATGGTCCATATGTTGTTCGTGAAGTTTACACAAACGGCGCGTACAAGATAGTTGACGATGATGGAGTTTTGGTGGGGCCAATTAATGCCAAATTCTTGAAACCCTACTACCCATGAAGAAGCTATGTTTGTAAGCTCCTGAGCAAAAGCATAAACTGTTCACAAAAAAAAAAAATCAAATCCTTCTTTTCATTGTTGCAGCTCCTGAGCAAGAGCATAAACTGTTCACCAAAAAAAAATCAAATCATCCTTTTCATTATTGTAGCTCCTGAGCAAGAGCATAAACTGTTCCCTCAAAAAAAAAAATCAAATCCTTCTTTTCATTCTTGGAGCTCCTGAGCAAGAGCATAAACTGTTCACACACAAAAAAATTGAATCCTTCTTTTCATTGTTGCAGCTCCTGAGTGAGAGCCTAAACTACTTACCAAAAAAAAAAATCTTTCTTTTCATTATTGTAGCTCCTAAGCAAAAGCCTAAACTACTTACTCAAAAAAAAAAAAAAAACTTTCTTTTCATTCTTGGAGCTCTTGAGCAAGAGCCTAAACTACTTACCCAAAAAAAATAAAAACTTTCTTTTCATTATTGTAGCTCCCGAATAAGAGCATAAACTGTTCACTAAAAAAAAATTTAAAAAAAATTTTAAAAAAAATCTCTTTCAGTTTGTTTTCATCATTGTAATACTCCTGGCCCGCAAGAGTATAAAATGTGTACGACAAAACAAAACAAAAATGTAATGCTCCTGGCTCGCAAGAGTATAAACTGTGAACGGCTTAATAAATAAATAAACAATTGTTTGTTTGTTTGTTAAGATACGTCAAGATTTGATTTGATTGTTGTAGTCTTCGTGCAACTTGATGAACATGATGATTAAGCACAATTAAATCGATAAAGAGATGACAAGCCAAAAGAAAAGGACAATCTTATTATTGAATGAACAAGATTTGAAAGTTGTTAATACAAAGGGCTGAAGAATTAAACAATCAACAATGTTGCTCGATCAGACATAGCCCACTCATCCATCAAGCATTGCATCATCAATAGTGTCACTACAACTGTCAGTGATACTTTTCATATCAAGGCCAATAGTTGTGCTACACCAACAATGGCGCTACATCTGCCTTCAATGTGCTTGTCGGCTCCTTCCTTCAAATCACAAGTCATCCTTCCATGGGATAACCAACATGTTCAAGTCATGTCCATCTTTTCGCATCTAGATGTACAAGAAATGTACATTGTGTGGCCTCAAAAAAAAAAAAAAAGGTTTGTGGACTCTCAAAAGGGTTAGTCATCTTGCCATGCGTCGGATAAACCGACTTGTCACCTCCAACAAGGATAAACTCCTCTACACAAAACCAAAGCCTGTTATCCTTGTCTTTGGCGGTACTCGGTCTTCCAAAAAAAGATCCGACTCATAGCCTCCAATAAGGATAAACTCCTCTACACAAAACGTATCCCATTATCCTTGTCTTTGGCGGTACTCGGTCTTCCAAAAAAGATTCGACTCATAGCCTCCAACAAGGATAAACTCCTCTACACAAAACGTAGCCCATTATCCTTGTCTTTGGCGGTACTCAGTCTTCCAAAAAAGATCCGACTCATAGCCTCCAACAAGGATAAACTCCTCTACACAAAACGTAGCCCATTATCCTTGTCTTTGGCGGTACTCGGTCTCCAAAAAAGATCCAACTCATAGCCTCCAACAAGGATAAACTCCTCTACGCAAACCAGAGCCTGTTATCCTTGTCTTTGGCGGTACTCGGTCTTCCAAAAAAGATCCGACTCATAGCTTTCAACAAGGATAAACTCCTCTACGCAAACCAGAGCCCGTTATCCTTGTCTTTGGCGGTATTCGATCTTCCAAAGAAGATCCGACTCATAGCCTTCAACAAGGATAAACTCCTCTACACAACACAAAGTCCGTTATCCTTGTCTTTAGCGGTACTTGGTTATAAAAAAAAAAAAATCGACTCATAGCCTTCAACAAGGATAAACTCTTCTACACAACACAAAGCCCATTGTCCTTGTCTTTGGCGGTACTCGGTCTTCCAAAGAAGATCCGACTCATAGCCTTCAACAAGGATAAACTCCTCAACGCAAGGCGGAACTCGTTATCCTTGTCTTTGGCGGTACTCGGTTTTCCCAAAACAAAAAAAAAAACCGACTCATAGCCTTCAACAAGGATAAACTCTTCTACGCAAACCAGAGCCTGTTATCCTTGTCTTTGGGGGTACTCGGTCTTCTAAAAAAGATCCGACTCATAGCCTCCAACAAGGATAAACTCCTCTACGCAAACCAGAGCCTGTTATCCTTGTCTTTGGCTGTACTCGGTCTTCCAAAAAAGATCCGACTCATAGCCTCCAACAAGGATAAACTCCTCTACACAAAACGAAGCCCATTGTCCTTGTCTTTGGCGGTACTCGGTCTTCCAAAGAAGATCCAACTCATAGCCTTCAACAAGGATAAACTCCTCGATGCAAAACGTAGCCCATAATCCTTGTCTTTGGTGGTACTCGGTCTTCCAAAGAAGATCCGACTCATAGCCTTCAACAAGGATAAACTCCTCGGCGCAAGGCGAAACCCGTTATCCTTGTCTTTGGCGGCACTCGATTATCAAAAAAAAAAAAATCGACCCATAGCCTTCAACAAGGATAAACTCTTCTACGCAAACCAGAGCCTGTTATCCTTGTCTTTGGCGGTATTCGGTCTTCCAAAAAAAGATCCGACTCATAGCCTCCAACTAGGATAAACTCCTCTACGCAAACCAGAGCCTGTTATCCTTGTCTTTGGCGGTACTCGGTCTTCCAAAAAAGATCCGACTCATAGCCTTCAACAAGGATAAACTCCTCTACGCAAACCAGAGTCCGTTATCCTTGTCTTTGGCGGTACTCGGTCTTCCAAAGAAGATCCGACTCATAGCCTTCAACAAGGATAAACTCCTTTACACAACACAAAGCCCGTTATCCTTGTCTTTGGCGGTACTCGGTTATCAAAAAAAAATAACCAACGCATAGCCTCCAACAAGGATAAACTCTTCTACGCTAACCAAAGCTCGTTATCCTTGTCTTTTTCGGTACTCGATCTTCTAAAGAAGATCCGACTCATAGCCTTCAACAAGGATAAACTCCTCTACACAACACAAAGCCTGTTATTCTTGTCTTTGGCGGTACTCGGTTATCAGAAAAAAAAAACCGACTCATAGCCTCCAATAAAGATAAACTCTTCTACACAAAACGGAGCCCGTTATCCATGCTCTTGGTGGTTCATCAATCTTGATGCCTACAAAAATGAAGACAAACAAAAACACGGTCATTTTGCTCAACTCCATTGCCAAACTAAGTTTTTTTTTAGAATGAAGCACAAACTTGGAGTCTTGGAAGGGCTGGTTTGGTTAGATGGGGCACCTTTATAGGGAAGGTGAAAGGATTAACAATCTCATTTGACAACTATTAGAGTATTAGTATGTAGATTTAACCACAAACATAATGATTTAGAGGAAGGTGGGCTATCATCATAATAATGATATTAAAAAAAGAAGTGTTAGTCTATCATATTGTGCCAATGATGTGGCTTCTTTTCATCATCATCATCATAATAATATATGAAAAAAAAGGTGTTAGCCTATCATGTCATGCACATCAATGAGGTGACTTCAAATTGGCATAAGAGCTACGACGAGAAACGCATCAATTTAGGATTATCATGACTCATGACAAGCCACTTACATTAAAATAATGGGTGAATGGGGTGCCATGTTGGAATATGTCTTTTTTTTAAATACAAGTCTCAAGGCATCAATTTAGGGCTTGTCCATCACCATGATTGCAATGGACATGAAAATATCATATACTATCATTGAGGATTATTGTAAAGCATAAAGGAAAAGGAGTAAGTTTACTTAAAGTGAAGATTCCTCTTTGATTAGTTGGCAGTAAACATCATAATACTCTATATGAGTTGATGTCAAGTGTATGTTGGAACAGACTCATATGAGAAAAATATATGTATGGTTGGGAGCATCAAATGCCAAAGTATATAGAGATATAGCAAGTACAAGCTGTTCTTAAGCCAACACTGCATGCTTTATTTGCTTGAGTCATAAGTCCAAATGACCATGAGCAAGTGTCAGAGATGCTATAAGTGAGATAGCATGCCAAGACAAGTATAAAAATAAAAATAAAAAGTGCATCGAGACGTCAATCGCGCTCAAACACACGACTGTGTACACACGATCTAGTCTCGAGGGGGCAATTTGTAGACACTAAAAAAAAGTTAAAATAGTGTCATATTATAAAATAAATTAAGTTGATTATTTTGATAGGTCCAGATTAATTAATTTAATTTATTTAAGTAAAATCGGCTCAAGCTAAATATCAAGTTAAAGCTCGGACGACTACCCAGTCAGAGTCAAATTGATTACCAAGTCAAAGTCAAATGGACTGACAAATCATCCTAACCCTAAGGCCCGGACAACGGCCCAAAAATGACTACCAAGTCAACAACCCAAATCAAAACCTAGCAAATGGACTCTCAAGTCAACCGTCAAATTTACCAACTTAAATCGACTACCAAGTCAAAGTCAAGTGGACTGTCAGGCCAGCCCAAACGCAAGGCCCGGACGACGGCCCAAAAAGACTACCAAGTCAATTTTAGCTGCAAGCCTAGTCAACGGCCCGAGAAGACTAATAAGCCTAAGGCCCAATTACAAGAGACTATTTTCTCTATAAATAGGGAGGTAGTCTTCATTGAAGGGGGGAGAGGAGATGAAGGATTCAAACACATTCACATTCTCTCTAGACTTCAACAACAAACACATCAAAGTGTCGTTGCTCTAGAGATCAAATTCACAAAATTTGGTGGAGATTGAAGTTGTTCCTGTCTCTCATCAAGTCATACATTTGGAGATCGAATAAGAGGATTATTTATTATTTGTTCATCTTGTAACAAATATTAAGATATTGTACCCAAATTCTTTGAAATCAATACAAACTATATTTGTCCATTATTTTTTTGTCTTCATTAAATTTAGACAAGGAAAAATTTGTGGTTACACACGGATCAAATAGCCGACATAAAGACAGCCCCTTGGAGAATATCAACACAATGTATTATCTTCAAGGTTGGGATTGGTTGATAGAAATCCAATTCCACCTTGAGGAGGGGATGTGAAAGATAGTATCTTGAAATATCTTGAAGTTAGTTATTTTAGTTCACAGGTTTTAGTTAGTTTGTTAGATAATTCTCCTGTATAAATACCCATCATGTCTATTGTATAATCATTAATTCAGAATACATTTTTCAGTTCTTTCATTTCTGATTGTTTGCTTACAATTTCACACTAACTAACTAGTCACTCTCATAGATACTAAAAGCGATTACATGCATAACCCCATTGAAAAAAAACTTCGGCAACCCAAACGAAAGACTAACTGATGGTGATTTCACAGAGATCATCAAACTTGGAGTAGGGGAAGACGTGGTCACCAGCCCAAATCATGTCCGCAATGATCTTATTCGCGCTATCCGAGTAGTGAATCCGATCCCAGAAGACGGCCAGAGTTGGGTCGAGGCAAACAGAGCCCGGCTGGAGACAGCTCACCAATGGGTTTCGGAACCCTACGATTAAGATTGATGGTTTAAAATTAGTTCATCTCAAATGGATTAGGAATTGATGTAGGTAGTAAATTAAATTGAATTAAGCAATCGAGTTTAGTTATGACCGTAATGTGAAGCGTTTGCAATCAACTTATATTTGATTGCAAACATGTCTACCAGTCGGATGATCGCCCCCTTCAGTTCAGTCTGCAGGTTGGAGGTGAGCAAACGAAGCCCATCATTGAATTGCTTCGCCAAGTCGTTGGCCTCCGCAACACATCCCACTCGGTCCAGGCCCGACCCCTGCTTTCTTGTGCCGAGAACACTAGGCAAGCATCCCAACGGGCCCGTGTTGTAGATCATGAATTTCCGGGCCCCATGATCAAACAGTGTCTGTGTTTGTCAAATATAATGAATTTATAAAGGGAGGTCAAAAACAAAGGAAGAAGATCAAGAAAGAGAACTCTAATTAGTAATTATATACCTTGATCGCGGTCTGGATGCTGTTGAGGGATGCGGTAACGTTGCCGACGAGTTCCTCCTGGCTTGACCCGAGGGATATGTAGAGATCGTTCTGGCCGATGTCCAAAGAAAAAATGGCGTTCCGGAAGCCATCCTCACTGATGTTGGGCCCTCTCCCTACAAATATTACGATTAGGCATCTAAATCAACTAGGAAAACTTTGATACCAGTATGCGGTTAAGTGATGAATACAGCAAACTATATAACCTTCGTGAATCACTTGATGCCTGAAGTAAGCGAACTGGTCCACTTGCTTTGGCAGCGGAAAACAAATGCCGTCCTTGACCTGTGCAGTCATGCCCCCAATCGCGAAGTTGGCCCCGTTGCTGAAATCGGAGCTCAGGGAATCCGCGTACGGCGCCAGGCTGCCTGTCCCAAGGCTCTCCGCTGTGATAATCAAACAAGTCAAGGACATGTCAACATATAAACATAAACAATCAGAACAGACTAACATAAAAACGTAATGGAAGAGTACATACTGATGTAGTCGATGTAAAGGCGGTCGTTGGAAGCGCGGCACGAGAAGGGTCGTCCGGGAGGCATCACTTTGATGACACCGAAGACAGCACATCTGCCTCCGGTGTCACTATTGCTATCGCCAAGGTTGAATAGTAGACACTTCTTCCTTGGCGGCTGTCCGGTGGTGGTTGAGGTGGCTGCCATAAGGAGGAGACTTATGGTGAAAGTCATCACAGCCAGGGAGAGAGATTGAGAAGCCATAATTGTAATGCCAGAGAAATTGAGAGAGGGATAGTAGATATGAGTGATGGATAGTAGATTAGAGCTTAATTCTGCGTAACATTTCAGGAGAGGAAGGGGGTTTTTATAATCAAAATGTTAGGAAAGAAGGAATTACGTCAATTGAAGGAATTACATTGAATGCAATACCATTATGAGATGCCAATTCGCAACAAAACATGTAAATTTAGGACATCGATCATGGGAATTTTCATGGCTTGTTTGTATTTTCGACCCTAGGTTAATTTATTTTTTTTGAATATTTGGATTTCAATTACTACAAAAATAGTGTCAATGTCAACGAAATGTTGTCAACAAAAATAAAAAATGTTGGTGATAAATATCAATGCCAACAATTTTCTAACAGATTTTAAGTTGTTGGCAATTATATTATAAGCCCAACAGATTTCCTTTATTTTATTGGCATTGTAAATTAAAATTGCCCACAAAAAATTTGCCAACAAAAGATTTTATGGATATTGTGTTTAATTTATTTTACCACTTTTAAGATATTTTATTAATTTGTACTCCCTCTGTCCCAAATTATTTGTCCACTATTTCATTTTTGGCAGTCCCAAAATTATGTCCACTTTCCTAAAATGAAAACTTTTATTTTATTGAAATTACTAAAATACCCTTAATTTAAAATTTAAAAGTATTTAAATATGAGAGGGAAAGTATAAATAGCAGTTTTGAATTTAAAACTAAAGGTATTATTAGTATCTTATTGATAATTGAGATTAATTTGTTAGTTTTCCTTAAAATGTGTGCTAAATCAAAGGGGACAAATATTTTGAGACGGAGGGAGTAATATTTTATTGCCAATGTCTGTGATTTGTTGGGAATGGTATGGTTGAAATTAGTTTCTCCCTTGGCTTTTGTTTTAATTAAGTAAAAAAATGGAGAATCAACCATCAGGAAGGAGATGAGTATTTGAGGTGTGGGCTGCCAAATTGAAGGGCTCGAGAAAGCTGAGAAAGGGAAGAAAGAGGGAGGGAAATTGACCAAAACACCCATCAGAAATGTACAATTCTACCCTCATAATTTACTGTAGCAATCTACCGTAAAGCCTGTAGGCACTCATTT
The DNA here is from genome assembly GCA_029582165.1 of Portulaca oleracea. Taxonomy (NCBI): domain Eukaryota; kingdom Viridiplantae; phylum Streptophyta; class Magnoliopsida; order Caryophyllales; family Portulacaceae; genus Portulaca; species Portulaca oleracea. The sequence continues at coordinate 5,058,718 of CM055883.1, read as the reverse complement.
CTACTTTTATAAATGTATAGATATACTCGCTCTATTCTTTTTTATCTGTCATTTATGGTTCTTTGTGTCAATTTTTAATCAATAATTTCTAATATAAAACTTTTATAGAAAAATATAATATTATACTTTTTTTATAGTATTTTTTATTACGAATATAGTGATATCAATTTTGTATGATAAATCATTATACAAATTAAGATATTAATGATCAAAGTTTTTGCCACAATTTCCTAGACGACAGATAAAACAAAACGGAGGCAGTAAATTAAGAAAAAAAATCATTGTAAACACGGCCGACACAAAAAGCCGCCAAGGTCTCATTTCAACTTTTTTTTTAGCAGCCCGCTTCCAATTTCAACGGGCGGGAATTCATGAAAATTTAACGCAGGCCTTCAGATTTCTTAATGGGCCTTTAACAAAACCCTAGACGTCTCTTCGCTGCCTCATCTGCACAACGCTCGCGCCTCTTCTCTGTCTCCAATGTCGACGCTCATCTCCCATCTCTCCAAGTCATACTAGTCCAAGCTTGATATATTTTAAGTTCTTTTCAAATGGTCAGATGGGACTTCCATCGTAATCCAAGTTGTCCTCACTTTGAAGATGAAAAGAATGGTCCTTATGTCAGCTACATGCATCACCAATATGAAGAGCAAGGACGACCTCTGGCTGCCTATTTGCTGGCCTTTCTAATTTTTCATCAAGTCATCATTGTTGGAATATGACTATTATAGTGTTTAGGGTGTTTCTAAGTGATCGTATTCAATTCTATATACTATGTTTTAACAATTTCCTATAACGTAAACTGTTGATGTCCAAATAATTGATTTTGTGGCTCAGATCAGACTTCCAGTTGCTGTTGCTTTCTAAATTTATCCCCTATGTTTTGTGCAACTTCGCAACTGCACCTGTAGCTGGTCTCGTGTTGCACTAGATGATGATCTGTCAACCCTGCATCCGCTATTATTTAGATCAGAAGCTGCTGAATTGTATACTCTTCTGAAGTTGCTGTATCAGGTACCATACTAGCCATCTTTCACCTTCTTTAGTTGATGCATCGTTCATGATTTCTTCTTTCTCCTTGTTTTTTGCTCTGGTTTATGATTTAGAACTTTATGTTCATGATGAAAAATCTTTTTTTTAAGTATATTTTCTTAATCATGAGACTGTGATTTCTATCAATGATTAATTGTGTTCGTACGATTTCCTGTGATGGATATGGAATGATCAGATGCTTGTTGGCTGAAGTTACTTCTAAGATAGCTAATTGCATTATTACAAACTAGATAAATTACCTGAGAGCTCGAGAGAAGATCTAGCTTTGTGTGATAAGATATATGAGGATATTGTTGGAGAAGATAAAATGGGTATGCCAAGACTTATGGTTTGAGTGTTCGAGTTCCACGGTCTCGAGAAAAAAGATGTGCTTTGGCCAAAGAAAGAGAAAGAAGAATCAAGGCAGAGGAAGACTTGAAGAATATGACAGCAAAATTACACTTGACAGAAGAAGTGTCTCAAAGGGCTGCACAGAGGGCTGAGAGGGCACTCAATTGGGTTGGGAAAGTGATGAAAGACCTTTCATTTAAAGTAACCTATAAATACTCCTTTCTATATTTATTTTTTGAAAATATGATAAATGGACTTAGAAACCTTCCCCCTAACAAGATGTATGACAGAATAATGCTTTCACCTTTCTACTTGTTATTAGCAACCTCGTCATGAATATAATGGAAATTATAAGTTTGGCAAGAAATAATTATGTTTCCCACAAACCTTTTCAATCCTATTAATTTCTCTTGTTGTTGGTGGAGACTATGACCTTGTTAGGCTAAATAAAACTGTGAAGAGAGCAAATTGTCTTTTCTTTGGGGAATTTCACGGATCATAAACCCTTTTACACAAAATTTAAATAGTTTACTACTAAAGCATTTTATTTTTGGTTTGGCTGGGAGAAATATTTGATTAGTTAGTATTTACATTATTGATTTTTGTGATAATGTCAGTCTAAACTTAGAAGTGAAGAATATGAAATTTCTCAAGAAGAAGAAGCCAATCGATCTTTTTTGGAGAAGTTTATGGCGGACAATCCATCATATGAGTTCATGGAATAGGAAGATGAGATCATGGAAGAAGATATCAATTAATGAACATGATCATGATGAATAATTTTATTGTTTGATGCTAATTGCCGTCAGTGGACGGATTAAGTATTAGTTACCATTTTCTTTTTCTTTTTTTGATGGGCTAATTACCATTTTCTTTACATTCACATTTATTTTTTTTAAAAGCGAACAATGTCTGGTTATTTGACAAGCTGTTTTGCTATAATAGTTTGATAAATTTGAACTTTAGATATTGTCATTTATTTATTGCTTGTGTCTTTTTCAAGAGGCCATTGGTTATTAGCCTAAATAGAATGAGCATTTGAAAGTATATGTGTATATACATGCAGGTGGAGCAAATTTGCCAATGTATTTTTTAAAATTGTGCAGAAATTAATATCAACAGTTGTATATGTTTGCAAAAGCAATGCCAACACACATGTATATACTAAAAATCTGTTTGGAGTGTCAATGCAAACAGATGAAATTGTTAAAATAGGCAATGTCAACAAATGCCAAATTGTTAGCAACGTTGAAGCTAATACCTCGTATATGTTGGGATAGACAATGCCAACAAAATTGAAAACTGTTTGTAATGTTATTGCCAACAGACCGTAAAGTGTGGGAGTATGTAATGCCAACAAATGTGCCAACGAAATTATTATTGTTGGTATGATGCAACAATCATAACAGAATGTGAGTATCTGTTGGCATATTGTGTTTTCGGGCTTGTGCTTTTTGGCAGCTATTTGGCATTGGGTGTATTGGGATCTAGAAATTTTTAGTGATGAACGTACAGGAAAACCTTCTTTGGATTTGCCTAAAATTTTTGGAATTCATTTATTTCTTTCCGGGGTGGCTTGTTTTGGTTTTGGCATTTCATGTAACAGGCTTGTATGGTCCTGGAATATGGGTGTCCGATCCTTATGGACTAACTGGAAAAGTACAACCTGTAAGTCCAGCATGGGTATCATTAGAAAATACCTTGTTTACGTATCATTAGAAAATGCATTAACATAAATACGGCAGTAAGAAGAGGCAATACAAAAGTGTGTAAACTATAAAAACGAGTCAAAGTGGATTGTCCCACACTAGCACTTCCACGTAATAACTCTACCAAAGGTGATCCTATTACAGGAATAGCGTCGGGTACACCTGTTACAATTTTAACTGCCCAATAACCAATTTGGTCCCAAGGTAAGGAATAACCAGTTACACCAAAAGACGCGGTCAATACAGCCAGAACCACAACTGTAACCCAAGTCAATTCGCGAGGTTTTTTAAACCCACCGGTGAGATACACACGAAATACATGCCGCTTTCCTAGAATTTTTCGTAGACCTCTCTGAGATGAATAGTCTTTTTTGTGCAATTCCAAATGTGAAGTAAGTCTTCGTATCTTATTGGTAAAACGGACTACTTGAAATTCAACGGACCCCCTGTTTTCTTCTTTTTCTTCATGCGAAATAACGGATACGAATGATTTTTTTGTCATAAATTTTAAACCTTCCTCTTTTTACCAAATATGGTGGAATTTTGCCGATCAGTAATAATAATGCCAGCTATTTTAATCTGGTATATATAATAATCCGAATTTCCTTATTCATTCATTTTATCAAAAAAAAATGAATAAAGAAAATTCGGTTAATTCATTTCTGTATCTAATTCAAACATTAGCGAATTATCAAAATTGGATGTAAGACAAGACAAGGCGTGTGCACATTTATTTATCTACTAGATTATAAGGAATACAAGATCCATTCGTTCTTTTTTCTCCGGCAGATGGTCAGAACTTCATCTGGGTTCAAATCCTACTGAGAGGTCCACTAGAGATCAGAAATTGTTGAAGAAACAACAAGATGTTTCTTTTGCCCCTTCCAGGCGATCGGAAAATAAAGAAATGGTTAATATATTCAAGATAATTACGTATTTACAAAATACCGTCTCAATTCATCCTATTTCATCAGATCCGGGATGTCATAAGCTTTATCAACAGAAGCAGTCCCAACAGTGCATCCAACAAACACAAATCCGTTGGCCTAACCATTGCCAACAGTAAATCTGCCCTTTGCCAACAATAATGCCCTGTTGGCGTATACCAATATTTTTGGTGCACGCAAAAAAGAAAAGCATGTCCTCGAATCAACCAGACTCTTTTATAATGCACTCAGACCAATTCAGCTAGTGGTTGAAGCGGTGACTGTCATATTTTGAGGTGTCGTTTTTCTATTTTTTTCAGAAATTTTTTTTTTCCGTATAAAAAAGTACATATAAGCAAGATTGATTAATATATTTTTTTTGAAAAAAAAAGAAAAATGATACGTCAAAGTAAGACAACCATCGTGTCAACCACCAGCTGAATTGATCTGACTGTATTATTGTCCAATGCTCTCAAAATTCAGTATATTAAAGTTCAAAAGAAAAAAGTTCAGTATATTATTGTCCATTACCCTTAAAGTTGAGTGTCTTATCATCAAATAATCCTATATCCAACTTTTGATTTAGCGTACTGCCGTCGTGACCTGATAAATCGTTTATTTTTACTTTTGATTTGATTGTGTGTTCTTCTCCCCATCTGTGCTGTCTATCACATTATCACTCCTTCACTAAGAAAAATTGCTATTGATGGAAACTAAACGCTCATTAACTAAGGAGTAAGGAGCATGCCAAACAAACCATCATTTCTTTCGTCATAAATTACCCTTACCTATACCTATATTTGTAGGTTTTAATGTTTTACGGAGGACAACTGCACAAGCCAGCTACATCTAGGTTAGTACGTAGGAAAATAATTAATAATTCATCAAAATAATAATAATTTCATAAAGTCATCAAAAGCAACCACTACCTTCGTCACAAATTGTTTGTCCATCTACCTAACTCCCTTGTCCCAAAATGTTTATCCATTTTATAATTTCAATGATTGTAATTCCTATTATACCCCTAATAAATACTCTTTTGTTTCTTTTTTATTTTCACCGAAGTTACTGTCATTATTACTGTCACCGAAGTTAAACAACAAACAGTTCGGTGACGCGTTGGAAGACCCCTCGACGGCAATAGAGATCAAGTGGAAGCCATTGTTTGTTATAGAGAAACTGAGAGATGGGAGATATGCTGAGATTTTGGTGTGAATTTTTGGGGGACAGTAAGGGGGGATTTTATAGGAAAAATGTTACTCCCTCCGTTCCATATTAATTGTCATTTTGTTGATTATCACGGTCTTCGATGTCACTCTTTGATTGATAATTTCTTATACAATATTTTATGAACAACTACAATATTATACTTTTATGATAGTATTTTTCGTTACGAATCTAATGATAATAATTTTATATAGCAATTTATTGCATATATTGAGAAATTTGTAGTCAAAATTTTTAACGTTTGATTACACAATTTCCAAAGATGTCAGTTAATATGGAACGGAAGGAGTAGGAAAAAGATATCCAAAAAAGATGAGAATAAAAGATTAAGGCATTGGTAAATTTCATGCTCATTAAATGGCCTAGAAAAACAATGATGAAACTTGTAAAAAATATATGTGGTCTGCCAACACGGGTATTTCCATGCCAATTGAATGATCTATAAGCACAATATTTTTTATTTTTTACATTTAAATACGTTGAAGTTAGTACAATATTTATTTTTCTGAAAGTCATCAATTAATAGATTATCAGTCATTTAATACGAAAAATTGTTTTGATATGCGTTATGCTTAGAGTTCACAAAATTTAATTTGTCCGGCCGAAATATCGAATATGTCCAACCTAAAAAGATCTTGTATGATCATAAATTTTTCATCCTAATTTTGACATTGAAATAATATTTAGATGCAATATTTTTCCTTTTTTCATTGCCTGAACCCGGTTTTGATCCAGATTTAGATTCGTCCGAATTCTCTAATTTGATCCATCTGGAAGAAAACAATTAGGACCGAACATCAATTTCTCGTACGAATTTCGACATTTACAAAATTTGAGTCGTTTTTTGTCAACGCTAGTTATGGTAATATGACATGACGTGAAAAGTCATCCCTAATATATATTTTATCACAAGTAATGCCTAATATCTTACTATAAGTTTTAAGTGAAGTTTCTTACTTCTTACTCAGTAATTTGTAATATATACTTTGTCTTGTTTAGGGAGGGGAAGGAGGGATTTTGTAGTAAAAATGTTAGGAAAAGGAGAACGTGAAGGAGGAAGAAGGAATTGAAGAAATTATGTCGGGTTCCAATACCATAAAGATTTTATAGTAATATATATTGTATGTGCATCTGGAACATCTGTTCCAAATATTTATAAGTGAACAATTATTGTAATATGAGTGAACAATCTTATACCTGTGGTGAACAATCCAATTTTTGTGGGTGAACAATCATACTATCTGGAACACGCGCTCCGGATGCACTTAATAAATTGCAGCCAAAAAAGATGACAATAAAAGATTAAAATTTAGGCTTCGTTCTTTTATGCGGTAAGTTTGTGGTGCAGTAAGTTGCGGTGCGGTAATTTGCGGTGAGTTGCGGTAGATTGCGGTAAGTTGCGGTGAAAATAATAAATAGGTTGAAATGGTAATGGTAATAATAAAAAGGTAAAAGGTAATGTGTGGTGGATTATGGTGAAATGTGGTAAATTACGGTAAGTTACAGTGCGGTAACTTGCGGTTCCGCGTAAAAGAACGAGGCCTTAGAGGCATGAGTAATTTCATGCTAATTAAAAGACCTAGAAAAACAATGATGAAACATGTAGAAAATACAAGTGATCTAAAGGCATTGGTATTTTCATGGTAATTAAATGACCTATAAACACGTCCAAGCCTATACAGATACAGAATGCAAGTGAGCTATGAGCTGGGGAGAACATCTCTTGAAAAATATTAAGAGGAGTTAAGTGTGGGGTTGTTTGCATTTTGGACTCGAAAGTATATGGTAATTTATTTTTTGGACCCTAATGTTTATGGGTTAAATAAAAAAGCACCTTAAAGTTTGTAGGTTGAAAAAAAAGCATGTGTACTGTTTTTCTTTTTCTTCCCATGTTTGAATTTATCTCCCAATTAGCGCCAAACTTCATGACTAAAGTTAAAACTAATATTAAAGATGTAATACACATCTCTTATTCATATTAGAACTACTTAGACCATGGTTACTTCGGGGTCTAATTAGTTCTGACACGAATAAGCAAGGTGTATTATAGATTTAATGTTAGTTTTAAGCTTAGTCCTGAAGTTTGACACTAATCGGGAGATAAATTTAAACATGGAAAGAAAAAAAAACAGTACATGAACCTTTTTTTCAACCTACAAATTTTTTTGGGTTTGGTCATACTATAATTTTGACTTTGATTGAATCAAGTGAATATTTAGACATCATATTCCTTGTTTGTCTATTGTCTGAACCCCACTTTAACATAGATTAAGGTCCGTTTGAATAGTCCAATTTAAAAAACACAGGGTTCAAACATCGATTTCTCATCTAAATATTAATATTTTCCAAATTTAACTTGGACCTAAAATTTTACCAAGGTAATATGAAAGTATGTGAAAAGTAATCCCTAATATTTTTTTTAACAAGTCATTTCTGATGCAAGGTTCCTTGATTCTTACCCAAGAATTTGTAATATATAGGAATTTTGGACGCCAATATACTGAATTTTTAGGATATTGGAAAATAATACATTGAACTTTGACTTTGGACAATAATGCACTGTACTTTAGAAGGTGTTAAGAATATATTAGTTATAGGTTAGTTAAAGAGTTAGTTAGATATTATTTTCTTTATTTTCTTGTTTTCCTCTTAGTATATAAACACCTTCAGGGCTTGTACTTTCTCTCTCAATTCAATACAATTACTCTCATTACTTCTCTCTCGTTTCTCCCTCAAACCTATGTTTTTCATTCAATCTTGAGATGATTAACATGGTATCAGAGCTTTGCATAATTCTCTTTTCTGTTTCGATCTTCTAAAATTCCAGAAGATTAGGGTTCTTGAAGATTTGTTGATTTCGTTTCACGTTTCAGAAGTTCAGAAAGTTTTTTTTGAAGTTTTTCGATGGATGCTGCTAATAATGCTACTGATAATACAACATTGTACTCTGGTAATGCAAACGATCCTAATCACATTCTTTATCTGCATCCTAGTGATAATCCTAACAATGTCTTAGTTAGCGATTTGTTGAATGGGGAAAATTATGGCCATTGGAGGAAGGCTATTGAAATTGCTTTGATTGCTAAAAATAAGCTAGGGTTTGTTTTGGGAACTCATGGGAAACCTACGAATGTTCAATTTGTGCCACAATGGGAAAGATGTGACAAGATGGTACAATCTTGGTTGATGAATGCTGTTGTTCATGATATAGCTCAAAGCATTCTGTTTTCTGCTAATTCAAGAGATGTTTGGGTCCAAGTGGAAGAAAGATTTGGTGAAGCGGATGGTACTAAAATTTTCAGAATTCAAAGGGAGTTGATGACTATTTCTCAAGGAAATTCATCTGTTATTGATTACTTTACAAAGATTAAGAAATTGTGGGATGATTACAATTGTTTGATCTCTATTCCTAGCTGTGCTTGTGGTTTAGCATGTCAGAGTCTGCAGACTGTCCAGAAATTGATCAACGACCAACAATTGATGCAATTCTTGGTTGGTTTGGATGAGAGTTATCGGGTTACAAGAGGTAACATTCTTATGTTGAAGCCTTTGCCTAATATTGATCAAGTTTATCAAATGGTACTACAAGAAGAAAAGCAAAGATCGTTGTGTGGATCACAATACAACACTACTTCATCGACATTCAATTCACAAGTTGAAGAATCAGCTTTTGCTGTTCAACAAAAGAGTTACAAACCACTTTCAAGATACAATCAGTACAATTTAAATCAGCAGAAGTTTGAGCAAAAGAATTTCAATCAGTCATCTTATCCTGTCAAGAATGATTTGAACAGGTCTTCTGGTTCTCAAGACAGACGTTTCTTTTGTGATTATTGCAAGATTTTTGGTCACACAATACAAAGATGCTATAAAATTCATGGTTACCCTCCTTGACATAAGTTTTACAGAGGGAATAAGGTAGCAGCTATGGTTCAACCTGATTCAGAAGTTCCTAATGATAGTTCTATGACTCAAAACTTGCCTCAAGGTCAATAGAATCCATCTCCTATTCTTTCTGCTGAGCAGTATGATCAGGTCATGCAGATGATACAACAATATCAGGCTTATCAGAATCAGAATTTGGAAGAAAATGGAGCTGCTGGTTTTTTTGCTGGCACAAGTTTTGCAGGTATTTCTTATCGAATTACAAATAATAATGCTACTTGGATAATTGATAGTGGTGCCTCTAATCATGTTACATGTGACATATCTCTGTTACATAATGTCAAACTTCTTGATCAACCATCTTTCATTGTGATTCCAAATGGCAAAAGATCTTTAATAGAATATACAGGTTCTTTAATGCTTCGACCAAACCTAGAACTTCATAATGTTTTGTTTGTTCCAGATTTCAAATACAATTTGTTATTAGTTCATAAGCTTGTTGATGAGTTTCAAGCTTGTGTTATTTTCTTTCTAAGTAAATGCATTCTTCAGGGCCTCAGCACAGACAACATTCTCCATCTTGGTGAAGAAAAGAAAGGGTTATACACTGTTGATCAGATTCAAAGCAAGGGTTCCTGTATTCAGAAGGATAAAGCTACAGCATTTCTTTCTAAAGCTGAGATTTGGCATTTTAGGCTTGGACATCTTCCTTTTGATCAGCTTAAGCATACTGGTGTTTTGAATTCATGTAAAGATGATCAGTATAGGGTTTGTCAAATTTGTCCTATGGCTAAGTTTCATAGAAAATCCTTTCCTAGTAGTATTACAAAGACTACGAGATGTTTTGAACTTTTACATGTTGATATATGGGGTCCTTGTTCTTACAAAACATATGATAGATTTTCATATTTCTTGTCCATAGTTGATGATTACTCTAGATGTACTTGGACTATCTTGATGGCTAATAAAGGTTCTGCTATATCTTCCTTAAAGAATTTTGTTCTATTTGTAGAAAAACAGTTTAATGCCTCTGTCAAAGTTATTCGAACTGATAATGGCCTTGAGTTCAAGGACCATACTGTTTTAGATTTTTATGCAGAGAAATGCATTCTTCATCAAACAACTTGTGTGGATACAGCACAGCAGAATGGCATAGTGGAAAGAAAACATCAGCATATCTTGCAAGTGGTAAGGGCTTTGTTATTTCAGTCCAAATTACCAAATAAATTTTGGGGTGAGGCTTTAATGACTGCTGTATATCTTATAAATAGGATGCCTACTGCTGTTTTAAATAATAAGAGTCCATATGAGATTCTGTATGATAACAAACCCTCTTATGATCATCTCAAATCCTTTGGTTGTTTAGCTTATGCAGCAACTTTAAAGAGAAATAGGGATAAATTACAACTTAGAGCAAAGCCTTGTGTTTTTTTGGGGTATCCAGCAGATAAAAAGGCTTATAAGTTGCTTGATATCTTTTCTAAACAAGTTTTTTATTCAAGAGATGTCACCTTCTATGAAAACATTTATCTTTTTCATATGTTGCCACCTAGTTCTGATGTTCCTTTGCCTATTATATCTGAATTTATTTCTGACAGTCCTTTTGAAGGTTTTAATGTTCCTCAGGCTGATAGCCATACTTCCACTGACATTAACACTAATCAGACGAATGATATATCTTCTGAGCCCAGCAATTTTTCTCAAGATTTTCTTGAGACAATGTCACCAGAACAAAATGATCTTGAGCAGAGTCATGATCATTCTTCTCAGCAAATTGTTCCTGCTGTTTCTACTAATAATATTGATGTTCCTGTTGTTTCAGTGACTACGTAAAGTCATCCAGAAACATAAAGAAACCTCAGTATTTAGCAAATTATCATTGTAATTTAGCAGATACTAACATTTTTTCTCAAGATTTCTATGCTTTTCAGAGTAAGCTGCAGGAATATCAAGAACCAAAGTCATATGAGCAAGCCTCTAAAGATCCAAACTGGGTCCAAGCAATGCAAAAAGAAGTTGATGCTTTGCTAAAGACCAACACTTGGGAAACAGTTGATCTACCTCCTGGAAAGAAAGCAATCAGTAGTAAGTGGGTATACAAAGTTAAACTGAAGGCTGATGGCACTCTTGAGAGGTTCAAAGCCAGACTAGTCATACGAGGTTTCACACAACAATATGGAATTGACTATCAAGAAGTCTTTTCTCCGGTTGTAAAGATGACTACCATCCGCAGCATTATTGCCTTAGCAGCATCAAGAGGCTGGTTTCTTTCACAATTAGATGTAAATAACACCTTTATTCATGGTGATTTAGACGAAGAAGTATACATGGAGATGCCCAAAGGAATTCCAAATCCAAACAACAAAGTTTGCCGGTTGAAGAAGTCACTATATGGTTTGAAACAAGCAAGCAGACAGTGGTTTTCTAAACTCAATCAAACTTTAATTTCTTTGGGATATCAACAATCTAAGAATGATTACTCACTTTTTATTAATAAATCTTCTACTGATATCACCATTCTTGCTATTTATGTAGATGACATACTTCTCACTGGTTCAAATCAAGATGAGATTGCACATGTCAAGCAACATCTCAACAGCATGTTTGGTATCAAGGATCTGGGAAAGCTCAATTACTTTCTTGGATTAGAGGTTTCACATGTCACTCAGGGTGTCATTCTATCTCAACACAAATTCACTAAAGAACTACTAGCTGATTGTGGTCCTTTACACCCTGCTCCTACTGTGACTCCTCTCCCTATTAATATAAAATTAGATCCTGAAGAAGGAGAGTTACTGACTGATGCTTTATCTTACAGGTCTTTGGTGGGGAAGATTAATTTCCTAACAAATACAAGGCCCGACCTCAGCTTTACCGCACAGACTCTAAGCCAGTTCATGCAACAGCCTCGATCAAGCCATCTCAAAGCCCTCAAACATACACTCAGATATATTAGAGATACTGCTGGTTTTAGCATCCTTCTCAAAGGATCTGACAAACTTGACATCAAAGCTTTCTCGGATTCTGACTGGGGTGCATGTTCTTTCACTCGCAGATCTGTCACTGGGTATCTTATTCTACAGGGAGATTCACCTATCAGTTGGAAGAGCAAAAAGCAAGGCACAGTTTCTAGGTCTTCCTCAGAAGCAGAATTTCGAGCAATATCTCAAACAACTTCAGAAGTAACTTGGCTTGTCAGATTGCTGGAAGAGTTGGGAGTGGCTTCATTAAAACCTGTGACCCTCTTTTGTGACAACCAATCAGCAATACATATTGGAAAGAATCCAGTTTTCCATGAACGAACCAAGCACATTGACATTGATTGCTACTTCACAAGGGAGAAGGTTATGGAGGGTCTTCTTCAACTCACTCATTTGCCAACTCATGAGCAACTTGCTGATGTATTAACTAAAATTCTTCCATCTTCTCAACAAAATTTTATATTATCCAACCTTGGTTTAGTTTCACATACATCCAAGGTTGAGGGGATGTTAAGAATATATTAGTTATAGGTTATTTAAAGAGTTAGTTAGATGTTATTTTCTTTATTTTCTTGTTTTCCTCTTAGTATATATACACCTTCAGGGCTTGTACTTTCTCTCTCAATTCAATACAATTACTCTCATTACTTCTCTCTCGTTTCTCCCTCACACCTATGTTTTTCATTCAATCTTGAGATGATTAACAGAAGGTGTTAGACAATAAAAGTAACCAATTAATGTTTTCCAAAAATACCCTTATAAAATCACACAAATTCCACCATTGCCCTTTGTACCCAGTTTTATATATATATATATATATATATATATATATATATATATGATATATGATTGTTTCATCCCTATATACACTGATATATGTTGTCCTGATGTAAAATTTCAGCTGAGAGCCTTGGAATCGGTAGTTTGATGCCGTATGCTGACTCCCTCGGCATGAACTTCAGCAACGGCGTTAATTTTGCCATCGGGAAATGTTTTCCACTGCCAATGCAAGTCAACCAGTTCATTTACTTTAAATATCAAGTACTTGAGCAAGGTTTGCAAATCAGTTTCAAAGTATCTTATTCTATTTTTGGGTATTCGAGTTTAAATTTGAAAAATATTCATGTTTAAATCAGTTTGCAAATCAGTATATATAGTGTTTTTAAGAGTTGTTCAATGTGATTGGTAGGCAAAGGGCCCAAGATGACTGAAAATGGCTTCCGAAATGCCATTTTCTCCATCAACGTCGAACAGAATGATCTGGACATGTCACTTGGGTCGAGCCACCAGGACCGTCTGAGCAACGTTTCGGCATCCCTGAGCAGCATCAAAACCAACATCAAGGTATATAATATGGGCACCTTCATCAATTAGATGAGTATACATTATATTAATCATATAATATAATATATACTTGTCATGGCAGCTTCTTGTCCTCAATGATCTCATTCTTAATTTGCAGAGGTTGTACGATTCGGGGGTGCGGAAGTTCTTTGGGATGGATATCACTACACGGACGCGGCAAACAAAGTCGTTGCTGCCATGGTTTGGTCCGGCAACCACTTCTACCCTTACTTCTATAAGCTGGATGACCTCTGTAGTTTAAACATTACTAGTTAGTTTGTTTCCTGCTTAAGTTTATTATATGTATTATGTGACATTACCTATCCCTCTTTTAAGGCTCCGTTTTTTTATATGATGTCGTGTACCGTGGTAATGGTGCGGTGCGGTGAAATTTGAAAAAGTGTGGTGGATTGTGGTAGGTGAGTTATGTGAGGAGAGAGAATGTAAAAGCTAACCAAAGGAGAAAAGTGAGGAGAGAGAAAAAATAAAATCATATTTTGATAATGATTGTGGTAAAGTGTGATGAAGCTAGTGTGGTAAAATGTGGTAGAATATTGAGTAATGCGGTGTAGTGCGATATTGTACTGTAAATTAACGCATAAAAGAAAAGACCTTAAGTTTATTATATGTATGATGTATGAGAGTGACTTCTATTGGCAAAAGAAATGAATGAGAAAGACTAGATAGTTATTGCCCAAAAAAATCCAGCTGACCACATCAAGAGTATGGTTAACAATGTGTTCCAAGTTAACACTGAATGTGTTTATGGTTTCTGATATTCATTGGTGGATCTTAAGGTAAGTGAGGGGTGGCCGGTCACGACTATCGGTAAAAAATAATCAATCTAATTTGAGATAAAAATTATGGATTTTATATATATCTGATGAATATAATAGTATAGTGCGGTCACCTCTAATTAGTAGATCAAGATCCGTCACCGATGAATATAATAGTATACTTTTTTTTACTATGTTTTTGTAGAATCAAATATCTAAACTTTATTAAATCAAAGGTCTGATACATAGAGTAACTATTTCCAAAAATATTTTGGTGTGTTATCGATCTGTAGTGACAATCTCATAGTAACTAAGTATAAACTAGTTTTCAACCCATGCAATGCACGGAATATAATAAAATAGTTATTTAAATTAAAAAGTAGAATTAAATGATAACTATACTACAATTTAAAATGAACAAAACAATAATCAGGTTGTCAAATGAAAAGATATTATAATAAATTGCTCAAATGGTACATATCTACATATGATTTATGTTATAATATATGAAAGATTATTATTATTATTATTATTATTATTATTATTATTATTATTATTATATAGGCAACACCAAAATAATTATTGTTATTTGCACCAAAATAATTTAATTCAGATTCCAAAGCAGTCAAGGATTAGTGATACTTTCTGATTTTTTAAATTTTAAAATAAAATCCGGATTGAGAATAAAAAAAATTGAAAATAGAAAAAAAATATAATTTTCTACGTTGTGATTGACCAATTCCTCTACAATCACTCCCGTGACTCTATTTCATGGGATCCACAATGATTTCAATTATAATTATTATTATTATTATTATTATTATTATTATTATTATTATTATTATTATTATTATTATTATTATTATTATTATTATTATTACTACGGTTTTGCTATATGTCGCCCTAAGGGCGACAAATAAGAAGTATCTTTTCAACAATAAAAATTAGAATCTTTCCTTACTTATATATTTATATAATATTCACCCCTAAAATAGAGTCCTAATCTATATTAATTTTGTTACCTAATTGAAATACAAAGTATTTTTGCCATTGTCAGCTTCTTGCTGGAAAATAATTGAAAGTTTCTCCTCAATTGCAAAGTAAGTTCCAGACATTATGTGAAATTAACAAAATAATTGAATTTTCAGTGACTTACTTGATAAATTGACGATGAGTTCAGTTTATATGCAAAGTGTGTTCTCGGAAATAAAAACAATGAACACTGTTGACCGAGAAAACGAGCGGGTATCTCAATCGCCTATTCAGATCAATTCCTTTGCCATTGGAGATGACAGAGTATAGGCAGTGATGAGTGGATATGTGAATGGAGGGATGAGGAGGAGAGGACATATGAGAGATGAATGTGAAGATTTGTTTGCAGATTATTATCAGTAAAAAAAGAAGAGGAGATATGAGAGAGATGAAGATAAAGACTTGTTTTCATATTATTACATCAATAAAAAAAATGAGAGAGAAGAAGGCCCCCCTTTTCAATGGGTTAAAGAAAGAGAAAAGTACTGGACAATGAAAACTTACGTCACATACAATCATACATTGTATTTGAATGCTTGCCTATTTAAAAACTCTTAATTTATTCCATTGTCTAATAAAATCTTAATTTATTTGCATTTTTTAGATTTTCTGCAATTCCATCAAACGTCCCTTTTTCGCAGGATTTCACATGCTGCAATATTACATAGTATCGGCCCTCATAGATGTAGGCTTCAAGAGTTCATCTCAAGGGCAGTTTAGTTATTTTGCCGTGACATTGAAACTCTGCATAATTACCTAGAAACCACTTCCGAAGCCTAATCTCAATTTTTATTTAACAGAATTGTAGTTCAATTAGGTAACAAATTTAATATAGATTAGAACTCTATTTTAGCGGTGAATATTATATAAATATATAAGTAAGGAAATATTCTAATTTTTATTGTTGAAAAGATACTTCTTATTTGTCGCCCTAAGGGCGACAAATAGCAAAACCGTTATTAAAATACTAGTTAAACAGATATCTGCTAAAAGCTAAATTATTAACGCTATCCGCTACAAAAAATCGTTATCTGCTACTAAAACTGCTATCCGCTACTGAATCCGTTATTTTTGCCGAACAGGGCCTATAAATGTTTTGACGTTATGGCTTTAAAGATATGAGTTCACAACATGAAACTGTTTGAGTTCTTCACAATAAAGAATACTAGTCTTATACTCGTATTTCACGTGAATTATATCTTATTTAAAAATTATTCAAGAGTTTTAAACTTTAATTTGATAAGTAGTTATAAAATCCAATTTAATTAGTAAACATTTCTAAAAATAAAACATATAAAAATTGAAAAATTGGATTCTAATAATCTCTACTTTCAGTTTTTGTATGTCAATAATCTCTACTTTATTTTTGTTTTCTGGTGGTCTAAAGAAAAAATATATGATTGATTTAAAAAGTAGGGATTATTTATTTGAATGATTACTTTAAAAAAAATAGAATATTTGAATGATGATGACAATTTGATAAGTGTGTTGTACACAATGGCCTGGAGAATACCTACTTTTTCCATCATGGGTAGAAGAAGATTACTTTATTGTGTCCCTTAACCCACTTGTTGTACACAATGGCCTGATGAGTGGCCTATCACACCCCGTTAGCTTCTTTCAATTAACGAATACATTGAGGAGTTCAATCACCTCATGAGTGTGAGGGTTGAGTGGGTGGACGTACTACATTGGAGTTGTCTACGTACACTCCCCTCTTCAAGACTTGCTATTACTACAAGAAGGGTGGTATGATGAGCATAACGTTATCTTGGCTGGTTGATGATTCCTCCCTTGGGATGCGCGGCCTTGAGGGGTGTGATGACTTCCTATCGCCTGGATTTGAGGGAAAATCATCTCCAACCTGTGGGGGATGATATATGCCTGCTCTCACGTACTCTTTTGGTCCTTTAGGGACCATTCCGAGTTCTTCTAAGGGGACTACGAAATTTCAGCACAAATAAAAAAGTGGCACGTAGCGATTCTCTCAGTTTCGGGCACCAAGTGGGTTAAGCAATCGACCCAGGGGGTTAATTCAGTCTTTTCATGACCTAGTAAGATCAGCACGATGACATTTCGGTTCGTTTGGACCGCCACGAGTATTTTGGTCTTTCACTTCAACCATATGGAAGAGTTGGAAGGTCCGACAAAGGAGTAGAAGAAGAAAGTGGGAAGCACAGAGCATGCGGCCGTGTTATATGGACACATGGTCATGTGCCTCACAAAGGTTCGTGGCTACGTTTTGGGAGCCAAAATAATAGGGTCGTGTTATCCATTAACATGATCGTGTCCTCCCTCTTAGTGCGGGAGACACTATCGTGTCATAGGAGGACACGCTCGTGTCTCCTTGTATCAAAACTGGCTTTTTGCGTAAGAAATGAGTGACATGACCTATGTCGTCCCTGGCAAGACCCGTGTTGCCTAGGACATAACGTACCCTAAGATGACACAATCGTGTTATTTCTACGAATGATTAGAATTTTCTATTTTAAGGGATTATTCCCTTAACTCAAGTAATTACCCTTTTGACCGTTTACTTATTTAGATAAACACTTCTCCTACTATGAATTATGTCTACGCCTTAGGCCCTGTTTGGCAACAATGTTTGGAGAAGCTTATAGCGTTTTAATTAGTCAACACGCTATTTTATCAAATTTTTAGTGTTCGATAAAATAGTGTTTACAATTAGCGGATAGAGTTTGGTGGAGCGTTTTATATAAAATCCCAAATGTTATATACATTAACGTTTGAAATTGGGATTTAGCGTTTGATATGGTAATTCACAATGGTGACCTCCAATGCTATTGAAATTATAATTATTTCCTTGGTTTTTTTTTTTTTTTTTTTGAAAAAAGGGGTGTTTGGTGGGCACATTATTCTGTTTCCAACTTACAAGATACATGGTAAATGCCAATACACCCAATAATAATATGTTATGTACTACTTCGTACTCCCTCCGTTCTTTTTTATCTATCATTTACGGTTTTCAGTGTCAATCTTTAATCAATATTTTTTAATATGAAATTTTTATAACAAAAATATAATATTATACTTTTTTAATAGTATTTTTTATTACGAATCTAATGACATCAATTTTGTATGATGAATCATTATACAAATTAAGATATTAACGGTCAAAATTTTTAACACAATTTCCTAGGTGACAGATAAATAAAAATGGAGGGAGTAGTTAACAATTAATGTTGCTGACACCCAATAATAACAACAATAATAATAATAAATAGTTGTAACAGTAATAATAATCTTCCATAAAAAAATAGTAATAATATTGATAATGTCCTTTTTGGTCATTCTACATTCATCAGCTAATCTAACCGCTAATTTTACCGAACGTATTCATTACAAATAGCTATCTAAACAGCAATCAGCTATCCACTAAACTACATCCGCTATCCGCTATTTTTGCTGAAAAGAGCCTTAGTCCTAATTGGTAACTTAAAGTTTACTTGGGGATTACCCTACCTAATGTTTGTTTATACTGAGACATTTGATGTAATAAAGCAGCTAAGTTTTATGACCAATGATGGATGAGTTCTTGGTATTTTATAAACCCTTTCAAAAATCTCTACTAATCTTTATCCACGGAAATGGTGGTGATGGAACTTGGAAGACTGGTTTCTTTAAAGTTGAATGGTGGATTTTCCTTTATTTCAACTTGGTGGATTCTTCAACTTGGGTATTCAAGCTCCTTGGTAGTTATCTAATCTTTATGCAAGTTCCTTGAGGGTCCTTAGATCAACTTTGATGGATTGCTCCCTTGTAGGTGATCATATTTTGCTTTCTTTTCTCTTTTATTTGCAAAATTCATAGCTTTGTTGAGTGGTACTATTTGACATGTTATTTGATCATTATTGGGTTGTTTATAATCTCAATCAAGTCCTTGGATGATGGGTATACATATGGGTATTGGTTTTAGGGCCTAAATTCCAATTTGGAGGTGATTTGAGGTTGTTTTATTGGTAATTCTATTAGGTTTGATTGTATGATGCACAATGTATCCTCGGGGCAACTTCCATGAATTATCTATTCTTATAGACCACTGATAGACGTACCTCAAGTTGCATCACAAATTCCACCATAGCATCTTAGTTAGTGGCACTAGCCACTACTTATAAGGAAGTAGAGGGGCTTCGGGATTTAATGTTGGAGTTACCCATTTAGCTTAAGCCTATGACGACAATCTCCGTACATTATGGTAGCAAGTCTACTAGCAAGTCTACCCTTGCTAAGGTTTCTAGCCATGTCGACAACAGCAAGTCAAGGCACATTAGACTAAGACATGCATGCATACATCAACTCATTAAGGATGTGGTAGTGACTCAGGTTTATGTACCTTCAAATGAGAACCTCCTTGATTCCTTGACTAAGGGATTGAATGTGACTTGGTGATTAAATCATCAAGGGGGATTGGTATAAGCCCCCGCAAATACTAGTAATAATGTCCTTACTTGATACTTGATTTGATGCCAAGCTCTATAAGGGTGACTCTACTATATAGTGGTTATGATAGCACAAATTTGTAAACCATCCCCAGTGTAATTATTGTGCTTAATGATTTTGTAAAGAGCAGAGGTTGAGTGATTACTCTTAATAGACTGATTAAAGGATGTGTGCTTGATTACAGGGCTTGGCTCTGATTTGCTTGCGAGAGGATATGAAAGACATGGTGGATAGCAGTGTTATAAGTCTAAGGTTTCTTATTTGATGAGTTATGTCAGTGTATTATATCCAAATGATACAAAAGGATGTAAAGTTTAATGCTTAGTCAGTTATTATATTTAGAATTTGTAATTATATTTACCAAATGGAAGTTTAATTTGCAAGAACTCTATTCATGGTACATAATGAATCCTTACTCTTTTGCGTGTTTAAGTTATGTTTTTTGATATGCGTTTGATGGCGGAGGTGTTTTGGAATATAAGTCAATAATTCCATTGAGTCGAAATGGCGGGGATTTTTGGTATATTTCAAGTGTATAAAATTTATGATAAGTTAAAAGATATGAAAATCTAAGTAGCAAGCTTAAGTATGATGTGTAAGAGAGCCTTGAAAGTTATTGAATGACTTTTCGTGCCCGAAAGCCCCAATTTAGGGCAACACGAATCGCGCTTGTTGTGACATAGTCCGTGTAGCTAGTGATCAAAAACCCAGTTTATAGGAATTTAATTTGACACAAACCATGTTGAGCACGGACTGTGTCAAATTACGAAATTATAAAACTAGCATTTTGGCATGACACGAACCATGTCCGTGGCAACACAGTTCGTCTTGCCTTGACTAGCAACACAATCTATATTGGCTTGAAACGGTCCATGTTCTATGCAAACATTCTTATATTCTAGAAATATATTATTATACCAACTAAGGTTAAAAAAAGTTATGTACTGTACCAAATCAGTAGGTAATTACTTCTTCTGTTTCAAATATATTTGTTATTGTAGGTCCACCACCAAGGTATGGAAGCATTAAAGTCTATAAGAAGAATCATCAATATTTATAAAATTTATTATAAATTTATGAATATTTTTATAAAATTTATCGATATTTTAATATTTATCAAATTTTTACACCAATTCATCACATAAAAAATGACTTATTTTAATGCATATGGTAAACTTAAATAGCTTTATCACAATTTACATTATAATTTGTGCCCCCTCTTTTGAAAAAAGGAAAAGAAAAATTCTGAAACCTTTTAATAATTTATCCTCTTTCCACAAGGATAAACCAAGAGGTTTAAAATAAAGTTGATGTCGGTCACCACGTACCAACAAACGTGACAATAAACAATATCAGAAACAATAGCAAAAGAAACGATTTTTTTCTTGAGCAAAAAAGAAAAGAAATTAACTTAAGCAATATATTATATAATATATAATTCTATGCGGCAGTTCTAAAATAATTAAGTACAGCCAATTTCTGGAATCGTAAAAAATATTTCATCCACTTTATAAAATCCACTCTCTTTAAAAAAAAATACTTGGTACAGGAATTGCAACGTAATTGGCTTTATTTTAATATAATATATTTTCTTTTTTAAAGGACCAGATGGCTTTCTTTATAAATCTTTTTTTATGAACGATTTGTTACTCCCTTCATTTTATATTAATTGTTATTTTTAAAAATTGTATAGTTAAATTTTTAAAAAAATTTATTCATAGATTTCTCAGTATATATATAATGAGTTGCTATATAAAATTATCACCATTAAATTCGTAACGAAAAATACTATCATTAAAGTATAATACTCCCTCCGTTCCATATTAATTGATACTTAAACTAATTTTTTTTGTTCCAAATTAATTGTCACTTTACATTTTCCAATACCTAATTTAATTATTTTAATTTTAATAATTATGTCAACTTTTTACTTTTTCAATGAATAAAAACTACTCCTACTCACATTCTCTCACTACCTACACCTTGGTATCCGAACAAACACTTTAAAAAATATTGGTATTTAATTATGTGGATAGTAACCTTGGTATGTGAAATTTTTAAAATGTGTCAATTAATATAGAACGTAGGGAGTATTACAATTGTTAATAACATGTTACATAAGAAATTATCAATCAAATAACGACAATAGAAATCGTGATATTCAAAATTTTGACAATTAATATGAAGTGGAGGAAGTATATATTTTATCAGGCGCAGTACACAGATCCACAAATAGTGTTCGCATAAGCATATTCTAATATATCAACCTAACATGATCAGTACTATAATATTCACTAAATCATGGCCTCATGCTTATATTTTATAATCACATGATCCTTTTTAAAATACAACATTAAAATATAGTCAACTTAATCCAAGAAATTAATATGTATTTATTCCATAGTTATATATAAGTCGGTCGCCATTGTCAATCCCCCCTCACAAATTAGCAAGCAATTTTCGTCAATATTATTCTTCAATTATATATCATGGATGATTTCTCCTCATCATCAAATGGTAGCTATGAACTAGACTCAAAGGTATGTAGTAATTCATTTCCATCCAAATTTAAATATTGAATAGTCAATTTTAATTACATTTTCCCAATTTTCCTATTATTGTGTAAATTAATTTAATTTAATCACTCGGTGTATATAATTATTGTTCGATTTAATTTCAACAGGAAATATTTGACGATCTTTCAACTCCATCTTCATCTCCAACTTCACCGTCACTGCTATCCTCAAACTGGCCCAGTCGATCTACTCCCTTTCCAGAAAGAGCAGATCTGCAAATCGGGCCGGTGGAGCCCGCTTCCCGAGATGATGATGTTATCATGTCGTTAGAGGGCTTGGATTTCGAGGATGATGATTTTGATGGGTATCATGGACCAATAGTGATGGTTGGAGGGTATAACAAGAGGGTTAGGGGTTTGTGTAGAGCTCAAGAGCATATCCTTGCCGAGAGACGACGTCGTAGAAGGTTTGGCCAAATGTTCCTTGATCTTGGCTCACTTATTCCTGGCCTCAATGAGGTACCAACCTCTTTCCTTTTTTTTTCTTTTTAAGCAACCGAATTAGATATAATAATATACAAATTGTTGATTGTGATTATTGTTAACAAGTGTCCCTCTTTCTTTTTCATGTCAATTTGATGTTTTTAATCCAAGTTGATGTTTGTCCAATCGAAAATGTATTTATAAGTTAAATTTGTATTTATAAGAAAATATATTGCTTTTTTCGTTTAATATTAATTGTCATTTAATTGATTGTTACGGTCTTCAATTTACCCATTTCTAGAACAACTTAGGTAGGAAATTAAAGGAAAAAGGAATAAGGTACACACACCCCAGCTTGCCTAACAGTGGACCAATCTTGCTCTCATTTTTGGGCTGGTGCCCGCTAGAGGTAGTCAAGTTGGCTACCTCTAATGTGCAACCCCAACCCTTGTTGTGGAATGAAGTTGCCGCCTGGGGGCGGCGTGTTTGGTCTTAAAAAAAACAAAAATAGAGTAACTACATCAAATCTTTTACGATCAAAGAGTTTTTTTAAGACCTTAAATTTGAATAAATTCAAGATACAATATTTGACACTTTAAATTGGTGGTAAACTTTAAAAAGAAAATCTTTAAAAATATATATGCAACATTATAGATACTTGTATCCATGTTCATATAAACTCTATTTATTCTATTATACACATAGTGGATCATTACATATTACTTACCACCAACGACCAAGTCTTTTCGCATATTGTTAGGGTTAGGGTAAATTTACCCCATATTCCCCTACATGCTTAAATTTGCCTAGCTTTTTCTTATTTACCTAGATTCTTTTATTTTTAATGAAACTATTAATCCCCATTCACCCAAACTTATTACATCCACTCAAAGCAAGCGCTTCAAATATTATGATTGTTCACTCTAGTTACTATGTTCTAGATGCATGTAATTGATTATTTGCGCCCTACTGTAAAAATGAAAGAACATACTCTACAAAATGCCAGATTTGGTTATGTTTATGATAAATTTGAAGAATGTGCAGATTGACCAAGTATCAATTATTGGAGGAGCTGTAAAATACATAGAACAACTGGAAGAGCGAGTGAAGTTGCTGGAACAAGAACTAGACCAGGAGATAATTACTGAACAACTCTCTGATTATGACTCTGATGCGGAATCTTCATGTACAACTGAAAACACCGAAGATATAATTATTTACACAAATAATAATAATAATAATAATAATAATAATAATAATAATAATAATAATAATAATAATAATAATAATAATAATAATAATAATAATAATAATGATGGTGATGATGGTGATGAAAATCCAGCCTTAGAAATCGAAGCAAGAGTATCAGGGAAAGAAATCCTGATAAAGATGTTTTCGAAGAAAGATATTGAGTTGGTGCCTGAATTGTTTAGCCAGATATCAAAGCTTCATCTCACAACAACCAGCTTCAACATGATGTCGTTTGGAGAAGATGCTCTTGATGTTACCCTTATAGCCAAGGTATACGTTCGTTTTTGTTTGATCATACTCCTATCTCTGTTTACGATAATTTGTTGATAATATTGTAATACCTCGGATATGTGGTTAATGTGTGGCTTAAAATGATTGAAATGACTACTTTTATTACCAAGGTGCACCTTTTTTCAAGGTAGCTCATCCGTTGGGAACTCTTTAGTTAAGCGTGTTTGACTGAGAGTATTCTCAAGATGGGTGACCTCATGAGAAGTTTTCCCAGACAGCTTTTAAGCCACACATTAACCACATACCCAAGGTATTACAAATATGATTGTGGTTAGAGCGAATTACATTTGAGTTGGCTAAAATTATGATGCCATAAGTTAAATGGACAATGATATGCTTCTTGAATCAGGGTAGTTAATAGCCATTTTTGTAACTTTTAATAATATTTTTTCTAATAATTATATATATTCATTAACTATAAAAGTATAACACTTATTAGTTAGGTCAACAAATATAAATGATAGCCTAATTTTATGAACCATAATAGAATGTGCATATTTATGCATAGTTTCA
Source organism: Portulaca oleracea (assembly GCA_029582165.1). Lineage (NCBI taxonomy): Eukaryota > Viridiplantae > Streptophyta > Magnoliopsida > Caryophyllales > Portulacaceae > Portulaca > Portulaca oleracea. The sequence goes on along the minus strand of CM055883.1, from coordinate 5,033,941 downwards.
TATTTATGAAAAATATGAATAAATAAATAATTTTTATATAGTTTATAAGTTGTAATAACCTCAAAAGTAATGAACATATATACACTTAAAGTAATTTAAATGTGTTTATTTAATTTTTTGAGTGATTTAGGTAAAATTCAAAATAATTATTAACCATTCTAAATCAAGACACTTATCAATTTGCTACAATTTATTGAGAAGCTATTCGATGTTGATTTTCCACTCCTTGATCCTCATTAATTTTTCAAAATGCTGAAAAACTCTTCCTTTTTTGTGTACGTAATCTTCTCAAAAGTTTATCCAAATTTTAGTCGTTGTGGCTACATTTCAAATTCAAATTTAATGAAATCTTATTTCATATGGTACCAATCTTTAAATTGCAAAATACAAAAGAACGTCCTTTGTACTTTTACTCTTAATTTTGATATATTCCTTAACTAAGATAAACGTGAGCACAATTATCAATTGAATGACCTTGAATTTCTTTTTCTTTTTTCTTTTTTGGTTGGACAGATGGAAGGAGAATTTTGCATGAGCATGGAGAATTTGGTGAAACACCTCCGTCAAGCTCTGGAATAATTTTATTATTTTGAGTTTTATAGGGACTCCTTTTTCCTTATGACTTTAGTTACTAATTAAAAATTAAATAAATTCGGGGGTTGAACAAAATGCACTATGGACCGTATTTTATGGAAAATTAGTACCTGGATTTGAATTTAGTGTTTTGCTCAATTTTAATAAGTGTAGTCTACTACTTCCTCCATTGCCATTAATATATTCCAATATATGTCTTTTTTTAATATTTTTGTAATATTCTACTGTATAATTATCATTTTCTATCAATATATATAGTTCCAAGAAATTAACTTATAAGATTCCTAGTATACCCATCACAAAAAAAAAAATTCCTAGTATAGCCTTGCTAACATGAGGTTTTGAGAGTCTAGTTTTCTTTTTCAAATTCAAATTTAATAATAGTAATTTTATATAATGAATTGAATTGTAATATTAAGGAGCTCTCACTCCTCTAGTTTCATCTTCTTTGGTTTATGCCCTAACCACAGATGCAAACCTGTCTAGTAGAGCATATCTTATATCTTCATTCTCCAAAAAGCAAAGTCTTTTCCATCTAAAACTTCAATCTTTACTTTCTCACATTCCATTGATGAGCCCTGTAGATTAACAATACCCAACTTGTGCTCTAATATCAATTGTTAGGATTCATGGCGGTGTTAACACCACAAACGAGTTATGGATAAAAAAAAGAAATAAAGAGTAAATTCAGAATATGGAAAACCCAAACCTAGAAAAAAAAAAATCTACGAAATCAATACATTATCATAGGATTATAATATGTTTATCACAGATTCACTAGATATCTATCCATCTCTCTCTAGAGTTACAACAAATGAAGCAACATGTACACCACTCACATTTATTTTTGTCTCACACATCTCACGCAGAAATACAAATATATAGAAATACTCTCTCTCACATGATATATGAGATACAAATTAACACTTCGCTTATCATACAAATAGATCTAGGGTTTTTAGGAAACTCCATGGTAATCGAGTAACTTCCTTGAGGTGTCAAACAACATCCTAGGTCGAAACCAATAAAACAATAACTGTTAGAACATGTCAAAACGCATAATCACCACCGCCATAGCAACACGGGTCGTGTCACCCCTAGCACAGCCCATGTTGACAACACTACGACCCGTATTGAAGGTGACACGACCCGTGTTGAACTTCTATCCACTTTTCCAATTGTCTGACTATCACCTTCGACCCATTGTCATCAATACATACATAACTCTACATGAACTTGCCCGTGTAGAAGGTAACACGACTCGTGTTGAACTTCTACTCACTTTTCCAACTCTCTAGTTGTCAACACGACCCACTAACCTCAATACATACATAACTCTACCTAAATCAACTGGGCTCCACACTAAACTCTAACATCAAGTATGGGCACTACCTCATCGTACAAATGTACTAATGGCCAATTTTAGACCATGTATATTGCAATGTTATGTCATCTTTAAATGCACCTCGGTACATAGGGGGAAGATTGCTTAAATATGGATTCTCCCAAATCCACGCAATTAAAGTGTGATTATACTGAGATTTGTTGTTGTTATTGCTATGTCATCTTCAATATGCTTAGAGGAGGGTGCATGTAATTTAAAATATAAAAAAAAGCTCCAATAACTACACTATCATTCAATTTCATTTCTATTCCTTAACAATAATTCTTTTTTTGGTAGGTTTCACAATTTTGGAACTCATTCTGGATCTTTAAACTATTTCAGAATGAGATCCATATTTTGCATCTTCCTTATTTTTTATTGGTGAAAAATTACTTTTTCTTTTATCATGTTTAGGGTTTAGGGTTCCAAATTGAAATTTCTTCTATTGTAGAGAATGAAAAAAATGAGTTTTAAAAATTTGAAGATGAAGTGATATAGTAAAATGGACCCTCACCAAAAATTCAAAACAATGAAATGACATTGTATATGCTCTCAAGTTTCATCCCAGAACTATATGTTGTTTCATCTCCGGGATAAGCTTCACGACCCGGCGGTCTTCGTAATAGAAGAGACATTTGTCGATAAGCTCGTTAATGATAATTTTAGCAGAATCCTTTGAGATAAAGAATTCCTAATTAATATATCTTACCCACTTTTTTTAAACAAAAATAGTATGCCAAGGTCCACATCATGAGCTGAGATGGCAACACATCATTGGTCATGCCACGATACATTATAAACAAAGCAAAGTCTTAACGAGGAAGTAGTAGACCTAGACCGTCATAAATAAACCGGGAAGGGCAAAATCGTCCCACAATCCGTACGGAGAAATTTCGAAGCAACTACCAGTCACCGTAGCCCGAAGGGATATAAATACAACGTCATCCCCCTTTTTTTCCTCTCTGTAAATTTCTCTCTGTTTGCAGTTGAATCACTCTTTGATTACATCTCTCGAAAACAATGGATACCTTCACTTCGTTCTTCCAACCTCAATCCGGCCATGGAAGCTCTGCATCTTCTTGGAGTTACGATTCCCTCAAAAACCTGCGCCAAATCTCCCCCGCTGTCCAATCGCATCTCAAACAGGTTCGTGTTGGTGTTTTCTTTTGATTTGATTCGTTTTTTATTGTGTTTTCTCGTGGTTTTGTTTCCGGATTGGTTAGGGTTTGAAATTTGATTTTGGTTATGGTTAGGGTTAGGGTTAGGGTTAGGGTTGTGTGGGGTGTACAGGTTGTGGTGAGTCTTTTTAGGGTTTTTTTTTGTGACAGATTGAGAACTCGGAGTGATTTTAGGGATTATGTTTGTCTCGAATAGAATTGTATTGGATGCTTGATGTACAAGTTATGGTGATTCTTTTGAGGGTTCTGGTTTTTGTAACAGATTGACGACTCGGAGTGATTTTAGGGATTTTGTTTGTCTCGAATGGAATTGTATTGGATGCCTGATTTTGTTTGAATTTGTTGAATTGTATGGGTTGTGGTGAGATTTTGATGTTGGATGGTATGGTAAATGGATGAAAGATTATGTTTAGAGGTTTTCTAATTGTCGTTGTAGCGAATTTGGAGTGTTTCTGGTACTTGTTGACTGTATTTTACGCGGTTATTCCCTGTGTTCCTTCCCTTGCAAGTTAAGAATGTCTAGTATGTAAGTGTATGTTTCGCGGGGTTAATCTGCTTGAATCTTTAACTGTTATAACATAAAGCTGTGTGTTTTTGTTGTTAAAAGTTTCCCCACCCCACCCAAAAAAGAGTTATTGTAGTATTCTTCCATAGGGATCAATACATCTTGTGTTACATGCTTCCAAAACCGATGCCAATGCCAATACCAATACTCTAAAATCCCGTCTAGGTGAGTTATGGAGGGGTTTAATGTAGCAATTTGAAGTCTTACCCTTAAATTTTGCAATCTTCCCTTCTTTTATAAAGAAAGCTGAGTATCTGATTTATCTAGTTGGTGTTTCAGCCTCTGGGCCTCCATGAGATTTTTGTTCTTTGTCTCTAATGATTCTGGTTCTTGTAGGTTTATTTCACACTCTGCTGTGCTTTGGTCGCATCAGCCGTTGGGTCATATCTGCACATTCTGTGGAACGTCGGTGGTCTTTTGACTACTATTGCCTGTGTGGGCTGTATGGCATGGTTACTTGCCACTCCTCCTTCTCGGTCTCAAGAGGTAACATATATGCTTAATTTGCCTTCTGGTTGTTCCATGTTGGTTGCTGCTGGTTTTGTTGACTTCGTGGGTTTTTTTGGGTTCCAATGAACAGCAAAAGAGGGTTGGGCTATTGATGGCCGCAGCTGTATTTGAAGGCGCTTCTATTGGTCCTTTGGTTGAGTTGGCTATTGACGTTGACCCGAGGTATGTTTGAATAGATTGTCTCTAAAACTACAAACGCCTTGGTCTTTTTCTTTTTCATTTGTTGACCTAAGCAATTTGATCAATTCCTGTTTTTGTGGTCGTAGTGAGAATAGAAAAATTGAGCATTAGTCAACATGTCTATGTGATAAGCCAATATCTTATATTCCTTTTTCAATTTTGTTATGAAAACTCTCCCAGTAAGTATGTTTTAGGGGTTTTGCGATTCAGTTGTGATCTTTTTATCCAATTTAATGAGACTTTCTTGTCATAGTGCTTGTAGATGGTTGTGCAGGCAAGCAACAGTATCATCAACAGTTTTACACTTGTTCTTGTTGAATAGATATGTATCCATTGTTCATTGTTGGAAATTAGTTTTGTTATATATGTGTGTCCTGGGTGCTGTTGACCATCTTATTTGGGTATATATGTGACACATTTATGATTTGGTTATTGTAGTGTTCTTGTGAGCGCATTTGTGGGATGTGCAATAGCCTTTGGCTGCTTCTCTATGGCTGCTATGGTGGCAAGACGTAGGGAGTTCCTCTACTTGGGGGCTCTTCTTTCATCAGGCGTCTCCATCCTCTTCTGGTTGCACTTTGCTTCCTCCCTTTTTGGAGGTCTCACATCTATTTTCAAGTTTGAGGTATGTCAGCTTGTTTTGACAATAGTCTATGGTCTTTTTTTATCTCCATGCATGGAGAAACCATGTGGGTGGATGTCATGTTATATGGACCCAAAGTAGTTGAACAACATTCCCCTTGTGGTTTCAACTTCTGCTCATGAATTCATGTCATTTTTGGGGGTGTTCAATAATGCATAGGTTGGATAGTAAAAAACAGTGGGTACACTGGTGAAGACTTCTTGTCCCACAATTAGGGAATGCTTTTTTCAAACATTTCACTTGAAAAAGGAAATGTATCAAAGTAATGAATTCAGATTTTATACCCATGGGTTTCAAACTTCTAATGTACAAGATGCTAATGAGATCTATTGACTTATTATCACACTGAGTAAATAAATTAGAGGTAACTAATAGGATTAGATCTATTTACCACAGACAAAATTGGAGTTTGAAATCCCTGGTAAAGTTGGTCGAGGATCCTTGGATCCATTTAGCAATATTTTTCAGGTTCTGTTTCATAGAAATTCTGGTTAGTATCAGCAGTCTTACCCAATTATATGGGTTGCTTGTATTTTATGTACTGATGTACATGTTGCTAATGGATTTCCTATGATGTGGTGTTGCAGTTGTACTTTGGCCTCCTGGTTTTTGTGGGGTACATTGTCTTTGATACCCAGGAGATCATTGAGAGAGCCCACTTGGGTGATATGGACTATGTGAAGCATGCTCTGACTCTCTTCACTGACTTCATTGCTGTGTTTGTCCGAATTTTGATTATCATGGTATGTACATGTGCATCATTATCCATTATTGTCGTGCACATAGTTTGCAATCAAGAATGTTGTGGTTATTGTACAACAGTCAGGATGTCGTCTTTACTGCTGGTGTTAATTGGTGTTTCGCTGTTGTGATGTTGTGACCTGACTAAAAGAGTTGTTTGCTGTGCAGCTGAAGAACTCCATGGAGAAGGAAGAGGGGAAGAGGAAGAAGAGGAGGAACTAACTTTGCCCATTTCTAAGTCACAGTAACTGAACTGTCGGTCTGGCTAGGTCTTATATACATATAAATATAAGTATGAAATAGTATTTGACTGTCTAAAGCTTCTTTTGATGTCTTAACGAACTGATAATGGTAGTCGGTTGCTCTGACGGTGTTGGTGTGTGTCGGTAAATACTGAACCACGGCAGAATGAGCTTGCTGGATACTTGTAAACAAATTGTTTCTCCTTTAGTTTTGTGTTTTACATTTGGAATCTATGATCGGTCATGTTATGCCTTGCAATGCTTTCCTCTGCGTGCAATATGAGCTTCTTGACATGGGCCGTCAGCCAGAGTAATAATCTTATGAGCTATGGTTTGCTGTAATGTTAAGACTCTTTTGGATAAAATTGTATAAAAATATATATAGATGCGATTATGAAGTATAATGAGTAGAATGATTTGAGAAGTGACGGTATCCATCAATATTTGCTCTGAGCTGAGTAGGTTTTTTGCATGCCAAGGTACAAGAGAACGAGTTAGTTTTGCTTGCTTGTGTTGCTGCTTATGCATTGCATCAGCTTGTAATGAGAAGCAGCAGTAATTTAGCAAGGAAATTCCCAACGGAGCCTTTTGTGAAATGAAAGCAGTTCAACCGAAAGAACAAAAAGAAAAGAAAAGAAAGCCGTTGAATATTTGAGTTTTGACACTTTGAAATAAACTTCAAAATATCTTCGAAATTCATTGTCAAAATCTTACAAATTCCCTACTTATAAGTTGGCAAGCAGAAAGATTACGTTTTATTCGGGTATAATTGGAGATTGAAAATACAACTCATTTTGTAACCATACTATCTATATCCCTTTGGGCATAGCGGGTTAAGGTTAAGATTGTCCTTACAAGTTACAATCAGTTAACTGAGTGTTACTTTACCCACACTCTATACTCGAAAACCTGCAGAAAACCACAAATAATACATTCGTGTTTAAATCTCTCTATCTCCTAAATTGCATCAGTGCTTTTGGGTATAAAAAATACCAATGCATTTTGATCATGAATGTTCTGTCTATATCGTAACTCACCCGATGATCAAACTGTTTAAACAAAGGGCCTATATAGTTTTACTCGTTGGGTTGGTTGAACTGAAATATACCTGTTAATCTGCTTGACAATTGAAGAGCATTGAAGCATATGTGTATAGACAACATAACTAACAAAAATATACACTAGCTCCATTTGGAGCTCATGCTGTAGTTTACACCTTTCAACTTTCAAGCTAGCACTTTTAAGCATCAGTGATCATGTAGACTAACACACCACCAAATGAAAACATATCCTTACATTTTTTTTAACATATTAACATAATACAAAGATTTGTTGAATACTTAACAATATACAGAGGAGCTAAACAAGACCTGAAGAAAACGGATACCCAAAACAAGAAGAAAAGGAAGAAAAGCATTAAAAAAAGGGTGAATGATACAGCGAAAAATTGTCTCCACCAGTGATGAAGAAAACCTATTCCGGAACTGGTGAAGATAATGAAAGTTTCAAGAGGATGCCAAGCAAAATCCCAATGATTGCCACAAGAATAACAAATTTGTATGAGAACCCAGCATTGCTCTTGCGCATTCTTCGCCTCTTCAACATTTCCTGAAATTCCGTGGGGGGAAATAAAAGAAATGAGGATGAATTCAGCTGGGAGCACATGTTCTAGCTTAGATCTAATAAACCTAGTTCTTTTTTATTTTTTGAAAGAATTAGCTAAACCTAGTATTATGGCAATTTACAACACTGCTGTAGTTCTGCTATTTATAGAAACATCCACTGTAACAAGTAATCTCAAATTCCAGGGAGTAATAACTTCCTAGTATTGTCTGTTTATGTTCATATATCATGTTCTAGGAAGTCACAGCCACAAACAGATGCAACGTATTAGAGATTTAGAGCTGATAGGACATTCTTACCAACTCCTGTTTGAGTTGCTGTGTTTGTTCGACAGCTGCATCTCTTTCTTGTTTCGCCCGCTGCAAAGCCAGATTCTATGCCACCAAAAAAGAATAAAACAGAAATGAAGACCAACTAATAAAACCAAGACCGAACAGACAGAGGGCAGGACCCCGAAGCTACTTGGTTTTTTAATTAATATTAAGGGTAACTAGGTCAGCTCACCGACCCCCTATATCAAAGGTAACCTCCAGTACGCTTCATGGGCCAGGGCAACGAGTACTTAACTGTCCATGACAAGCATGACCCATTCACCCCACAATTTCCATTCATAGGAAATATGTTTGTTTCCACCAAAAATTGAGCCTTATTGGGGAACTTTTTAATGGGGGTAGTTACCAGCTTGGCAACCACCTCTTTGGTCCTAGAAGCTACTTGAATTGTTGCTAATGCATTACTTGGGGGGATTGAAAGGAAAGATTAAGCAAAATAGCCATTGACCATAAGCATAAGTTTGGTCCTAGATTACCCAAAGTGTGCTATTGCAGAAGCAACAAAGGAGTATGACAGTTCTGCTGTATTCAAGTCATGAAACAACATCATTCATCTGATACCTAAGTGTTATGCTAAAGCAAAGAGATAGAAGCAATTTTTAATGCTAAAGCATTGCAGTTTGCCATTGCTCTAAAATATCATTGATTGCTTTTAATGCGAAAAATAGCAAAAAATAAGACTACAGAAGATGGTTTGGACAAAGAAATGAACCAACAATATAAATCCATATTTCCTGATGTCAACACTACAAAAAGGAGTAGGAGAGTTTGGGTATTATACTCACTTCTTCCGCACTTAGATTGCCAACCTGAAAGTCAGAAAGAGGTTTGAAAAATAGATATTAGATAAAAGCTAGCAATATATGCTCTCCCAATATCTCTTCCCTCTCTTCAACAATCCCCAACCAAAAATTAAAATAAAAGAAATTATATCATCAGATGAGAAAAAGAAGAGAACACAAGCATTTTGAGTAGCATAACAATTACAAAACTCACATTTAGACCTCTTATGGAGTTATCTACCAAGCCCTCATCGGCCTTGCTTTGAGTTGAGTTTGGAAAGACATACACAACCTTGAGTTTACATTCTTCAATCACCCTTCCACTCTCTTTGCTGAACTGAATCAAATGTAATTTTGAAATCAATCAGCCATGCATGACAACAGTGCTCTAAGTGTACAAAAAAACATTTACTAGAGGGAACAATGAAAGAATGAAAGGAAAAGGAATGCAAGCTCACAGTATCTTGTGGAAGATCATCAACTTCACTATGTGGAGTTACAATTGTACTTTGAAGAAGAAATTTATCTCTGCACTGCATATCTGGTGGATATTCTCGCTTAGCCTGGAGAGTGACTGCAATTTCATTATTATTCCAAAAATCAATAGGATACTACAGCCCATGCAGCAAATATAAGCAAATAATAAGGTCAAACTGCTTTGAAGATGCCGAAATCCCTGATATATCAATAGAACATAAAATGAGATCATCTTCTAGAAATATCTGTTTCTTATGCCGAGACTATTACTTCTAATACAAACGTCTCAGTTTCCCAGGGAATCCAAAATCATACTGACCTACTTGAAACTATCTTTTCAGACTTCTTTCTCCGTTAAACATTTTCAAACAAGACAATTATCACCCAAGAAAACACACAAATTTCAAAGGCCTCTCACCAGTGTCTAATGTCATGAACCATGACCATATAATCCCCATGGCCATATTGGTGATCATATATGATGCAATGTTAGCACCAGGATCACACAGGACAACAAAACTGCAAAAGCGAAAGCAGGGCAGAATTGACTAAGCAGAACAACTACTGCTAGTGTTAGCTAATAAATGGATACAAATGAATGTACACCATAAAGTAACATGCCTTGCTAAAATCTTAAAGATAATATTCTAAATGTAACAAGTCTTCATTCACTTACAGGATTAAACAGGAACCCAAGGATTCATAACAGTAAGCAAAGTGGTTCCAATTTCTAAGTTATAATTAGGAAACCAGAATATATTTCGAGGGGTCATGGGGTAACACAACATCTTATGTAAAACACTGATGTAGCATATGCTAGGTTCATTTTCATCTGAGATCTAGGAAGAGAAATAACTAGTGTGGACTTTATAACAAAGAAAAATAAATAAACCATCACCTCTTATGACACATGAGTCCCATGGATGTATAACACCAGTGTTGGGCCGAACAAAGTACTTCTTGGGTGAAGTAGTTTTCACCTACATTTATATATGTACATACACAAAGATCTCGACAGTTAGCTTAGATATAAGACCAACAATTTCTAAGCATAAGCAAAATAACAATAACCAATGTGCTCAGTCACCTTAAACGCAACATTCTGCTCTGTGTTGTTAGTAACTTTCAGGTCAAAAAAACTTTGTTTTTCCAGCTCAACTGTGTAAAAACATCAGACCGTCAAGGTAAGTCTGAGCTCAGGAAATATAAAAGCAAACCATAATCATTCCTTGAAATTTCCGAATCAGTGATATCTGTAAACTTCAAGTATTTGTCTATAATCCACAGCATACGAGAAGCAGTGTTTCATTGTTTTTTTTTTCTTTCCAGTGGAAAAGTGAGTAATTATGTCGCTGGAAACTGCAACTCTAGAAAAGCATCTTAGAACCCTAACCAAGAATGACTACCTACACTGTAAGTTCAATGGTGAGTAAAGCTTTCTTGTTTTCTAAGTTTAATAAAATTTGGTGACTGTAACATTTAGAAAGACAGCTCTGGACACCAATTTGCATAGGAAATGGCCAAACGTAACCTCAAAGAACCACAACGTCCACTACCCAAGCACCAGTGTAACTTCTTCCTTTCGAGCACTAATTAGGACAGCATTCTTACATCATTTCCCTTCTATTGAAAGCATTGTGAACTCCTATAAGTAGAGAGTATTAGTTTGTTATCTTTTTCTTTCGTTCACTAATCTTGAGCCACTCCCAAAGTTGAAAGTTGAATGACTGAACCACACAAGTACATAACTAGTTAACTACTTAGGTAGTCATCTTCACATAAAACCGATGAATATTTGTATTTCCGTCCACATTTGAAGATGTAGTCTAGCTTGATTGCAAGACAATATGCCAGTTGGCAAGAAACTTCCCATCATACAACCAACTCTTCCTCCGTAATTCTTGATTCATACAACTTTTTAGCAATTATTGACATTTAAGAAAAAGGTAATGAAACTGGAGGAAGACTAGAACACTCCTTAAAAAAATTTCCCCCTCTTTTCATAAAGCTTACAAGTGATCAACGGAACAACAATTACAGGATAACAACGCCAATACATTGCAATGAGATTCGATTCAATTCACATTGACACCAAAACAGTCGAGCTAGGAATAGCATACAAATTGCAAGCAACAAAATCAAGCAGAAAAACAAGTTTAAACTTCAAATTTCATAAACAAACAAAGAAATGAACACAATCAAATACATTAACCGCTAAAATTACTCGATCAAAGGAACAACACAATATCACTAGATAATAACACCAACAGATTAACAAAAACATTAGAGCTAGCAAACTAATTGTACACAAGCAGAAAAACAAGTTCAAACTTCAAATTTCAAAAACAAAGAAAGAAACGAACACAATCAAACACATTAACCGCTACAATTACTCGATCAAAGCAACAAAAATATCACTAGATAATGACACCAGCAGACTACGACGAGATTCAATTCAATAATTAAACAAAAACATTAGAGCAAGCAGAAAAACAAGTTCAAACTCGAAATTTCAAACCGAAAAACCCCAATCAAACGCATTAACCTCCACAAAATCCATAACAGAGACAGATAAACCATACATTGGAACTTGAGCTCTTCCGGTTGAACGGAGATCAATTGTTTACTCGAAGTCATCGTCGTCGTAGCCAGCATAGAAGCACCAACTCAAATCCTACAACCACGGCACCGTAAACTCAACCAATCACCAATCAAACAGCAGAAAAAACCGAAGAAACTGCATCAAAAAAAACAGGATGCCTCTTTTTTTTTTGCAGCAATGGAAGAAAGAGAGAAGAAAAACAAACATGAGGAAATGGAGAGGAGGTCCGACAACAATGGCGGATCGAAGGACGGGAAATCTAATAATAGATTCTTTTCCGAAATACGAAGCTCAACTCCTCCTCCTCCGCTCAAAAGATCGATGAGAGAGAAAGCTAGAGAGAGAGAGAAGGTTTTCAGATTTCGCCGCAGAAGAGAGAGAGAGAGAGAGGGGGAGGGAGGGAAGAGTGGGTTCGACGCGTGGCAGTTGTATATATGATGGAATTAAATAACCGGAAATTAATATCTGGATTTTAAGGGGACGAAAGTCTCTGAAAGGGTTGAAGTGGGACCAACCGCCATGTCACTTTTGAGTGGACAAGGCCCAGTAGATTTTTATTTTATAATGGCTGCTTTTCTTTTTGATTTGATACTCACTACGTTTCTTATTTTATTGTGGAATACTTTAACCTTTTTTGTTTGATTATTTCATATATATTAAATTTTTTATATATTATATTTATAGGATAATATTTTTTGTTATAAATCTAATGATTGTAACTTCTATATAACAAGTTATTGCACATATTTAAGAAAAATTATATTTTTTAAATTTAACGACAAGTTTTCCAAAAATGACAATTGATATAGGATGAAGGGAATATTTGTTAGACACTCAATCCCAGACTTTAATATATATTATCTTCATCTGTATTATTGATTTTTTAGTCAAAATTTAAATATTTAATAAATGGCTTAAATAAATATTATATCATATGAAAAGTTATGAAATATTAATACTAAATTATGCATAAATTTTCTGCACTCTCACTTTTTTTAATCTTTGTGGCATAAAAATCAATGAAAACAAATAGTTAGTTACAAAAAGTTGCACTAAAATTATAAAGCGATAAATATTGTAGGATCAAAAAAGTTAATTAAAAAATTACTTAAAATGACAACTATTATGAAATGGAAGTAGTATATATAATTTGGTCATAATCATTTTTATTGGGATTTTGTATATAAATATATTGATTTTATTATTGAACTTTAATACACATAATTTGGTCATATTATTATTTATATGTTAAATAAGAAATGCTTATTAACTAAATTACAATAGATAATTAATTAGATAAAACATGGGCGCTCGTGGCCTAATGGATAAGGCATTTGACTTCTAATCAAAGGATTGTGGGTTCGAGTCCCACCGAGCGTGTTGTTCTAAACATTTTTTTTCCTGAGTCATTCGTCAACATCCAAAGTACAGGCCCAAATCTGTTTGATTTCAATTAAACTCATTTTATTTTTTCAATCTAGTAAAAAGTTGTCTCATATAGACAAATGCATTTAACCAAAATCCCCTTTTGATGTAGCTAACTGGGATCTATGTTAAGATTAAGATTCAAGCATGACTCGATCAACCCGAAAGCAAAATCAACTGCAAGGTCTATAAGAGGCCAATGAGAAGAATAACAAAATGCCTGTTGAATAACTAATTTTGCCTGTTCTTGTCACACATACAAATCTAGAGATTAGAATTCCAACAATACATTATTACTCTTTACGCCTCGTAAAACCATACTATATGAGAACTTCTGAGCTGAGCTGAATCACTGATCCATATCTACATCAACTTTAGCCTTACGGCATGCAGAAGTAACTCTGAAACAGCATCCATAGTTATTATTATGAATCCCAAATTCAGCATGGTATATGTTGCCTTGCCATTGTTGAAATGGGATCATATCCTAAACATCAGAATCAGAGATCTTTTCTTCTTTAGGGGATGCATATTGCCTGCTTAGCTTTGACTTTGTCCAAGGATCCAAGGGTGTCCTTTGTGGTGGCTGTGGAGCTGCGGGTTTCGACTGCCTGAGCTCGTTGTCTCTGTCAATAAACCTGCGCGAAATTGCATGGACAAGCTTTAGCACCTAAAAGATGGCTAGAGGAAAACCTTCTCCCATCTGGATCTGGTAATTGGGTCCTTCAGATAGGGTTGGACCCATTAGGATTGGGTCAGTTCAGGTCAAAAAGGTTCGGGTTGGGTTGGGTTGGGTTGTCGCATTATCTTCTTCAGATAAGATTGTCGTTTAAAAATGAACTTTGGTAAATGATAAATTCAGATTGGGTCGGATCCATTTCAGGTTAATTAGTTTTGGGGCATGCGTCTAGGTCGCGTTGGGTCAATTTTGCCAAGTTTACTCCCAACCGCAAAAAAACAATGTCGTACATATCACAAGGGTACCCACAACCACCGGTAAATTTTACATACAAGGGTACGGGGTAGGTATCAAAGTACCCACAATAAGCATGGCCCTTCAACCTCACAATTTCTACAGATGGGAAATTTTGGCTTCCACCAAGATTTGAACCTTAGTGTGAAGGCTTGCAAGATGATCTAATGGCAGGACTGTTCTAAACAAAAAGCGGGTCCAAGTCACAATGCTTGTGGATGTACCCGGTACCTCGACACTTCAAATTAGGCTTTATTAATCTATAAGAGCCATTGATATTAGAAAGTTTGGCATTAAGATGTGCGCCAACATCCAACACTTGTACTCGAGGCCAAGTAGCAATCTTAACATAGCCCTATCGAAGAAAAACTCCACCAAAACCCCAACAAAATTTGGTATAACAATGGCCGAGGGACCTCATTCCCTAACTTTATGATGCCTATACCAAAGATTATCTAATCACGAATAAATAATGCTGAAGTAAGAGTATGTGCTGTTCAGCAAGTGATTGCATCAACTTTGAACAATGGCTCATGTTGAAGGTTTCATGAAAAAACAACCAACCATAGAAGTGAAAAAAACAACAATTTACAAGAAACCCAAAACAAAATTCATAAAAACAGCTTACTCAATATAGGCCATTGGGGCTGCATCACCAACTCTAATACGCGTCCTCAACATTCTTGTGTATCCACCGGCTCTGTTTCTGCAGAATGATTTTCAATCATGTGCAAAGTTAAAAACAATGTATGGTGCAAGAAGGTGCCTCCTAATTGATAGCTGCTATATAGGAACAGAAATATAAAGCATGCAAGAGACGAGATTTACTGGTATCGATATGCTAACTCAGTAAATAGTTTATGAATGACAGCATCGCCTCTCACAAAAGCAGCAGCACGTCTCGCAGCAGAAAGGGAACCCTGAGTTGTACAACATAATAACATTATCATGGGAAAGTTTAGTAACACTCTAGACCTGGCAAAATTTGACTTGGCCCAAAAACCAACCCCAACCCGCCCAAAAGTTTAGGGTTTTGGACACGATCTCCAAACCTTAAACCTAAATAATTTCGAAACCGGCCCATATTTAACCCGTCCATCCGAATTGGCAGGTCTACTCCTCACTAAAACAGTAAAAGACCCCTCATAAGAAAGCAGAGATGTAGAAACCAAAAATTATCCTATTGGAAATTCTCTACATTTTGAAGCCGTGAAAAGGAATTCAACATTGTCCAACTCTGCAATACAAGTACAAACTTCGCCACAAGCTTAAACAAAATATAAAGGGGAAAAAAGGGAAACCGGGCAGGCGGGGCGCGTGTAGGAAAGAAGGAAATGCATACACACACACTAACTATGCCATAACATCTAGATGATCCTCCTAATATAAAGCTATTGATCCTTCACAGCAGGTTGCACCATATGCATAACCCAAATGCAGCTCAAGATATTATATGGTGTTGAATGCCAATGAATACCTAGGATCAACAGAAGTAGAAACACATTATTATCCGCACAACTACAACCTCAGAACTCCAGGATTTACAATATGAGATCCTTTGACAGTTTAAATTCTGATAGGCAAGCCTCGACATACCACTATGCAAGAGGGAGGATCGTAATCCAAACCCAACATTGCCAAAGATAAGGCCTTTATTGCTTCAAATGCATGATCAAAACGTCTAGAAACCGAGATTAAGAATATACTCTCTCCATTCTTAATATTTCACGCTGTTGACCTTTTACAATCTCCAACACTCTGATTATCATTCTCTATTCACATATTTTCAAAAAAATTATAAACTTATACTTTCAATGAAAGTATTATTCAATATATGAATACAATGACAGTACTTCATATGATAGAGCATTGTACATACATGTTAAACGATTACTAATCAAAGTATTTGATATTCAAAGGATATGCATACTGCATTCAAGTTGCGGGTTTTCTTAATACATACAAGTTCATGTCTATCCCAATCTATATGTTTAACCAAATTTTCTAGCAAGTGAAAAATTCAAATAGTACCTGAAAAAGAGCAATGAAGTATGAGTAGGGTAGTAAAACTTACATCTTTACCAAGCTGAACCATATTATCAGCTAATCTTCGAACCTCTTTCGCCTGTCAATACAAATTAAACGAAAACAAAAAGTAAGTACACCCTAAAGCTAAAACCCACCCTGAATCTTAAACCCTAATTACGAACAGAGAGGGGAAAGTAAGTAACCTTGGCGACAGTGGTCTCAATGCGCTCGTGCTTCACCAATTGCGAAACCATTGTTCTACAACCAACGACCCAAATCAGAATTACGTAAACCCTAAAAATTGAATTCAGGAACGAAAGTTTTAGTTCAGGAAATGGAGGGAAGAAATTAGACCTGAGCATAGACATTCGGTGACCCGTTGGTCGATTCAGCTTTCTGAACTTTGTCATTTTCGCGGGTGAAATGTAACGGCCGGAGTTTTACGGATCGCCGGCGGTGAATGTCGCCGGAGAATGTCGCCGGTGAGTGAGAGAAGCTGGCGTTGGAATATGAAAGTTGGAGAGGGTGATAGTTTGAAGTCTGAGTTGGAAGAGGTTCAGTTTTTCATGGGTTTTTCTCAGGCAAAAAATTCGCGTCTTGGGTAGATACGGTGGATAATTCGGTCAATATCAAAATTTGGACGAAAAATTCATACTTGATCCTATTTTGGATCATACTGGGTCAGATAATTTGGACAATGCTAAAATTGGATTAGGGCAATAAAAACAGAAAAATCTTATGTCCAAATATTCAATCAACTCGATTAATATCAAAATTCAGATAAAAAATCTATATTCAAACACAAATTTTTTCGGATTAGACAATCTACATAGTTTAGCTTGATAAAATTTTGCTAACTCTAATTGTTTAAGAGAGGCTTTGAGGGTCAGATAGCTCGATAAATTTTTGCTAACTCTAATTTTTTAAGAGAGGCTTTGAGGGTCAGGCTCATGTTTGGGTTTGGGGAACCATATCAAAGTCCATAGTGCACCTCTTTCTCTTATTGGCTAGCTACAAGTGTAGAACTAATCAACCATTATGCACTTACATTCATCAATTTTAAAACATTTTCCCATTTAGTTAAACCCCTAATGCACAATTAAAAGTGATTACAAAGACAACATTGTAACATCAACAAATAATAAATCCCAGTATAAATATGCTAATATAATATTTGGGGGTTCAGATGTAGACAATCTTCTCTTCATACACAAAAGTGCGTGAAGAAACTAATTATAGTGAGCAAGAAAAACATCTTGAAAATCAAAAGCACAATTATTTTGGAAACCAATTGAAAACACGTTGAGGAAATCAAGGGAGTCAGATATAAAAATAACTTCATACATGTATGCTTCAAGCAATGAGTAGTTAAACGAATTAATTAGATGTACATATCAAAATAAAAGACACAAGAAGCACACAAAAAAAGCAAAACAGAGTATCATATCGACGATCTATCACTCCCTTACTCGACTACTTTAATTCTAACAAGCCAAACACCCTTATCAAATTCTGTGTTATCCGCTAAACCTATGTGCTTTAAATCACCTCTATTCGCCTCTCTTATAGACTTCCTTAGAGATTCCGCCTTAATGGTAAGGTGGCGGGAGCGTATCTTTTCATATTTCCAAACTGAAGCATCCACACCCGAACACCCCTTCTGTCTGTATGGTCAAACCATCCTAGTCTATTTTCATGCTACTTATCTATATAATAGATGTCACCCCTAACTTATTGCAACATGCATCGTTTTTAATTCTATCCAACTTGGTGCATCCACAAATCCACCGAATCATCCACATTTTTGCCACATTCGATCTTTGATCATGCGACATCTTTGTAGCTTAGCCCTCTGAATCATATGACATTGTTGATTTGATTATAACACGATACACCGTACCATCAAGCGTATGTAGTATATCAAGCAATACTCCTGAGTACTCCTTCCACTTTTTCCAACCAACCTTAAACTAATACGTTATATTGTTTCTAATATCCCAATCATTTTGTAAAATATATATCAAGTACGTAAACTTCCCTACCCCTAGGTACAACCATCTGTGTAGTGGCAATATTTTGATTATTGGTTGTGTTTGGCAAATAGGGCATCAAATAATTTATTATAAAAATTGGCTTATTGGAGGTGTCAAATATGTTATTCTTGTGGTTGGTAAACAACTTATTTAGTTCGCTATTTTGTCGCAATAAGTCAATTTTCAATGGGGTTTTTGAACGCTAATTCACTGTACTTTAGGGGTGTGGACGATGATGCACTAAATTTTATTCTTGGACAATAACATACTGTACTTTGGGCTTGTTGGATAATAATGCACCTGAAATAATTCCGGCGGTGACTAACTCGGTGGCAGTCTTGCGTGGTAGATTGAGTAGCAAAAAAATTAAAAATTTTATTAAATTGATAAGGTAGAGCTTTGGAGGGATGCCTTGGAGTCTAAGAGTTTAAATTGAGCAAAAGAGAGTATATGGTGTGTAATTTTTGTGGTGGAAATGAGGTTTTCCGTGAGGATGTATAGGGGTAGTGATCAGGAGGAGAAGTTTAGGTATTTAGGCTTGGTGTTACAAAGCAATGAGGAGATCAATAAGGATGTTACACATTGAATTAAGGTGGGTTGGAAAAAGTGGAAGGCGATGTCTGGATTGTTGTTTGGTAAGTCCCTCTTAAACTCAAGGGTAAGGTATATTGCAGGGCTATTAGACTAGCAATGTTTTATGGTGCGGAGTGTTGGACGACCAAAAAGTTGCATGTTCAAAAGTAGAATGTGGCGCAGATGAGAATGTTTAGGTGGGTTTGCGGTTATACAAGGGTAGATAGAATAATGAATTACATTTTCCGAGAAACACTAGCAGTAACACCTATCAAGGAGAAGTTGCAAGAGACGAGATTAAGATGGTTGGGTCATGTCTTTAAGAGAAGTGCAGATACACCCGTTAGAAGTTGTGATGGAGTCGGGTTATTTATCCTTAGGGTGTCGGGGGCATGAGAGACCAAACAAAGTATATGAGGTAGGTGATTAGAGCATGAGAGACCAACACTTAGGCCATGTTCTTTTGTGCGGATGGAATAATGTAGAGATGGTATGATATAGTATGGTTGGATTGTTAGACTCTTCATATCAACTTGATTTTCAATAGTAAATATGAGTTTGATTAAAATATTTTAAAAAATGGTGCAGGTCACACATTTAATCATTTAAACACACTACAATAGAAATAAAAAAACAAAAAAATGCCGAGAATTTCGTGTTCGTCCTCACGCGGTGAACACGAATTCGAATTTTTCTCACCGCCGATCCACATCCTCGCTGTTGCACGCTTTCTTGTCCTCACCCACACCACGGTTAGTGCCATCACACTCTCAACTTCGCCGTTGGGGATGGGCTGATAAAAGCAGCAATCTCGAGGATTCACCGTACCGAACCGTAGTATTGCGTGCAACCCTTTACTACTGGTTGGATTTGACTACACGAGACTGGAATCAAAGATAAAGACTGAAAATAAGCAAAAGCTCGTATGTTGCTGAATCCGAGGCTGTTTTCCCCCTTTGTTTGCTTCCTCCCTTACTTACAGTCTTACACTAAACTACAGCTGCATATGATGATGAAGAATCGCAGAACATGGTGGCGCCGGAGAAAGCCAATACCGCCGCCATTCTCCGCCCTCAAAATCACCTCCACGTGTCAACCCTCCATTCTCCCCGCCAACGCCGTTCTCCCTCTGATTTTTAGCATCCCAACGTCAATTTTCTCTCTCTTCATTTTCCATTCCTTCATATTCGCTCACCAAATCCAGCCCTTACTATCCATCCATCCATCCACCCATCTCTATTTTCCTTTTTTTTCAACATTATTATCCCGTTTTCTTTGATTCTCAAAAAGAAAAATAGGAATTGGGCTTCTGGGTGGTGATTTTTCCGTCGGATTTTGTAATTGTCGACGGATTTCCAGATTGCATGCCTTCAATCTCTAATGTATGTTCTTCCCCCTTTCTTTCCAGATTATGATTTTTTTCCCGCATATTTATTATTCTTTTTTATTGAATTAATTTCCCTTGCAGACTCTGTTATTGTAAGGTGGATCTTCGATTTCTGCTTCTGCATTTATTTAGCTTACTTATTTGTAAAAGGCTTCATTTACCCAGTAACCCTGCATACATACACCAACAAAAGCCATGCTGAAAGTGCAGAGATGATAGTTGTGTGAATTTTGTTAGAGTATGGAGTTGGGTCATATAATTATTGTCGTAAACAATGAGTAATGATGGGAAGAACATATTTTTGGTTTTGTGTTGATTAAGTTGCCCAGGAACCTCGAAAATCTGATTAGTAATTCTGTATAGCTTTGTGTTGATCCCTGCAATTTATTAGGTGCACCAGGAGCATATGGTCCAGATATTATGAATGTTCACCCACATTAGGTTGTTCATTTTCATTATTATAATTGTTCACTCGCTAATATCTAGAGGACATGTGCTCTGAGTGCATGTAATATATGTGCTTACTCCCTCCATCCCATTTAGATTGTCACAGTTTGAAGAAAGAGCCTGTTTTATAACTCACAAAACAAGACCTTTTCACTCAGAAGGTGACAATTTTGTTGGGACAGAGGAAGTAATTCTGTATGTTTAGTTGATCATAGTTACTTGATTGATGATATGAACATACTCTTTGTAGTTTAGAGATGAGACCTGGCCTGCTAGTTTGTCATTTTGGTGGGTCATGCTTACACATGATTGAAGATTGAAGTATCATCTCAAAATACTTGAAACTCTATGTACAAGTTTGAATTCATTTGACTTTGATGCTTAAATTCGTGTTATGTTTGATTCGTAGACTCATCGATCACAAGGATGTCTCCTAAACCTGTTGTGATAAGGGGAACCCCACCTGGGATTTCCATCCTCAAAAGATTTCGAGGCAAAGATTGGAGTTACGGTTCTTACAGATCCACTGTTCTCCTGATCACCTTCATTGCCTACGCTTGCTACCACGCCTCTAGAAAACCAAGCAGCATAGTCAAGAGCGTCCTCCACCCTGAACTCGAGGAGAGATCAGTAATATCCAACCCCTGGCCCATTGGGAATGTCTTCATCTCCAAACAAACCGCACAAAACGAACCAATTAACAAGGGATGGGCCCCATTCAATGCAGAAGACGGGACATCAAAACTGGGCGAGATTGATCTCGCATTTCTCGCTTGTTACTCCTTAGGAATGTACGTCGCAGGCCACCTAGGAGACAGGCTCGACCTTCGCCTATTTCTGACAACCGGCATGCTTGGTAGTGGCATATTTGTTGCACTATTCGGAATGGGTTATATTTGGAAAATCCATGCATTTTGGTTCTTTTTAACAATGCAAATGGTGGCCGGGCTGTTTCAAGCCACCGGGTGGCCTTCTGTGGTGGCTGTCATCGGTAACTGGTTTGGGAAACGAAAGCGAGGTTTGATCATGGGTGTTTGGAACGCGCATACTTCTGTAGGGAACATCAGTGGGTCCCTCCTTGCTGCGGCCGTGTTGGACTACGGATGGGGGTGGTCTTTTATCGTTCCAGGTGGTTTCATCTTTTCGGGTGGAATTCTGGTTTATCTTTTCCTGGCTGCCTATCCCGAGGATGTCGGGTACCCTTGTCCGAATGAGTTGGTGAGTGAACAAGGGAAAAAGGGTGGAGATTTAGAGGTCGAGGATCAGGATGTTGTCGTGAGCCAGACATCTGATGTGCGGCGAGTGGCTTCTGCGAGTAAGAGAGGTGTTGGACTCTTTGAAGCGTTCCTGATTCCCGGGGTTGTGCCGTTTGCATTGTGCTTGTTCTTTTCAAAGCTCGTGGCGTACACTTTTCTGTATTGGCTGCCTTTCTATCTTAGTCAGACAGGTTCATTCTTCTTCTGTACTTGCATTGCATTCACCCTCATCGCTTTTTAGTGCTGTTTTCGGAAGAGATTTTAGTGCTTTAATTTTGATGCCTAATTGTGCCCCAAATGCTCCTGTTTGTTGTGTAACCCTGCATTTCTCTGATTCAGTAAACAACACTAATCAAAACCGAATCCTAACATGTTACTTTTCACATTCCGACTTTGCAGCAATTGGTGGAGAGTACGTATCAGTCAAATCCGCTGGCAATCTCTCCACCCTCTTCGACGTCGGGGGCATCTTCGGCGGCGTCCTCGCGGGCCACCTCTCGGACAAGCTCAACGCCCGGGCCACCACGGCCGCCACCTTCATGTATGCGGCGATCCCCTCTATGCTGCTGTACCGCTTCTATGGGCACCTCTCGATGACTCTAAACATCGTCCTGATGATGGTTGCCGGGTTGTTTGTCAACGGCCCGTACGCGCTCATAACCACCGCGGTTTCTGCAGATCTAGGCACCCACAGCTCCCTCAAAGGAGACTCTCGGGCACTTGCGACCGTGACTGCTATTATCGATGGGACCGGGTCTGTGGGGGCCGCGTTGGGGCCCCTGCTGACGGGTTTTCTGTCGAATGTCGGGTGGGATGAGGTGTTCTTGATGCTGGTGGCGTGCGCGTTCGTTGCGGGGCTTCTGTTGTCGAGGCTGGTCGTGGCGGAGACTGGGGAGTGGTCCAAGAAGAAGCCATCTACTGATGAACAATGCTCTGGAGGTACTTTTCTATTCTCTTATGAATCCTGATATCTTATGAATTTTCCTATAAAGTTGGATGGTAAGTGGGTGAGGGTAAAGTTACCGTAATTTACCGAAAGTTACTGAAACTTACCGTACCTACCAAAAATAACATTATGCATGCAAACCGAAAGTTGCTGAAATTTACCAAAACTTACTAAAATAACATTTACCATACCTACTATTTACCACTGAACTTTACAGGCAAACTGAGGTTTTCACAGTTGGCAACAAAAACACAAGTTCTTGGGTTTATGCAATATTGATCTTGTGACTTGAGAAATTTACTGTGAGCTTGTCTCGATTGGGTTTACCCCACCGGCTTGATTGATTACCTGGGAACTCTTGAGGACATTGAAGTAGCAATTTGGCATGTACCATATACTGAGATTAGCTTTTTGGATCTGAACAGCTAACTTTTGAAAAGCTATTTGGTGCAACTCTTTGGATTAACATTTTACAAACAACTAATTTTACCAAACACTTTTACAACAACAACTAATCCAAGTCCAAACAGTTAAGTTAAACAGCTAATCCAAACAGTCAACAACTGGTCGCCAAATAGGCACACGCTAGCCAACCATCCCCTCTTTTTTCTATTACACCAACATGTAATGTGGGGCCCACTTACACGGGGTCTGGTTTGCAGATGTAGCCAACTTTACCTCAACAAACATTCCCGCTTGGAATTCTAAAACTATGTTGATGAGTTGTCTTCTTTTCATGCAGGCTCGGGATCTGAGCCCCTTTTGAGCGATCAAAGGTGACGCACGACATGGCCATGCCAATAAGAAATGTACATCGAGCCTGCGTGCATAGACATAGATCCAATGACGACCGAGCATCAGCATTGTTACAAGTCATGACACTAAGCTTTCTCGGGGGGTGGTGGTGGTGGTGGTGCATGGTGGTGTCTGTTGTTGTTTTTCGTAATAGCAAATAGGCAAGGATCGATTATAGTTTTGTTTCTTATTGGTTATATATATAGGGAACCCGCGGTGGATCCAAAAAAGGGTGACATTTTTTTCGCGCTTCTTAAGTTTTGATATCGACATCACCATTGAACTTAGGCAGTGTACATATAAGAGTATAATAGGATTTTGGTAATTTCTTTTGGGCCGATGAGAGCCAGAGGGTGTATTAGCCATTGTAATAGGATGTCAGCAGGAAATTTCCAGAGATAGAATTTATTATTTCTCTATTTATTACTAATGTATTTGTCTTTCTTTTTTTATAATCTTTAATCTCAGAGCCAGAAATATTGTGAAATTATGTATACAGGAAACGTGCAAACAAGAAAGATGAGTAGTTTTGACAATTTGGCCTTTGAGAGCTACTCGTCAGTACCAGAACAGGCTGGCAAAGGTCAACATAATGACTTGATCATCCAAATTATTCTGGGTGAAGATGCGGATGAACCCCGCGTCGGAATAATAGTTGATGTCCGACACTCGAGTTTTTGGGTATTTTTTTGGTTCGACAATTTAGACAAGTTGAAATTCGGGTCAATGTCGGGTTTTGTTAATAGGAAAATGAAAAATATTTTATCCATATTTTTGGTCAAAGTATTCGGGTCGGACAGTTTGTTGACTGCCTTGGCTCCAATCGATCTTTTAATGGTACTTTATTTGCGTATAGGATTGCTGAATTGGATGTATTCTTGTGAGAAGTGATTCTTATCTTTAGTATTGGCGCATTTGGTTGAAAATTTTTCCTGAAAAGGCAGGTAAACTTTTCCAAATTGACAAATTTTCTTATATTTGGCCGGACTTAGTGAATGAAGTAAATTTATTTTTTCACCCCCTAAACTTAGGAAACCCTTTTTGTAGATGGGCTAAGGAAAGTTTTTTAGGGTAAATGTTTCTTAGAAGACTATTAAAGGGGCCTAAAAGAAAAATAAACAAAAGCCATGGAACTCTCGAAAATCAAATTTTAAAAATTATTCAAGAAAGTATTAAATTAATCGAACCAAGTCTTATTATGCTTTAGGGATATCGTTCATGATTGAAACTTTTCTCAAATAAACCTGAGAAAATCAGAAAGAAATTGCATACATGCTCTCCCACTAAGTCCCTTACATGTTGTCCACTCTTTATGTGTCTATAGTAAGCCCTCTTACATTGTTTTCTCTCTATATAAATACCAAACTACCAAACACAAAACCAACAAAAACAAAAAAACACAAACTTACATCTTTTCACACACACACCCTCTAATCTTCACAATACCATCCTCCCCTTAGGGTGTGTGTGGATACTCCCATGGCTCTTTCTCACGCCGTCCTTGCTTTTGCCTTTGTGTTCGCCCTGGTGGGGTCCGCCCTGGCTCAGGAACCCATGATGGCTCCTAGCCTAGCCCCAACAACTGAGGCCAACGTTCCCCCAACTTTGGCCCCAATTGTGGTCCCTGAGCCAGTGATGGCCCCAGCCTCATCGCCAGAGGCCATGACCACCCCACCACCAACCATGCCAGAGACCACGACCCCACCAACCCCAGCTGTTGCTGCTCCCCCAACCATGCCCATGGGCCCAATGGGCCCCATGGCAGGAGGTCCGACTCCAAGCCCAACTCAGGGCACAACTGATGATCAACAGGGTGCCGCCATCGCTCATGGAAGCAACTTGGCCCTCTTGGTTGTTCTTGGAGGAGTTGCCCTCTTGGCCTAAACAAACAAGTTTTTCTAGCACCTAAATGTTTAATGAATGAGTTGTTGCTAATTGAGTGAATTTGTTTATGTGTTCATTGCTCAAAGTTGTTCATCCATGTAGTCATGCATGGTGAAGGTTTTGAGGATCAATGTAATGTCTCTAATTTGTTGTTTTTGGCATCTCATCTTGTAATGTTCTATGTAGTGATTCTATCGCCATGACCTTTTTCTTGCTAACTGTCTTTCAGTTGCAAATTTTTCATTTGTTTGGATGGATTGAGATTTGGTGCTATTTTTCGTTTGGACAATGATACACATCTTGGATTAAGATGGTTAATAAATATTTTGATTTTATGGAAAGATGAACAAAATTATCCATGTTATCTATAATTTAATTTTCATATCTAAGTATAATTAGAAAGAGTAAACAAGTCCGGTTAAGAAATAGATATCATCATTCGTGCACGTGATCATCACAAATTTGAACATCCAGACACCGACTCTGGGTCTGATTTCAACGAAAATGTCCAAAGTAGAAACTGAACCGGGTTGAGATTTGCTTAGCGGTGGCTAATATTTGACTTCGGATCAATTTGAGTTCGGACAATTCGGACAAAATTTTCATACCCAAACCTTGTCAAAATTTGAAATTCGGACAATTTGTGATGTCCGAACACGAACCAGAATTGTTCAAATTTGTGCAAACTCAAATTTGTCCGAACATGCCAAACCCGAATTTACTCTAAATTCACACACAATTTCAACATTTTGTTCAAATTTTAAATTCTGGTTAGGGTTCAAACATTGTCTGAATATATCCAAACTTGTATTAGACACAAAATTCGGACAATCTGATTTTCTTCCTCCACCCTCAAACCCGACCCAATTTTGAATTCAGACGTGCCAAAAAATTCTTATTCAACCCAACTTCATTCAGGTCAGACAAATTCGAACATTTGGGCGAAAAGAATTTTTATTGGCATTTTTGCACGTTCTAATTTGTGTTCGATTCATCTATATCCGGTCCAATTTATTCTGCGAGGAACCAAAATCCTCATTCTGGACATCCCGTTGAACTGCACCTTCTCCACCTCCAACGAAACGTTCTTCAGCGGTCAAAAAACTCGAAACTACAAAGCAGTCAAAAAACTTGAAGCAAAAACAATGGAGGGCACTGCTTCAACTACAAGCACAAGTAGCAGCAGTGAAGGAAGCATAATCATACAGAAAAGGGCACCCATGAGAATCGAGAACCCCTTTACGATTAAAGTGGGTCAGGTTTTTACTGGCTTTGGCGTTGGTTGTGGTCTTGGTATCGGCGTTGGTCGCCCCTTGAATCTAGGTATCATTTTCTTGCTATTTCTATCTTCATATTTCGCAAAAACAATCTCATTTTTGTTTACCCTTTTTGATAATATGGATTTGGGAGGGTTCTTCAATCGGAAAAATGGGGAAAACCCAACAAAGATTGAGTCTCAGAAACCCAGTTATGTGCTTAAAGTTTTGATTTTGCTTCATATTTGGGGGGTTTTGTGATTACAATCGAGTTTGGTTTTGGCATTTTTCTGTTGAACATGCTATTTGTAGTTGGTGGTAGGAGTTGATTTAACTAGAATTCTTGTTGTTATTTCAGGACCCTTGTGCTTGATTTTGAATAATTTTCAAATTCAAGTTTCCTCATGAGATTGTTTTCTTCATGGGATTGTAGTTTGATGTTCTTGTTTCTTCATTTTGCCTTGTTTGTTAGCTTTTCATTGAGGTTGGTGGTTTGGTCTTACAGATTAGGACTGAGATTATGAAGTGTAATTGTACTGTAGTTCTTGATTTAGCATCATACAACTCGGGTCTATAAGCTCGGGGGACTGTGGTTTTAGGGTTGGGTTAAGTAGCCTAAGTTCATCTGCTTAGTTCATAATGTATGAAGAAGGGTAACATATCCAACTCTATGCAAAATAGTTGGATTATCAATGCTTGTTGTGGAGCTTCATCTTTGTGAGAAAGCGCCCAGTGTGCATTCTATTTATTTCATGAACAGGAGAGGTCACATGTGATTCATCAAGTTTGTTGAATCAAGTCGTCAGAGATGTTGTTTATGTTAACTCGATGAGTTGCTCGGAAATACTCATGAATTGAAGTATTGAACATGTGTGTCAGGTGCTATACCTATGCTGAATCAAGTAATGTCGGCGGCAAGTGGAGCAACACATGCGTTCTCTGGTATTGGAAGACACGTGAATACCACTGTATGTAGCCCTAGTTTCTCCTTTTTACCCGTTTTCGTTCATCAATCTTTCTAGTTACATCTCTTAGCAGTCAGTAAGTGCATACAACTGGATCTCTCGGAACCTTACATCAGCAGGACACACCCTTGGAGTGTTGTCGTTGTTGTGGTCTTCCTAGTTGCATGTTATGGCTTTCCCTTTTTTCCCATCCTGATG
Source organism: Portulaca oleracea (assembly GCA_029582165.1). NCBI lineage: Eukaryota > Viridiplantae > Streptophyta > Magnoliopsida > Caryophyllales > Portulacaceae > Portulaca > Portulaca oleracea. The sequence goes on along the minus strand of CM055883.1, from coordinate 5,005,922 downwards.
TTGGATTTTCTGTTCGCAGTTGAAGAAGATCGGGGCAAAGAACATTGAGGCAGGAATAGGATGTGGAGTTGGTTTTGGCCACGGTTTTGGAGTTGGTATGTGATTTGACTGAAACTCGCCGCTGCTTTACGTTTAACATTCTCTTATGATACTATACAAGGTCGAAAAACTTAGAAGGTACATGTTAGGGTCAAATGATGTGTTGTGCAACCAAAATGAATAAAAATCTTTGAACATACCATTACAGACATGAACACTAGCTACTTCAGGGAAACAATGACTGCATCAATAATGGTTTTCTCTATGTCTCAAAACCCACTTATTCATCTATTGAAAGAGTTATAGAAAGGCATATAGAAGCCATACTTTCTTTTCCTACTAGAATCTTCGTGTATCTCAATTCTCAAGTCATTGAGAAACTGAAGTTGCGTTGTGCATGGCCTATTTAATGAAGGTGGCAACCCGTTTGACCTAAATGTATCTCTAGATGGGCTCTAGCTTTCGTTCATATCATTACTTATTGATGGTGGGTCTATCATTACTTATTGATGTATGATGTATATTTGCTAGGTCTTGCTGTGAAGCCTGGAGTGGTGAATCAGATTCAGTTATATGTTATGGTATAATCAATTTTCCAAAATCTGCCCTCCTTTTTGATGGCTCTAGAGCTGTGACCTCGTTCAACGTGTGAAATTATTAGGAAGCAATGACCAAAATGATGATGAAATTCGGAGGCAGTGCCAATTTACCCATTGCTCAGGGCATTCTTCCCGCATCGCTGCAAAGTAGCATAAGTGCCCAGCTTGCGAAGAAAGTGCCGGACGCAACGGTTGAACACTCAGCAGGAGATAGTGGAGCAAATACAGGGGCTGCTCCACCGAAGCCCTATGGCGCTCAAGCTGAGAAAATAATCAACAGTTTTGTGGAGGATCCTATTCTCGGAGGCACCGTTAATGGGTTACTATCGAAGGTATGTATGTGGGTAAAAGTGTATGTTGTTCAGCTTCCTCATTGGCTTGTGCACGTTAATTGCTGTGAAGCCACTCTGATTGTTTGCGTTCAATGGCCCGAGTCGCCCGATCAAAGGGTTATTCAGTAAAAAGGCATAGTGCATCTGTATGAATTTTGTGTCTACAATCCAGGCACAACATGGATTCCAACTTTAAGAATTGACTCGATCTTGGAAAATGGGCTTCTGAAGGATTTCATATTCGATTCAGCTTTTATCATTGTTATTACTTTTTATACTAAGGTTTAAAGTTTTTTACCACACGGACATCAATTATTAGCATGTTGGAGGGATAAAATAGTTAGGAGAAAAGAACACGCAAAAAAAAAAAAAACGTTTCTCCATGGTATGTGCCTATGTGGGGTAAAGCTCGTGTCGTAGGATCATGTGCTGACTTCAAGAGTCAGGAGATTCTGACCGTTTAAAGTTATGGAAAGGAACTTATTATTGCCATCTTCTTATATAACACAAGACTTTAGGTTTATTGGGGCTGATTTTGCATTGCACACCCACTGTTGCCATCCTGCCTTAAGAAAATAGGAAGTTTATCAGCTTTAGCCGGTTTTGTTCTAACACAAGACATGACGTTTATTCTCGCTTCTCGAGTTCAGAATATACCTGAAAAAGAAAATGCATTCTGACTTCCGAGTTCTGAATATAATTGGTTCAAAACGGTGAGACCGTGTCAGTAGAACCATCTTGTCACTTGGCTGTTGGGTTGTTTTCATACATGAAAAATCTAATAATTGGTTCAACATTTGAAACTGATATTGTTGGATGGCTCCTGCAGGATGGACAACTGCAATCTGAGGAAACCATGCTACGCATGGTAATACCTGTTACTTGTTTGCAATTTTGCATTTAGCTCATTAAAAATCATGAGTGTGTTCATACAGAATTTTTCGTTGTGGGTTTTTTTTTTAAAATTAAATTAAATTACATTTCTTTTTCTACGAGGATAGACTGGACCCACCTCACTTAGAAATAGCATAGATATAATATAACGAGCTGCTTTTTTTTTTTTTTTTTGGTATTGTTTTTCCCCTGGATCAGATACTTAAACATCAGCAGGCGATTGACGAATTGATAGAAGAGAATGAAAAACTTCGACAAATACTGATACAGGATCTCAAGGTTTCTCCCAGCAAACTCCAAGCAAGTAATTCACTTAGAAATCAGTATCCGTGTGCTGATTGTTTCGAGTGTCGCAGAAAACAAAGGAAAAGGTGATGAATTTCATAACCATTCCACTTCATAAATTCCGGTCAAATTCATACAGTTATACTGACCCTTCCATATCTTACCCAGTTTTGGTTTGTTTTTCATGTTTTATTTGTTGATTCGTTGTTATATTGAGTTACTGTAGCATGTACTCGCCGAAATTATAGATTAGTTAACAACCATTGTAGAAATTTTCAATTTGGAAGCTGATTCAGCTGCCAATATAACAGCTCAATGAGGTCGTTGTGCAGCCACAGAGGTTGACAGTTTGCATTTTGATGAGCTATGTGATCTTCAAACAATAGTGTATATTGCACATACATAGAAAGAACATAGTGCACTTGTGATATGAGAGTTGCAAGTGTATACTTCCCACCAAGGGTTGAATTCTTGTGGTTATAATTTTCTTGGTGAATATTGTGCGGCTTTTGGGGGCTCCTTATGGCTTTTATGAAAATTGTTTGTTTGTGAAAGATAATTTTATATGACAAAAAATATGACTCAAATACGATCTGACTTGTAAATGACCCAACTTAAACACTACTCAATTGAAGCTTGTTGCCTGAACTGACCCAACCCAAATGGGTCCAACTTGAACCCAATATGATTGGCCCAAGTACTAGGACTACTTATGAGCCAGCCTTTAGAGTTGGACCATAGTTCGGTGTTTGTGTGATCCCTTCCCTAGTTTATTTTAAGTGTTTATCTTTTGTGTGATCCCCTCCCTAGTTTGTGATCCCCTCCCTACTTATGGGTAGCATGTGCACATCGAAGTAACACTATGTGACTTGACCTAAATTTATTTTTTACGAAAAGTGTTTGTTTTTGAAAGACAGTTTTATCCGACGTAAAATTAAAATGACTAAAATCTGACCTAACACGTAAATGACTCAACCCAAACCCTAACCCACTCCTTGTTGCATGAATTGATCCGATCCAACTGGGTCTAACCTGAACCCAATTTGAACAACCCAACTACCCTGACTACTTATGGGTCAGCCTTTAGAGCTGGACATAGTTTGATGCTTGTGTGATCCCCTCCCTAGTTTGTTAGCCTACAGTGAGTCAGTGACTTACCCTGTCAATTGACATAAGGGAGATATCCATGTAGTATAAAATAACACACTTTATATAATACCTATATGGGTTGAAGAACACATACATTGAGAACTTTTGAAGACATCCAAACATATGTTAATGTAAAGAGGAACATTTCATGCAATATTCTCCATAGATAACAAACTAAAGTTACACTTAAATGTTATCTTGATGAGCTAAATCATAATCTAGTAGGATGAATGCATGTATAGCCAACAACTTTACATGAAATCATACAAATATATTGTTCAATAAAATGTGACATAAACCTTCATGCCATATTTACCCTCCCACGGGGACGAAATTACGACAAGAACCACTCCTTCAAGATCCTTACAAGCTACCCAATGCATCACCTCCACAGGCAAATTCCCCTTCCCAAAGGCAACCGTATTATTTCCCAAATCTTCCCAACTCAAAGACCTAATCTCATATTTCAACATTTCTAATGACTCAAAACTCCCTTCTTTTTTTGAGCCCTTTTCAACCTTGTTATCCCCATCGGGTTCTTTGGTAATTACCACAAAGTTTGAGCCCATTTCGAGACCACCAAACATGCCCTCTGCCTTCTCAACACAAAGTGACACAAGATCCTTGTAGAGTTCATCTCCTGGGCTTAATTTCTCGTCGATGGAGACGTCGAAAATGGCAGTCTTTGAATTGGACCGACTAGGGTTTGAAGTGGTTGGTGGACGGCAGGTGACGCGCTTGGCGAAATTAGGGGCGTAAAACAAGGGTGTTTTGGGGATTTCACCATCGTACGCTATGGTTCTGTGGATTTCTGCCCATCTGTTGAGGAACTTAGTCACGCGAAAAGGGTCAGCCAGGAGAAGGCTATAGCTTATCCCTATTGTGTATCCTCCACATTGGAAATTTGTCACCTTGATCAAGCACAAAAAAAAGGGTGAAGATAAATGGAAAATTGTAAATGTGTAGTAATTAATTTAATTTTATTACATCTTTATGTGCATGGAGTAAATAATCGTGATACTCAAAATAAATTGTACATTCAAGAGAAGTTTATGTACTACCTCCGTCCTTAAGGAAGTGTCAATTTGGCTAAATTTTAACCATTAATTACTCCCAAATTTCAAGAACTACAAAATGAAATTACTACCATTAGAAAGATATTGTATTAAAACTTACAATGATATTAATCTTATATTGTAATTCATTATAATTTGTGAATAATTAACGGGCAAACCTTAGTCGAATTTTATGTGATGAGTTTTTGTAAAAATTTAACGACTGTAAAAGATATTGATGAATTTTGTAATAATACTGATAAATTTATGAAGAACTTTATAATTAATATTGATGAACTTTTCTAAAAGTTTAATATAAACGACGTACCTAGATAACTATACCACAGTGGACCAAATAACAATTGATTTAGGATGTGGAATATGTTGGTTACTCTAATAGTCATTAGGAACGTCCCAACTTGCTCCTCTGTAATTGTTCATGGATAGAATACGGAATTAACCTAGCCCTGTATTTTATCTAACACTAACAATGACCAACAATATAACAAACAGCAAAGGATCGAAGACGTAAAAAGATAAAAAGTTATCAATTATATATTTACCTGTATATAAAAGAGGGGAGAAAAGTGACTATTCTCCTCATCAAAATCTCTCCAACATACAAGTTGATTCTTCACTTCATCTTCCTCCTTGGACTCTAAAAACTCACCCAAACTCATCTTTATCTGTGCTTCAACAACCCTAACACCACTATCATTCGACACGATCTCCAGACGGTGATCACCTCCATATCCGCTATAATTATTATCATCTTGAGATCTGACCATTCTTCCGGCGAGTATCGGGTCTTCCTCCAGGGCTTTTCCTAGGGTTTCCTTGATCCATCCTCCAACATGCCACCCCGAATCCAAATATTCGCCATTTTCATCATTTCTTTGTGTCTTGGAGTTGTTGTAGCAAAGAATAACATGCATCCTTGTTTGTAAAACATTGTTGTTGTTGTTGTTGTTATTATTTGTGTCGAATTCTATGTTGTATGAAAATCGTGGATCAGTCACCTTTCTGGGTACCGTTGTGATGATGCCTTTCATGATTAGGGTTGGCATGGTGGAGGACTTGGCCATGTTTCTGGATACTTCAAGAGACTTCTGATGAGTTAGTTTTATTTGGCACAAGAAGACTTACCAACCCTAGACACATATATAGAGAGAGAGGTTCATGAATCATGAGTACATTGAAGTATTATTATATACATAAATGTATAAAAATGGAATTTTTTGGTTTACTTGTAGAGGAAGTAATTGATTTGAAACCTAGCTAGTAGTTGGATTTATCATTTGTGGCTGGCAAACTCTCGGGTCGGATCGGGTTGGGTCAGGTCAAAGTTTAGTTGAAAAGATTAATAATGCTAGAATTCGAATGAAAAATTGATGTCTAGAATATATTATTTTCTGGTGATACAAATTAAATATGTCTAAATTTGAAGTAAAATTGATTGAAGATAATAGACATATAAAAAAAATTTCATAAATTCCATCTTATTTATGACTTAATTAACTTTCACGGCTTTCAATATCACTATTTCATAAATTTCAACTTATTTATGGCTTAATTAATTTCTCATATAATATTTTATGATCAATTACGTGCAATATTATATTTTTGGGACATTAATTTTTCGTTATTAATTTAATAGTAGTGATTCTATATTATGAGTCATTATATATGTTGAAAGTTTGATGGTGAAAATTTTTAAAATTTAATTGACATAAATTTCAAGGTGACAAATATTATGGAATGAAGGGGTTGAGACTATTATGCCCGTACTCAAAATTTAGATGAGAAGATCATGAACCGCACTTGGCTGTTTTTGGATTGGAAAAATTTGAGATTATAATCAAGTCAATATTAATTTGTTAAGTGTGAAAATAATGGGGGGGAAAAGTTTACTTGGATAAATTAACATTAGGTTTAGTACTTGAACTGGTATATTCTGATATACCTAATTATATATTAACATACTTATGTGGCAAATTCCCCATCAAGGACTCGGAAATCTCTAGCATAGTAGAACGACATGAAGCCAAGTAATCTAAGATTAGATTAACCAAATTTGTAGTTTGTTTGCACCATGCAAGTTATCTTTGCTATTGGAGGATCAAATGGTAAAATTTGTGGAGGAGAAAATTATTACATTAAGGTTGTTGCACCTATGGAAGCTCCTAGGTGATGATGGGTCACAATAATTTATTAAACCTACCAAAAATAATTGTGGGCAAATAGAAAATCTTGATATGATCTCGTTTGTAATCGTTTCAAATTAAGAGCCAATGAAATCAACTAAGATCAAATCAAAATTGATATTCTATGGTTTCTTAATGTGATCAGGAAATAGATGCAGAGATGGCAATGGATTTTGGATCCGACTCTGATTATGAAGGATTGGACCCTACCGGATTAAGTGGACCTAAATCCCAATTTTTTATGTAATTTGTTTTGGGTGGGGTTTGGATCCGAGAGATTTGGTAGAGTCTCTATCCGATTCTGAGTTTGGACATGGACCCCGATCAAAGAGTTGCTTATAGAATAGCAAAATGATAACATTTTGATACTAGATGGTTAATAATCATCTTGCATTTCACTTAAATCACTCATAAAGTTGAATATAAGTATATTTAAATCATTGTAAAGGTATGTTTTATTACTTTTAAGATTATTACAACTTATAAACAATATAAAACTAATTATTTATATTTTTCATAAATATAAAACTATGCATAAAATGTGTATTTTCTACTATGATTGATAAAATCATACTATTATTTATATTCTTTTGACCTATATTATACTCTTATAATTGAAATATATATAATTATTAGAGAAAATATTATCAAAAGTTATAAAAATGTGAAAATAATATCATCTTGAGTCAAAACGTGTATAATTATTAGAGAAAATATTATTAAAAGTACAAAAATGTGAAATCTGGACAATTCAAAATGTTATTAACAATCTTGAGTTAAGATGTGTATCATTGTCCAAAAAAAATTCTTCAAAACATTTAAATATAAATGAGTAATCTTTATTTTTTTTAACCATAATTTTCTGTTTCCCTAAAATATCCTCTTTGTTAAAATTTTATTGAATTTGGAACTAAATTAAGAATGAGTCCCACAAGGAAGTTTTACATTTGTAATATTTCTTTCTCCATCATCACAATTTCTTTCGTTTCTCTTTCTTGTTTCCTCTAACATTTGGGTTGTAAATTGCTGAATTATTTCTTGAATGTTACGTTTGATTATAGTATTGCTTCTACATCTTACTTTCTTCTCAAAATTTCTTTATATATATATATATATATATATATATATATATATATATAATGTTTGATGAAAGAGTGGTAATGGTTTTGCTTTGTTGTGGGTGGGTAACGGTCACTGGACCATAGCTCGGCCCGGCCCATTAAATGAATGTGCCTGATCCAGCCCGACTGTATGCCTAAAAAAAATGCCTTTTAGCTTTTGGAAATGTCAGCCATTTGATTTCCGCTGTTCTTTTGTATGGTTGGTAATTTGACATGGTGCGAAAATGATGTGGTATGGTGAAATTGTAGAAAATGCAATAAGATGTGAAATGATATAGTAAAATTTGTAGAAAGTGTAATTAATATGGTAGGTGAGTGGAAAGAACGTGAAAAATAGAAGAGAAAAATGAGGATATATTTTGATAATAATTGTGGTAAAGTATGGTGAACTGGAAAAATATTGAGTGATATAGTGATTGTGGTACCGTAACGCACCGCACCGTACAAAAGAACAAGGTCTCAATAACTGTTGGTTTTTGTCTAAATCAGAATGATTAAAAAAATGCAGAGAAAACTTGAGAAAATGTTTTTAGGGAAATGAGAAGCTTTTGATTATCTGAGATAAAAATACCTAGTAACTTTACATTTTAAATAGCTAACGAAAATAACTGAAAGTCAGATCATGGGCTAAGAGCATCTGCAATGGTGAGTTTTGATTCGACTCACTGCAGACGTGGCATGAAACGAGAACGTGAGGTCGTGTAGGACATTTCAGTGGTGAGAATGAAACTTGTCTCGCGAGAATCTCGCTTTCAGTCTCGCAAGACGAGTTTGAAAGCGAGTTTGAAATATTAATATTTTAATCATATTTTTTTCTCTCCTCCTCCACCTCATTTTTTATCAATATAACCAAATTAATTATATTCTTAAATGGGACCCATTTACTTTTTTAATTAATATGAGTCAAACTCATTCTCACTATTGGAAAGCTAGCTAAATAATAAGTTAAATTTTGACTCTCTTGATAGGGGTCCACATACAGGGGCGGATACACAGCCAATGTAGGGGTGTCCATGGACACCCTTAGTCAAACAAAAATTTGTGATTCTCTAATATTTTTCGGAAGAAATTTTTTTAATTTGGAGTAAGTGGACACTGTAAAAAAAAGTCCCAAAAAATATAACATAGGTGTCCAATTTAGTAGCAACCCAAAAACTCTAAAATAGTACTCCATCTGTCCCAAATAAATCGTCCAAGTTTGATTAGTTAGGTCAAAATTTTAAATTTTGACCGTTAGTTTATCAAATTGTATGTTGAGCTATTGTAAAAGACTACCATAGTGCCACTATTAGATTTGTGATGAAAATATTTTTATGCCTTAATACAATATTATTAGTCTTGTTAAGATAAAATGTGAAAAATTAGCGGTCAAAATGTTACATCAAAGACGGTTAGTAAATTGAAAACAAATTTAATTAGGACGGAGGGGTACCAATTTTTTTTAAATAGACAAAAAGTTTAAGTTAATGAATTGGGTAATCGGGTATCAGTAAGTCAATGAATTGGGTAATTGAATATTAGTAATAACAAATATATTGGATAGCCCTAAATTTAATGTCGAGATCCGCCACTGTCCACATATCCCATGTCATACAATTAGTCAAACTCAAACTCACCATCGCGGATACTCTAATTTTTAACAACAGACTCATCCTTGATCTTCAGCAAAACAGAATCAAGAACTAAAAACAGAAAAAAATCATCTTTTAAAAATAGTTAACAAATTTTTAAAATCTAAAAGAGAAATTCTGAATGAATATGCTCTCAATATCAACATATTGTAATCCAAAAGGGACCTTACCCAAACTTTATACTTTTCAAAGAAAAAAAGACCAATTACATTTCCCAACAAAACAAAATCCTTGACTAACGTTAGAATTTCGAGCCGCCCTATTTCTGGTCAACAAAAGTCAATGTCGTCAGCCCTAAATCCTTGACTAACGTTAGAATTTCGAGCCGCCCTATTTCTGGTCAACAAAAGTCAATGTCGTCAGCCCTAAATCCTTGACTAACGTTAGAATTTCGAGCCGCCCTATTCTCTATTTTATGATAAATGTTATTTTGTTGATTTTTATGTTTTATCGATGATTTCTGATATAATATTTTATCAAAATTATAATTTTCTACTTTTTAATAGAAGTCTTGTTACAAATTAAAATTTTTTGTACCATAATATAATCAAGATCTAAAATATTGTTATTGTATATACTAAGATATTAATTGTAAAAAATTTAAAACTTTGAGAGGATAAAGTGATAGATATTATGAAATGATATGAGTTTTTGACATAAGAATTGATTTATAGTGTCTTCTAAAAAATTATTAGTTTTAGCCATAATTTTTCAAATATACAAAAAATTGTGTATAATTCATCTGGAGTTACATGGTTTAATTATGGTGTCACTTATATTTTTTGGCAATGCCCACAAATGCTAAGTCCTTTATAGTTAATAATTAATCATAACTCTAAGAAAAATAACGTTATAAATTATAATAAATATTTATTTGATAATACTAAGATTCACATTAATTATCATCCAAAGTAAATTTGTCATCCTAACTATTTCGCAACTAGCTAGTAGTTGTTCTAATTAGCTATTTCACTTAGTTGATGGTAAAAAAAATGTTTGGTAAACTAATTGTTGGCGAAAAGTTATTTTTTAAAAACTTCTTCAAATAGTAGCTTTCAAAAAACTTGATTATTGGATCCAAAAATGTATTAAAAAAATTACTTACCAAACATTTGAGATAGTTTTTGACTGATTAAAGAAACTAACCATATTCAAAATGCTAAATAATTACTTTATCAAAAAAAACTTGTTGACAAACACCCCTAAATTCAAACAAGGGACTTCTAGGAAGGAACTTAGGATTGATATGCAGTCAAATTTGACCCTTTGTAACTTTGACTTTCAATCTCATCATTTATAAATTATTATACTTGTCCATGCACCACAAAACCAATTCACCATTCTTATGTTTCCTTCTCTGTTTTGTGGTCATCAATAACACATAAAACAATAAAAAATGTTGTCAAAAACCTTACGTTCTCATCTCTGTAGCCCTAATTTTCTCACATCTTCATCCATCATTCTCCAAAAAACAAATCTTTACTCTTACAGAGCTATCTCTACGTCATCGCCGGAGAAAAGCTCCGGTGACCGGAAAGAAGAAATAGTTGTCGTCGGCGGTGGGATCACCGGCCTCGCCACTGCTCTTGCCCTTCACAGGTTCCCATTTTAATTCAATGGAGTTCTTATAACTTCATTTTCATTTATTTATTTATTTACTTATTTATTTGTCTATTTAAACTGGCTCTGGTCACCGGACCCTGTCTTCAGTGGTGGATGTAGATGCTCAGAATAGGGGTGGCCACTGTATTATTATATTTATATGATAAAATAAAATCTATAATTTTTACCCTTAATTTTACTACTTTTTTCTTTTTTTCTTTGGCCTAGGGTAGCTATGGCCACCCCCAAACTAAGTTGGGATCCGCTAGTGCCTGTCTTAGGGATAATCACCAATAAATTTAATAGTTCATACCAAGCTGTCTATGATAAATATGACTCATTAACCCCACAATTTTCGCCAATAAAAATATTTTACTCCTACCAAGACTTAAATTTTAGTGAAAAACATAGAAGATAGAGGGGATTGCCACTTGGTTACCATTTGTTTGGTGCTTATAACTTGGTTTTGTTGCTTGAATTTCTCAGTTTCTTTTCCTGGGTTTAGATTAGAGTTGATTGGTGATGATCTATTTATTTTCTTTTATTTAAATGTGTGAAGGGTTGGAATTGGATCATTGGTGTTGGAGCAATCTGAATCCTTAAGAACCGAGGGAGCTTCAATCACATTGTTTAAGAATGGATGGAAGGTGTTGGACATGCTTGGTGTAGGAAATGAGCTTAGGACCCACTCTGTTCTCATTCAAGGGTAAGTATATGTGTTATCTTTTTTATCTTTTCTTTTTTAAGATTTGATTTTCATTATGTATCTTATATTTGGCTATACCCATAAATTATTCAACAGTTCTTAGTGTATCTAGTAAGGTAGTCCCAACAATTACGACTTATCGACTTCTTTTGTTCTTTCTTTTCTTTATTTCTAACCCCTTTTCACTTTACATGTATAAAACAAAGTGGTTATATGATCTCAAAGCCATGATTTTGATGGATTTGTGTATGCTATTTCATTTGAGTGAGTTGTGGCGTTGGTGGTAACCTTTCAACGTTAATACGTCAACCTTTTATACGATCTACGATTCAAGTATAAATACTCAAGATTGATTATTAACATCACCACGGTTGTGTGGTTATGTTTGTAGATCAACGATAAGAAATCATTCTAAAAGACTAGTCCTTTAAATGGAATAACTAGACCACTTAAAAAGCTTAGTTAGTCGCAATGAATATCTCAAGTACTAGTTCTTTAGGTGAAACAACCCCTGTATTTGTCAGAATCACTCTCTAATCGATAATTTCTTATGCAAATGAGTATCACATTAACTAGCCTGTAGCAACTACACAGGTTGAGTGCAAAGACATTGGAAGGGAAGGAGCTTCAAAGTCTCAACTACAAGGATGTAGATCCTAGGTAAACAATTTGCCAATATGTATGAAGTCTATGTATAAATCTTGAATTCCTAAGTAGGATACCTTGAAAATCGTGTATATAATGTGATCAAACAGCCAAGAGTATCGAGCAATTGAGAGAAACGTTCTTCTGAAAACACTTGCTGAGCAACTGCCTCGAGACACTATCCAATTCTCTTCAAAGTTGGCCAAGATAGAACAGGACGAGGACACACGCGAAACTAAGCTACAACTTACCAATGGAGCTCAGTTATCAGCCAAGGTTCAAATCTAAACAACCTCATATTTATTTACGCAAGTTTTGAACAAATTGTGCCATGGGGCTAATAAAACGATTCCCAGATCTTTAACCATAAACGTCAAACTTCGGTTGAGTCGGTTCTTGCACAAAATTGTCTTACTTCATGTTCAACTATAGGCGATTCTAAATTTGAATTGGGGAATCGAATAGGTCAATTATTATATAAGTTTAAAAGTGATATATAAAGGTTTTTTGCTAACCTTTGACATATATCTTGTTTGTGTAGATTGTGATAGGGTGTGATGGAGTATGGTCCCCAATAGCAAGATGGATGGGTTTTTCAGAGACCAAGTATTCCGGAGACTCTTGTTTCAGAGGCCTTGCACTGTTCCCTAATGGGCACTCTTTTCAACCAAAAACAGTCCAATATTATGCAAAAGGAATGAGAGGCGGGTTCACGCCTATAAACCCTACCAAAGTTTTCTGGTTCCTTATCTACAACAACCCCTCCCCAGGTACATATACTTTTAGAATACTGTTTTTTGTTACAAATATAATAGTGGAGTAGTGTTATATAACAAATCATTACATATATCGAGAATTTAATGATCAAAACTTTTTAAAATTTGAACGACACAATTTACTAGGCGTCAAATAATATGCAAACTAGGGAGTATAGTTTCGCAATCAATCTCTTTACAAACAATCATATCTTTTGAGATGACAAATATGCTATACAATATGTACCAGGTCCAAAAGTGATGGACCCAGCCATGCTCAAGGAACAAGTGCATGCCCTACTAAAAAATTGGCCTTCTGAAATGTTGGAGCTCGTAAACCATTCTCTAGATGATTCGATCAGCGATGCCCCATTACGAGATCGGTGGCTATGGCCAGTGGTCAGCCCTCCGCCCTACAAAGGTGGAGTCGTGCTAGCCGGAGATGCATGGCACCCGATGACTCCCAACCTCGGCCAAGGAGGATGTTGTGCCCTAGAAGACGCAGTTATTTTAGCTAAGAAGCTAAGCAACGCAATGAATTCTGGACAAGGATCTTCTATTGAAGATGCCCTGAAATCGTACCAAGAGGAGAGGTGGGCCCGCGTGTTCCCCATGACCGTCAAGGCGAACCTTGCCGGAAAGATTCAACAGTCAAAAAGTTCAGTGGTGTGCTTTATTAGGGATGCCTATATGCTGCCCAATGTGAGCAAAAATGCAGGAAAAATGTTGGAGCATACCAATTTCACTTGTGAGCCTCTTTAGAGAGATTTAGTTATAACCACTAAAAAGTTAATGATATGAGTCCTTTGTAACTTCATGGTATACCCGTGGATAAGATATTTGTTAAATGTTTTTTTTAGTATAAAAACTATATCATTGCATATGAAATTTTGAAAAGGTGATATAATTTGATAAAATTTCAATAAGTACAAGACCAATGGTAAAGTATATAAAATTATACTTTATCCATAGTTTTTCAAGGTTTGCAAAAAAATGCTTAAAATATGTCTAATAGATGGAATTTATTCAATTAAAATATTATTTATATTTGTTAGTGTAACCAATGGATATCTAATAGATGGTATCAAACTTCGTATAAAAAGGCTAGTTCCACAAATCACAATATCTGTATTAATTTAATAAAAAAGAAAGATACTTAAAAAAAAATATTATTGGATGATAATATACTGAACTTTAGGGGTATTGGACTATAATGCACTGAACTTTTGAAGTATCGTTTTTCTATTTTGAAGTATCGTTTTTCTATTTTTTTCCAAAAAAAATATTAGTCATCCTGCTTATGTGTACTTTCTTAAACGACAAAAGTTTTTTCTGAAAAATAATAGAAAAACGACACCTCAAAGTAGGGCAACAATCAGCTGAATTGGTCTGAGTGTGGTCTGAGTGCGTTATTGTCCAATACTCTCAAAGTTCAGTGTATTAGAGTCCAAGAAAAAAGTCAAGTGCATTATTGTCTAATACCCGTAAAATTTAGTGTATTATCATCCAATAACCCTAAAAAAAATATTGTTCTACTATGTACACGTAATTTAAGGCAACAGGTTTCTTTCAAATTTGAGAGTAGCGTGACTACAGTGTGAGAAAAATATAATAGGCGAAATAAAAGGGAATGATTGGGGAAGAACTAAGGAGAAAAATCAATACACATCGGTTGTGATGTTACTACCAAATCTGTTCAGTAAAATTTAAACACACCTTAGCATAGTCAGTCGACTGCAATTAAGAGGGGATCAATGAAACAAAATGGACACATTCTGCACAACACAAATGCCCGTATAATAATAGTACTAACAATGGTGATTAATACTTCTTCAGAGGTGCGAGACTACCATGTCATGTCCCTCCCAGAAACAAATATCCACAGGCTATCTCCAACAATTGCGTCATTATTCCAGAAATGCATGAAATATCCATGATATAATTCATTTTAGCACGCAGAGGCTGCAAAAACAGAGCCTAAATTGGTATGATCCACAAGCTAACATTACACCATACTCACAGCTACTATGTTGAATAATGAAATACGGCTTTTGCCCTGCCAACAGAACACCAGACTAGGAACGCTATAATCAACCACGGGATTGCAACTGAACAAACCAAACTAAAGTCAATGCTTGGAAATCCCCCTCAAGTAGAGGTAAGGATGGGTCGAATGTAGCAGCTTCACCCCTGAATTTTGCAATTTAGAGAAACTGCAACTGAACAATGTAACAAAAGAGAGAATGAGCATCCTGTTTCATACCTAGTGGATAATGTAAGCACCAACTGTATGCTTTGTTTTGACTTCGATCGTACAGCAGAAATGAAATGTCTGACATCGTACACTCAGAAGGCATCCATGTGAAGACATGTCAACTGAACAAGCGGCGTACTCTCCATTTACATGGATTCTTGGCTGACCTGCTGTTGCTCGTGCTACCATCGTATGGATCTCACTAGTAGTCTATAGAATATGACATTCTCACAATGCAGAGTAAAAACTGAGCTCTGAACATGGACAACCACCAAGCCGAAGACGCCAACCCAGCAATGAAAATACATATGGCCATACATGCGGAAGCGCAAATACATGAACAGAATTTCGTCCTCCAAAGTCCTCATACGGCAAAATCAACATAGAGTGAACAGCCTCTTAACTTTTCAGCAACAACCAACAGCACATATGCATATCCTACAGGAAGTCACTAGAACAGTGCAGATGCTACATTCTTTTTGCTTACAAAATCTCCATTTAATACACTTCGTGCCAACTATAAAATGAACTGAAAATAAGAGTACAGCTGACAGCAGTTGCACATTCTCTTGTGAATTAGCATCTCACACCAAATTGTTGGGATTAGGCATAGATGAGATCAACTGAGTCATAATGATCCAAAGAGGGATTGCAACCAAAAACTTCAAGAAAATGGGAGCAGCAATATATTGCAGTATAACCACAAGAAGTTGCTGAGAGCTCTTTCTGAAGATTAAGGGAGCGGAGGGACATTTAATAATCAGTTTTTTTTCCAACTTTGTTGTCACTGTACTGTACTGGTTATCAATAGAAATCAGTTGCCTTTGTTCATAATCGTGGCGGCCAACACCACTTCCAATATAGGATTTCTTTGTTACCATGGAACACATGCTATGCTATGTTGCGAATTTAGCAATCCTTACTTCAGGATAGTATCAATGGTCTATCCCCCCCCCCCCCCCCTCCTACACCCACCCACCCACCCACAAGCACTTGAAAAGGAATATCAGACAGTTTAGGTGACATTATACAAGTTTGTAATTCTAGTGTGACAAATTTTAGGTCACCAAAATATTTTCATTTGAGTTCCAAGTATGCTTAAATCATATTCTCAAAGCTGTGGAGACCAATGGAGCTTATAAATGTCGGGCTGTGACATGCTTCGCAGTATTACCTGTTTTTCATTGCAATTGTAAAGGTGATTATATCCAATTGACGAATGTGAAGAAAGATTAACAGTACCTCATTCGCAATCAATGAAATCTGGTCCGGAATCATATGCTCGGATATAATTCAGTTGCATGTCACGCTGTCTACAGTTGGTGTAGGCACTACAGTGCCCCTTTTTAGATCATGCTCATAGAGATCCACAATGGAGAGTAATTTGTGGGAGTGGGTAAAAGAGGGGCAGGGAAAACCCGAGGCACCAACAAAACAGACAGGAGGGGGAGAGACGGGCAAAATCCCCGTGCCATCTCCCCCAAAACACAACAAAAATGAAACTTTTATTAAGATATGGTGACCTGCCATGCAAGCGCACCTGTCATGGCAAAGGTCGACTCACAAGACAATGCAATTGTGGGAGAGGAGCCTCTTCCCTCATACATGCTTCCACCCTAATAATGCCTAGGAATGAAACATTGAAACTCATTGAAATATGTAGAATAGTAAAAAGCTGATAATCATGAACTCCACTCAACAGCGAAGATATTAACCCACCATGAAATTCGAAGTTTCACACAGCAAGGTCGATTTCCAATATTGAAAAATGCCGCAAGCTCAGGTTGATGCCAACAGGTAAACTCACGATGAACCACACGAATGCCTAAGGCCATTGGAAATACATAGCACCCTAGCAGCCTGAATCAACCCATCAAACACAATGTATCAATTCTACAATCGAACTTCTGAGCTTAAAAGAATTACACTCAACCAAAACCAGAACGCCAATATCAAAGACTCAAAGTTCACCGATCAGATAAATACAGAACATCACGATTGCAATTTTTGGCCAGATACTCGAACTATACCAGGTATAACTGTAAAAACACTCGAAAACCAAACAGCAATTACAAATTATGACCAAATAATCGAACTATAACGAACAATCGAAAACCAAACACCAATTACAAATTATGTAATTATGTTCCTCCCTTGGTGGAAGCAAAAGGAATATAATTACTACAGTAAACATGTTCTTGATCTCTCCAACGCAACCACAGTAGCTCATGAAATTATCGGTAATCGGTTTGGAAACAAAAAGGTCAGTACCGTGGATTCAAACAAATACTCCCTCCGTCCCTAAATAAGTGTAATTTTACTAAACTTTAACCCCACAAATTATAATGAGTTTACAATATAAAATTAATATCATTGTAATTTTATAATAATATTTTTCTAACCATGATTATTTCATATTGTAACTCATTATAATTTGTAAGTAATCAAATTGATACTCATTGCCCTCGGAGGTAGTAGCTCAACAATTCATTACAATCACCATGAAATTAATCAATAATAAGATTCATAAAGGCGACAGAGCTCGAGAACACTCACTCAATCACTCGTATCCAACATCGAAGGTCGATCTTGATGATAACGAACGCATTCAACACCAAATTCGTCAAGCCTTAGCCATCGTCCTTCACCAAGAAACCTGAAGATCCGCCATATCTGCAAGCATCAATCGAACGAAACAACATTAAAGCTCAGGAAATCGAAGGATGTGTGCAGAATTGAAAACAATAACATCATTAAATGAAGCCAATACCTCGGATACCGATGAAAATCACAACAACTATACTCAATCAAATCACCGCCCAAATAATCTACACTCATATCGTGAAATTCCGAACGATCTAATCGAAGATGATGATAGAAACTCAAGAATAAGCGATTCGTGCTAGCTATCAGAGAGAGAGAGAGAGAGGAATCGTTGAATGAAAGGCAGGTGTGAAATGGAAGAAAAGTTATTTATGGAGAGTTTGTAATATGAACTGACGGCTGAGATTGCATCAGTGATTGCTGATCTGACGGTAGTGCGTGAAAGCAGTTGGTATTTGTTCCATCTAAGAAAGTTTGATAACGATTTTTTTATTTAGTAAAAAGTAAAATGGAAAAAGAAAAGGCGAATTTCGCGGTCTTATGGCGCCGATGGCAGAATGCCTTCCTTTGGACGAAATTTTCGTTTGATTTATTTTATATATATTTTCTTAAAGGAGATTTAAATTCGGATAATCTAAATTAATTTTTGTTAGTAGGTAAGTTGTCGAAGAGAGGTCGCCCTAAGATTTGAACCCCAAAAACCTGGGATATAAGATAGATTTCTTGTCATTCATATAAGAGGTGACTGGCGAATAATCCAAATTACAAATGTTAGGAATTGGGATAATAATAGAGTATTTGCACAAAAATGACACTCAACTTTTCATTTTTATAAAAAATGTCGTTGCTCTTTAAAAATTGTCATTAATGTCACTCAATTTTCCAAAATTGTCAAAAATTACTACCATCGTCGAGTTGTTTCAAAACAATATGGTGATTTCTGACATGACACCTGAAAGTGGGTAATGACATTTTTAAGTGTTTGTATCACATAGAAGGTTAATTTAACGAGATAAAAGATGAGGGACGTGAAAAATGTGTGATTCGAACTAAAGTGAATTGAACTGAATTGAAAAAGTCAACATTTCACTTTTTTGTTATTACGTTAGAAAATCATCAAGTTTCTTTAAAGCAACTTGGTGGTGGTATATTAAAATTCAAAATGTCAAAAATTCAGCTGGTCTTAATATATTTCTAAAGTTTTTCCTAAGGTCAATATACAATTAAACATGGGAAAAATTAAGGGTGAGCAAAATCGGGTACCCACCTAAAATTTAAGGATTCGGTCCTAGATCCATTTAGTACTAGATCTTGATTTTAGGATCCAGTCCTAGATCCATTTCAAATTGGATGCTAAAATCAGGATCTAATCCCAAATTCACCGGCAATGGATATGGATTCGGGTACTCGATTTGGAAACACACTATCACTGCATGATTTTTTTATACTTATGTTGACAACTACTACTTAGAGGTTTCAATAACATTTATTCACTCGGTCACTGCTTCCAACTAGTTCAAAGTTCAAAAATCTCAAATATTGCAACTTAGTGACAATAAACTCCAAGCCTGTGCGCAACAGACAATAGTGAAGATTGAGAGGGAGCATATGGGAACAACTCATGAGAGGTTTGTGTATGTGCTGATGATTGAGATTTGAGAGGGAGAAGACAGTGATATGAGTATTGAGAGGTTTGAACAAGAAGGTCTATGCAACGAAGAGAATGACCGAATGAGGATTGAAGGAGCAGACGTCTAGGCGAGCAATGGCGAAAGTTATAAGCAAAATTAGAGTTTCTCATCACATAGGCTTGGAACATAGATCCAAGAGTGGATTATGGGTTGATTGAGTAGTAGTCTTCGTTTAATATTACGATGTAAAGTAATTTTATATTAAATAACATTATGGATCTGAGATATTGAGTCCAGTTCTAGATCTTGATTTCAGGATCAATCCCGAATTCAAATAACTAAGAAAAATAAGTCAACCTGAATTCGAGTACTCGGTTTTTTTTTTTTTTTTGCTCATTCCTACAAAAAAAATGAGTTAATTAAAAAAATTAATAGGATCCAATTAATGACCAACTAAATGCATCCTTAGGAATAAAAATTTCACTCATCTCCCATAATATTAATAGGATCCAATTAATGGGCCTACCTACTCTTCATATAAAAAAAAATACCATAAAAAAAAGAAAATTGGAATCTAATAAACCAAACTTTTAGTCCATTTTGATCTAGCAAACCAAACTTACCTTTTCGCTAATGACATACCATACTTAACATTATATTTTTTTTATTAAACCTCCACCACTTTCCGGTCACCGGAAAAATGACGTAGAATTTTTTGTGCTGAGGTGGACTGTTTTGTAGCCAAAAAATAAAAGAAAAATGTTGATAGCTTGTATTTTATGACAACCCTCTCCCAATCTGACTCAAGTTCAAGCAAAAAGATATAATGTTAAGTATGGTATGCCATTAGCAAAAAGGTAAATTTAGTTTGCTATATCAAAATGGACCAAAAATTTGGTTTATTAGATTTCAATTTTCCTAAAAAAAAATCAAACATATGATGGAGCTCTATATACAGTCAAATTTGACCCTTGGTAATTTAAACCTCCACTCGAAATCATTTCCTATATTTTATACTCCTAATGTTGTCCATGCACCACCAAATCAATCCAACATACTCATACTCATTCACATATATATTTCTTTTTCTCGGTTGTTGATCAAGAACACATAAACAATACAAAATGTCTGCAAAAGTCTTACTATCTCGTCTCTCTAGAACTCACCATCTCACTTCTTCTTCATCAATCTTTCTCCAGAAGCCAAACCTTCACTCATACAGAGCCATCACCACTTCATCGCCGGAGCAAATCTCCGGCGACCGGAAAGAGGAAATAGTCGTTGTCGGCGGCGGCATCGCCGGCCTCGCCACTGCTCTTGCCTTTCACAGGTGAGGTGACCATCTGAATTCAATGAAGTTAGTTATAAATAACTTCATTTTTTGTTGCTTGAATTTGTGTCTCTTTTTTTTTCTGGGTGTTTTTGATTGATCAGAGTTGATGGGTGGTGATTTGATTAATGTGTGAAGGGTTGGAGTTGGAAGTTTGGTGTTGGAGCAATCTGAATGGTTAAGAACTGAAGGAGCTTCGATCTCGTTGTTCAAGAATGGATGGAAGGTGCTGGATATGCTTGGTGTTGGAAATGAGCTGAGGAACCACTCTACTCACATTCAAGGGTAAGTATATGTTTCCTTTCTATCTTTTCTTTTGTAAGATTTGACTTTGGTTATATATGTTTCATTAGCCTCATGTCGGACCCAGATCACAGGGCCATGATTTCGATTAGTTTGGCAAAAGCTGTCCCGATCCGATTTTTCAAACACAAAATATAGCAAACCTAAAATACAGGGCATATCGAGCCCGACCCGACCGAAATAACGGCTCTAATTTCAATCGGTTTTGTGTTTATAGACCAAATAGGGGAACTCATCCTAAAAAAAGTAGTTTATTAAAAATTAGTGGCCTCTTAGCTCAGATTTATACAAGTTACAACCAATGTCTGGACAATTTCTATAGCTTGCAACTAGTATAGTCCAGAACATTAAATGGTCACATATCAAATAGGAAATCAATCCCAAAAACTAGTGGGATGAGTTTTCCTATTTAGCCTGTAACAATTGTTATTAAACCCAATGAAAACTTGGAGTGGTGGTCTTAGAGTTAGCAAAATTCTGTCTGATTCAAATACCCAAATTTGTTTAGGTTTGGTAATAGATTTTTCGTCCAAATTTTGACATATTGGATACAACATTTTTCTTTTTCCTATTGTTTGAACATAATTTCGATCCAAGTTTAGGTCCATCCAAATTGTCCAACCTAAGAAAGATTGGGTAACAGACATCAATTTCTCTTCTGGATTTTGACATTGACCGATCTGACTCAGGCCCAAATTTTGTCAACACTATGGTCTTAGATTGGGAGAGCCCAGCAATGACCAACGAGGACATTGGTCCTTTATACCCAATAGCCAAACCGGGTCGATCAAATGTTATGGACCATACCAATTTCAAGGTACGAGACTTGTCCCACATAGGTTGTATGAGCTGCTGAGTGCTGATGACAAATTTATAGACCAATTAAATGGGCCCTCCCTTCTAATATGTTAGTCTTTTAGTATGAAACCTCCTACTTGTAGGTCCTTGTAGCGAGTTAGATGGACCAAGCTTTTGTCACCATTGAATATCTTACTAACTAGAATCAACTGCACATAGGGTGACTATAAAGACACTGGAAGGGAAGGAGCTCCAAAGTGTCAACTTCAAAGATGTAGATCCCAGGTAACAATCTGCCAACATGTATGAAGTCTATACATACATCTTCTTATGTATCATCATACCTTGAAACAGTATAATATACATCATTACATTGTGATCAAACAGTCAAGAGTTGAGGTCAGTTGAGAGAAGCATGCTTCTGAAAACACTTGCTGATCAGCTGCCCCAAAACACCATCCAATTCTCTTCAAAGTTGGCTGAGATTGAGAAGGACGACAACACGGGGGAAACTAAGCTACAACTTACCAATGGAGCTCGGTTATCAGCCAAGGTTAATCCCCATCTTATTCTTCATAATAATGTTCTTCTACTAATGACTCCAAATTCATTAGAGTATAAAATCGTTCTTAGCCCTTCAAATATGAGTTTAAACTTTTGGTTGACTTGGTACTTACGTATGGCATCAGACTCAAATCTCAGCAATCCCGCGTTTATTTGCACATTATTAGGAGGAGCAAAGTCATTAAGATATAAAACTATTCCTGGGTTTTCAACCATATGCTTAAATGCAATAAAAAAACAGGTCAATTTGCCATGTCCAAAAGTGATATCTAAAGTTCTTTGCTAATTTCCGATGCCCTAATTATGTAGATTGTGATAGGGTGCGACGGAATCTGGTCTCCTACAGCAAGATGGATGGGTTTTTCAGAGACTAAGTATTCGGGACACTCGTGTTTCAGAGGCCTTACGCCGTTTCCCGACGGGCACTCTTATCAGCCAAGAATGATCCAATATTATGGAAAAGGAATGAGAGCTGGGATCATGCCAGTAACCCCAACCAAAGTCTCCTGGTTCTTCATCTATAACAAACCATCCCTAGGTACTCATTTATCGTTCTGCCCATAGTTACAGTCTTGGAATCAATCTCTTTGCAAACACTAGAGCCTTTACAAAGTTTTGTCCCACACGAACCCCCAAATTTTTCCGAACCGGGAAAAACTAGGTCACAGCTTTTTGTCCAAATTTTGATATTGTCTGATTTAATTGAAAATTCAGACACAATATTTCATTATCTCTCATATTTTATTGTCTAGACCCGATTATGACTCGGATTTATGTTTCTCCAAATTGCCTGACTAGGAAAGATCGAGTAACAATCATCAATTTTTCGTCTGGATTTTAATATTGACTGATTTGACCGACCCGAATTTGATCGGACCCAAACTTTCACCAACACTAGCAAACAATGACGTTTTCTTAAGATTTTTTTTTTTCAATTAGATAAACGATCCAACCCACTAAGTTCCTATCTCAGGGTAACCCTAACCCTGTGGGCCTTTATTGGACAGGGGTACGGGGATGCCAATGCATGATCCAGGCCCAACCTTTCATTCACAACACTCCCTCATTCTTGATAAGGCAGGAATGCTCCCCTGGGAATCGAACCCTCCAAGGTGGAGCCCTTGCCTATCAATCGACAACGTTTTCTATAGCTAACATACATGTAACATGTTATGACATGTACCAGGTCCAAAAGTGACTGACCCAATCGTGCTCAAGGAACAAGCACGCGCCCTCCTGAAGGACTGGCCGTCCGAAATGCTAGACCTCGTGGATCATTCTCTAGACGACTCGATCAGCGAGGCCCCATTGCAGGACCGGTGGCTATGGCCGGTGGTCAGCCCTCCGCCCTACAAAGGCGGAGTTGTCCTAGCCGGGGATGCGTGGCACCCAATGACCCCCAACCTCGGCCAAGGAGGATGTTGTGCCCTAGAGGATGCGGTTGTCCTAGCTAAGAAGCTAACCACCGCGATGAAATCCAAACAAGGGTCATCCGCTATTGAGGCTGCCCTAAAATCGTACCATGACGAGAGGTGGGCCCGCGTGTTCCCCATGACCGCCAAGGCAAACCTTACCGGAAAATTCCTGCATTCGAAGAATCCGGTGGTGTGCTTTGTAAGAGATAAATATGTCATACCCAAGATGAGCAAAAAGCAAGGGAAAATGTTGAAGCATACACAATTCACTTCTGACCCTCTTAAAAGAGTATAACCACTTAAGGTTTTACATGTATTCTATATGTATGTCAAAGAAGATATGTTATAGTTTAGGTTACATGTTGATAATGATCAAATGGATGTATTAGATCTCAAATATTTGTTCGTAACAGTTAGGCTCCGTTTGGTTCTTGAAAAACGAAATGTTCACAGAAAAATCAACTCTTTTATGGGGTGAAGCAATAGGAGTTAGATGGAACATATCATGACAAAATTCGATTAATTTTATCGTCGTCAATTTCCTTGCACATAGAGCTGACAAAATTTTATCCGGCCCCAAAAAGATCGAGCCCGGGTGTTTGATATTGACTGAATATTCGGACATAATATTTCTCTTTTTTCTATTGTCCGAGCTTGATTCCAAGCCGAATTTAGTTCCGCCCGCTAAGGGCGGAGCCATGGGGGGGGGCAGGCAAGGGCCATGGCCCTCCCCATGATAGACAAAACTAAATTATTTGTATTAAGGTCTAGTAAAATATTTGTAGAGCATTGGTTATAAACCATCTATTTAAGCTTGACATCAAGGGTTCAATACATCCTCCTAAACATTATTTTTGGCATTTATCCAATTATTTTTCCAAATCTACTTCTCTTCCCTTGTTTTCCTTTCTTTTATATAAAAATGGTCCACCCTAATAATATCTGATGGCTCCGCCCCTGGCGTCCGCATTGTCCGACTTGGTCTGACCCGAATGAAAACTGGGTTTGGACATAAATTTCTCGTCTGAATTTTGACACAGACTGAATTTGGCCGACCCGAATTTTTGTTCAGACTTAAGAGGAAGATATGAGGAAATTGGTGAGAAAATGGAGCTTTTTATACTAGATTAATGAAAACAGACAAAAAAATTTCCATTTCATCATTTGTTTACAACTAGATAGCCTTAGCTCTTGTCTTGGGACAGAAAAGTAGCTCATGTTTGTTTTGATTGATGGTTGTGAAAATACAGAGCTATTTTTATACCCAACAATGCCAGAATCAAGCTGCATTGGGTTATGCTACATTGATTAAAGACAATAATAGGTAAGGATAATAATTTTTATGTACAAATACTTGCACTAGTAGTCTAGTATGTATATATTCTAGTGCTCGACGACACAAAATCGAATTGAGGAAGGGGAGATTAAGTTGGTTCTTCTCCATGCTGCTAATAGCTAGATTGGTCACACTGAGGGCTTTCTTCCGGAAGCTCGGCGATACTGATGTTGATGCTGATGATGGAGATGGTGATGTAAGAGATCGACATCTTCGAGCTCGACGTGGGGCATCAGGTTGTTTTGGGTGCCATCGATGTCGGTCCCTCCTGCGAGCTTCAAACCTTCTATTTTCGCCAGTTTTCCGACTGGCCTTGTGTTTATGACATCCCCTGTAATATTTCACCGAGAAAAGGGAAAGAAAGATCGATAAGGAAACACATTGTTTACTTGTTCTTTTTTTTGTTTTAAGAAAGGGTTTGGTTAATCAATAATATCTAGGAGATCCTTCTCGCAACAAGTGCGTTGATTTATTAGCAAGTCTTACAACTGAAAATGCACATTTGTTACCCCTTAAACAAAATCCTGGGTTCATACTATGAGGATCCAAATGCGATGAATCTTTTTAATTGTGTATTTGTTAAATAATTCAATATCAACAAATTATTTCCAAAATAATAGAAATTTGTAAGTAATGTAAGAATTCATGCTGTTGTCAAAAAAAAAAAAAGAATTCATTCTACTGTGACAAAATGATCCAAGAAAAGGTGCAAAATTATTAAAGAACTCAAACCAGCTTAGAGCCGGCTAAGTTTTGTCTGACCCAAATACCTTCATTTATCCAACCCATAAAAATCTGAGTGCACACTTAAACTTTTCATCTAAATTTTCTTTTCTATTGTTTGAACATGATTTTTCACCCAAATTTAAGTTTGTCCACATTGTCCGAACTTATTCAACCCGAATCAAAACTAGTTAACAAATATTAATTTTTCGTCCAAATTTTAATGTGGATGGATTTGGCAAGCTCGGATCTGAGCCAGACCCCAATTTTTTCCCATCAATACGACAAACCCCAACAGATGATCCCAGAAAAAAGTGCAGAATTCCCAACACCCCACAAAGTGACAAAACATTGCACCGAATCAAACCTTGCTTTGTTAATAATGGCAATACAAATTCAAAAATCAAAACGAAGAAATTAATTAGTTAGGGAAATTTGTAAGTATCGAATTACTAACCAGTGGGATTGGAGGAGAAAAGCCAGAGGATGATGGCGCAGAGGAGGAGAACGAGGGGGATCAGATGTACGGCGTTCTCTGCAGATCCCTCTTCACCACGGGTGACCCCGGGGTGTACATCATCGTCACATTGACGTCATCCGATGTTGATGATGATGTTGTTGATGACGAAAACGAAGACGACGGTGACTTGGACAGCAAGTTCTTGTAGTACTCGTCCGCCACCCTCGTCATGCTCCATGATCGCTGCATCTTCGACCGAACGAACGAAACAACGATTTCCTTCTTCCTCCTTCTTCTTAATTTATGGGATTCGAACGAAACAACAACCTTGTCCTGTCGTTGTCATGTCGAATTCAATCCCTCTCGTTTTCTGAGCTTAAATGGTGGGAAAACGAGAGACAGAGAATGATGAAAATTTAGTTGCCGAAAAGAGAGGGAAAGGTAAGCAACTGTTTGGTTCTTCCATTAATCTTGACCCGTTAAAAACTACGGTTATATATATCCGGGTCTTGGTAATTGAAATACCCGGCTTTTGTAAAGTTTCGAAAATGATATTAGAGTTAAGGTAAGACACTTTTCAACGTCTTTTCCTGTTATAAAACTATATTATTATATGTTAAAAAAAAAAGGTGATGATACGTGTTTTGGGGCAAGATATTGCTTAAATGTCTTGTTTCTTATGAAATTAATAGTTATTATCATTTTTAACCCTATTTTTTGACAATACTATTAATTATCAATAATAAGAAGCTTAGAACGTGTTGGCTACGCCAACAATTAAAATTGACACTCTAACTAATGAAACTCATCCGTTGAACATATTTCAAACGCCTTTTTATAAATTTAAAAAAATAGATAAAATTATGATTTTATACCATTTATATATATTAATATAGTTATATATATAAGTCAATCGTATAATTTTTTTTTTCAATTTAATTTATAAATATATAGGTTTTATAGCATGGTAAGACACTTAATATGTGTCTTAGCCAAGACATTTATCATTTTCGTAAAATAAAATTAAATGATATGACTGAAATCTATAACCTAACATATATAAATTGCATAAAGTTATACTTTTGTCCATTATCTTTTATATTTCAAAAAAATGATTAAAATAAACTTAACGGATGGGGTTGATATGATTAGGTATGTGCTCATTGGCATCTTATGTATCCCAAGCTTTTTATAATTCATAATTAATACTTACTATTAAAAAAAAGTGTCAAAAATCATAAGAAATATCAATTTGGTGAAAGGTCAGACACATAAAAAATGTCTTGGGTGAAGACTTGTATCATTACCCTTAAAATTTTCCTGTTCCACATGCTCTCTCCAAGACATGGCAAATTGATGAATCAATTTGAATTCGAGTCGGTTGTTGATCCGTTCAAGTTTTGGGTCAATCAATTTCAGATTGATTCGGGTTCGACCGACTGCAGGTGAGTCATATTCGGTTGGTTGGATTGAGGTTCTTTCATATTGAATTTTTATTTGATTTGGGGTCCTTTAGGTCTAGATCTTAATCAGATCACTTTTCGAGTTGCAGTTCGGATTGGTTTCAAGTTGGGTTTTCTTTAGGTTTTAGGTCAAATTCATATCATCCATTCGGGTGTTAGTTTGGGCTCGGGTTCACTTTTTTGATTAGGGTCTCATGTCAG
Source organism: Portulaca oleracea (assembly GCA_029582165.1). Lineage (NCBI taxonomy): Eukaryota > Viridiplantae > Streptophyta > Magnoliopsida > Caryophyllales > Portulacaceae > Portulaca > Portulaca oleracea. The sequence continues at coordinate 4,977,823 of CM055883.1, read as the reverse complement.
TTTTGTCAAGTCTACTTTCTCCTTTTCATTTTATTTGTCAATTATAAATTATTTCACGGCATTTAATGTTTTTCTTCAACTAATAATTTTCCAAATAATATTTTATCAAAAAATTACGACACTACATCATTATGAATTTATGATAGTATTTTTCAATACAAAAAATTAAAACACTATGCATAACTGAGAAAGAGCTGAATAGTATTGTCCCAAAAAGGACTTATCACATAGTAGAAAATCTTTGCGATTGGGCAATGCCCAATCACTTACGGCAAACACACATTGATTGATGACAACACTTGTATGAATGAAAAACACATCTATTACAAGACCTTGTTCTTTTATGTAGTGGGTAAATAGTGGTAATGGTAAAAATATTGATAGTGTAATATGATGCGATACAATGTGATAAGATATGGTAAAATTTATGGTAAAAAGAGTTTGTGTGGGATGATATTGTAATATGTGATGATTTGTGGTGGTGTAGTAAATTCTGATAGGCGCAGTATGGTAATTGGTACCACACAACAGAACAGAGCCTAAGTGTCATTTTCAACCCCTCTAGGCAATTTCTCAAGCTCAGTTGATAGTCAAAATTTTCAAAGTTTGACTGACACATAATTAGAGGCGACACATAAATTAGGTTGTCATCCAAATGTCACAACTAGTTTGTCAAACTAGTTATGAATTTACTAATTGAGTTGAATTTCGCGGATCTAGTCACGAATCAATGTTTGACCGAGCCGCGAATCGACATGACAGATAAAATGAAAAAGAAAGCAATTCACATAAATAAATATAAAATGTCCATTGGGAATTGGGATAACCAAAGTTCTTGAATTTTATCATTTAGATTGGGTTTTTCTTGTGAACTTGCCTTTATATATGTTTGGTTGAAGTTACGTCTCTTTAAGTGTTTGTGTCGTGATCTTTGCTGAGTGTTTTTTATAGTTGTTGTAAATTGCTCCTTGATTTCCCGTTGTTTTGAGTTGAAGGGCGAGGTTTCATCTATTTTTTCCTCCCTTTCCTTTCGTGATGAAGATCAGGTTATGGCCTCTTTTGCTGGCCTTTGTAGGGCTAGCGAAATTTGTTCTGTGCTAAAAGAATTGGTCATGCTGTTAGGGGCGGTCAAAACCCATGTTTCTGATGGATCTTCTTCATCTATCCCAGTGGGTTTGGTGTTTGCGCCTCCGTCTATTAAGTCTGTGAGGCCCTCTGGTGATAGTGTTTGGGATGGTAGCGTATTCTCTTTGTTTGTTGATAATTTGCCGGTTGGGGTTGACAATGTTTGGTTGGGAAACTTGTTTATGAAGTTTGGCTCTATAGTTGATGTATGCATTCCCAGCAAGGTGGGGCGTAATGGTAAGAAGTATGGTTTTGTTCACTTCAAAAGATAAAAAAAAGTTGGTTCTAGTGCGATCCTTTCTTTGAATGGTTGGACTTGTAGTGGTTTTGTTTTGGCTGTTGATTGGGCATAATTTCGCAAGAAACAAGGATCTGACCCTCTTTCTAGGAGGGGCTCTGAAAAGTGGATTTGAGTTTCTAAAGATAAGCAGGTTGGTGTGAAAGATGTTGAAGGTGATCATGTTTCTTCTGCTTCTGATGGTTCAGTTACCATTTCTAATCCTCTTCCTACGAATGTCCATAAGGTTGTTAAGTCTCCTTAAAAAGAGCCCTCTTGAAGGACACTATTGTCGGTGGTAACATTGGTGCTCCTAAGGTGGTTTTTATCTGATAGTGAGCGCACTGTTAGCGGCCCAACCGACAAAGCTGATGATGAAGTGGTTTGTTCTTCACCTCTAGATGTGGATGACTATTTTCCTAAGGCTTTCAAAGTCAAGAGCCGGCAAAAGAAGATGTGGACTTATTGTGGAACTCAAAGTGGAGGTTGGTTAGTAGAGCTTCGTGTAGGGTCCGATCTAAAACAGTTCGTTTTAAAGAACTTGTCTGAAGGAAGGATAATTCTGCGAGCTTGCAAATTGAATCATCAGAGCGTCCTCAGGCTCATCTGGCAGACATGGCGCACAGAGTGGCTAAATTTGACTGTGGTTCGAGCTTCATTCGTGAAGACCATGTGACTGTTGAGAAGCGGCTTTTGAAGAATTGGCGAAGAGAACGAAAATGTTAATTTTTGTATTTTATTTGTGTTGTTTGTCTTTGGTTTGGTTATTTGGCTTCTTGTTAGTTGTTGACCTTTTGTTGTACTTCGCAATGCTGTTGCTGTCTCTTTAGTCTTTTTTGGATTTCAATAATAAAAAAAAACAAATCACCCACATCAATATTTTTATAACCCTCAAGGCCTCAAACATACGAATCAATCATACATTAGATTCAATTACATCAGGCTCGATGTACTAATAATATACTTCAGTTTTAAGTCAACCCAACAAGTTATAATTACAACCTTTTGGTAGTTCTTTTTTTTATCAAAAAATTGCCTTTAAATTCTACTTTTTATACAATATTCATAATAAAATATAATTATCTTCTACCGATAACCGTAAATATCTCAACTTAAGTTAAATAGATAACGAATGGATGAATTACGCTAATAATTTAATAGACATAAACTCCAGCAAAAAGTAACAAATTCTAATAGTCAAACATAAAAACAAAGTTTTCAGATCAAATGGCAAAGTCGAGTGTCACCCGCTAACTTACAGGTTCTCCGAGTTCAATTTATTTCAAGTTTGGGCCAAAAAAATCATGCTCAAAATCAGAAACCTAGTGCAGATTTAGATTTAGGTCAAGTTATCCGGTCTGCCAAAGATTGACAGGTCTGGTCCTGCCATCACCTTGAATCACAATAATAAGCCATCAACAATTTTCATTGTTTTTGAACTTAGCATTGGTGCTTAATGCCAGTTTTTATTCAACTCCTATCTTATCATAGGCATGTATTGTTGTAGCCATTAAAAACAGTTGAGTATTATTGCATCACCTGCCCAAAATTGGATAGAAAAAATCAACCATTCAAATTGACTAACACCACCTACCCTAAACTCCTAAAATTTAAGCAGAAAAGGACCCATCTCGAGTAGTAACAAACAGTCACCACATTTTGCAATTGTGAAGCCAATACCACCCATAGAACATTATTCAGTCTTCACCAATGCCAACCCGAGAGCCGTGGACCTCCTACATGACTTACTGAAGGACAAACTTCACCCGAAATTCACCGCTTTCACAACAAAAAAAAAAAGTCTCTGGGCATCCATAATACTACACCTTAATGGCTTCATGTAGTCGGGGCATAACAGAGCATTTCAGCAGGCACAACATGAAACGCTGCTGATTACTCAACCAACAAAAAACACTTGCTCTACCATAAATAAAAGGTCAAAAAAAGGGCTCCAAAAACCGCCTTAAAAAGAGAACCGATCATCAAAATGCGTATGAATTCAAAAACTAAGGCCAAGATTACAATCTAGCTATCTAGCCCTAATCTCATCGACTTGGAAACAAAGACAACATGACAACAAAGAGTAGTTGCAAGGAGAACATCTAAAATATACACTCTTAATACAGGAAACACATTATTCCTGTCAAGACACCTTTTTTTTCATTTTTTTCTGAAGGGTGATGGATGAAGGAGAGGGAAGGGGGCTGGGGGATTGATGAGCTCCTGACATAAATAAGTTCCAAATATAAAGAGAGCCAAAAATATAGTTTAAAAAGCAAACAACAAAGGAGCAAAATCTCACTTCGCCCCCAAAGTTGGGAACTGGCTCGGGTCTTCGATTTTGGGAGCAGGTGCATTGTTGTAGGAGGAGTAGCCACCACCTCCACCGGATCCTCCCCTGCCACGGCCGCCCCTTCCCCTTCCATGGCCACCTCCTCTGTAGTAGTTCTCTCCCTCTGCTGGCTTCAGGAACTCGTTTATGCTCACCGACTGCAACCACAAACCAGTTTAAACACATTGTCAATACACAAACACCCAATGCATTGCAAAACTATCAAGAGGATATGTCATTTTCCTGCTTTACCAGCAATACTAAACAAACGGGGAAAATGCAAACATTCAGAATGTGGTATGAGTTGTAATGATAGAAGCCGGCTTGGGAGCAGCAAAACAAGAGACCCGCATCAAAGACAGTAAGACAAAGATCCTTTAGCAAATGCGTCACCAACATGTTCGACTCAAATTCTGACATATGGTGCATGTCACAGTTAAGATACATTTCAGAAAATTGTATTATCAGACAACTGTGTAAGCATTATGCATATGACCAACTCTCCCCCTTCCCCCCCCCCCCCTCCTTGCTTTGCCCTTTTGAAACAACGGTTTTTGACTTGGGAATTTTAGTATGAAAGGCTTTAGATTGTCAGATTCTAGGAAAGACAATGAGGTTTTAAATTACATTTATATCCATGGATGGTATCTACAGTTATCCATGGTTGATACCATGTGATTATCCATGGTTATAAATATAATTAGGAGACTCATTGTCTCTCCTAGAATTTTGTAGTCCAACATCTTTCATACTAGAATTCCAAAAAAGGAATGGGAAAGAAAACTACAAATGTCTACAAAAAAAAGAGAACTCCCATGACGGTTTCCACAACTAATATCCACAAAAGATTTTTGTGTCCACAGCAAGGCTTTGATTGCAATGCATAGCTACGATAAATAACACAGAAACCAAAACTAAATTGATTTCATTATTCAGAGTATAGCAATACAATACCTTCTTAGCCCTCTCTTCCTTCTCAGCAGCCTCTTTTTTCTTGTCCTTGTCCGAACCCTGACAACAGAATAGGTATTGTTCACCGTTATTATCCACATATATCAAGACAGCCAATAAATTTCATAAGCAGCCAAGTGCACCCACCAGCTTAATGAACACTTCCTCTTCATTCTTCTTTTTTGAAACCATCTGCATAGACTCAAATTCCTTGTCCACAATGACCTTCCTCTCCTCGACCTTCAATGACAACAAAGCCTTTCTCTTCTCCTCGAGTACCTTCTCATACTCCTCAAGAGTCATTTCCTGAAAACCACCAACCAGCACCAAAGAGTTACATTCCAAATCTCACAACATAAGTTGTGTCAGAACTTACAAATGTACAGGCAACAAAAAAGGAAACAAATAAGGGCAGTTATATGCCCTGGAAATAGTAGCAAAATTAATAATGAAAAGAAAAGGCACCTTCTCCTCTGGCTCCTTCTCTTCAGACTCGTTCACTGGGTTCTCCTTTTCAGCATCAACATTTTCTTCTCCAGCCGGCTTCTCGGCAGCAACATTTTCTTCATTTTCTGCTGCAGGTTCTTCAGTCTCTCTAAAGAACATACCACTTCTTAGCATGTACGCCTATGATACTATCCTAAATACACAAAACTTAAACAATGTAAGGAAACTTACGGAGCAATCTCATCAGTAGGAGTTCCCCAGTTTCCACGACCAGAGCCTTCACGCTTCATCTCACTCCTGACAAGGAATTTAAACACATAAGTATATAAAACATATTCCTCTATCAGTAAAGATAAGCCAAGTACTCACCCTCGCCCAGTGCCACTCCGGCGCTCATACACTCTCCTAGGCCGCTCTCCGTCAGCAGCGTCCTCACCATTGCTGAACCCTCCTCGCCTTCCTCCACGGAAACCTCCACGAGGACCACCATAACCACCACGTCTTTCAGAGAACCTTTCTCTGTCCTCCTTGTATCCCATGGCAACACCATTGTCATTGGAAAATGAGTTGTCAGTATTGGTGAAGTCTCTGTTAGGCCTCGGCCCACGCCCACCACCATATCCACGACCACCACGGCCCCCACCACCACGACCAGTGTCGTTCCTTGCCTCTCTCACTGGGAAGAGAGATCAAACTCATTAACAAGTAGAAAAACCAGATAGAGAAATATTCAATAGGAACCCCACCAGAACAAGCAACAGGAACATGTACATTAAAACACAGAACAGTAAAGCTAAGCAAAGAGAAAACTTTAAACTTGCTTTCATTAGACTTCAATTCTATCACTAAGCCTATCACCAATTCACCACACATAGGCAAGCAGACAACTGAAGAAAGGAACCTACAAAGCAGGAGCACCTACAGCACATGCATGAACCTACATTAGTTGTTCAGGCTAGTAATCGACTTGATGTTCTTTAAATCTGGTAGAGAACATTACTCGGCTCACAATGACAGATTTCATTAAATACAACACATTTTAAGCAACAACAGGAACATGCATGAACCTTTACATTGGCCCAACACATTTGAGGAAGGGATATTAAAATTTTTAACCTACATTGTAAGTACCAATTGTTGAAACCTATATAGGATTTGTGTCAGTCTGACAAGATCATCAAACAAATATTCCAAATTAATCAGATGAGTTTGCAGGAATCAATTACTCCAAAAGACGAAGCAATCAAGCAGCACAGAAGAAACAACCTCAAAAGCTGCATCATCAAGGACATTATGCAAAAAAAGAACTCACTCATGTCCACAGGTATAGTATGGTATCTTAGGTAACAAGTAAAGGATAAAGAACACATATAACACGATTTTCAATAATTTTCACAAAGAGATGAAAAGGAATGCAATACCAACCAAGCATAGTCATCATCAGAAGACAGAACAAGGTGAGTATTACAAGGTCCTCAAATTCCAACTTCAGGACTAGGCACAAGCAAATCAAATCCCTCTAAATATCACACGAATATTAATCAAATAGGATTACCTCCAACAAGAAAACATGACTTTGCCCATTACACAGTGGATATAGTAAATCCACTCACAAACAGACTCTCTATAGAAGCACGTTCTACAATACCCTACCCTAACAATGCATATGGTCAGGAGTAGTCCTGGCAAAGGCTGACCCGACCGAAACCGACCCGGTTTTTCAAACCTAAAATATAACAAACCCGGGATACGGGGCATACCAAACCCAACCCGACGGGATTGACAGGTCTAGTCAGGGAATTAATAGGGCTTATACTTTGTTAGGGTGTCAATTCAAGATGAGCTCCAAACTATAGTACAGACTACAAACACAATCAAAATGAACACATTGGAAAGTTCCAAAGTTCCTATACGTCGCAACCCAATCACAACTGCTAAATGCCTTATTTTATCACATCACTCCCATCTCAAGTAGAAAAATTGAACACAATCAACACAGCCCTAAAAGACTACAACAGCATAAGAAACAGAGCATAAAAAGCAGGAAGCAACAAACCACCATAGCAACAAATCAAAAACCACTCCTCGGCCATTAATTCAACAACAAACAATCCCAATAAAGCACAGTTGGGATAAAATCCCTAAAATATCTACTTATTTTATAAAAAAAACGAAAAAAAAAGTTACCAGCTTGAGAGGGAGGAACAGGCTTGGTGGGCAGCTTAGCAGGCTTGGCGGCGTTCGCGGCGGCCGGAGCCTTCTTGGTGGCGCCACCGGCAGCAGCGGCGGCGGCGGCGGCCTTCTGCTCTTGAGCAGCGATGAAGAGGCTGGGGTCGTCGACGTCATCAGCCCCTAACAAATCGAAAGGATTCGCAGTCGCCATAGTTTTCACGAATTCGTTAACACCTCCTCGTTACGAAACCCTAAGATTACGAGAACCCGACTGAATACCTAAGCAACAAATTAGGAAGCCTAATTTTTAGAGAAATCCATGAAAGATTAAGAATTGATTGATGAGAGAGATGGGGAGAGGATGAAGTGAGAGAGACGGTGAGTGAGTGTGGGATGAAAGAGAAGAGAGAGAAAGAGAAACCCTAGCCAGAGCGGCAGAGAAATGGGGGTGTTGGATTGAACGCAGTCTTAAAAACCCTACTGAGGTTTGTTACGATGTGCACGGCCTCACCGTTGGTACCGTGGGTGCTGTCAAATCTGAACACTATCAGGCTTTTCTTTTTTTTTTTTTTGAAACAATGGGTCGGAAAAATTATTTTTGATCCAAGTACACTGAGTGATATGCGCCAATAACTCTATATGGCTCGTTAAGGCCCTGTTCTTTTATGGGGCTGATTGTGGTGCACTGTGGTGCGGTATGGAGGAAATATGGTGGATTCTGATAAGTTAGAAAAAATTGTGGTGGATTATGATGGATCAGGGAAAGTTGTGGTGGATTATGATGGATCAGGGAAAGTTGTGGTGGATTATGATGGATCAGGGAAAGTTGTTGTAGATTATGATGGATCAGAGAAAGTTGTGGTGGATTCTGATGAGTTAGAAAAAATAAATTGTGATAGTTTTGGTGGATTGTGGTGGAATATGAAAAGTTGCGGTGGAGTGTGACACTGCAATCTACCAGCTGCATAAAAAAACGACACATAAGCATGCAATGTATTACATGCACATGGAGCATGAGGTTCGAATATTATCAGGGGCGGAGCTAAAGTGGGTTCACGTGGGGTCAAATGACCCCTTTTTAGAAAAAATATAACAGTGTTATCATTTTTTACGAACATATACTTATATAATATTATTTAATAAGTTAATTATAACTTTTACTTATCTTTTTATGTATAAAATGAAAAGTAGAAGAATAATTTGTGCATATATGTAATCCAATATATTAAATATCATACACTATATTATATATTTACATATCATATCAATTTTAAAATAAGGCTTACGAGTTGTCTATATTTAAATTTTAATATTAGTTTTTGAATGTTATTAATTATATGTAAATTTTCAAGTGCTCGCGACTTTAAATTTGACCCCGTTATATTTAATTTTTAGATTCGCCCCTAAATATTACGATTATTTACTCTTGTCACTATGATTATTCACTTTTATAATTATGATTGTTAATTGTAAGTAACATGCATGTAATATGTATTGTGGTACGTATAAAAGAGAGGGTTGGAAAGTTAAATAAGTAATAAGCTTTTAGAAAGGGGACAATTATCAAAGAGGTGATAAAATTGATAAGCGAGAGACAAACATCCATATCATCTAATCTTTCAATTCAAGTTTAAATTTTGATCCAAAGTAAGCAAAATGAAGTAAAATTTGGAGGATTCAGCTTATAGCAAGTTGTGATTTGGTAGGGTTTATTCTTATGTCGAGCTTTTGATCTTGCTTGTGAGTGGTGCCACACTATGAGACTATGTGTCTTTATTTGTTTTGTTGTTTTTTCTTTTGTTGTTATTCGCGGATCTTTATATTTGAATCCTCGACTATTTTGTGGCCTTGACTAATTTTTTTTAAAGGGGGATTGGAAGCGGTTTCAGCGTATGCAATGCATTGTTTCTAACTATAGAAAAATATTTTAGATAATGTTATTAAAATATGAAAGTTCATTCTAAAAAGAAAGTCGAGCTCACACAATTGTTTGACATTAGTGACTAGAGAAAACAATATATAAAACTAAACTAGTAAGATGATTTAAGGTTGTCAAAACAAAACATCCGAATTTTCAAAGTAAATTTAATTTAAAAAATTTAAGAAACAAACTAAATATGATGAAAATAAATATGTAAAACAAGACATCTTTTCAGATTACAAAACTTAAATTGATGATTTCACAGTTTGACATTATTTCAAAATGTAAAACAATTTGAAGAAAATGTAGAATTTTGACAAAGTAATGGCATAAAAAACAACTCCCTAATAAATTTTTTAACTTCGAAGGAAATTAGGTTGAAGACTTAAATTTCAGATACAAAGCTTTCATAAAATACATCGAAGAATCATAGAAAAATTAGTATTGTTACTAAATAAGAGATAACTTTTATAGAAAATTAAAGACATATCGATGCTTTAACAAATGAACAAATGAACGTTTGTGAGGTTAAGTTTGTAAGGAGAATCCTCAACTTTGCAATGTGGATTGTGAGAGCCAACAATTCATATTGATATAAGGTTAAAAATGGATACAATGGTCAAAGTTAAACTTTTTATAATAGTTATTACATAGTATGATATCAATTAGAGGTACTCTATTGTAAGACGTCAATAGATCCTATCAGCCCAAAATGTGGTAATATATTGAATTTGTAAAATATAATGTATGTGAATGTTTCTAGGCACAAAAAAAGTTTTGAAAGGGCTCAACAATACAAACAGATTTAACTTCTAAACGATAAGATATTTCCTCCAAAAAAAATGATTTAGCAAACCCATTCTATAAAATATCCTTTTGTGGTATACTTAATAAGGAATATAGTGATTTTCAAAAACAATATATTCAACTAACTTAAGATCTTTATAAAAGTAAAAAAAGATATTTGTCGACTGGAAAAATCGAATATGTATGTCGACATGTGTTTCCCATTAGGGCTTCGTTGCTCTCTTCTTTCTTAATTTTCCTTGTGTGGTAGAATATCCTCTCTAATTAATGATTCACCAAAATCATTTTTGATGGTTCAATGTCACTTGCAATTGGATGGATATACTTCGTGCACTAAAGCTACAAACGAAAGACACAAATACTAATAACGACGTTCATGATTCTAAGAGATAGTGCAAAACCTACAATTGCACAAAGGTTCAAGAGATTTATCGTTGAAGTAGACAAACACGTGGTTATCAAGGTTGCATAAAAGGAACGAGCGACAAGTAAACAATATCTTGGAAGATATTCACTACACAGTGTAACAATTGAGAAAATTAACTTTTATTGACGATGAGCAGTTGAATTATTTGGTAATTCATCAATACCTTAATAATCGTCGTATTTTAGTTTTAGGAAGATATAAAGCAACTAGTAATTGATTGGTATGTTAAAGAGGCAATAACTTTTTCAAAATAAATCACCGGTCTCCCGTAACCTTTGTAGTTAAATAGTTCCATAGCCCTCCAAAACCCTTTGACTCTTGGGTTTGTAAGGATCTGAGTAAAGTTTTTGGCTTTTTATAATGGTATAAGACGGAAAATTGGTGCTAACACAAAAGTAAAATTCTGGACGGATAATTGGTGCAACCAAAGTTCGTTGGTGGACCTTTGCTCGCAAAACATTTAAGACATTGACGATAACCTTCTTATTATTGACTTTATTGTTGACTATAACCCTCTGTTTGTATTAAGGTTATGAGAGGGGAGGGGAGGGGAGGGGAAGGGAAATATATTAAATAACCCCCTTTCATCTTGTTTGGCAAAAATAATAGGAGGGGAGGGTAGGAGAACCATTAACCCCCATTCCCTTCCATTAACCTCCTTTTCATTAACCCCCAATATGAGGGTTAATGGAGGGGAAGGGAACTCATATGTTAAAAAAAAAATAACTTTATTAATATAATAACTACTTCATTTTTCCTCTCTCCCCCTCCTTCCCTCTCTTTTATAATCCAAACACAACAATTAACCCCTTTTACCTTTCATTCCCCTCTACTTATAATCCAAACAAGATAGAAATAAATCCCCTCCATTTCCCTCCCCTCCCCTCCCCTTCCTTCCCCTCTAATACCCTCCCCTCCCCTCCCCCTCTAATAACCAAACAGACTGTGAGTAGGACATTCCAAAAGCGTCGGATGTCCTTTCACAAAACATAGCCCAATTTATTTTTTCCACTCTCATCCCATCCTTCTCCAAGGAGGCTAAACAATGTTGAGCTCTAAAAGGTAACGAAGAATTCTCCATAAAAGCCAACTTACTGATTATGCCACGGGACAGATAAAAGGACTAAATGGGAAAGAGACCAGATTTTAAAACTAAATGAGCAACCGAAAGTGAAAGTATCTTTCTGACAAATTTTCTATAATGGTATTTTCTGAAAGAGAACTTTGTCCAACAAGGTGTTAATATTGACCAATCCTACCCGACGTGTTCTGAACATATTGAAACATATCAACTCTTCATCAACCAATGTCAGTTCATTGCTAAAGTTTGGGGAAAGGCAAAAGACCATAATTGGCTATTAACATCCACAATTGTCTGGCCATCAGATACAACTAGTAGGGTTATTCTTCATATTCTCAAAGCAACTCTCTTTCCCTCATCATATGATCTAGATTATTACATAACTCTAACCACTGAGAATGAATTTAATTAAAAGAAGATGAGGGATGAGCACGAGAAGTGAAAATTCAACGAATAATAACGGCAAGATAGAATCACAATACGAACATGACTATAAGATTGAGATAAGTTGAAAAAAATGACCGATTTTTATTTTATTTTTCAGTGTATTCGGGTACAGAATGTCCTCGGGTACAAGGCAGTAAGACCTATACACAATCCATACTCGTCTTGTTAGAACCTAACCCGTACCCACCACATAACTGGTTGAGACAAACCTTTCTTTTATAGGTATGTTATGTGGTAGTCCCAAAAATTCAAAAAACCCTTCTAAGATGAAATGGGTTAGGCAAATTTCAATCAAATTCAAACCAGGATTAGCAAAAACCCTCCAGTGAGAGGCAAAAGTAGGTTACATTTGGCATCTACATTCTGTGTTGCTATGCTAATGCTACTCTTGAACAGTATTTACATGCTACTATTCTGCTAATAAGAGCAACCAGCATTAGCAAAAACCTCCTGAGAGGCAAACGTCAAAACCCCGTAAAATATCAACAATAGCTCCTGTCCTTGGGCGCCGATTCCTCTCTGTCCATGTCTTCCTACATTGTCTGCACCACATTTGGCCGAATATTCAACAACATATCAGTCAATGATATCAGCAGATATCGGAACAAATTTTTACGGGGGGAAGAGAGGGGATCAAGAGAGAAGAATGAAAGCGGAACAGGAAATCACCATTTACAAAGTGAACTAATATTTTGATGCCTGTACAATTCTGCTACATTTTAGTCCCTGTTTATCGAAAATTATGTCAGTGTTAAGTAAAACAAAGTTGAAGTGTGTGTGAGAAAGAGTAACAGTCAGAGCAAATTGTGCTCACTTTCGTTTGAGCCTCATGGTCCATTGTTTCATTTTGTCTTCATGTGCCTGTGCACGAAAAAAGAAACAATATGTTCCAGAAAACGTTTAGATTCGAAGGAAGAGTAACAGAAAAGGAAACCGAAGAGTTGAATCAGACCTTGTACAGCACGTTGCAGCAAAGTTCTGCTCTACTTTGTAGTAAACGCCACTCTAGTGCCAACTCGTACTCGAGAGTATTTGTTTGCGAAGAATGAGAAGTAGATATTGCTTTCTGGGAAGAATAGTGCAAATGCAAAATAATAATGAGTTTGATAAAGAAAAAAGTTAGGGCACATCAGAAAACAGTGAGTAAGCAAAACAGATAATACCGCCTCTCGTGTTTGGCGCCGGAGTTTATCAATGACTAGATGACCAGGAAATTTCAATTGTTTCCTGTCGGAGTTTGAGGACCAAAAGCTTCCCACAAGAGGCCTGCAATAATACAGTTATTGGACCGTCTTAAGTTTCATGATTTCATCAAACATGAAAGTTCCAAAGTGGTACAGTACAAAAACAAGCGAGTTCATTTTGGAGGGCGACCAAAAACTAAGTCCACAATCGCATACACAAGATCAAAAGAGCGGAAAAATTGTTGTCATTTTCACAGTAGCCCGGCAAGGAAGGCACCAAGTCAAACAGACATATCAAAGCAACACCATTTGGAGAGCATTGTTGAAGATGCTGCAAAGCTTCTATAGAGAATCAACTACTGGATTCAATGTGGGACAAAAGACCTAGGTTTACTGAATTTGCCTATGGTTTGACGTCCAACATTTCGGTAACAATTTCTGAGAAAAAGGTATGAATACGACAGCAACAAGAATCAATGAAGTTTCTTAATTTTGCACACACCTTCCATTTTGAAGCATTAAGCACCTTTGTTCCAACTTGTTAATGACCCCCTGTGCTGCCCCATGACTTTTAAATGCAACAAGCGCCTGCCCTACATATTGGAAGACAGAAAAGGAGGGGGGGGGGTAGGATTAGACATGATTTTTCACAGGAGAATAAGGATATCAACATAGCAAATTATGACGTACCAAAATGTGGATTAGATATAGCAGTTTGCTGTATCATTTTTGCCGTGCAACTTTCTCTGAAAGCTCGAAGAATCAATTCCTGGGATATAATGTAAGGATGTCCAAGTTAGAAGTGAGTTCTCCATAACAGAATAACGTCAAGTAGAAATGTCATCAGGAAACACTGCACATCGGAAAAGGGAAAAAAAAACAAATTGATGCCGCAAATGCAAGAATCCCAACCAACCCAATCTAACCTTTCTTCTTTTGTGTATTCATCTTTCTGTTAATGGTCACCAAAGAAATCTGACATTATTACCTCAACTTCAGAGGATACATAGGCAGGATCCAAGTTCTGAAGTAGAATAAGAGCACCTTCATCTTGAGCATCCTTCATTTTTTCTTCCCAGGGCTACAAGTCATCAGCACACATGAACAAGTAAACAATACTGGTCAACATTATTACCATTGAAATCCAGTAATAGTTTCAGAAGATGGTTTCTTGGAGGAAGGTCACCAAAAAAGAGGCAATCAAAGATTTGCAGCATTTGCCAAAGATGATTAGTTTAGCATTAAAGAGCAAAAATAGCATCTGCTAAACCCATAATAACTAGTAAGAAAAAAGTAACCTTCGAGCTCAATGCCGTGAATACTAAAAGCTAATCCTATGACACATATTGGTATGCACAAAATATTGGTATGCACAAAATATTAGCAACTATCTTAGGAACATCCCAGGATCACTAAAAGCTAGATCAAGAGGAAGAATACTCACCACTGGCTTGAACCAAGTGCTTTTGTCCTGTATAAATATGAAAAATAGTTGAAAATGTGAGATACAATATTTCCTAAATTGATAAGCATCAAAATAACACCAAGTATACCAATGATGAACACTGAGTGACCGAACCAAAGAAAGGGAGTGTGGTAAAGTGATAATCCAAAATAAGAAATTACCAAACCATGACAAGAACCAACAACCAACTGTGCAAACACCGCATGTAAAGTTCCGATGAATCAATACAAAGGCTAAAAACCAACTCCCTAATGGCTGCAACTTTAATCCTAGACATCCAAAAGCCTCTATCCCAAGCCGCACTAGACCTAAATAATGCAAACCATGCTTAATTACCACCACAAACCTTTGGCATGTTGGCGGGATGATAATCCTATGACATCTCCTCATGGGATCTTTACACTCCTCGAAACATGATCGAATCATCTAAGACTAGCATCCCTCATCTTGTCGTCAATAGGTGTCACCTCTACTTTGTCTCTAGACTCGAATCAGTTCATTAATTACCTTGTACAACCTCGTATGATCATGAGCCTTTGAACCAATCATTAATGTCCCCATTCTCTTGGATAGTCGAGCCTAAACATATTAACTTATGAATCCTTTGTTTTGGTATGTCTCTTAGGATAATTTCTTCCTCCCTCCATATTAAGTATTCGGCCGTAGAGAGGTTAAGCTAGAAATCTTTACACTCTAGTGTCTCTCTCCATTTCTCCTACTTATTCTCTCCGAAACACCAATTAAAATTAAGCAATAGCAATGTTAAATACTTTTGACACAGTCACTACCAAAAGCATTGTAATCATTACCACCGTAAGATGATTGTTTGCCTTAAAAATAGCCTTTCATTTCTTGTCTTTCTTTCTTTTTAGTTATTTATTTTTTTCGGGGGGGGGGGGGGTATTGCATTCAAGACAAAAGGCCATAACATTAACAAGGCTCAAGTACAAATCAAAATATTGAATTATATAACATCTTCGAGACATAAACTCATAACACTAACATGACCCATGTAAAATGATACGGGGGGAGGGGAGTCGGGAATATTGCATTCAAGACAAAAAAACAAAAAAAAACCACAACATTAACAAGGCTCAAGTATGAATTAACATATTGATTGATATAACATGATTTTCAAGATCAAGTCATAAACACTTAACATGTCATGGCTCATGTATGAATGAACATACTGATTTATGGAACATGTACTTAAACATCTTGAGACTATACTGAGCCTTTGAATTTGGTCCAAGTGCAATAAAACTTACTAAAGTACCTTACAAGTTACAACCACAAACTAGCTATAGGATAGTCATAGTCATTGTAGATTTCAAATTTAAATCCACACCGACAAAAATAGATAGTACTCACATAAATTTCATCATAGGACATGACACTAGCATAAGAGAACTAAACTTGTGTGACAAACTAACATTAGATAAACAATGTAGAAAAAATTCAGGAAATGATAACTTCTAAAACAATTTGATTGCCAACCAAAAAAGAAAAAGAACAGGCACAAAAGAGTCTTCGTCTAAGAATTAACCACAATTCATATCACCCTAAAATTAGTCATACATCATACCTAAACTCCCTATATTATACATTAAACATAATTCCACATGAACAAAATTAGTACCAAAATTAGCAAAACCTATTTCAACATTCATAATTATTATAAAAACAAATTTCTATAGGCGATATGTCTACCAGGGTCCAATAAATAACATATACTCAAATTAAAAGGGTCCATGAGTTTACTCCTTCCATAATCCTTCACCAAATATCTGTGTCTTTATACAATTGCT
Organism: Portulaca oleracea; assembly: GCA_029582165.1. NCBI lineage: Eukaryota > Viridiplantae > Streptophyta > Magnoliopsida > Caryophyllales > Portulacaceae > Portulaca > Portulaca oleracea. The sequence goes on along the minus strand of CM055883.1, from coordinate 4,961,379 downwards.
TGCCCCTACTTCCTGTACCATATGAGCTAGTTGACACAACGATATCTCTTAAGTACACATGAAAGGCTCATGAAGAACTAGGATTTGCATGAAATATTACTTATTTTGAACTTTAAAATCATCCCATAATATTCCTAAATGAGTAAGGCTCATGAATACATGTTCTCATCATATCTCATTAGATGCTTTCGTTGCAAAGATCAATATATGCTCTCGTTGAATAAAAAAGGTACATAATGGCCATATCGAGCACCTAACCCCACAATCTCCAATTATTGCTCAACAATCAAGCTCCACTAAGGTAACATATGCACAATGTTACAAAATGGGAGAAAGCATGCACTAGAAGTGAGTTTAGAGATGAGCCTGTTATAGCAGCCTATATGAGCATCCAATCCATGGGGCCAATCTATGGGGCGTCTAAGTTTGAGAAACGTACAAATAAGGTGAGACAAGGGGCCCAATGTTTTGTGGACTACGTGGAGTAGAACCAACTCAATCCACTTGAATTAGTTCAAAGAGGGTTTCCTTAGCGATGATATATCTACACAAGTCACAACATATACATAAAGAAAATCAATTGAGAGATATGAAAGCAACCAACAAATGATTCTAGCAAAAGTGGATCAAAACTAGAAAAAAGGAATCTTTTAAGAGACAATGTTTATTAGAAATCACAATGACAATTTTACAAGAAAATCAAAGGAGAAAGATCAAAAGCCAAAGTGCAATAGCAAAGAAACTATGCAGCAAAATACCAAAGTGGTATGATTATTACACACTCCCTCTGTCCAAAAACAATAGCCCACCATGAAAATAAGTCTTGTTTTTGTGAGACATAAGATTAGATCATATAGATTTAAAATCAAAGGTGATGGTACATCCACAAACCCATCAAGATTATTTGATGAACATTTCTAAACTTATCCCGATGCTCAAGTCCAAAAGGTTAAAGGTGATGGTACATCCACAAACCCATCAAGATTTTTCACCTCAATTTTATTGAATTTTAAACCTTCTGCAACCCCAGCATACGTTCAAGTAGTTTCTACCTCTTGTATTCAAGCATCTTCTAATTGAATTATAGAAACAAAGTCATTACAACAAAGTAATCAATAATGACCATATGAATGAAGTTGACATCTTATTGATCAAAAGTTTAGAAAAAGAACTTTTGAATACAAATGAGTGAACACAACTTACAAGAGGTTGACAGGAGACTTCGTTAACTTGACCATGGGCTTTAGTCTTTCCACCTTCAAATTTTGGGGGACGAGCCTTAAGTAATTTTACATGCAATTTGGCCGACTCAGCCTCAAACTTCAACTTCTTAGAGATGCTATTTGACTCAATTGGCAACCGAGCTTCACCAATAGTTTCAGCTTTCACAGCAGCAGATGATGGAGATGCCTTCTCAACCCTTACGGAAGTTTTAGCACTAACAGCAGGTCGGGAGCCCTTTTCATGCACAATTGAAGTAGAAGCAGATTTACGAATTTCACTCATGCCATTATTACATGACGGAACAGCAGTATTATCAAGCTTAAGTCTCTTAGACATGCCCCCCTCTAAAGCGTCACCAGGGGCTTTCATTTTTTGCACAGTACCAACCGACGTGTCACCTTTTGCAACTTCTGACTTCCCCTTGTGAGCATAAGAAGTTGGTGGAGCTAAATCATTCACGCAATTTGTACGAGAAACAGGTTCCTTTTCGCCAAGATTCTTCTTAGCTTTCCCATGCGGCAAATTATTAGAATATGCAAACCTGGATTTTCCAAGGGCTTTATTTCCTGTACCAGCTGGACACTCAAAATCTTTTGCAAATTCTGGCTTCCCATTATGAGCATAAGAGGTTGATGGAGCCGAATCTTTCACGCGATTTGAACCAGAACCAACAGCTGACTCTTTACCAAGATTCTTGTTAGGTTTCCCATCCAACAAATTAATAATATCCGCATATTTGGATTTGCCAAGGCCCTTATTTCCAGTTATCTGGACATGTGCAGGTGCAGTAGACTTGGTGACATTGTCCAAACCATTCAGATTGGAACCACAAGCCACACCACCTACACTGTTAACATCTTTTCTCAATGCTGGCCTCTTCTTGTCAGCTAAAGATGTAGATGGCACTGAATCTTTGATACGATTTGCATCAGCAGCAGCAGCACATTTGCCATGCTCCTTCGCTGCTTGCTTATCCAACACATTAACAGAATCAATATGCTTGGATTTGACAAAGCCTCTGTTCCCAGTGCTCCCAACGTTTGGCAAACGTTTTTCAACATTGTCCAAAGAAGTTCCACAACAATAAACTGATCTTAATCCAGTTTTCTGACGAGATGCTGGGACAGGCTCAGTTGCAATTGAAGTAGCATGACATGCATTGTTAGGTTCACCATCACCATGCTTTTCAACAGACTTAACCATATCCAACAAATCTGCCCTGTTACCATTTTCCACCAATACTTTAAATCTGTCATCAACAGGATTTATAGTTTCATCATCTGCCAGTTGAATGTCATTTTTGTTTAATAGGAGTCCAACTGTTACAGGTAGCAGTAAACAGTAAGTTTCTAGCAAACATGTTCTCCCATAGAAGTTTAAATAAACAGGATTCTAGGTACAAGAACACACCCTCAATAGATGCAATTTTTTCACCCAACTGATCTGAAATGCAAAAGCTTCCAACATCAAATGTCCGATAAAATGTATGGTATGCCATTTCAACTTCATCATCAGAAGGTTGCCGGTTCCTCTTATCCTTTGAGGTGCAAACAATATAGCACTTGCCGGCAATTGTTTCCTGAGTTCATAGGGGCAGAATCAGCATCAATGTCCACATGCATACTCCATCACAAATAACTTCCCCGTGTAATCAAAGATTGAACAACAAAAAACCCACATTGGACCCATTGACAGGAAGTTAACGGTAAATGGGCAAGTAGAAATGAGATTATTTGCTTCAACCTTGCAGAGCATCTACTCAAATTTAGACCTGGCAAACGAGTGAATCAGTTTGGGTTAGCATGGGTCAACCAATTTCGAGTCAGATTCGGTTCAGGTGAGGTTCCAATTTGGGTTGACTTCAGGTGAGGCTCTTTCAAATCAGGTTCTTGTACAATTTGGGGTCATTTAGGTGTGGATCTTAATTGGGTAACTTTCGGGGTCACAGCTAAGATCAGGTTCGGGTCAAGATTAGGACCATCTGGTGTCAGCTCGGTTTTGATTTCTTCTTTTGTTCCGGTTTTGGGTCTCGAGTCAGCTGTACCAAGTAACTCTATACTCCTCAATGTTATGAACATGTAGCTCGCTTAACAATGTGGAAACAAGGTACTTAACAAAGAAGGAATCTAGACTTGGAAGTTAACTTGTCAGAACTACGTACATCAGGAATATGCTAAAAGACCATGGGTTCAAATAAATCAAGGCTAATTAGGTTCTTGACCCTCATGTAAGAAGCCTTCTAAATTTGTGAGAGGGCCCAAAAATCTAAAGGCAATACTCTTAAAGCACCTATTAGGTCAAAAAGTATCACATAATCATCTCATCAAGCCTAAAGACCTCAATGACATTCCAGTTAATCCACTACAAGGTTTCCTCTCTAGGTTTACAAAGCTAGAAGAGAGCCGAGAGGTAACTTGTAAATCCAATTCCTCACTTATAACAGTGTGCTATGAAGTATAACAACACACATGCCTCGATCTCGCTCATCTATATCCTTGTAAACCAAGCCACTTAAATACCCTCATGGAGGAACAATTAAGGCGAGGTTATAAAAAAGATAGAGATCAAAATCACATTATGTCTTGACATTGATGTTTTCTTTTTGGCCATGACGTTGTCCCATTTCCCAAGAGGTCTTACACTGGCTTTGAAATCTCTCCTTGAAGAATTGTAACATGTCTAGTCATCCAACTGCAAGTTTTGCTCTCGAGAAAGTTTCAAGGAGCGCAATGAAAGACAAAGAAGATCCAACATTCATTCCAAACTTCTTTGCTACTAATCCACATCAAGCATTATTGAAGGGCCGCCATAAGTAGAACTTGTAGATCTTTATTGGTTGTGTAAGTTTCCGACTTGTCCTCATCCTTACACAACTTTGAAGCAATTACATGTATAAAAACTGTTCTGAAGCATCAAATCTCAAGTTTTCCAACACATCCAACAAAAAACACAATGCCAACATAAGGGTTAGGCAGGTTCACATTTAATTGTTAAAAGATGGGCACATATCTATGGAATGAATGTAAAGGCACTTTCTTTGCCTTCCTTAGTTTTTGCTTAAGATGAAACAAAATCTCCATCATCTTCTCTGTATAAGAATGCCAATTCTCCTTTAACTTCTAAAAATATGCAAGCATGTAGTTCTCCTTAAAAGGCTCATTTACGTTGAGTCCTCGGAACCTTTGTAGTTCATTACGTAAATTGAATACTAAAAAAACAACAATTCAAGGTTCCAACTGTTTTTTTATGAGTAACCAAACGATTGCGTTAGAAAGACACCAAGGGGGTGCCACCCATATACAAAAAGGTCAAGAACAAAAATCATCATGCCCTCAAGCTCTCATGCATGATATTATCTGCAAAATCCAAAATACGCATGTTACTTCCACCAAGAAGCATTATGCTCTAACTATGCAAAGCCCACAGTGCCAACCTTATTTATTTGATCTTTTAATAAGGTCCGCCTTTGGCTTCAAAAGTGCATTGATTCCTTTCCTTCCCAATGCTCGATTATCAATTAAAAATAAACTCCTACTACAACCTCCTTTTCATCCTTTATTTTCAACTCCTAAACATCTCTTTGAACCCAACTAATCACCTTCACAAGAAAGACAACCGTCGACCCAAATGCAGGTAATGAACACAAATAGAATTTAACATTTTCAAAATACATCCCAAACCATTCGGTTCCTCTCCATCCGTATATTCTAACAAATAACAACTAGAATCAACTACTCAAATTCAACAACACACATTGTGGCTTGTGGGTCTCGTTCTTGATTGGTTGAGAGGAGTTAACATTACTGTTTATGGAGAGATTGAACTCTAAGAGATGCACTATGAGAAAACATTTTGAAGTTGCACATCAATAAGCAAAGACAATTCTCAACCAAAAGCAACAATCGAAGTGCATAGACAAGTGTAATAATTGAAAACACGCAAGTGATAAACTAGCAATTATAAACAAGAACAAAATAATAGCTAGATACCACCACGTTAATACTTTTGTACTCCCATACCCAAGGCAAGTAACTTATTACCTAAAATTTGCATCCCTAATCATGGATGGTGAACCTCTAAAGACTCCTCACTCATGTCCTTCGAAATTCCTAAATACTTCAAATCGTGTCCAATCAATTTCTTTAACCTTTCAGCAGGTCTCCGTCATCCTCTTTTATCATCTAGGAGAGTGAACCTTTCACAACTCCTCACATTGACAAGAGAAAAACATGCCTGAGCAAAGAAGCCTATCAATTATGATGAAGGCCCTTATTGAATTTGTGCTCTTCAAGTCATACTAAACAACTACCAAGCTGGCTATATCAAGATTTTCTTATTTTAAATCTGTCCTCTACTCACGTAACTAAACTAGTTCACAAGGAGGGGGTGGGGGGGGGGCTTGATCAAGAAAAATTAAACAAGCAACATTCTCATAGAAAAACATTTCATAGGCAACAAGTGCAGAAAATTTCAGCAAACATACATAAAAAAAAAAAAAGGAACAGCCCCTAAGTCATGTACGTGGATATATACTAATATCCAAAAGGACCAAAACACTAGACCTGAGCAATATAGGCTACAACCAATGTAAAGACAATTGGAGATTCAGCCATTAGCACAGAAATATCTTGTCCATTTTTAGGTTTCCCACAATAATCTGGTAGATTGATGCGAAAATGGTCTACAACACAATTCACCTGTTTATATGCAACCAATATGCAAAGGGATACTTAAGCATCAAGTTATCTATGGAATATATTGCACTGTCTGGCATGCTAAAGAGCATAAAACAGTCACGGAAATAAACAGCAATCAGATGGCAACCTGTGATCCAAAATAATGCATCGCATGAACTACAGTCATACACATTACCAAGGGGTTCTCATTTGTCAATCCCACTCCATTGCCACATGCTAGGAAGAGCTCCTTCTCATCCACTTCCTGACATCCCAAATAATCAGCAATCTCTGAAGGTCTGAAAAACCAAAGCACTAATACTTTCCGTTCTTTGTTTGGCTGTTCCCATATTCTGATAAGTTTGCCAATGAGTGGCTCATCATCCCCATCCCTTGAGAGGTATACAGAATCATAGAGGAAGTACTCAACGTCATCATATGTGAAAGATAGATAGTCTACTTCACCTGTAGCGTGGCATCGTTGTTTCTTCTTACCCCAACAGAAGTCAGGATCACCCATTTCTTCTTTGTCTCTCAAATTAGACATTTTCTTACAATGATCAAAGACTCGTCACCTGCACAAGAATAAGCATCATGGTGATTATATTGCACAAGCAAATGATGATTTAAATGAAACAAAGCACTAGGGAAAACAATGATCCATAACCGAAAAAAGTGGAATAATTACAAAGTTAATGTAACTACATGCAGTCCGTTAAATGACAATATCAAATCAGTAATATCATCTCAAAGCCTTGAATTTTTGACACCCCTTTGTCTAAGACTAGAGAGACGTACGCCGAAACAGGATTAATCAATTCCAGTGGCAAATAATGATAAAAAGGAGAGTTTCTGCATATTGTTCAAAAAGCATAATCAAGCCAAACTTGGAATATAACTATAACACATACCCAATTAAAGGATCTTTTGCAACATAATCAAGGATGTAGATACCTATGTACAAGTAGAAACTTGCCAAATTTTCAAACCGACAACTACGAAACCCACATTGTGCAACATATCATTTACATTCTTCAAAATTTAGTCAAATATGTACCATTGTGGACTAGAATTAACCACCAAAATCCACAAAAATTCATAACTTCATTCTACACTCTAATCAACCTCCATTCAAAAAACGAAGCAAAACAAGGATTACACAACCCAAAACAATAAAAAGCACATCACATAACTTCAAAAAACTGCAAGTAATAACTTCATTGTACACTCTAATTCAGAACAACATCAACAGCAGCATTCACAAAGCGATGGCAAAAGACTAAACTCAAATCAATAAAAACGAAGCAGAACAAAAGTTGCAGAACCCAAAACAACATAATGCACATCAAATACACAAATTCAAATCAACTGCAAATCATAACATCATTCTAACTCTAATTCCGAACAACACCAAGAGCAGCATTCACAAAACAATGCGCAAAATCCTAAACTCTAATCAACTCACCATTCAAAAACGAAGCCGAACAATAGTTACAGAACAGAATGCACATCAAATAGACGATTAAACATCCCAAATTCCAACAACTTCACAGACTTGATCGCCCAGAATTTCAAACAGAACCCTAAATTCAAACTCGATCACTAACCCAACCCCCTACAAAAAAACCGAAAATTCTGAAGTAAAATTCAAAAAAAAAAAAACTACAGACGAATGCAAGCAAACACAAAAAGAAATAAACTCCAAAAAAAGAAAGAAAAATCAAGATTGAGGATAGAGAAAGAAGCATGTTACCGTGGGAAGAATTTGAGGAGACTGGTGAGAGTAGAGTAGAGGAGGGAGTGTTTGAAAAAAGGAGAAAAAGAAGGGAAGTTAACAGAGACCAACAGTAGTGCAACACTGTGTAGAGCAGCCTTCTTCATGCAAACCGATTATTTATAATTTATTTATTGAGTTAAATAAATAAATGATTTTATTTTTATTATATCCCACACTAAATCGTGCGTTAGTGCCCACTGCCCATTCAGATTCCTCTTCCTTTTCAAAAACAAAAAGCTTTTTAAGTAAATAAATATTGTTGGGCTTTTCGTTGGGCTTCATGTTGTTGATAGGCCGTGGGCTTATGGGCCGGATCCCTACAAGATGAACAGAATTGGGCTATATGAAAAAGGGGTCATCAAAAGATTGGGTCATCAACGGATCGATCTTTTTAACAATTTTAGGGTATGTTAAATTCATGGGTAAAAAGTAATTTGACAAAAATTAAATTTTGATAAACATTGATAAATTTGGCTAATTTTTAGTAAATTTTGGTAACATTTTTTAAATTTACCATAATATATCAAAATTAAAAATTTTCTGTTTTTTAATTTTGGTAAATAAAAAAACTATCGAACCCAGTTTACCCATGAATTTGACCCACCCTTAGGGGATTGGTAAATGGGTAACAACTAGGTCGACCCATCAATGAGTTCAAAAGAAATAGTTTTTGGTGATTAATTTGAATTTAAATTTACTTACATATATATAATACTCCAAATTATTTATCTACTATTCCATTTTTGAATGTTCCAAAATTATGTCCACTTTCCTAAAATGAAATTTTTTATTTTATTAAAATTACTAAAATACCCTTAATTTGAATTTTAAAAGTATTAATATGAGAGGGAAATGTATAAATAGTAGTTTTGAATTTAAAACTAAAGGTATTATTATATTGCCAATTGAGATTAATTTATTGATTTTTCTCAAAATGTGTGCTAAATCAAGGGTGACAAATATTTTAAGACGGAGGGAGTGCATCACATTAAACAATATTTAATATAATTTGTTTTTTGGTAAATGGGTCTTATTTTTTGTTAGAAAACCTGATCTGACTACAACTTCAATGGCCCAACCTTGACTTGACCCAACCCTGCATAGCTAATGGTCGACCTAGCCCAACTCGACTTGACCTATAGCCCATCCTTTGGCTTGATTCTTAGAATTGTGGAAGCAATTTGTCAACAATTTTAGGGGTGGCTTTGGTAGACGGTAAAACGACTTTTAGGATGATGTTTTTGAAATTTTCTAGTGTTTGCCACAAAAGAATTTAGTAAAATAATTTCAAACAAAGTTATTTTTCATGTAAAGGAGGATAATTGACTTCCTTTTAGTTCCTATTTTTCTTTTTACCAAATCAAAGAGAGGTTATATTAAAGCCTTTAACAGGGAAATACACGTCTTAACTAGCCAGATCGTCGACGATATCTAACGCATTCTTTGCCTAAATTAACTCTCTCGTAAGTTCCAAAGAGAACCCACAAATGCGTGTTTTATGTGTCTTCAAAATTATTATTTAGGCAAAGATTCCAAGGTCGAACCCTTGCTCGAGGAGAGGTGTGTAAATGGGTGCCCAAGGCTACAAAGATTTTTGAGGGCGAGTCATTTGCTTTGAATCCTGGTGAGGGTGGTAATTCAATAGAGATTGTTGGGGGTGGTTTGTGAGCTCTGTTACAGGTGATGGTCTGATTTAAGCAAAACTATCACTCATCCCTTTGTTTTTGGATGTTCCCAAGGCTATGATTACGATGCCTTTTAAAGATGCTCTTTTGAGGGGTTTTCAAGTTGTTGAGGAGGCTCCTAATAAGGTGGTTGTTTCTGATAGTGAGCGTGCTTTTAGTGCTCCTCATGGTAATGCAGATGATGAGGTGGTTTCTTTTTCGCCTCGGGTTCTTGCGGATTCTTTTTATAGGGCTCAGAAAGCTAGGGGTAGGCAGAAAAGGAACTTGAAATTAATGCGGAATTCTAAGTGGCATTTGGTCAATAACACTTCTTCTAGGGTCATCTCTAGTAATTCAAGTCTTGCTAAGGTTCCCGTTCTTTTATGCGGTGCGGTTGCGGTGCAGTGTGGTGGAATTTGAAAAAGTGTGGTGAAATGTGGTGGGTTGTAGTAAGTTGTGGTGGGAGTTGTGATAGGTGGGGTAAGTGAGGAGAAAGAATGTAAAATGTAGAGGAGAAAAGTGAGGAGAGAGAAAAGTAAGATAAATATTTTGATAATGATTTGTGGTTAAGTGTGGTGGAGTGTGTTGAAATGTGGTAGAATATTGAGTAGAGCGGTTTGGTGCGGTACTGCACCGCGTGTTACTGCATAAAAGAATGGGGCCTAAAAGGATGAAGAAGCTTTCTCAAAGTTGTTTGTACAACAGTAAAGATGAGGTTGAGAGTAATACAGAAAGTTTGAAGGAAGTTGTTGATACCTCCCTTGATAAGTTGGACGAGGAGACACTCATAACAAAAGTTGCATATATGCTTTAAAAGTGGTTCATGATGATCAAGAGACCATGGCTAAAGCTTTCACGTATGGATTATTTGCTGGAAAGAATGAAGAATTTTGTTTGATAGCAGTTGTGCACATAATAAGTTAATCGAATAATCAAGATTTAAAACCATTTTTGTACAATTGTTTATCATCATCATCATATTACAAATTTTTCAACGAATATGCATTAAGGGACATCAACCATGTTAGGGAGATCCAAGGCGCGCGGGAACCCACTTCTTCCAATACCTATGGTACACAAGTTAAGTGATCGATCCATCTTAAAGCCAATTAGTATTAAGAGGAGTAAGCCACTTGACTTATATATCATGTCCTTTCTCTTTACTTTTCCGATGTGGGACATTTTTACTCATGGGCGAATTCCAACAAACCATACAAATAGACTCAAACAATTAATCAAGATTAAAGACCACTTTATAAGTTTGTCAACGAATATGCATGAATTGAGCAAATTACTTTAGTTTTCTTAGCTAGTTAAGCTATCCCATATATAATTAATTAACAATGGCTAGCTCAATGACTACAAACATTGGTCACGGTTGACCATTTGGGCCACATACATGGGAAAAGGAGAATACTGCATGTAATTCATAATCGATAAGCTTTCTGTTGGTCTAAAGTTTTTGTGCTTTATTTACCTTGTTTTTGACTATATATATATGTTGTGCATTTGTTATTGAAAATTTACCGGTTCATAGAAATGGGAGATATTAACAAATATGAGCTGTTAAAGACAGACTATATTTATTGATAAAAATATCTTTGTTATAATCAAATATACTTTTTATGTCCATATTTAAAGACCACTATAAAAGTAAGAATCAAGTTTTTGTAAGAAATTAACATGACTTATCAATTTAAGATAGACTTTAAATATAAGACAAATGGATTAATTTATTAAAAATGATACACATAGCAATTTATAAGGATAAATATGGAAACATAGTAATAAATTACATTGAAACTAAATGCTGTGAAGAAAAAGATTAATAAACATTATCAAATTTTTTAAAAAAGTGACATATATTGTGGGATAAAGAGGTCGCGCGTACACGAGTTCTCAACAAACTGTCATACATACATACATACATACATACATATATATATATATATATATATATATATATAGCTAGGGTATAGTGTATAACTGTATATATATTATTCCCTACTAACCAAAAAAAATGTTATGCACTTTTGTGTTCTCGAATAAAACTATTACTTAATTAATTATGTGAAAAAGAATTAAAGTAGTCGTCAAGTATTCTTCAGGTAATTCGTTACCTAATTTGTTCAAATTGCTTAAAAATGTCACTAATGAGGAGACTTGGAATTTGTCTTGGTGTTTTTGTTTAGGATTTGTTTATTATAATCAGTCAAAGTAGTATTCTTTTATCAGTTTAACTAGTTAAATGATAATTTTCTGGTACAATTATCTAAAAAATACTCGATGACAATTTTATTTTCTGACATAACTAATATATATATATATATATATATATATATATATATATATATATAATAGGGAATGTATTACATGAGCATGTATCCTATATGAGCATGTGAGCATCAAAGTATTTTTGGCGGACATCAAGTATTATTTTCATGGACATCAAATATGAATTATGGACTTCAAGTTGGATATTTGATGTCCATGAAAACAATACTTGATGTTCATCGTAAATGTTTTGATGCTCACATGTTCATATAAGGCCCATGCTCATGTGATCCATTCCTATATATATATATATATATATATATATATATATATATGAAATTAGGGTTACTTTGCATGTAAGCTTTTCTTGTGCTTTAGGCAATTTTTTTTTTTTGACAAAGTGCTTTAGGCAAATTCATTAGTTCAAAACACAAAAGTGACGCGTGGTGGAAAATTTAGCCTTGATTATGTAATCAAGGAGTAGTTTCGGACTAATTAGGGTTTGTTTGTTGATTGGTAGTTTAGGATCTTCCTAAAGGTCCACCAAATTGAAATTAGTGACTAGCTAGTTCACATATAGATGATATTTATTTTAAGCCTTATAATGATAAGGATTAGTGTTTTCAATTAGATATTTTATAATGAAAAAGAAAATATGTCCACCTAAGTAACCTTAAGGTGGCTTAAAAATTTTACAAGACCGAGAGGCGGCTATAGATCTGTTAAAGAAGAAAAGGTTGAATGAAGACAAGGGTTGATCGGGTGTGATCGTCCCTTGAGCCTTGGTGTTTTCTTTTGGTTCTGATCTATCCTTTGGATAGTCAGGAGGAGGAGGCTTGCAGAACGGCAAAGGTTGTGCGTCTTTTGAAGATATCTCGGGAAGATTTCGAGACTGTGACAAAAGCATTCAAGGAGAATTTACTGGAACTTATGAAGAACCCTGTTAGATAGATGTTGTGTTTGTTTGTCTGTTGTTTCCTCATTGGTTCGAGTTGTGCTGTTTTCTTGTTTTGCCGTTGCTTTGCTGGATTGCTGTTTTGTTGTGGTCTTGTAGCTTCTTTGATGCTTTCTTAGTCTTTTATGACTTGCAAATTATCGAAAAAAAAGTAACCTTGGAAAATGTATGATTAAACTGGTAAATATTAATTTTGGAAATGGAGGAGCTAAAAAAATTAAAGTGGAAAACCACAAAAAATAGTAAATGTTAATGTAAGTCTTTTTATGTCCCTAGCTAATTAAGACACATTATATTGTTAATGTAACACTACATCAACACACAAATATGGACACATAGCATCCTTCTAATCCTTAATGCACACATATATACAAAGGATATATAAGACTATCTCCCAAATTTTGTTTTAAGACTATCACTTTTTTTTATTTATAAATTGGCGATCATTAGACCTTTTTATTAAAGCACCACACTGATCAAATGGATACAACCAGGCATAAACCACCATCAACAGCTAACAGACGAAAAACGAAAAGCATCCTCCAACAAAACTGAAGATCCGAAGATCTACACAGCCCAAAGCACCAAATATATTTGCAACAATAACATCAAAACCAAAGAAAACCAAAATCTACTGAAATATGAAAGGTAAGTGATGGAAATTCATGACTAATTGCTCAACAGAATACGAATGTTTCTCTTTCCAGTCCAGAGACCACATGCAGATTCTCCACTTGACAGATTGCATAGCCTAGATTTCGCACTTCTCTTGTTGATCAATCAGGATAGAATTGCGATGCTGCCAAATAGACCAGACGATTACAAAAAAAAAACCGCAACTCAAAAAGATGTTCTGATCTTATTCTGAAATTTGCATTGTAGGCACATATCAAACATTGCTTTCAAAGAAGCTTGCTGTTGCACATACAACGACATCTTAGAGTGTTGAAATTTCTCATCAACTTTGAACCGACAAAAATACACATAAACAATACATGGACGTATACATACTAGAGAGTACAAGCCTTGTGCTATGTGAAACCAAATAATACCATCATATACTTATTCCTTCATCACTTCGCTACTTTCTAACCTCCAGTCTTTAATTAATGAAGACACGTATGTACATTGTCAACGTAATATACGTAAACAACCACACATACCAATGACACACATGATATACAACATTTTTTTCTATTCTTTAATACACATTCACATACAAAATGACATCTTAGAGTGCAGAATCTTCTCATAAATTTCAAACCACCATAAATACATATACATTAAGGATAGGACTGGCAAAAACATTTTCCGGCTGACCTGAATAAACTAAGTACGCTCATTGAATTTTCCTTCGAATTTTGATATGGATCGATTTGACCGATAATTAATTTAAATATAGTTGCTTTTCAAATTTCTATTGTTTGATCCCGATTCAGACTTGAATTTATACTTATCCGATTTGTCTGATCTGAGTCAGACGCAAAAAATACACGAAAAAAATTAGGCATCAAACATTAAGTTTTCGTCCGATGTCTGATTTGTTTGAATCCTGAATTACTTAGACCCGAATTTTTTACAACTCTGACTAAATGATACATGTACATTTTTTTTACATTAGTAAATCGAGCCACCCACTGGACCCCCTATCTCAGAGAAAACCGTATAGGTCCACCAACTCATGGAGAAGCGGGAAACCAGGCATACATGCGCCAATTACTCCACCCAGAAGTCAATCACGGGATCTGTGGATTACCACGGTACATCATGTACCACTTGAGCTAAGAGCTTCTTGGTATGTATTAAAGAATGAAAACTTTATGCTATGTGAAACCAGACAATACTATCATATGTACTTATTTCATAACTTTCAATTCATAGTCAAATTAATAGACAAGGACCAACCCACCCCACCCCCACCACACTCTGCTGCAAACTAAAATCGATCATATCCGTACCAGCCAACTACCTTAGTTAATTAAGGACCGTAATTAGGATATTAATTAGTAGATGTAGACTTAATTGAAAGCATATTTTGTCGGGTGATTATGTGAAAGTTTAGGGAGTGTTCGGTAGGAACCCTAGGGAAATTTTTCTCGAGGAAAATTTCTCATGGGAAGTTTTCCATGGGAAAGATTTCTTTAGGAAAAATTTTTCTTAGCCCCCTAAGGGAAATTTTCCCTAGGAAAATGCAGAAAATATTGGGCCCATCGTGAAAACTCTTCTGAAGTTAACCCGCATCTAAATATGGGGAAAATAAATCAACCCGGAAAAATTGATCATTTCCCCGGAGTTATTGACCAACCAAACACACCCTTAAATATAATACGCTGCTAATTGCATGTTGCATGTAGAGTCAGTTGTTTATGTATATTTGCATGGCTTTATGGCCGGTGACGTACCTGTTCGTACGGCTTTTTGCAAACCCTACTTTGAAGTTTGAACTTCACCCATCTCATCTTCCACGAAATCACCCATTTCTAGCTTTGGATTTGTAGTCAATGTCAATTGGTTAGTAGTGTAGCATCACTTGCATAGGAATGTGTTCATAGTTCAAGTACAATTTTATAATTTTTCAAAAAATAAAATAAAAATAAATAATCATCATTCATCAAATTAGAGAATTAAATCCATAATGAATATAACAGTAATAGATATTAAGAAATGGAAGGAGATAAGAAACTGTAGTTAAATTGTCAAAATGCAGTATTAAAGACTATAAATAGATTAAAAGAAAACTAAACTATGATAACAGAATTATCAGTTCATGCAACAGATAATGTAACGCCCCGGAAATTCAATTATAAAAAGTCAAAGTCAAACTAACGTTAACAGACAACACTTAGCGGAAGACTTCAAATTTAGTTTGGGCGTCACTGCCGTATCCCCGAAGGAATACAAGGCGAGAAAGGAAAACACAACTGTCTGCTAACGGTAACTACTAACAACTCAAAACAAACTTTAAGAATTCATAACGAAAACAATATAAAAGGTTCAAGGACTTCTAGACTCGTCGTCCTCACTTCTAACTCCGTCGGCATTTAGATCTTCACCTGAAATCAAAACATTTCAGAAAATGAGGGGGAAAACTCAATAATGTCTACCCCTAACGTTTAAAACAGTTTAAGTTCATTTCAATTCATTTTAGGGAGAGGGATCAAATCAAACGTTTTACAAACCTTTAACCCTTAACTGTTTTCCTCAACCCATCCAATCCATATTTTAATTTGCGGGCGGGATACCAAATCCCTTAAAGTAACATCGCCTACCAAGGGCATCAAGAACATCGCCTACCAAAGGCATAAACATCGCCTACCAAAGGCATCAAGAAGATCACCTACCAAAGGCATAAACATCGCCTACCAAAGGCATCAAGAACATCGTCTACCAAAGGCATAAACATCGCCTACCAAAGGCATCAAGAACATCGCCTACCAAAGGCATCAAAATACTATCCTATATCAGGGAAGGAAGCCCTGATCTCCTGGTCCATAACCCTGCAGGTTGTTACACCTGCACAACAGGTTATCCCCCGAAACCCGCTTAACGTTTCCACTTGAATTATTTAACAGTATTCAAACTCAACTCACGACTCTCAAGTCAACCATCCCAAGTTATCAAAACCATTAACAAAACTTCGAATAAAAGACCATCCAATTTCTCAACTCAAATAAACCAAGATCACAATCGAACCAAAAAGAAGATAATCAAAACAGATGGTCGTATTTCCACAAAAGTCCCCTTTCGGGATGCAATTCTCAAAATAGATTATAAAACATCAAAACACATTTAAAGAGCATCCCGGTGGGGATTAGAGCATAGACAATTACCTGATATACTTCACAGCAGAGCAAAAGAAGAACACACTTGAGCTCACTAACGTCTCGCACTAACTCGGGCCTAGAATAAAAGTAATTATCTAATCAAAACACGTTCTAACGAAGTTAGAATTATCTATTAACTACCTAACCCATCCCCTAGGAACACTTAGGTTCCTAACATTTACGAAATTACACTTAACGTCTCTAAGATAACACATAACATGATCACACATTAATTTCACTCAACAATTATTATAAAAAGGAAGCAAGCAGAGGACAGATTATAACGTTTACATAAATCGAGTCACAACTCGACTTCCCGACATCCTATGGGTCTGGTTCTGGACTTTTCGGAAACCTCAGGATGTCTACTAAAACTTCTATGTTGATGGTTAAGCCCAACTCAGTCCCGAAGGACCTCAAAAACACCCGTCTTTCCCATTGGTCCAGATCTGACAGGTTCCGGTAAAACGGTTATAACTCGGGCTATACAAATCAAACGTTCGATCCGTAAAATTCCTATGGTTCCTAACATCTAAGGGAACCTCCAGTTCAAAAGGTTTGTTCAAAAGACGACTACACTAACCGTGGCAACCCGATCTTTAGACACTAACAAAACTGTCCCGTTAACTGTTATCGATTAATTAACACTTTCGGTTCTAACTTCCACCATTCGATCCCGGGGTCCTAATTTGGGCTCAAAACAGTAACTAGGGTCTAAGATATAAAGCCCAACCTAACTTAGGTCCAACAATCAAACTTGTAGAAGTAAACTTAATTTAGAAAACATAAAAGACCCTTTAATAACTTTAATAAAACCTAAGGTCATAAAATTACTTAAAACATAAATTACTTGACCAAGATTTTAAAGATTAAAGCATGGATTATTTACAAGTAAGTTATAACAAGGGAAAATAATCAAGAATCAAGAATTAATAACAAGAATCGAATTTAAAGAACATGTGAATATTTAACTAACGATTCAAGAATTAATCTAGATAATTATACTTTAAAGATTCGTGCATACAATAATAATGTTATCTAAACCCTAACATGAATGAGTCCTAAAAATAAAAGAACATACAATATTTAACTTAATGAAACAAGAAACCTAATTAATTTTCAAGAATCAAGAAGACTTAGGTTTTCATGTACAAAAACCATAAAGAACTTAGTAACATTAAACTACTAATCAAGAACCTAAGGTTTTAATAACAAGAAATCAACCTAATTCATGTAACAAACTTAACAAGATTTATTCCTAGGGAACAATAAAGGACTTAACGATTTTTATAACTAAAATTCAAGAATTTACCTAGGTAAATAAATTTCCAAATTCGTACATACAATAATATTGTGGTCTAACGATTCATGTAAAGAAAATAAAGAACATTAAAGAATCACTTTCAAACCTAATAATCAACTATTACAACCTAAATCTAATTACAATTTGTAACATAAAATTACACATAACAATTAGGAAAAATTACACATAATTACAACAAGAAAATAATTACAATTAATTTTCCTAATTACAAAAATTACAGAAATTAATAACAATACTAATTACAAATATAAACAAATCAGATTTTTAAAAATAAAACAAGAAAGAAAAAGGAAAAAAAAAGAAACAGAAAGAAGTAAAAAAAAAGAATCAGTTTAGGGTTAGGGTTAGGGTTAGGGTTTTACGTAGGTGTTAGGGCACGGTTCTGGCGACGGCGACGGCGGGAGGTGGTGCGACAGTCGAGGCGGTGACGTCGGAAGGTGGTTGTCGGACGGTCGAGGCGGCGGCGAGGATGTTCGACGTCGATTTCTCGAGCAGCAGCAGCGGCAGGTTTCGAGGGCTTTTCCTTCGACTGGGACGGCTCCGGCGACGTTAGGGTGGTGGGGCGAGGGTCGTCTGGTGACCGGGCAGCGACGGCGACACCAAGGGTTGCGGTGGCCGGCGGTGATAGCGGCGGGACAAGCGGAGTTAGCGCAAGGAGAGAAAAGAGAGAAAAAGAGAAAGAAGAGGGAAGGCACGGTGGTTACCGGCGATGCGGCGGTGTCCCAGAGGCGGCGAAGACCGACGACAGGGGCGGCGGTGCGACGGTGGAGTGAAGGTGGTGGTGGCGCGGCTGGGCGGTTGAACAGAGGGAGGAAGAAAGAGAAAGAGAAAAGGAGAGAGGGAGGGTGGTTGCGGTGGTCTGGGTGGTTCGCGGTGGTTGCCGGAGGTTGCGGGTGGTGGCCGGCACTGCGTGGCTACAGTGGGTGGGCCAGAGAGAGAAGGGAGAGGGGGTGAGGGTTAGGGTTTGAGAGAGGAATTATTAGGGTTTAGGGTTTGAGAGGGGAAGGAGAGGTGTATATATATTACCCATTTAATTAGGCCCAATTAACTAATCCTATTCCTAACCCAACCCATTAAGCTAAAAACAGAATTAAGGAATTACTAATAATAGTAATAATAATATTAATACTAATAATCATATAATCACATAGCAAATAATATTCACGTAATTATTCACATAATAATATTAACCAGCGGAAATTACTATTCTACCCTTGTTAGCCCCTCAACGGTCCTACGAGCTCAAGCGTTAGCATAAATAAACACATTACGAACAACAGTAAATAACGAAGTCAAACCTATTCTATTAACGACGTTACGGTCAACACCTTTGGATTTTTCGGGGTTTTATATCATTACCTTCTTAAAAGAAGTTTCGTCCTCGAAACTTAAACTTAAACTTAACCCTAACGGTCCGGTAAGGAAAACTAACGGTTTCGTTCTACTTAAAACTCGAGGTTTTACAGATAATGATTTAGATACATGATAATAATTCAAAAAGAGTATAGTTGTTCTACTCTAGCACTCACTAGATCGTTGTTCAGATAAGCATCTAAAAAAAAAAGAACATTAGTTAATAAATGCACGGTACATTGTGAGTGACGCTAAACACTATTTCCAAATATGAACTATAATTTTATCACTGTTTTATATATAAATATTGGTATTAAATGTTACGTAAAACATTAGTTGAAACACCTAACTAGCTTAATTACTTGAACGCTATTACTTATCAATTATCATCAAATCCAAGGTTTGAGTAATACTAAACACCTACTTCCAAATATGAACCTTTTTTCGGCTTTTTTTTGGGGGGGGGGGGGGTGATACAAAATATCGTCGATAGCAACAGACAACAATACAAAATTAGAATAAGAGCATCTGTAATGGTGAGTTTTAATTCAACTCACTGCTGACGTGGCATGAAACGAGAACGGAATGAGGTCGTATAGGACATTTCAGTGGTGAGAATGAGACTCGTCTCGCGAGAATCTCGCTTTCAAACTCGCGAGACGAGTTTGAAAGCGAGTTTAAAATTATCATATTTTTTTCTCTTTCCTCCTCCACTTCATTTTTTATCAATATAACTAAATTAATTATATTCTTAAGTGGGACCGATTTACTTTTTTTAATTAATATGAGTCAAACTCATTCTCACCATTGGAAAGTTGGCTAAATAAAAGGTTAAATTTTGAGTCTTCCACAGATTCCACGTCATACAATTAGTCAAACTCAAACTCACCATTGCGGGTGCTCTAATAAACGTACGAGTAACATTTGAAAGCAAGTAATAGGTTTATGACTTTCTAATGGATTGCACGCCTTACTATTAGTTACTGTTGAGTGTGGAGATCAAATGTGAGAAGGGAAAAGGTAGAAGGAAGTAGGGAAAAAGGAGAGGCGCCACCAGCGCCTCAAACGAACAAGGAACAGAACGCGAGCAACAGACACTGCCAGCATCCAACCCCCCGCTCCCAGCGCCTCAGTCAGAAGGCTCGAGTTGCTGCACGCTGCCAGCGTCTAGGGTAGCGCTCCCCGTTTGGTTGCCAGCGTCCGCGGTTTTGATGGTTTCCTTAAACAAGGGCCGAGATCTTTTTCTGTTTCCTTTCTACTGTTATTTCCTTTTCTGCGGGTGTTTCCTTTTCAGGGGGTGTTTCCTTTTGCTGCAGATTTCCATATTTTTTAGGTTGCTGCCATATTGTAACCTAGGTTTTCCCTTGTATCCCTAGTATATATAGGGGTTCAGGTTCTCCCTATTATGTATCCTCTAAGACAGAGTGAGAAAGAGAGAAACACAACCATTGTATTTGTAATCCTTTTATTACTAGTTCAATTCCGTGGTTTTTTTTTCCCGTTTTGGGTTTTTTCCGCGTTAAACCTCCGGTGTCAAATTTCTTATTTCTTTTCCGCTATTATTTCATATTGTTTGTGGTTTGCTTGAGTGCTCTTCGATCCTAACAGTTACAACATCCCATCATCAATTCCTCCTTCCTAGCAAGGGTTATCAAAACTCTCATATTTGGGTCGGTCAAGTAGGTCCCTAAACGATAAGCTGGTGACTGAGAGTCTTATGCGAGTGGTTTGAGCTTCTTGTGCGAGTGGAGAGGTCTCGTGTTCAATTCCCAGCCTTGGCATTCCATTTCCTTAAATATAGCTATTCTTTTCCATTAAAAAAAACAACTTATCTTATCCAAAACAAACCTCAATCAACTATTAAAATCAATTTCTAATTTCTTATATAAATTTCGACATTGATAAATTTAATCCAGTCATCTAAATTTAATTATGTGTCAAAATTTCTCCCCTAGGCCCTAAGAAAGTAATGACAATGCATGGACGGTAGTGTACTGCATGCGTGGGTCGGGAGGTGGGAGTAATAATTTTCAACCATTCCTGTTTGGTTGTAGTCATCTCAGGAAAACGTTTTAGTGCAAAAATTCATTTCATGTTGACAATAATGGGATCATTTCAGTATATAGTCTCTTTTTTAAAGTGTACCATAAAAGAAAACACGGTAAAATGAATTTTGAGTAATTACCACCATACATCTCCACCAAACAACAACATGACATCATTATATTGAATAATTAGCATTAGAATTAGAAATCTCCATGTAACAATATGTCTCAAGTGTAATCATGTTAACGTAAAGTGTTGAGTTAATGGTCCAAATTCTCTTGACTCATTATTTAACAAGTTTCATAAATCTGTTTTAATTCTAAGTTATTGGTTGTTAGCTATTAGGAAATTATTTTATTTCTTAATTATATTTAGATTTTCCTAACTGTAATAACATTCTAAAACCTAATTGTATTTGGAATAAAAGTCAAGTCAGATTTATAAGATGTTTACCCCTATAAATAGTGGTCTTTATTCACCTTGTCAAGTGTCACAGATAGGGATGGCAATGGGTCTCGGACCCACCCTAGACCTGGTCGAACCCACCCCATTTAGGCGGGTATGGGTCGAAAATTTTTGGACCCATTGGGTCCGGGGCAGGTTTGGATCCACTAGAAAACGGACCGACCCATGCATGGACCCGTGTGTGTATATATATATATATATATATATATATATATATATATATATATATATAATGAAAATTGAAAACCCAAATGTTTTGTATTGTTAGAGTTGTATAGTGCGATAATAATGAACTTTGTGTGTGTGTGTTTTTTTTTTTGCATTTTAAGTTGTATAATTGCACTCTTGGAGTTGATGTGTGGATGATTTTTATAATGTTTTTATGTTGAATTTTGCTCATAGCCGCATACAGTGAACTAGATGTTTTTATTGTGTGTGAAAATATGTATATTTAAATAGAATAGTCATTATTATACAGTTGCGCATGTATAAAATTAACCTGAAAAATTGATAAATCTAGTAAAAATTATATAAGAGTGTTGGACCCGTTATGGACCCGTAAACCCGACGAGTCTGGGTTTGGGTCCAAGTTTTTGAGATCCACCGGGGTGGATCTCGGGGCGAGTCAGAGTCCAAAAAAAATTGGCAGGTCCGGATCCAGCTGGACCCGCCCCAGACCCTGCCCATTGTCATCCCTTGTCGCAGATGGGAGTGCCTTCAAAACTCCCCATGAGGGACGTACGATGTTATTTGCACATCTTCATCCCAATTATCCCTAGGTCATGAGAGTGTATGAGAGATTATATTACACCTCTTGTAATATCTTCTTTTTTACAAGTGGATATTGGTTGTCGCACCCGTGGTTTTTCCCAATTTGGGTTTCCACGTAAAAATAATATCTCTCCCTTTATCTTTGTTCTTGTCTCTCTATTATTATCCTCAATTTCCATAATCATCCTATATTTTTTTCTGCTGCATATATTGCTCTAATTTACACCCCTAAAAACTGACAACAGATCTGAACTTGATCCTAACAAGTGGTACCAGAGTTGGGTCTAACATAAAGTGTAGGAATTCAGATATGTGTAATCTTCTCCATACAGAAAAATGTATGAAGTGACTATTTAGAAGGACCCAAAAATCTCTTTGAAAAAGTGACATAAAGCCAAAATGATAACAAAAATGGTAACAAAACCATCCAAAACCATGTTCTATAATTCGCATTTCTAAGTTCTATAGTTTGCAGTCAAATTTCAAAAATTTTGATCATAATTTTTCAATATATATAATGAGGTGCTATATAAAATTACCACTATTAGATTTGTAATGAAAAATACTATCATTGAAAGTATAATATTACAATTGTTAATAATATATTATATAAGAAATTATCAATCAAAGAATGCCATTAAGATAGTAAAAATAAAAATGATGACAATTATATGGAATGGATGGGTGTTACTTTCGTGTCTTCAATAGCTTTGGAACACTTTAAGTCTTTGATTTGACTAAATGTAAGTGATCTAAGCTTATATTTAGCACACACAATTCATGTTGCATGCATGTACTTGGCCTCTTTGATCAAATTAGCGTCTTAATTCTCTTAATCTCCAAGATGTCCGTGGTAGTTAGATCATATTTATAATAAAATATATAAAATTCCATTAATTACATAGTACATATATATAGATGTACTCCTATAAACACCACGTTTATAACTGTTAGATAATATTTTAACACTTTAATTAACCAAACGTTTAGTTAGAAATTAGAATCGAAGGTAATAAAGGTAGATATGGTGGTATTGTGGGCGGGGGAGAAATCCTTAATTGGGGACATGCATGATCATTGTGGGGTCATTTCAAGCATATACCATCTTTACTTTAGGACCATGCACTAATAATGTAGCCAAATTTTGTGCCAAGTTATTATATCTTTTAAGAAGATAAGGGCATATCCATAAAGAGAGATTGTACTAGGTACTCACATTGTTCACAATTTAAAACATGGTGGATTATTGGAATAAGCCCTTTTTACTGTTATTAAAACGCCCAGTATGTATTGCGTATATGCTGATTCAATAATTATAAATATTAATTTTTGATATTTGAATATAGAATGAAAATTCTAAGTAATATGAAAAAATTTGTGCAAAGTTATAGTTATATCTTTCAAAAAGATAAAAATGTATCCATAAAGGATGATTGTACTAGGTACTCACATTGTTCACAATTTATAGAATGGTGGAACGGAATAGCCCTTATTACTATTATTTATACAACTCGTGTGTATTGCGCATATATATGCTGATTCAATAATTATAAATGTTAATTTTTGATATTTGAATATTGAACGATTCTAGCTATATATTATGAAAATGAGTTTACTTCTAATTTAATTTAAGTAATCGATTATTTGCTTATAGAACAAATATAACATGTATTTAAATTAAATTGATCACCAATATAAGTTGAATATTTGTATGGACTTGTCCCTAGCTATTTATATATCATGTGAGTGTAACTTTAAAATCAATAGCATTGTTAATTTAACAACTACTTATCTATGATATAAGTTGAAATTATATAGATTGAAAATGACTAAAACATAATTATATGATAGTTTTATCTAAATAAAAAGTAAACTAATAACAACTTGTTGCCATCGGTCTATACCACAAATAATTCAATAATTAATATATAATTAACTTTAAAAATGACAAGAAAAGTATTGCATGTTATTATAAGTATCAATAATCATGATGATACTTAATAGTAATAATAACCATCACAATAATTAATAACAATCATAATAATAACAACAAATATATATAAAGTAATGACGACGATGGTGATGAAGGTTGGGATATAAGAAAGAAAAAGAAAAAATAAAGTAAAAAAATGACGTCACTAGGGGCAATTTTGAAAAATAAAAGTGAAACATTTTACTTAGCCTACTCACTTTTTATAATTGTATAGGTAAAGTAATATTGTTTACATTTAAATTAAGGAACTGGATGGTCATTCATTGTACTTTAGACTTTGGGATTATGGTAAGTCTAATTTTAAAATTGTATTAAAGTAAGGTAAATTGTAAAAACTGTTAGATTATAGTGCACCACCACTAAGTTAGGTGAAACCAAAGTATGACAGATAGGACTCAGTAGGCCGAACATTTTAATTACGACTTGAAATTTAGTATGTCATAGTATGGTATATTTGATTGCAGTAGTCAAAACTTTTCGACCATTAGATTATGGTTCACCAAACTATGACATATCCACTGAGTTCGTTTCATCCAATTCGGTGGCGATGCATTATGTAAAATAAGTCATATCACTTAAATATATGAAATTATAAATATATATTTTATAATTTTTAATAAGATTTTGTGAGTAAGGTAAGTCATATCAATTATATTACTTATTAAATATATTAATTTTTGAATATATATTATGTAAAATAAGTATGATTGTATAGAAATAGATAAAGGCCTTGTTTGGCAACCAACTGGTAGATGTTAAGTGTTAGCTAATAGCTATTTGATTAGCTATTTGACTTCAACTATTTAGGTTAGCTGATTGCAGAAAAAAGTGTCTGGTAAATTAGCTTTTTGTGAAAAGTTATCTCAAAAAGTCTTTTCAAGTATAGTTTTTTGAAAACTAGCTTATTAGGTCCAAAAAACTAATATAGAAAGCTTATTACCAAACACATCAGCTAAATTTTTCATCACATTGATAAAAAAGTTAACAATGTCAAAAAATTAAAAGTTACCTCAAAAAGCTGACAGTCAAACACCCTCAAAGTAAGGTAATTAAAAATTGGTAAAATAAATAAAAGCAAGAAATTTTTTTAATTACATGCCCAAAAAAGGGACCTATTTTACACTCAAAACTTTGGGCATAATAATAGCCTAATAATCACAGTGGAGGGGTAGGGATTCAAATTGTTCTTTTATTTTTTATAAATTACAAATAACTTATTTTCAGATTTGGATGGATAAGTTGGAATAAATTGAGATAAGTTAGGATAAGTTATGACTTATGTTATTTTTTTTTTTGAGGAATTGTGTTTTTAGAGTAGATGTATTTTTAGGAAATTGTTTTAAATTTTGATAAATTTGAATAAGTTGAGAGAGTTATATCCAACCTAACCAAACAACAGGACCTTAGTCCCGCTACTAAATGATCAACTTGTTAATAACCAATCAATTTAACAAGTGGTGCAAGTTGGAGATGACCTAATGATGAACTTCTCAGCTGTTTATTTCCACTCTCACTGAATTTACATAAATAATAAAAAAAAGGCCTACCAATTATATGGAGGCAAAGCTAGGACTCACATTAATTATATAAAAATTATATATGATCAACTTTAGTTGTTAGTTTGCATGTTATATAGTAATTAAATATAAGAAAATTTGTATATACCTCCTTTCAAATTTATGATATTTATAAATTTAATTTTGATGTTTTGAGTTAATATTTAGCCATTTTAATTTTTTGATCCAATTTTATTCAACTATATTTTCGGTAAATTTAGTAATTTTTCCGGTGAAGGTATGTTACGTAATCAAATTTGTTTGTTAATATTATCGTCATTTCAACAAACAAATTTCATCACAAATCACACATTTATCGAAAAGTTGCAATATTCGCCGAAAAAATAGCTAGATGAAATTAGTTCAAAAATTTATAGTGAATAAATATTAACTTAAAAACACTCGTATAGATTTATAAATATCATAAACCTAAAATATGATATATATGCAAATTATCCATTAAATATTAACCCAATTTTGTTAATTTAGCTAAAAATAAAATAAAAAGATGAGGGAACTATAGCTATTGATTTTCCACTACTTTATATATGCTTCACCCATGCTATATATACAACCTCGCACCAATCAATCCCCCTTTAATTACCATCATCATTACTTTATATTTTTATTTAAATTTCTCATCATATAGTATTTTTTAATGTGGGCAATTTCTCACACTTTTATGCTTTGTATCTTTCACAGAGAACAACATATCTTAGATAAAATCTACAAAACGAGTTGACCTTCAGTACTCAAATTATTGGGTTTACTCAATTACCATTAATAATAGTAATAGTACGAACAGCACCACATTATTTATTCTTATTCAACACGGTATATATAGTTATGCATTCTTCACTATGTCAGACCAATCTTCATCTTATTTTTGGTAGTATATATGGACAAAAATACTACCAATGTTTCCCAGTAAAAAACAATAAATAAATATATATACCATGTTGGAGATGCTGTTTTTTCTTTTTTTTTTTGGTTTTTGAAAGGAGGATGTTATTGTTTTTTAAGCCTATTATACTTAGGCCCGGTTCCTTTTGTGGTATTTTTGCGGTATGGTGTGCTGTGATGTGGTGGAATTGTGGTAGATTATTGGTATGTGGGGTGGGTGATGAGAAAGAATGTAAAAAGTAGAAGGGAAAAGTGAGGAGAGAGAAAAGTAATGATTTATTGTAAAATGTGGTGAGTTGTGGCAAATGCGGTATGCTGTGGTACCGCAGTTTGTCAACCGCAGAACAGGGTCTGATTTTCTTAAACTTAAATTAATAAGATAATATTTGTAAAAAACAAAGTACTAAGAATTTGTTTGGATGATAATTATCTTAGAGTGAAAGTAATTTATGTGGTTATTTGCACAAAATTACTATTAATTTTAATTAAGTGTCTAGTGAACCAAAGTTTTAAAATAACAATAAAATTCTATAAATATAATACTAGTACAATTCATAATACTATTTGCCTTGTTATTTTGTACAGTGTTGCAAGCATATTTTTTCACACTTACCACGATTATTCTATACCATACCATTTCATCTCATTTCACATTTTATCACAACAATCATTCTCTCTTCTCACTTCTCTTATCTACTTTTCACATTCTCTCTCTTAGATCACCTATCATATCAATCATTCTTACCATAAATTTTACCATGTCTTATCATATCATACCATACTTTAATTTCCACTACATTGTTATATTAGCTATATTATTTATCGCACCCAATTTACCCAGAAAAAGGACTGGGGAGTGTTTACATTAAGGAAGAAACTGGATATATTTTTTGTTGAGCAGTCCAAAACATAAAATATTTACGTCTAATTTCACTAACATTAATACAATAATCGTATATATAGAGGCATACCCCCTCACTGTGAGTGTTACAAAATCCAAAATAAATTATACAGTCACAGAGTCGCATGCAAAACACAACATCACATATATTATGCCAAATTCTAAAAACGTATATGAGGTCACACTGGCAAGTTATCAACCGACAGCTGCCGCAATAATCCTACGTACATGTGCTTTCTACACTTCATTTCTTCTATTATATTTATTTATTTTGTTATTTATTTAACCTTTTCAGAAAACAAGCATGTAAATTATATTAGAGAAAAATATTCACAGATGATCAATGATAACATATATTATGGCTTATTTTCTTGGGAATGGTGTGTTGAATATTCATATAAACAGCGTATTCTACCGTGTAAAAAGAATTACTCCCTCCGTCCCAAATAATTTGTCCCAGTTTGATTAATGAGGTCAAACTTTATAAAGTTTGACCGTTAATTTATCAAATTATATATTGAGTTATCGTGTAAAACTATTATTATTAGATTTGTGATGAAAAATACTTTCATTTAAACAAAATATTACAAGTCTTACTAATATAAAACGTAAAATATTAATAGTCAAAGTATAACATCGAAGACTGCGAAAAAGCAAAGTGGACAATTTATTTGGGACATTTAAATGATTAATTGGAGTATTGTGCATCTACATAAGTAACGAATTATTAAGGTACACATGTGTTGTTCTCTTACTCTATCACTGTCATATCTTACTAAAAATAAATACTTATATATTGCCTTGTCTTTTTTTGATGAAAATATATTGCCTTGTCTTACTTGAGATAATAAATTATTTGGTTAAGATTATCAAATTATCAATACATATTACAAGTAGATTTGCAAGATTTGTAAGATAAATTTAAATGTTTTATTTTATCATATATATACATATACACTCTCTTACCATACTAAAAATATTATATACAAACAACATCATGCATCTTCTATCATGTTAAAGATTAATTAATTATTTGGTAAGCTATGTAGATATGTATAGTAATTCTTTCACTTCATGACTCTCATATTTTAGGTAAAAAGGCCCTGTTCTTTTATATGGTGCGGTGCAGTACTATAATTCAGTATATTACTTAATATTCTTCCACATTTCATCACACTTTATCATAACTATTACCAATATATTTTCTCATTTTTCTTTTCGATCTTCTCACTTTTCTCCTCTACTTTTCACATTCTCCTTCCTCACCTACCAATGCAACGACACTCTCCACAATTTTTACCTTACTTTTCCATACTTTACTGCACTTTCCACAATTTTATCACACCGCACGATTTTCGCATCTTAGCAACTGCACAGAACATCAAATGAAATTCTAATATAGTTAATATTATTTTTATTGTATTAAGTTTTTTAAGGACTACAATCATATATGACTTTATTCAGTACTACTGATTACATGTGAGAATTAAGTCTTCTGCTTGACATTTTTGTGTGGAAGGCAACTTTTTTTATACGGTGTAAAGGATATACTAGTCCTTGTTACTATGTCAAATGCATATGTAACCAATTTATGACTGGATGAAGTCATTGCATCTTTCAATTCAAAGGTTTGTAGTAAGTCTAAGTATGATTAGTTAATGTGATAAAAAATGATTAGTTAAGAGTTATTTCTTGTTAGAAAAGAGAGTAAGAAAGGATGGAGAAAAATATAATCTACAAAAATTCTCTCCTTTTTTACAAGGGAGAACAGTGTTAGTATTATTCATGTTGTAATGTGGGACTAGGCAAACAATTTGACATTGATACCTCTCCATCCCTCTCTATTTTTAGTCTCAAGGTCTTTGTCTTGCTTATGTACAACTTTTTGACATTAGATCCTTGCTCATTTAGCAACTTCAATAGACTCCTCTTGGCATTTGGTCTAAAGGGTGAATTTGATGCCATGAAACCATCTACCAAGTGTAAGTAAGCCTCCAAATCGTGGCAACAACCCACATCCGCGTCCGGTTTCAGGTATGGTGACATTTTCGTGTCCACTCGCAGCTCGGTCCCAACATGAGAGTACGCCCACGGCGACATGTTGTCGAGCATGTTTCGGACACTGTTGGCTACTTGATGAGTGTTTGTTCTTAGTTTTTGTTCGAGCTCATCGCTCAAAAATATGCCTGGTACTCTGGTGATCAGGTCTTGGTTGTTCACTATCCTTAGAACTTTCACATTGTTCTCCTTGATCCTATCCGCGAACGCTCGGTTGCCCACGCGTGGGCCCCCGAACGAAAAAACCGCCACCGGAGGAACCTCCGGGGTGCAAGTGCTGATCGCGTCTGCGACCAGTAGGGACAATGCTGCACCGAGACTGTGACCCGTTACGGATATGCTCAACGTCTCGCCTTTGTACTGTTCCATTAGTCTCTTAACTTCCTCCACTACTTGCTCCGCCAAGCTAGCTACATGTTCGCCGGGCGTCTTGAAAAGACTCAAAAACCCGCATTCCACCTTTGCGTCAGTAGATTCTGATTCTGATTCTAATCCTGATTCTGAATTGTCCGACATGGGCACGAGAGTGGCACGGACATTCTCGGCCCATTCAAGACACGTGGATGTCCCTCGGAGGGCGATGACAACATCCCTCCTTCCCATTCTCGCGATCTCCTTCTCGTCCGTACAGACCGCCACGTACCCGACCCAGCTTGACCGCTGAGTCATCCACCCGAGCTCCGGCGCCACCTTATCCACAATCTTCGGCAATCCAACCGACGACGTGGCATACAAGCTCTTAGTCACGTGATAGAACTTATCCGGCAGCCGTACATCACGTGGCGGGCCCTCAATCCCGGCCCGGGTCGTGGCCGGGTCAGTATTAAACGCCTCATACGCCGCCTGAACAAACTCCCCATACCGAACCACCTCACGGCGGAGGTTCGGGTCGAGCGGGTCAAGCAGGCCCGCCCAGTCCCGGCTGCCATGGTACTCCCGCCACCGGGCCCCGAGGCGGTCCCGGGGCGAGTACTCCGGCTGGCTCGATAACAAAAGCTGCTGAATCCACCGCAGCCGGCGGGGGGACATCTCTTCTGCCGCCGCCTCCTCGGGCCAGATCCGGGCCAAGTTGAACCCGTCCAGCAGCCCGAACATCGCCCCGGGCTGCTGCTGGCCCGACCCTGACCCGACCGGCACGTGTGATGACGTGTCCTTGGCACTACTACTGCTCTGAAGTAATCTCTCAAGATTTGCGAGGTGGGTTTTAGTTTTTTCCGTGGCGGTGACGGCTGAGGCGAAGAAGATGGGCCGGGTGATCGGGTTGAGGGGGGTCCCACGGCAGCGGAACCCGGCCCGGCCCGTTTGGTAAGTGTGGAAATTGTTCGAGGGGATTGCTGCTCCTACCACTTGAGCCATTTTTCGTTGTTTGTTTGTTTTTTTTAGAGAGAGAAAGAAGAGAGAGAGAGAGAGTGAAGAAGTGGCTCAAGGGTGTTTGCTGAAACCTCCTGCAGCGTTGGGAGAGATGAGACAGGATGGGGTATATATAGATCGCCGGCCAAATTTTGTTCCGAAATTACCCTCTCAGAGTACCGATAATTACGGCCGCACCTTGCTTTGTGATCCTGGAAAATTTACGATCAGGGGCAGATGTGGAATTTCGGAGATTTGACCCACAGCACGAGGAAAATCAGCCCGGTTGTGGGAAATAATAAAATAAAAAATAAAAAAGTGTTTGAAAAACGAGCAAACGTGTAATCGCGTAAGTGAACCGGAGGCAGAATTAGAGTGAACCGGTTGGTTCACTAGTTGACTAAAAAATTATCGGCGGTTTGGAGTTTGTATATTAAATGGACGACTTTGCCCTTTTAGTCGAGTCGCAACTGATTTTGTTCGTTGACAAGAACAGAAAATATGAATGGAAGTGTTTGGCAGGATT
This sequence comes from Portulaca oleracea, assembly GCA_029582165.1. NCBI lineage: Eukaryota > Viridiplantae > Streptophyta > Magnoliopsida > Caryophyllales > Portulacaceae > Portulaca > Portulaca oleracea. The sequence continues at coordinate 4,929,739 of CM055883.1, read as the reverse complement.
TTTTTTTTGGGTCAAATATTTGTTTTTCTTCCTTTTCAAACTACAATTTATCTCAGTTTTCCCATCTGAGATGGAGATGACAAGCCTGTTACATTTCTTGAGAAACAATACCATCTTTTCAAAAATATCAATATTAAAAAAAGGAAAGTAAATGAAGGAAAACGGTTAAAAATTTCTTCTCACAGAATTTTTGAAAGAAATAATATTAGAACTTATGTGAGTATATAGGTTAGGTATTCAAGGAGCATAAATTTATAATTTATTCTCTTTTACGATGATTATCATAAAAATAATATCGATGAAAGCTGGCGTGTTCCAGGCTTAGCCAAGGGTAGATACGGCCGCCGATATCACCAAAGAAAAATGATAATTCAATATAATTTATAATAAAAGTTATGAGTTTCATATATATTAGATGAATATAATAGTATATTGATCACCTCTAATTAGAAGACCTAAATCTGACACCGGTATGGGTGTATTTGTGGCTCGTCTAGGGGTAGCTATGGCCATCCTTAACCTCCAAAAAATGTTTAAAATTAGTATAATTTATCATTTTAATTAAGCTTATATATTTATTAAATAAATATGAAAATATATTAGACACCCTTAATTCAGATATGTAGATCAACTGATAATGGTTTAAAACTTTAACTTTATAAGATATTTTTCTTTGAGAACTTATAGTAGGAATAGCGGCGTCACTTATCATGTCATGCATGCAGAAAAGCACAAAATCTTGCTTTTATGATTGGGTACATATATGTAACCCGATTTGATCAAGTAAAAACTTTGAATTTTGAATACTTTACGTTTACAAGTAAATATTTACATGTTGAAGTCAGACCATATATTGAATTTAATTCAGTTCAAGCTATGTTTGCTAGTTCTTTGACAATTAGTATTTAGTGGGCTTATAATGTTTTTTTAAGAATTTATTTCGATTTATATTTGTATTTTTCTCATCTTTCTTCTTTATTTGAAGCTTTCAAATGCTACTTTTTTGGATTGAGCATCTCTATGGAATAATAATAATGAAAATAATAAACAAAAGTACGTAGTTTAAGAATAAGTTTACGTTAATTAAAGGATTTTATTGGTCAAAATATTTGGTTTTGTCAATCCCTTTTCTCCTTTGGTTTTTGAAGAGCCCCTAATATGGGAAAGAAAACTTTCTTACCAACCACCAATAAAAAAGAAAAAGTAATATAGGCTTAATGTAACTTGACCATCAAGCTTGGTTTCATTTTCAAGGAATTGAAGACATTCAAGTTCAACCATTCATGCACATATTAATCAAACAACTTCATCCATTCCATAATGTTAGCCGTTTTGACATTTTCATGATATTTAGGCTCTGTTCTTTAATACAGTTGGTGCGGTGTGTGATAATGGTGCAACGCGGTAGAATTTGAAACGGTGTGGTGAGTTGTGGTGAGAGTAGTGGTAGGTGGGTAGGTGAGAAGAGATAATGTGAAAAGTAAAGGAGAAAAGTGAGGAGATATATTGGTAATTAACGATTGTGCTGTAGTGTGGTGAAGTGTGGTATTCGCAACCTACCGCATAAAAGAACGGAGCCTTATTATACTATTTTGGTTATAAATTTTTGACATAATGTTTTATTAGAGATTGAAATCTTTTTTTTTTTGAAAATATATTTCATTATAAACAATGTATAGCAACTTATAAAATAAATTATCATATATATTGAAAACTTTATCATAAAAATTTTCAAACTTTGGCACCATGTATACTATAGTAATTAATATTGATGAACAAAAGGGGTACGATAAAAGGAGGTTATTAGATAAAATTAAGATGAGTTTTGGACTAGAACTATGCATCAATTGAAAGAGAGAGGGAGAGAGGATGAGATCTCCATCTCCCATCCCTCGTCCCCCTCTTTGTTCTTTTTATTTCTTCTCTTCCACTCGCACCAACCTCCCTTTGAGCCCTCAATTGACTACTTCTCCGACTATCTCCATTTATTGACAATATCATCACGATATATGAGGGAGCAACTGTATCAAGGGAGACATCAACATCACGGTTTTGGAGGGAGCAATTATGTCAAGGAAGACATAAATATCACGATCTATGAGGGAACAATCGCAACAAGGGAGACAATAACATCACGGCCTAGGAAGGAGCATCCATGTCAAGGAAGATATCAAAATCTTAATCCAGGAGGGAGAACCCGTGTGAAGGAAGTCACCAGTCAACACATGACGCATGACTTTACTTCCAAGCATCATTCAGCCTAGAGACGTCACCACCATACAGTGGCATATCATCTTCAGTGTCGTCAAATTATTTTCATGATTGTGCTACTCAGACTCGATCAAAGTGGGGGGACGATAAACTCTAACATCATCTAATCACTGTCATACACATAGATATTAAACTAGAAGAACATCAACATCATGACCGGGGAGATAACAACCATTTCAAAGGAGAGATCAATATCACAACCTAAAAGAGAGCAATCGTGTTAGGGAAGACATCAACATCAAAACCCAGAAGGGGATAATCGTGTCAGGGATCGCGACTCAGGAGGGAACAATCGTGTCAAGGGAGACATCAACGGCTTATCATGGAGTACTGGTGTCAAGGAAGACATCAACATAACGACCCAGGAGGGAGCAATCGTGTAAGGGAAGACATCAACACCACTACCTAACATGGAGCAATCTTTCAAGGAAGACATCAACATCACGACCCAAGTTGAGTCAGTTCACGCAAACCCCAACTGATGAGCACATAAACTAACAATTCATGTGGTCAAATATATCAAGGGCACCCTGCAGATGGCATTTTCTGTCACGTCAGTCTTCCCCTACTATGAATGGCTTTTGTGACTCTGATTGGGCAAGTTGCGTGAGTTGATCCTTCCCCTGCTACTCTCTCGTTTACCCACACACCTAAAATTGGAAAAAAAATTAATCAATATTTAGGTGTATTTGAAACAATAATTCGAGCTTACAATTTTATTAGGGATGAGTTTAACTTTAACTTATATTATTTTGAGCATCCCCTATCTAGTTAAACTAGTTCGAAAAGTGATGCGGTGGTGGCGATATCACAGGTGGAGCATAATTGTAACTTTTTTGAGTTGCAAAAAGTTTCACACATAATATCGCCGCCACTACGACACTTTTCGAACGAGTCTAAATAGGTGGTGGATATTTAAAATAATAGTATTTAAAGTTTAGAAAACCGTGTCTTTGATGGATACCAGAAGCACAAGTTTAGGAAATTAAAATTTAGGAAGGTGGTCTTTAATTTCCTAAACTTGCTTTCCTCCGATAGACGCTTATGAAGAAACCCCAATTGAGAATGAAGCAAAGGACGTCTGTCTGCGACATTTGGAAATGAAGCAAAGGACGTCTGCCTACGAAGGACATTGACACAGCACAGCAGGTTTTGAAGTGAAAGACAAGTGACGAAAATCAATCAGGGAAGTTGTTCTTCTTTGGCAAGAATCTCCATATTCCTTTTCTATTATGTAAACCAGTTTACTTATCCTACTTATGATATTGCAGAACAAAATCAAGGACGAAAAAAGGAAAGGATCCTCAGAAGATCTCGCCAAAGTTGGAAGCACAACTGCAGAAGGAAATCGAGGCAAAAATGGAAGCTATCTTCAACGGATACAAGACCCAGCAACGCAGCATAAATAGACGCATCCAAAGTGAAGAAAGGTATTCGATTCCAAGGAAGAAATCGAGAGTTCAACCAAGAGTGTGTTCTTGAGTTGAGTGAGGTGTTCGAGTGTTCATATTGAGAGTGCTATCAAACTCTTAACGGATTTAGAGTTGTGTTAGGCTTTCGTGTTTGAATCCTAGACGGAATTAGGATTCTATATGTGTAAACACCAAATCGAGTTTGGTGGGTGAAGAATTCTGAGAACTTGTGTAAGTTACCCAGAAACTGTTCGAAGTTTTCTGGGCTTGTCTGAATCCCTAAGGACATTCACCTTTGGGATTTCAAACACGATCCGCAAAGGTCCTTTACCGTAAAGCAGTTGAAACGCACTACTATGAAGCCCTTTCCAGACAATAAGAAGCGTCCACTGTAAGGCGCTTGGTCCGCTGTAATACCTAAGGTCCTTTGCCTTAGGTTTTCTATCTGATCAGTGCAATAAAGGAGGTTATTCAGTTATATATTATTTGTCCTTTATTCATTCTATTTCTATTCTGTTTGAAGGAAGTTCTCGGTCTGTTTAGACAGAGAACCTAACGTCCTTATCAAGTTGTGATTTGTGCAGAAAAGTTCAATAACCCTATTCACCCCCCCTCTAGGGTTCTTTCAATTGGTATCAGAGCCTGGTCCACTGAAAAATCAGAGACTAACCGCTCTGTGGCAAAGATCATGGGAGATCACAACATGGGTGATTTAAGCCAAGGACGATCATGGAACAGATCACCTTTGCTGACAGGTGATAACTATCGAGTATGGAAGCGCCAAATGGAAATCTTCTTGAGAAATCAAGATGAGGACATTTGGGACATAGTCAGGGAAGGAAATTATCCTACACCTCGAAAGATCGCGAGGATGGAGCATGTAAAGTGACAAACCGAGATCCTGGCAGAAGAAAAAGAGCGGCGAAAAGAATACTCATGCTCATTATCTTTTAATTTGTAGTCTTAATTCTAATGAGTTTGAAAGGGTGTCAAATTTTGATACAGCTAAACAGATATGGGACTACTTGGTCACCACCTATGAAGGAACAAATCAAGTAAAGAAGACCAAGATCAACTTGCTTGTTCAAAAGTATGAAGGCTTCAAGATGGAAGAAAATGAATCCATTGAATCTATGTTCAAAAGATTCAGTGCCATAATCAACCATCTCAAATCTCTCGGGAAAACATACGGATGAAGCGGATGAACAAGATCCTTCAATGCTTGCACGAGCACAAATGGGGTTCCAAGGTAACGCCATCAAGAAGCCCAAAACTGGAAACCTTGAAGCTTGAAGAGTCGATAGGAAAACTCCTTGCCTATGAGATACATCGCTGAAGAAATCGGATCAAGGACATTGCCTCAAAAGCACCAAGGAACCGTAAGATGAATCGGAGGATGAGGATGAAGAAACCATGGCCATGCTAGCCAAAGGATTCAAACGACTATACAGAAGAAATCCCAGATTCCGTGGTTACCTAAGAGAGTCATCATCCAAACGACCTTCACCCAAAGGTAAAACACTAACCAAGGATGATAATGAATACAAATGCTTTGCTTGTGGTGCTACATATCACTTGGTCAGAGAATGTCCTTATGTAAAGAAAGTCAAGGAACAAAGCGACCTCAGAGGAAAAAGGTCAGGCAGCAAAGCTATGGTTGCCACATGGAGCGAAAGTGAAGGCAGTGAAAGTGAATCTGAGGAGATTGCAAATCTTTGTCTCATGGCAAAGGACGTTACAGAAACACAAGCAGATGAAACAGAGATAAATGACAGTGATGAGGTATTTACAGATCTCTTTCTGAAATGTCCTTCACACAATTTGAAACCAAGATTGCTAAATCTGCTTGACTACATTACAACCCTCACTGACAAAGTACAATACCTCACTAGAATTGCTGAAACAAACTCCAAAACCATAGAAACCCAAATGGAGATAATCAAAAACCTTACCTCTGATAATATCAGCATGAGAAATGAAATGATACAGAACCGAAAACAGCTGAACTCCATTTTGAATCAAGAAATAGACCAAGTTCATTTGACCATAAATCCTGAGAAGAAAACCTCTACAGATAAACCTGGTTCACCCAGAACTGATCCAGAAACCTTACCTACTCATAAACCCACACCTATACCAAAACGAAAAACCAAGGCAAAGTGGGTTCCAAAGAAGCAACCCAACAGATCAATTCCCTCAAACAAAGAAACCCTTCATAAACCTCAAGGTCCAAAGAAAGGTATAATGTCCTTCAGTGCAGGTATGCCTCAGGGCTCACAACGACCTCTGGTATTTGGACAGCGGATGCTCAAGACACATGACTGGAGATCCAACCAAATTCAGAGAACTCAAAGGCATCAGTGGGAAGGTAACGTTTGGAGACAAAAGCCAAGGGAAGATCCTTGAGTCGGCAAGGTAAGGATTCAACCAATCAGTATAAATGATGTATAGTATGTAGAAGGTTTAGAATACAATCTTTTAAGTATTTCTCAGTTTTGTGATAAAGGTTATAAAGTTTGGTTCAATAAAAACTCATGTGTCGTAGAAAAGGAATCTCATGAAATAGTCCTTAAAGGTCATCGTATGAACAATGTGTATGTTATTGACCTCAGTGAGCATATGACCAAGGACCTTACATCTTAGAGTTGCATCGATGAAACACGGTTATGGCATCGTAGATTAGGACATATGAACATGAAAACCCTTCAAAAGCTAAAACATCTAGGCCTAGTTAGAGGACTACCACCTCAAAATTTCATTCGTGACAAGGTATGTGATGCATGTACTAGAGGAAAGCAGACTGTGGCATCCTTCAAGCTCAGATCTCAAGTAACCACCTCTAGATGTCTAGAATTGTTACATATGGACCTCTGTGGACCTATTCCATACAAAAGTCTAGGAGGACGTTCATACATACTAGTTATTATTGATGATTATTCTAGATTTACAGGTTTTATTTTTGAAGGATAAGATAAGCCTACCTGAATTTGAGAAATTATACAGTAACTCAAGGTCCTTACAGGACTCAACTGTCTATAAGAACAGATCATGGAAGAGAGTTTGATAATCGATATCAATTTGGAAAATTCTGTGATCAAGAAGGGGTTACACATAATTTCTCTGCCCCAAGGACACCACAGCAGAATGGTGTGGTTGAAAGGAAGAACCGCACGCTGGAAAATATGGCCAGAACAATCATCTGTGAGAATAATCTACCCCTCTTTCTTTGGGCTGAAATTATAAATGCTTCAAATTATATTCTCAACAGATGTACCATAAGATCCTTCATGAAGAAAACACCCTATGAGCTGTTCAAAAAGAAAACACCAAATGTAGCTCACCTCAAGGTCATTGGATGCAAATGTTTCGTTCACTACAACGGCAAGAAGGCCTTAAGCAAATTTGAACCAAGAAGTGAAGAAGGTGTTTTGGTTGGTTATTCATTAACCAGCAAAGCCTATAGAGTCTACATCAAAGCATCCAGAAAGGTGGAAGAATCAATTCATGTCATCTTCGACGAAACTTCCACCACTCCATCAGAAAGGACCTCCATCAAATTCCAGATCCATCAAGATGATGATGACGAGGACCTTCCCCGTGAATTTCAACAAGGTCCTCACCAACAAAATGAAGAACCTCATCCAGATGACACCTTACAACCAAATTCAGAAGATGAGGAAATTGAGACCCAAGGACCTTCGCATGAGGAAGAACAAGATCCCTCCTCAAGCACTGAACAAGAACACTCCTCCAATGAAGGACAAGGCCCTTCATCAACAGAGATTCCTCAACCGGTTGATAACGCACAACAGAACATTGAGGAATCCACAAGGACCTTCAGATTCAAACCTGCTCATCCAGCTGACAACCTCCTTTGCAGTCCGAGACAGTATTAGAACTCGATCCTCTCTTAGAAACTTTTGTGCCTTTCACGCGTTTGTGTCTCAGATTGAACCTAAAGGACCTGAAGAAGCTCTAAAGGATAGCAACTGGATCCTAGCTATGCAAGAAGAATTGAATCAATTCGAGCACAACAAAGTATGGGAACTTGTTCCAAGACCCACACATCATCCAGTCATTGGTGTAAAGTGGGTCTACCGTAACTAGTTAGATGAACATGGCACAGTCACAAGAAACAAGGCAAGACTTGTTGCCAAAGGGTACAACCAAGAAGAAGGCATTGACTATGAAGAAACCTTTGCACCTGTTGCAAGACTTGAGGCCATTCGAATACTACTTGCCTATGCTGCATCAAGTCACATGAAGCTATATCAGATGGATGTCAAAAGTGCCTTCCTAAATGGCTATCTAAGAGAAGAAGTCTATGTGGAACAACCTCCTGGATTTGAACAAAATTCAGACACTCATGTTTACAGACTTCAGAAGGCCCTTTATGGCTTGAAACAAGCTCCCAGAGCTTGGTATGAGAGACTAAGTTCGTTTCTTCTCAGAAATGGATTCACAAGAGGTCTCATAGACAAGACTCTCTTCATCAAAACCTCAGGTCAGGACTCTACTATAATTCAAGTTTATGTAGATGAAATTATATTTGGTGCTACTAATGAATATCTAGTGAAGGAATTCTCTAACCTAATGAGCAAAGAGTTTGAAATGAGTCTCGTGGGGGAGCTAAGCTTCTTCCTTGGATTGCAAATCAAACAAAGCAATGACGGCATCTTTCTCAACCAAAGTAAGTATGTCAAAGAGCTTCTGAAGAAATATGGATTAGAGAATGCTAAACACTGCAGCACCCCAATGTCCTCCACACTAAAACTTGATCAGGATCTACAAGGTAAGGACGTTCCTGATAAGCAATATAGAGGTATGATAGGATCTCTACTTTACCTAACTGCAAGTCGTCCAGATATTATGTTTAGTGTGTGCCTATGTGCCCGCTTTCAAAGTGCTCCCAAACAATCTCACTTGATTGCTGTCAAAAGGATTTTAAGGTATCTTGCAGGCACCAAGGACCTTGGTCTATGGTATCCCAGAAACAACACGCTAAACCTCATTGGATACACAGATCGACTTTCTTTGGATCAAAGACTGATAGAAAGAGCACCTCTGGAGGATGCCAAATGCTTGGGTTCTCCTTAATCTCCTGGCAGTCTAAGAAACAGAATGTCGTTGCCCTTTCCACTGCCGAAGCAGAATACATAGCAGCAGGGGCATGCTGTGCTCAAATTTTATGGATCCAACAACACATAAAGGACCTCGGGATCACCCTCTCAAAAATTCCCATCAAGTGTGACAATAAAAGTGCCATTCAAATCACCAAAAATCCAGTTCAGCACTCTCGTACTAAACATATTGAAGTACGACATCATTTCATCAGAGATCACGTTGACAAAGGCCACATTACACTGGACTTCGTCCCCACTCATCAACAACTGGCAGACATTTTCACCAAGGCCCTTCCCACTGAGCAATTTGTTAACAACCGAAGGGAACTTGGCATGCTGCAACCTGATGACCAGTTGAGGGGGAGCTAACATCCCTCCATCCAGGGGGAGCCAAGGGCCTCCACCATCAGGTACGCTCTGATCTATAGACTTAACAAGGTCCTTGACACCGTTGTCACTGAACCCAACTAAGTCTAACTTGCTACACAAAAATCTTGGCAATGACGTTTAAGCAGACTAGTTCCTCCATAACTATCCTGCTTAAACTCACAATCCTTTCCAAAACAAATCAAAAACGACATTCTTTCCAAAAACCTCTCCTGTTTCCAAAACAATTAAAACCGTTCAAAATTTCCAAAAATTTTACACCAACTTCCAAAATTAAGTCTGCAAAATCTTTTCCATCATTGCTTCTTTCCTCTCTTCCCAATATACATCCAATCATCATCAAAACTTCCCCCCAACCGTCAGATTCACCTCCCCTAATTAAACCTCCTGACACACGCCACCCTCCCTCATAACCTCTCACCATTATCCATTCAAATCCTTCAAAATCAAATTTCAATCCTTGTTCACGTCCATCCCCACGTCATCATGCCTGCATCACTCACACACTCCCTCTATTAAACCCAATAAACCCCACAGACAGCCCCACACCACATCCCCATCTCAAACCTCTCCCTTTCTGTCCCTTCATCCTCTCAACTCTCACCATGGGAAAGCGACCAGCCCTCAAACAAGCAACCCCCTCTGCCATTGCAAAGCGCACCAGATCCAACAAATCACCCATTCCCCCCGACTCACCCAACTCCCACAGTTCTTCCTCCGCCGATGTCTCCATACTACCACCATCCTCCTCTGCCCTCCAACTCACCCCATCTCAACGATTGGAGAACTTCTCCAAAAGGCCCATGCTCTGCTGTGACACTGTTGACCTGGACCCTCTCATAGAGGCCTTCCCTTCCTTTTCAACACTAAAGGAAGTTGGTTGTCAGTCCTTCTTCAACTGTGATCAAGGAGTCTATCCTTCCCTTGTGCATCAATTCTTTGCAAACCTCGTGACCAATCCAGGCAAAACATCCCTCCACTCCAAAGTCTCAGGTATTGACATCTTTCTTTCTGCAAATCACGTTGAAAAAAATCCTGAACCTTACTCCATCTATCACAAAATCCCCCCTTCCTCTACCCTCTGACCCAAGACAAGAACTTCTCAAACTATATGGTCGTTCCTCTGAGCCCAAAAACTATCAATACACTGCTCTCACCTCTGAAGCCCGATTCTTATATTACACCATTGTCCGAACCATACTGCCTCGCGGCACCAACAAAGAAACCCTAAATGAAGCAACCGCCTACTTTCTCCTCAATGTCCTCAATGACAGACACCCTGAGATAGGTGACATTGTCGACACTCAACTCATCCGAACAGCATCCTCTACCTCTGGGCCTTTACCATACTGCAACCTCCTTACCAAAATATTTCAGGCCTATGTTGTTCCCCTGCCCGCCTCAGAAAGAGTCTTTGTCAATATTACAAACATAGGCATTCCGCTTCTCAAAAATCTGGGTTATGTTCAGCAAGACAATGGCACATGGCTTCACACAGATGAAATCAAGGCTGCTCAAGAAACCTCCTCAGTTGCTGCTGCCAAGGACGTTCAGGAAAGCTTGCAGTTCCAAGTCTCTAATCTCAAGAATGAAATTCTCTGTCTTCATAAAGAGATTCAAAGCCTTCAAACTGCCAATACATCTCTTCAAGAAGCCATCACATCTCTTCAACAAATTGTCTCATCAATGCCGACCCCTACACTCACCCCCATCAACCCAACTCCTGATGCTGCAATCAACCCAACTACTGCCGATACAGATGTTCCCCCTCCCTAATTTCCCTTCTTATTTTAATATGTTTTCGAAAACACTTTTGTGCCAAACATTCCTCCTGTTTCCTTTCTGGTGAAAGCCAAAAAGGGGGAGATGAACTCCTGCTATGTCTATGCTTATTTTGCCTTGTGTGTTAAATGAAATACTATGCTAGACTACTACATGTTACTCTTGTATGTTGCTCTTGCTATAATCAATGCATGCACAACCATGGAGTTTTGTCTTTCACTCAAAAAGGGGGAGATTGAAGAAACCCCAATTGAGAATGAAGCAAAGGACGTCTGTCTGCGACATTTGGAAATGAAGCAAAGGACGTCTGCCTACGAAGGACATTGACACAGCACAGCAGGTTTTGAAGTGAAAGACAAGTGACGAAAATCAATAAGGGAAGTTGTTCTTCTTTGGCAAGAATCTCCATATTCCTTTTCTATTATGTAAACCAGTTTACTTATCCTACTTATGATATTGCAGAACAAAATCAAGGATGAAAAAAAGGAAAGGATCCTCAGAAGATCTCGCCAAAGTTGGAAGCACAACTGCAGAAGGAAATCGAGGCAAAAATGGAAGCTATCTTCAACGGATACAAGACCCAGCAACGCAGCATAAATAGACGCATCCAAAGTGAAGAAAGGTATTCGATTCCAAGGAAGAAATCGAGAGTTCAACCAAGAGTGTGTTCTTGAGTTGAGTGAGGTGTTCGAGTGTTCATATTGAGAGTGCTATCAAACTCTTAACGGATTTAGAGTTGTGTTAGGCTTTCGTGTTTGAATCCTAGACGGAATTAGGATTCTATATGTGTAAACACCAAATCGAGTTTGGTGGGTGAAGAATTCTGAGAACTTGTGTAAGTTACCCAGAAACTGTTCGAAGTTTTCTGGGCTTGTCTGAATCCCTAAGGACATTCACCTTTGGGATTTCAGCCGCTGATCACTGCAAAGGTCCTTTACCGTAAAGCAGTTGAAACGCACTACTGTGAAGCCCTTTCCAGACAATAAGAAGCGTCCACTGTAAGGCGCTTGGTCCGCTGTAATACCTAAGGTCCTTTGCCTTAGGTTTTCTATCTGATCAGTGCAATAAAGGAGGTTATTCAGTTATATATTATTTGTCCTTTATTCATTCTATTTCTATTCTGTTTGAAGGAAGTTCTCGGTCTGTTTAGACAGAGAACCTAACGTCCTTATCAAGTTGTGATTTGTGCAGAAAAGTTCAATAACCCTATTCACTCCCCCCCTCTAGGGTTCTTTCAGCTTATGGTATGAATTGGTATCCATCGAAGATCAAAGGCAGACAAGTTTAGAAAATTAAAGACCACTTTCCGTACTACAGTATCAAATCATTAGCAGGGCTCAAACATCCCCTACAATTATTTCGAGGTGTTTATTATGTCAAAGTTTAATTAATAATACTTTTGATTGATATAAGAGTATTACTACAAAATTAAAGACCCCCGGTTGATTAATCATTTATCTAGCGCTTAGCTACACCTTAATTTATGCTTTATGTCGAGTGGTAGTTTTCTACGCAGGACACTATACATACCATCACCCAACTATATTTTTTTTTATAATATATCTATATATGTCAAGTGGGAGTCATCTTAAGTTGTTTGTGTTAGAGATAAATATGATAACAAGGTAACAGTGGAAGCGAACAATAAATCGAATTGAGATGACGGAAATTACGACAAAATTCATAAACAAAATAATAAAAGCGATAGAAGAACACAACCACAAGGTTTACGTGGGAAACCGAAGAACTCAGAGAAAAACCCACGGACGGCGACAGTCAGAAAACAATCCACTATGAGAAAGGAGGAGTACAACCCGATCACCATCACAGGGTGTGATGCGATCTACAACAGAGGAGATTACTATCACAATCTCTCTCACTCACAACTCACAATCTTTCTCTCTCGGGATACAATTGGGATCGAAAATATTGGTGAGACATTTTTCCCTCTCAATATTTTCTCCCTCTCTGACTCTCTATAACTCTATCATTGTTCGTCGTACTCGACGAGCACCGTGCACCGTGCATCACGTGTCGTACGTCGGGCCGTGCCACCGTGAAATAAAATGGAGAATACTGAAGCCTATTTATAGGAAAAACTCCATATACACCTAACTTGACTCCCACTCCAATTAGGTTTAGAATTTAATACAATTAGGAAACCCAACATAATAAGGAAACCTAAATAATATCCTAATACAATTAGGAAACAAATAATTGTGAGATCAAGAGATTTGGTGATTTTAGGACACTTTCCTAACAAACTCCACCTTGGACTAAAATCAACAAATCATCGGTCCAGATAAACATCTTGACTGTCTTTATCAACACGCCCTCCCACAGGGTTCTCAAGCGGTAAACATCATATACCGTTGCCTGGTCTCCTGATCTCCCTCCTGGGACGATCTCTTGCCACGCTCGGTTCTTCCTCCACATGAGGAACATCATGCTCATCAATCTGAACTGTTTAAGTAGCAACCTGCTCCACCTCGAACTCAAACTGCCCTGGTTCTCTTTCTTTAACTCTTTTGAAGTTCTCATCGCTCATCGTTACATCAGTTTTCGTGTAGGGATACTCAATATCCCTTACCCTGTGCTAAATCAGGAACGCCTTCAACTGCAGTCTTCTTGTTCCCTCGAATTTTGGAATCTCGCACTTCATGATAGAAGTCATCTCCCTCTTGCTCTGATACCACTTGTTAGAGATAAATATGATAGCAAGGTAACAACGGAAGCGAATAATAAATAAAATTGAGATGACGGAAATTACGACAAAATTTAGGAACAAAATAATAAGAGCGATAGAAGAACACAACCACAAGGTTTACGTGGGAAACCGAAGAATTCAGAGAAAATCCACGGACGGAGACAGCCAGAAAACAATCCACTATGAGAAAGGAGGAGTACAACCCGATCACCATCACAGGGTGTGATGCGATCTACAACAGAGGAGATTACTATCACAATCTCTCTCACTCACAACTCACAATCTTTCTCTCTCGGGATACAATTGGGATCGAAAATAGTGGTGAGACATTTTTCCCTCTCATATTTTCTGACTCTCTATAACTCTATCATTGTTCGCCGTACTCGACGAGCACCGTGCACCGTACGTCACGTGCCGTATGCCAGGCCGTGCCACCGTCAAATAAAATGGAGAATACTGAACCCTATCTATAGGAAAAACTCCCTATACACCTAACCTGACTCTCACTCCAATTAGATTTAGAATCTAATACAATTAGGAAACCCAACATAATAAGGAAACCTAAATAATATCCTAATACAATTATGAAACAAATAATTGTGAGATCAAGAGATTTGGTGATTTTAGGACACTTTCCTAACAGTTTGTAATTTATATTTTTGTTAGATTAAATAATATATTTTTGTAATTATATATATTTATTAGTTATGAGAACATAATATTTATTGTTTACAATTACAAATATGAATAATAATTTAATTAATGATCATGTTAGTCATAATAGAAAATACGCATTCTATGTACAATTTTGTTCTTTACGAAAAAATACAAAAAGAAAATTAGTTTCAAAGTCGATTTTAGTCCATGATCATGTTAGTCATAATAGAATTATATGTTTACAAATTTGACAAAAAAGTTCTATAAACTAAGTGTACTTATGTCCAAATCCGGTTGTCTGATTGTCTAAATTTGACGTAACTCACCGTGTCTTTAAAATTCCATACTCCAAACCTGAATACCAAACCCAAACTCGACCTCAATTGAATTTGAATATGATTAATTGTCTAAATTTTAAATTCGTTGTATAATATAATAACCATACTCTAGCCAATATATTTTTGCCAGCCCTACCTTTGATGTATATATCCAAGTTGTTCCTTTCTCCACAATGGGTAATGTCCCAAATAGATAATCTCAATGTCATTTGGCTTTTTATAAGCATTTCTTTCTTCTTCTTTTTTTTTAGAAAAAACAATCATAGAAAAAAAAAAGGGGGGAATTTCTTTTATAAGTTGTCAAATGTATATACCTATTAGCTGATACCTGATACACACATATACAAGTCCAAACCTGCTGGACTCGACCCACCATCATAAAAAGGCATTTTTATTTTTATTTTTTTCGTTCAAAAGTGCTCACAAAGTTGTAAAAAAATACCACGTGAGGTATTTTATAACTCAAAATGGTAAATAAAAAAATACCAAGTGGGTGTTAGCTAGTAGTAAAAATAGCCCCCTTTTTTTCTATAAAAAAAAGCCCTTTTTTTTTAAAAGTATATAGTGGTGAAACAACTAGATATCAAACTATCTTATTCTTTCAATGATTAAAAAATGAGCCTTTTAAGAAAATGATAATAATAAATGTAATTATTTTATATTGTTTTGATCACGTAATTATTTAATATAGAGATTGTGGTGTGAACCTTGTAATTTAGGGAGGTATTTGGTTGATAAATTTTTATAGAAAATGATCAATTTTTTAAGTTAATAATTTTTTAATTGTTTGGGCTTTAGAAGATGGAAACTTTAATGTTGGGCATTTTACTTTTAAAACTCAAGAAACTTTTTTGTTATGGCTGATTACGTGTGGTAATCTTACGTGGCAAGTTAAGCAATATAAAAGTCTTTACTAAATTAAATTATTTACTAAATTAATGTTATGTTAGTCGAAATAAGCAACAATGAACTCTTATTTTGTTAAATAATATAAGACCATTATAGGTTAGGGAAAATGTGGAGTAATGAGATGTAATTAAAAAAAATTAATTAAAATTCATTTGTATTTGGGGACATGACATTAATTTAGTTAAGATTTTAGTTTTTATGCCACGTAGAACAACTATCGAGTCTGCTACCGTCATAATCATTTCAGGCGCATTATTTTCCAACACCCCCAAATTACAATATATTATTATCCAAAAAATAATTCGATAAATTATTGTGTAACCCCTCAAAATTACGGTATATTCACGTCCAAAAATCCTATCTTAATATATAGTAATGCAAAAAGTAGTCATATTGTTATGATTCATGATGTTAAGTCTCCCTTGTGCGAATAGAGAAAAATATCTAGCATGGGTAACAATTTTACAAGCAAGTTTGCTACAATAAGGTGCATATATGATAGGGTACCCTATGTGATTATAAGATTGAGAGAGTTTCCAAGTCTTTTTAATTTTAAGTGAAACTTATATAAATCTTGGTAGAAGACACCTTTTAGGTCTTTTCTCATAATGAAAAAACTATAATATTATATATTAAATTGGAATAAAATTGATATGATTGAGTATTATAATTAAATACTACATATAAATTATATAAAAAATATATACTTTAATCTATAATTTTTCTAATTTATTAAAAAATGTCTAAATTAAAAAATGTCTAATTAACGAATACAGTTTAATGGATTAGGGTGTCATTTGCATTGTTAGTATAACCAACGCATGCTAGGCTTATCATAACTTATAATTAATACTTAGATAACTAATGCAATTGATCATAATAAATATTAGCTTGATGAAGAATAAGATACTCAAAAAGCTCTATAATACATATCATCACTCCTTTTAAATTTCACTTCCACAACTTATGTGCCAGATATATGACACTATAATTTAATTTTTAAATTATTTCCACTAATTTATTCCTATGGATAGATAATCATTACAAATAAAAACACTTTCAAAAAAATACATATAAAATAGATAAATTATAAAATTATAATTGAGAAGTGAAAGTAACAAAGAAAATATGCCTTACCACTTAAAATATTAATCATGGTTTACTAAGGAAGTGAGGACATAAATAAAAAAAAATGTTTTTTTTTTCTTTTTGGAGGATAATAAACAAACTTTTGAGTGAGTTAGTGTGTTGAGAAGGAAAGAGAATATTTTAAATTAGTAGAAGATAAGATTGTATAAGGTAACATGATGTCTTTTAAAATGTTTTTGTTCTTTTTTCTCTAATTTTTTTAAAAAAGTAATGTGAAATTGCTTTTACTTTTTTTGTTAAAAAGGAACATGCATTTGAAAATATTCAACCTTAATACTCAAAATGAGATAATTATCATCTTACTAAACAATGTTAGATAGAGAACAACAACCAAATGGATACAAATAATCACAAGTGTATAATTTCAACTATCTCAAAATTCTTTAATAAAAAGAGAGGGTGGCAATATAGTAATTAAGAATTATCAGAGCTATCGTAACAACGAATTTGAAAATGATATGACATTGATGTGGCATGGGCCAAGACGAGAAAAACAGTGCAGCGGCGAAAACGAGTGTCGGTAAAAATAACTTGAACTCGATCGCACTAACCGCACGAGGACGAAGACGAGATTCTTGACAGTTTTTTCTTTTTATTTATATTGTACTGTATTTAAATTATTAAATGTAGATTTACACTTTTTTAAAAATTATTTTAACCAAACTCACGTTCATTATTGAAAAGCAAGTTAATATGGAGAGTCTAACTCTAACCCTTCTGATAAGTCATACTGCTTCTACTTAATCCAGTGAATATAATTATGTTCATCATTGCAAGTGCTCTAAAATATATTCCTACTTACAATATATATATATATATATATATATATATATATATATATATATATATATATATATTTGTCGATATCATATAATATAATATTTGGAGTGCATATTTTCTTCACTTTTAAAATTTATGCTTGCCCCACCGGCCAAAAACTAGTGGTAGAAAACCTAAAGATAGTGTTACATATACACTAATTAAATAAGGAAAAGGCTTTTAGAGTCTATATATAGTTAGGGAAGTTATAGAGTATAAGGAATTCCAACTAAAAACCAACACAAACTAGCAAACATTCCAAGCTCTTTTGTCCACATAATCCTTGCTTTCTTAGAAGGAAGACAATTTCATATTAATTTAGCAAGTAAAACATGTGCCCCAATTTATTTATTTTTTAATTAAAAAGTTACCAACTATGTTTTGTTTTGTTTGCTTTGCATCACACCACTCACCCATTTCTCTGCTCCCCCCTTCCCCAAACCCTCCTCAAAAAGTTTCGATGGTCTCAAAATTTTTGTCCATTTAATTATTAATAGTTTTTCTCTCATCTAAAAAAAATAGTGCATTAAACTATAAATATGAGACAAAGGAGTAAATAGATAAATAAATTTGCCTTGATAGTTTAAGTTGAAACAAAAATTTATGAATATCTCTGAGTGATAAATAAATAATTTCACTAAGGATTTATTAGTGTCAAGAACTTCCAGTCACATTAAAAATCTACTGATGAAAAATACATTTTGTACGTACATATGTGTGTCTATATATATATATATAGGATAATTGGATTCTAATAATCCCTACTTTCACCAATTGGACAATGGTGGACCGTACTTTCACTTTGTATTCTGGTGGTCCAAAAAAATAAAATAAAATTAAAGTCAACCCGGTCAAACACATGGTCAACGTGCCATGTCAGCAAACCACCAAGTCACCGCCAGTCAACTCGCCAGCGTCCCACTCAAATCCAATTTTATTTTTTTTTTGGTCCACTAGAATACAAAGTGAAAGTCTGATCACTATCATTCAATCATGAAAGAGAATTATTAGAATCCAACTATCATATATATATATATATATAATCTACGAATGAAGAATACATTTTGTACACACACATATATATAGAATCTGCTAATGAAAAAAACGTTTTGTACATACATATACATGTATGTATAACAAATATTGAAAAATTTATAATAAATTTATATAAGTTTTTGCTTTTAAAAAAATTGAGTCCTTGAAAATTTAGGGTAGGTATTTCAAGTGTGTACCATGTACAATTGCTCGTTAATAGACTTTTATTCCCTCCGTCCCAAATTAATTGACATTTTGACCAAATTTTGACCATTAATTAATCACAAATTACAATGAGTTACAATATAAAATTACCTTAATTGTAATTTTTAGTATACTATCTTTCTAATGACGATAATTTCATATAATCAATTGTAATTTATAAATAATTAACGATGAAAATTTAATCAAAGTGTTGTCAATTAATTTGAGAAGAGGGATAACACAAAAGGGTCTTCCTTAATGGGAGGCATGATCCAGAATTGGTAGTTATTTTTGTAGCTATTTGAGGACAAACAAACGTGGATCTTGAAAGCTAAGATTCGTATTAGTTTTTGTAACTTTGTTATTAGTAGTGGGTGATTTTTATCAAAAAACGAAACCGAAGTAGGTGATTAGAATTACGTAGTTACTTAGAAGTCAGTTTTGACTTCTTAGTATGATCATATGTTAGCCTCATAATTATCCTTCAACCATATGCTATCAAATATATATACGATTATTTTTTGAACATCTTACTACCGTCCAATAGGAAAAGGAAACAAGTGTTTCTAAATGGGTAGGTTTGATTCATGGATAGAGTTTTAGACTTTTAGTAATAACTAGGTCTGTGGCCCGTCCTACGGACGGGTTATGGCCCTATTCTTTTATAATATATAATAGATTTATCTTATTTATCAAATTTTTAGTTACATTATTCCAACTTTTTTACATTATAAATTTTTCCTTACCTATTTTACATAATATCTATTTAAAAATTCATAAATTAAATAAATAATGTCATTGATTTGATTTGTCTTACTCACAATACCTTAGTAAAAATTATAAACTACTATATTTAAAAATTCATATACTTAAATGACGTACTGATGTGACCTAGATTTTGAATCACTATCCTATCCACCAACTTTATTCTACCTTTCCTACCCGCCAACTATCTTACAATTTTCTTGTATATATTTGGTGTATTAATGCACATGAAATATATTATATAAAACACATTTTAGTTTACCTTACATTTTGATGAGTATGAAAAGTTACAAAGAATAATACAAGTAATTATAATTTTATATGTAATACTATGTTCATTTTTCAAAAACAATGCACATTAAAGTTTGCATACATAAAAATTATACTGATTTAAAAGTCATATATTAAGACTCTTAACGTCTTCTATTGTCAAATAATAACCAACCCGCATTCAGATGATCTGAAATACATGTGACCCATATTGACCCGAACTCGGAATACACTTAACACATATTTGCTTGAGACCGTATTTACCCAAACCTGAAATATAATGGACCCATATTTACCTTATCTAGATATACAACCAACACGTATTTAACCTACTTCCCGAATTGATTGATTAGTTTGGACATAAAATTTTATTTGATGCTAGACTCCTTAGTTATTGTAGCACGAGTTAAAAATTACAGTTTTATCATATATATTTGGTGTAATAATGCACATAAATATAGTTTATTAACTTACCTTGGATTTCAATAAGTATGAAAAATTACAAACAACAATACAAATATTTATAATTTTATATGTAATACTATATTCATTTTTCAAATACAATGCACAAAAATTTAGTTTACATACTTATAAAAATTATGACGCTTTAAAAGTTGTCATATGTTAAGACTTTTAATGCTTTCTATTGTCAAATAATATCAAACCCGTATTTACCCGATCCCGAAATATGTATACATGACCCGTATTGACCTGAACTCAAAATACACCTAAATCCATATTTACTTGAACCCGAAATACAGATAACTGGTACTTATCCAAATCCGAAATATGTCGGACCCGTATTTACCTTATTTAGACATACACCTGACATGTATTTAACCAGTTTAGTATAAATTCGAGTGTGAACACAAACTATAAGGTAAGCTGCTATACAAACAACTCTTTCAAACATTTTTTCGTCCCCCATCCCCATTAAGCCTCTTTTTATTATTCCCACTATTCCATATTAATTGTCATTTTTTAAAATCGTGCAGTCAAATTTCAAACATTTTGACAATAAATTTCTCAATATATGTTATGAATTAAAGAGTGACATTAAAGACCGTGAAAATAAAATTATGACAATTAATATGGAACGAAGGGATTATAATAAAGGAAAAGAAAAATTTTAAAAAAAAGATATGCAACACGTGGCAAGCCAACGCATAGA
The DNA here is from genome assembly GCA_029582165.1 of Portulaca oleracea. Taxonomy (NCBI): domain Eukaryota; kingdom Viridiplantae; phylum Streptophyta; class Magnoliopsida; order Caryophyllales; family Portulacaceae; genus Portulaca; species Portulaca oleracea. Next base: position 4,908,740 of record CM055883.1, on the reverse strand, counting down.
AATGAAGCATCAGGAACCAAGATTTTTTCAAACATTTTTCGTCCCTCAACCCCCCATTAAGCCTCTTTTTATATATAGAGATAACGATATGTGTATTTTTTTTTATTTGATTCCAATGATGACCATTATCAATTTTAAATCGTACTATGCTGGTGTATCATAAAATATGTATTTATAACAATAATAGTGGCCGAGTACCATCTTCATGTCAATAAGAAGTTTAAACTAGCATGTTGTGGATTGGAAGTGAGCGAATTTAGTAGTATGAAAGAGTCTTATTATGTTAATTTGTCTTCTATGTTTCTTAACGTTAAGAATCAACATACAATCAAATGTTATAGAAGTAGATGCTTTGGCCATGAGAGCTAAGAGACGAGCTCTTCCGTGGCAATGTAGCTTTTTGCTGTACTCTGTCTACGCTATTAAAAAAAATATATGAGGAGAAGCACGTATGTGTCAGTTTCATATAATTACAATGACTAATATTTTTTTAAGTTGAAGTTAAAACATAAGTTATTTTAATCATATTTTAGCGAGTGTAACCTAGAAAATCCTCCAAATCTAGACCATTGGTTGATCACCCAATATGCCATTGAATTAACGAGTTTGAAATTGGGTGAAAAAAACGAGTTGTAAATTGGCATGAAAAGATTCATTATTGGTTAGTGTAACATTGACATCCAAGTCCAAAGCAGCACTCAATATGCCATTGATTTAAAGAGAGTAGTGGATGTCACTGGTGTCACAAATATTTACTTGGTGAAATGGGTTGACTTTTATGCGTGTGAATCATTGCTACCATCAAGGGTATCTTTGTCATTTAGTTAACTTGATTCCAAGAAATAATAATTTTGACAAACAAAAACTAGCTTCATTTACGTTACTCCCTCCGTTCCATATTAATTGTCCTGACGTGTCATTAATTTCTCAACAATATACAATGTTTTCATATACGAAAGTACCATCATTAGATTCATAACGAAAAGTACTATCATAAGAATATAATTTTATAACTTTTTGATAAAATACACTATAAGAAATTCGTGGTCAAAGATGACATTTTTGACAATTAATATGAAACGGAGGGAGTATATTGATGTTTGTATCTCTTTATGTACATAGGTGCGTGTGAATTTTATAGATAAATCGATTTTGTGTTTGAGTGAATTTTATGGATAAATCGACTTTTATTACAGTTAATAATTAGATGCCTCATAATTATTATAGATAAATTTGTGATGATTTCTTTAAATTTTGAAAAATTACTAAGAACTAAAGTATTCAAAGTATTTGTCTTTTTTAATTACCGAGAAAAATCATTCAACTACGCTTTTCTATGTATAGAATATAATTGTATATCATTGGTTCTTGAATTTAAAAAATTAATTGTAGTATCTTTAAAGACAATCATTTTCTAATAAAAAAAATTAATTACAATAACAAATATTTTAGGATGAAGATAGTATATATTGTTAAATTAAGGAATTTTGAACGCTAATATACTGAACTTTTGGGATATTAGACAATAATACACTGAACTTTGGGGGTGTTGAACAATAATGCACTCGAGACAATTTCGACGGTATCGAACTTGGTGATAATCTTACGTGACAGACCAAGAAGACAAATATTTTTGGATCAATTCATCTCCTCCACCCGCTACATAAGATTGTCACCAAGTTACTCATTGCCAAAATCATATTGAGTGCATTATTGTTTAACACCCCCAAAGTACAGTGTATAATTGTCCAAGGTCAAAGTTCAGTGTATTATTGTCCAATACTCCAAAAGTTCAGTATATTAACATCCAAAAACATTTAAATTAATGATTAAAATTTGATAAAAAAGGGGGGGGGGGGGGGACGGGGGACACGGGTTGGTTTTAAGAGTTGAGACACGGTGGGAATCAGCAAGTGTAGACAGACGATTTTGCAGCACAAAGATTGGAAGGGAAATAATGAATGTGGTTTTGACACGAAAATATAATGTTGTATTCGCGTAAGTGCTAGACACAGGACACATCGTCTCACATGCTTCAGATTTTGGTGCCAGCATTCAGCATTCACCGTTCAGCATCTTTAGATTCTATCCACCCATCTTGATTTGGAGGGACACACCACTCACTACTCTCTTTAAGTGCTGCTTATATATTCTACACCTTTCAGTTGCAGTATTTTGCTGCTTTTCATGCATGAATGGTAAATATTTTGAGATTCTGTTCCGGGGGCAATTATTATCCGTGTTACTAAAATATGGTGCAACAATTTAAGTTATAAAATATGTTATGTATTTATTGGCTAATATTGTATAAAACTACCCTCAATTATCCATTGATATTATATAGATATTGACTTTTATTAAATGGGTGGTATATGAAAATTTCATGTTTTAGGCACCGTTCTTTTGTGCGTTGCGTTTGCATTTCGATAAGTTGCGTTTGGGTTGCGTTAGGTTGCGTTAGGTTGCGGTAGGAAATAATAAAAAGGTGAGTAGAGGTGAATAGTAGATTGTGATAAGTTGCGTTATCTTGCGTTTGCCATGCGTTAGATTTTATTGATTTTGTGTTGCGTTTGGGTGCATTAACGCACAAAAGAACGGTGCCTTACTGAACCTTTTTATTCGAGAACGTTATTAAGTCTTATTATTATACTGATTTTATGTAACCAATTCTTACTTTCTTCCTTTTAAAATAGTTCGTATCTTCGCATGTTAAATGTTATAATTCGGTAGGGTCAATTAAATAACCTTATTATTTGACGGCCTCCATAGAAGATGGATTCATGTAATGTCCCAGCTCCTCCCCCAAGAAATGGAAATTACTGATAACAGCTTTAGGGATCGACGACTAGTCCCACAAATTACCACGAGTCCTTTCAGCGTACTTCGTCTTTGGTCACACACTGTCTGGAAAAACTTCTCAAGAGATCACCCATCCTGAAACTACTACCAAACAAACACACTTAACTATGCAGTTCTTAATGGATGAGCTTTCTAAAAGGAAGGTGGACTTTGGTGATATAAGTAATCATGTCTATTCGTTTAAGCCACAAATGAACCATATACCCGGGGTGTTACAATCACCCCGAAATTAAAGTGCACAACGTCCTCGTTGTGCATCAATCCAATCCAGAATATTTACCCCGCTAGGTGACTGCTCATGAATCTCCCGTCCTATAGCACAACTCAAGGTTGTGAGTCGACTTTGATACCATCTATAACACCCCGACTCCTCCTGGATCGCGAACATTACAGGGAACGACTTCAAGGATCGTCGACTGGCCCCATAAATCACCATGACTCTTTTCAGCGTGTTTCGTCCTCACTCACACTCTGCCTGAGGAAACTTCCCAGGAAGTCACCCATCATAGGATACTCCTAACCAAGCACGCTTAATTGAGGAGTTCTCGGTGGATGAGCTTTCTAAAAGAAAGATGCATCTTGGTGATATAAATAGAATTTCAATCCTTTTAAGCCACACTTGAACCATATCTCTAGGGCGTTACAATCACCCCCACTTAACTGCACGACATCCTCGTTGCGGCTCAATCCAATACAAAATCTTTGCCCCGCTAGGCGACTGTCCATGGATCTCTCGTCCACTGGCGCAATTCATGGTGGCGAGTCGGCTCTGATACTATCTATAACACCCCGGCACCTCCCTATTGCGGTCATTACAGGGAACAACTGCAAGGATCGCCGATTGGCCTCACAAATCACAACAAATCACCTTGGTGCACCATGGGATGATATAAGAAGTATCTTTGGGCAGTGTGTGAGCGAGGATGAAGCACAGTGGAAGGACTTGTGGTAATTTGTGGGGTCAGTCTGCGATCTTTAAAGTTGTTATCGACAATGTTTACGGCTTGGGAGGGGTTGAGGCGTTACAGTTCGCGCAATGCATCTTTGGTACAACCACCACACACCCACTGTAATCCTATCCTTACAACTGTTGCTCAGCCCCGCCCGTCACAATGAAAAATGTATAGCATTCCTCTTTTAATTAGTCTTGGGCTATCGAAAAACCCCTCAGACCACTTTACTCTTTCTTGTATAGAAAGTCATCCTTATCACACCCTTCCTACGGTGGTTATCACCTCATCCACAACTGCCCCGTTGGAACACTCACCACCTTTTCCAACATTTATAATTGAATTAGTCAAAATCTTAGACCCGCTAGGAAAAAAAGGAGTAAGTAATGCTGAAAAAAAATGACGTTTGACTAAGCAAGTAGTATGCAGAGACAAACTTGGCAAGAATATTACTCAAAGAGAAGGCGAGAAAAATTGTTTTCAACAATGCAAGACCTTTCCTAATGGAAAGCTGAATTATATCGTAGAGATACTCCGAAAGATTTTGACAAAATTCTCATAATAATCTAAAAGAGGAAATGTGTAGAACAACGGGGATAAGCAACATGGCATATCGATTGTTTGTGACTGAGAGGCAACAGTAAAGTATTTCATGAAAAAACACAAGGTAATGAGAAGACAAAAGAGAAGTTCGAATCTTGAAGTGTGGTCCATTCTAACAAGATTGCTAATCAACCGTTGCCATGGCCAAAGCTTCATTGTTTGTTGTAGTTTTCCTTTGTAGTCCTTTTTTGGGCTTTATGTGTAGTTTATTGTTGTTTTGCGGTCTTCACTTATTCTTAGCCAACAGTTGTATTCACATAACTATGCATCCAAGATGATGTGAATTTTCAATTTATTGAAGACTGAATAACTAAAAAAAAAAGTCGAAACAAAAATGATAACAACAACGACAAAGACGGGGGAAAATGAGTAAAAGATCACATATAAATTTATACTTTAACTCATTACATATGTTTATACTTTTACTCATTACAATCTCGTTAATTAGGAGAGGACTTAGTGCCTCAATTGTACCTAATTATATAAATTTGTTGAAAAAACAATAAGTACTACCTCCTTTTTTTTTTTTTTTTTACTTTTTACCTAACTTTTCTCATTTCATATTATCTATCCTTTCATAAGTTCAATAATATATTAGTAATTATTTTTCTTATTCAACCTTTAACATTCATTGGATCAACCTCAAATTTTGATTTTAATTAAGCATATTCAATTAATTTTTTTCACTCTTTATTCTATAGATTTTTGTAATATTGATTTTTTCCTATAACTTTTAAAAGACGTATAGAGAGTAATTAAACTGTAGGCAATTATTCCCTATGTATAAAAAAAAAAAAAGGTGTGATGATACTAGTCTTGTCTCAAAACACTTTTTATGTGTCTTACCCTTCATTAAATTGGTATTTCTTATGATTTTTGACACTATTTTTAAAATAATTAGTACTAATTATCAATTATAAAAAAACTTGAGATGTACTAGTTCCTCCCAAATTGTTTGTCCATCTACCTAACTCCCTTGTCCCAGAATGTTTGTCCATTTTATAATTCCAATGATTGTAATTCCTATTATACCCCTAATAAATACTCTTTTGTTTCTTTTTTATTTTTTTCTCATGAGAAAAGTAAGGGCAATTATGGAACATTACACACTTTTCACCCCATTTCCCATGACCATTGGACTTTTAAATATAGTTGGATGGACAAACAATATGGGACGGAGGTAGTATAAGTTGCGTTAATGAACACAAATGATACCCTAATCGAATAAACCCCTTCTGTTAAGTTTATTTTAAGCGTTTTTTGGAAATGCAAAAAATAATGGATAAAAATATAACTTTATGCAATTTATATTTGATATTATAGTTACAGAATTCATCATATCATTTAGTTTCATTTTAATATAATTTTAATGATAGGATAATAAAATCAACATATATCTTGTCCAAAGAGATATATCATTTTCGAAAAGAAAAAAAAGAAAGAAATATAGGCAATTGTGGTGCAATGACAATATTCAAAAAATTACTCGGAGGTACCCCAATATTTGGAGAAACTATTTTTCGGTACCCCAACTTTTCAAAACTCATTTTGAGGTACCCTTACTTTTTGGGTTAGTAATTATTTTGTGCTTTTCCGGCTATCAATTTTATTAAGTGACCGAAATACCCTTATTCTTCTTCTTTAAGGGTATTTCTTAAAAATATGGAAGATAAGGGTATGTTGGTCACTTAATCAAATTGATGACCGAAAAAGCACCTAATAATTTCTAAGTTCTTAACCCAAAAAGTAAGGATACCTCAAAATGAGTTTTGTAAAGTGTAATACCTGAAAAACATAAAACATTTCAGCAAAAGTTAGGGTAGCTCCGTGTAATTTTTTGGACAATATTCATGCGAATATGCGTTTTGTGTGATTGACTATTAAGTGATGGGAGATTAGTAGTTAAGTCCACATAAGCTAAGCGCGGTTTCTCTTGCATAATTGTGGGATTAGTAAGACCATTAGTTTAATTAATTTATTGTGTGAAACGTGCGACGCGAGAAAAGTGTACGAATAACAAACAAGTACGTGTTGATTCTTGAACTTTGTCCTTATCCTCCCCCAGAAAACACAAGATTCAAATTAGTAAAACAAAAATTAAAAATAAGAGGGCACTAATGATGTTTGAAGCCGCAAAGTTGCACATGGTTATTTAAACAATTAGGCCGTAACTAATATTAATTAAGAAATGCTTAGGATTTTTCAGACCCATTAATTTTTAAAACAAAGATACGCGTGGGTCCCACTAGGGACTATTGTGGCAGTATGCTGGGTCCCACTAGGGATTATTGTGGTAGTATTGTGGGTCTAATGTCAATTGTTGTATGATTGTACCTATTCTTTTTTATGGAACACACAATTGTCTATCTATACAATATGTGTGTTAAATCTTTTAAATAATTTATCAATATTAATTATAAAATTTACTATAAATATATCAATATTATTATTCCATCTATTTCATAATAATTGTCATCTAATTAATGTTATACGGTTTTTATTATTGTTTTTTGGCTAAGAATTTCTCATTTTATATTTTATTAAAAAGATACAATATCATGTTCTTATGATAGTATTTTTTGTGACAAATTTACTGATAGTATTTCGTATAATAAAACATTATATATGTTAAGATAATAATGATCAATGTTTTAAAGTTTGACCAGCGCATAAACTAAAGTGTCAATCAATAAAAATTAGATAGAGTACAAAATCATCAATAAGTTTTAGAGTCATCAATTTTTTTTATTGAAATTCATCATATAACGTGCAGGTCTATACTACAGTGGACGGTATCATTTGCAATACAGTGCTTCGATGGGCCCACTTACTAGCACTTTCTTTGATTGTATTTGGTCGGAAACATAGGGCCCACATGGGTGTCACCCAAATTATAATTATAATAATTTGATTAATAAACAATAATAACAGTGATAATATAATAATGATAAAGCATGAAAATGTGAAAAAGTGTAAAAGTGATTTGGATGAAATGTAGTTGCTTTAGCTTGCAGGATTAGTTAGGGAATTTAGCCTTGGTTTGACTTCCGTATACACATCATACAAACGTCAATTCATCCATGTCAAACTTGTTGCTCCTATTTTCATGTTAGCTCCGTCCAACATTTATTTGTCCTACTTATAACAACCAATTTATTGGATCAACATCATTTAAAAGAATATTTTCATATGGATATAGTAATTTCTATCATTTCTGGAAATGTATTTATTAAAATCAAAGGTTAAACTGATACACTACAAATTGTAATTCACCATTATAAAATAAAGAGAGGGTCTAATAAAGCAAGTGAATTTAGTTAAGTTTACGATGGATTATCATATGCAACGAAGAGTTTCTCTCAAAACAACAACAACAACAACAATAATAATAATAATAATATAGAATGAAGAGAGTTTTTTTTTTCAATTACTTAAGTTCAAAACGAAAACAAAGGAGTGCGATTATTGAAGTTTAGTGGAGGCAAGTTTAACTGGTGAGTGTGAAATGAAGATGAAAACGACTGGTAGATGATATTATAAATATCGTTCACTTTCTATTCAATAATCTTTGACTTGAAAAAATTACTTATTGTCATGATTTTTTTTTGTAAGTATAAAATTAAACTTATACGATTAGTCATGATATAAATTCAAATCTATGCCATTCTTTGGTTTTTATAAGAGTGAACTTGAGTTTAGACAAATTCGAATGACAAAATTTAAACTTTAGAAACATATTAGTCCAAATGCATAGTGCAATTGTACCTGCTAATTTTGAACTTTCACTAATATATACTACATCTATCCTAAAATGTTCGTTCATTTAACTAAACTTTGATCGTTTATTATTTACAAATTATAATAAGTTAAATATAAATTAATTAATATCATTGTAGTTTTTAGTAAAATGTCTTTCTAATAACGATAATTTCATGTTGTAACTCATTATTATTGTACGGTAAAAAATTAGTCGAATGGACAAATAGTTTGATACTAATATAATACTTGATACATAATAATATGATAATTATGCACCAATTGTTGTATTCTTGGAAGGAAATAACGAGGTTGATAGCTCTTTTAGTCCGTTTCTGATGAAGCTATCAAAATGGACATCAAAATGTATGAGAAGGACAAGAGATTCAGGAAATCTAACAAGATATTCTACCACCCTATATCTCACATCCTATGTGAAATTTAAAATAATGATTCTGGTTTTGTTTTTTTTTGGATAATTAACGATTAAATGATCCTTTTATTCGCAAAGCCAAACTGAACCCATAGAAATAGTAAGGCCGCAAATGATTCTGGCTTTGTACATTTATATCCAATTAAATAGTTAATCATGCTACATTCATGTAACACTTCAACATTAAATTACCTAAGGATCAACTTAACATACATTCTAATTTGTGTAATTTATCCATACCATGCCTTAGTCTTTTACATTAAAAGCGACATTCCTCCCTTCTTGAAAAACGGCACACCCACATTATGTCATCAAACTAACGCATGGATTTCACTTGAGGGCCTGTTGTTTTCTGCGGTTGGCAAACTGCGGTATCACAGCATACTGCAGTTTGTCACAACTCACCACACTTTACCACAAATTATTACTTTTCTTTCTCCTCGATTTTCTCCTATACTTTTTACATTCTCTCTCCTCACCTACTCCACATACCAATAACCTAACACAATTCCACTATACCCACCACAATTCCATCACACCTCACCACACTATACCGCAAAAAAGAACAAGGCCTGAATAGTTTTTTTTTTCAGGACTTCAGCAACACCTTTATATCAACTTTTTGACGAAAAAAAAAAGAAGACAAAGGTGTTGTATTTTGGCCAGTTTAGGTTCATGTTAGGTTAATTAAGTTATGAGAGGAAATGAAAGAAAATTATAGGCCGGATAAGATTGGTTTGAGTTAAGTTAGTTGTTGGGTAATTTTATTAATAAAATTTGAATATTTTGGCGAAAATAAATGAAAAAGTTATAGCTGTTGGAAAAAGTGGATTGATTTAAGATTAAAATAATATTATTTGAATTTTTTTATTTAAAAAGTTGTTTTTGGTTTGGGTATTTTCTAGGGAGTTGGATTAGGTTAGGTTGGTTAGGTCTAACTCAACAAAGGGCCCGTTCTTTTGTGCGTTGCATTGCGTTTGCATTTCGGTAAGTTGCGGTTGGGTTGCGTTGGAGTTAATGTGTTTATTATAATATAAGAGTAGTAGATTGCGATAAGTTGCGTTATCTTGCGTTTATCCTGCGTTAGGTTTTATTTATTTTGTATTGCGTTTGGGTGCGTTAACGCACAAAAGAACGAGCCTAAGAACATGAATTAAAGTACCAAACCATCTTCGGTATGTACACATAAAAGTTACCACATCTATGGGAATACCTTTAGCATCTTTGCATGTTACTTCGACATTTTTCTTTAGAGTGGTAAGTTAAGTTTATCCTAATATAAATAACCTTATTTTACCTTATAAAATTCTCTGAAGTACACTCAAATCAAAGTCAAAATTTTAGTTATAAAATACATTTATCCCATCATTAAGTTACCTATCACAAATTTTATCCTTACATTCCTTTTCCTTTTCTTACCTTACCAAACTTAACTTGATCCTATCATTATAAAGGATAGGGCCTTTAGCCTTTTGGCTAAGAAAATTATATATTAAGAAAAAAAGTTACCATTGCTATGACTTTATTCTATGTCAACACATTTTTACACCTAACAAGGTTACAAAGAGCGTTAAGATCACTTGTAGACCCCAACGATGTAGACCACACCAAATCTCCATGGAAAATGATTGATCAACATATAAATTAAAGCACCCACCCATAGACGTGTACCTTATTCCTTTTGATTCTAAGCCTTAATAAATTCTAAACAGTCAAAGGTGGTTTTAAATAAGATAAGTGACCCTGGTACATAGATTAAAGTAGGGCTTAAGACGATTGATTAAAATGATTATTTATATCAATACGATATTCTTTCTTTTTAGAAAGCTCATCTATTAAATATGGTTAGGAATAATCTCAGGATGATAGACATCTTGAAAAGTTTTCCAGGCATCATCGACTGAGGACGAAACGCGCTAGAAGAAGTCGCGGTGATTTATTGGGCTATTTGTCAATCTTTTACCGTCATAGAGCCTATTAATAAGAATCTTAAGTCGTGATCCAACGACGCCTGTTATCCATTTGAATTACCATAGTTGAAAAAAATCAACTATGGTAAAATCTCTCTAAAATTTAGTTTCCCTGAAAAGTTTTCCATTGGAAATATTTTTCCGTGAAAAATTTCTCTTAACCCCCCAGGGGAAATTTTCCCTAGGAAAACCTTGCAAATGGTGGGCTCCTTATAAAAACTTTCCCGATGTCAATGTACAACCAAACATGAGAAAAAAAGTCAACTCGGAATTTTTTTAGACAAACGCACTCTAAGCTTTTTTTGGACAACTATACACTAAAAGTATATATTAGTAGGGATTAAAATTGTCCATGAAAATCTCAGATGACTTGTACACAACATTCCTCTCTCAAATAAGGAATATTATCATCCTCATGTTAATTAGCATTATTGTCAATTAATATTATCGTACAAAATGGTTTATTATTAGTGCTTTAGGGTGCTTAAATCAAAAGATAATGTGAGTAATTAGTTAGGCTGACGTAGTTTTTGGCTTTGGGGTGCTTTATTTGCCTCCTAAAGTTCATTCAAACGCCCACCAAAAAATTAAAATAAAAATAAAAACGACAAATAGATGCGGCCAATCGTAATTGGACGGTGCTCTTCTCTAAGGTACGGAGTAATTATCTATCTATCGATATGCTATACTCGATCAAGTGCTTTGATAGGCATGAATATTCAATTATATTTTTTTTTTAAAAAAAGCTAGTATTTTATACCATGTGATAGCGTGGATATTTTTATTTGTAAACTTAATAATTATATTTAAGGTTACACTACATTTTGTAATTTATGTATTTTGTAAAAATATTATTTGTCTATTTAATAAAATAAAAGGTATCGTATTTTGTTAGGTCATAATTGGCATATTGAATATGTACAAATTTTATATTATAATAATAATAATGATGATAATCATTATTATTATTAGTAGTATTATAACATTATTGCCTTCATTTCGTGATAATTTTCAATTTTGACTCTTTCACAATTTCTAAAACACTACTTTAATTATAGGTTTTAAATAAATTATTTTTATCAAAGAAAAATAATGATACTATACTTTTTATAGAAATAATGTTCACTACAATCTCATGTTAGTAATTTAATATAATATGTCATTATTATATATAAAATTAAAAAATTAACAATCCAAACTTTTAAATTTCGATTGGATGGTCACCATAGTAACAAATAATGAGAATTGTTGATCTAGAAGTATTATTACATGAAATTTGTCTCTATCCTTTTTTCTTTGTTTTTAGTGATGTTTGATTGAGATCGATTAGGAGTTTTGACGTATCATAGGTACGTGACCAATGCCCGTTTCATCCTCACCGATAGCATGGACTCTCTACATTGGCGGTATAGCTTTGATCGTTCTTATTTTCCCACTTCTGATGAGGAGATTATCCCGTTAAAAGATTAATTATCACGATTGATCACAACCATGTTGTGTCACGACTACAGGCATGACCTTTATTTTGCTCATAATTTTTGGAGTTATACGTTACTAGCTATATTCACATTAATTAGGGAATGATCATAGGACCAATTGGACGAATTTTAATAGTTTGATGGCTCATTTATCTTGACAATAATAAAATTACACAAATCTCCAAACAATAATTAAACTCCACATTTGAGCATAAACAAACATAATAAGGCAATACTAATACTTGTAAGAGAAGAAAGTAGAATTGACAAGAAAGCAGAGAAACAAATTTGTTGAATATCAATTTTATCAAACACATTCCCATTATGCATGTGCACAAGTATTGTGGGATTTGGATAAATATTCGACTTCCGAATAGCTAGTCAAATCTATTTTGATTTCATGGGGATAAAACATGTTCATATCTGTTGTATCTCAAAGATACCAAAATATGATAGATCATATATGAGTGACAAGATACATCAGTGCTTTAATAACATTTATGTACAGTACTTCAAGCCTTAACTATGGTACTTCAGTTCTCAAATATAGTACTTCAAAGCTCAAACACCTTATCAATGTCCATCAAACATGTTCGTGCATATGCAAGTTGACACTAATTTTTGGAAAGAAATCATGAAAATAGCAACTGATTGAATTGACAAAAATATTTCTACTATAGTGGTCATATAAGTACATTGAAAATTATAAAAGTATATAAGAGTTATATTTGATAAAACAATCATTAATATATATAGTGAAACCGTAGGTGACAGATATTGTGAAAATAATAAAAGGTTAATTAAGGAAACATATAACGAGGAACAAAGGTGGTACAAATTTTATAAAATAGATAACTATATATATTAACAATCTATATTTAAAGTTAAAATGATTTGACCAATAATTGTGGAATAAGTGATTAAACTCACATCTCTTTACACATTAATTCCTTTGTACATTTATGAATAGTGACAAATGGTAAATGGACGGTGTTTTGTCTCTTATGTGGCTACTTTTTGATCATAAATTCATAACATAGTATTAATTCCACATAGAATGGCAAAATTTTCAGCTTATTTAGCCCAAGTTGTATAAGGAGCAAGCTAATATAGTCTTAAAAGGTGAAAAGCATTACACGGGGGAAGAAAAGAAACAACGAGGGAACAATGTTAATAGTCGCATGCATATACCAGTCAAATGTCTTCCAACATATAAGCATGTTGCATGTAAATGTGTAATTAATAGTGTAATCCTCCCTTTTTTTCAACTTCTTGGGTTGGTGGGAGAAAAAAATAAGAAATTTAAAATAAAAAAAAATCAAAGGTGTGAGATAATGAAAATAGAAAATGTGCTTATAACTCCTTCAGGCTTATGATATTTATAAATCCAACCCTTACATTTTAAAGTTAATGTTTACCTACTCTATGTTTTTGAAAAATCATTTAGCTAGTTTTCGGTGAATTTAGCAACTTTTCTGGTGAATGTGTGACAGTAAGTTTAACAAACAAATTTCATAACATATCAATACATTTACTGACAAAGTTGCTAAATTTAATGGAAAAATTAGCTAAATGAAATTGATTCAAAAGCTTAAGATGGTAAATATTAACTAAAAAGTGTTAGGGTTGGTTTTATAAATGTCATAAACCTAAATGAAAGTGTATGCAAATTTTCCCTCATTTAATTATATTTTTATAGCTTGATTTTCTTCTTTAACTTTAATGCGTGACTTCATTTCGGAACTTAGAAATAATTCGCAAAATATTATTTGATGAGCATATTAAACATGAGATTAAACAATTTAGTAATGAAATATCGTTTGATATTAGTCAATCTCATTTGAGATAATAGTAATAGGAGAACCTGCAACTTTTTCCTTATTATTTTGATATTGCTTTTTCTCTGTGTTGGTTATACTTCAATATATAATTTGCAATATTAGTTATATATGGATGATGCAATTAATTTGGCTATAAAAATCAAGTACAACTATGTTAATATAATGTAAAAGCAAAATGTGAAAGATAAAAAAAAATGGTTATAATTTCATAACACTTTTTATACAAAATGATTGTCATTTATCAATATTAAAAATATAAAAATATTACAACTTATAGCAATGTGATGATTAACAAATTATAAATAGCTTAAAACAAATACAAAATATTTCTATCTCTTTCTAACAATTTTATTTTGTTTCCAATTCATCTTTCTCCATTGTCCTCCAATTTTTATAGCCCGTCAGTTTTAACCCAACATCTTTCGACGTTTAACTTTAACCATTCAACACAAACGAACAAACCAAAAAAAATATCAAGATATCTTATATTGGATTCTTTACAAGATATCAAACTATTTGTAAGTCATAGCATTTAGTTATAAAAAAAAATGACGTTCCAAAGTAAATTAGTCATCAACTTTTTTTTTTTATTGGGTAAAGGATACAATGAGTCAGGAGATCCTTCTATCAAGGCATCTACCTGATATTTCAGGTAGATGCCTTGATAGAAGGATCTCCTGATTCATTGTATTTTTTACCCAATAGAAAAAAAAAGTTGACGACTGATTTACCTTGGAACGTCATTTTTTTCACAATTTTGAGCTTATCTAACCTATTTTAAGCTGAATTCAGTTTGTCCATAATTGAACCAACCGATTTGCTAATCTTGAATGTATAATTTCTTTTGGTCGGTTTCTTTACCAATCCCTCTTTTAAGATTAAAAAAAAAAAGACAAGAAAATTATAAATCGTTTGAACAATCAACCGAACGCCGCAAATTAGAGGAGAAAAATGTGAAAAGGGAACAACAATTAATTTGCTTATTATATTCAATTAAATAAAGTAAGATTAGCTCCCTACATGATGCTACACCCTTTATTACAGACTGATAATGACACATATTTTAGACCTTGGTTTGACTCAACCTTTCTCAACATGCATTTCAAGTACTGTCATTCTCACACCTACTTTTTTCAAGCATATGTGTTTCCACTGAAAGACACCCGGGGGCTGTTTAGCTACCCAGCTTTGTGGGTAGCTTTTAGTATTTTTTATAGTTTTTAGTTTTTTATTAAGGTTAAAAAACTACTTGAGGTGTTTAGTAAGTAGCTTTTTATATTAGTTTTTTGGACCCAAATAACTAGTTTTCAAAAAGCTACTTGATCGAAGCTTTTTGAGGTAATTTTTCACAAAAAACTACTTTACCAAACACTTTTCCTGCAATCACCAATTTTAAACAAACAAAGTCAAACAATTAATCAAAAAGCTATCCGCTATGATTACAAGCTAGCATTTCTACCTATCAGCTGGTTGCCAAATAGAGCCTAGTAGTAATTGAGAGCATTAGCAATAGAGTGTGAGAATAGTGGAAGAAGCTTACGAGAGTGGAAGAATAGTGGATGTAAATTCTTCTATCCTCTTTTTTTCTTCCTTTCTCTCTCCTCTTTCTCTCTCTTCTTTCCCCTTCTCTTCCTACCTCTCTCCTCCCTTCACACTCCCTCCTCACATGCCTTCTTCCATGCTAGACGTGGGAGAGAGACTGTGAAATTTTTCTTCCACACTAACTCAACCAATCAGGAATTGACACGTCACTTCCTCCATCCCCCATTCCACGCTGCTGCAATTGCTCTGATATTGTGGGAGATTTCTCGAAACTCAGGTGTCATTTTCTTTTACTCCATCTGTTTTATATTAATTCGATGACTTTCTTTTACTAATAATTTTTTATAATATATTTTATCAAAAAGTTACAATATTATACTATGACAAAAATGATAATAGCGTTTTTCGTTATTAATCAAATGATAATACTTGCATATAATAGAACATTATATATGGTGAAAAATTAATAATACATAAATGATGATTAATATGGAACGGATGGATTAAATTGTTAGACAGTTCAATTCTTTTTATTTATTTATTTATATATATATATATATATATATATATATATATATATATATATATGTTAATTATTCTGTCATTCTCATTCCGTCCATCCCTATGGTTTTTGTCTAAATTAAATATTGAAAACTTTGGCCAATATTTCTTTATATATATAACTATTTATACAAAGTTATTATCATTGGATTCATTATAAATCATTGTAGATTACATTGAAATTTTTGGTATATGAGAATAATTGGTTAAAAGATATGGGGCACTATAAAATATTTAATTGGTGACAGACAGAATAAGGAGGGAGTACCATTTTATTGTATTTGCTATTATAAATTGCTACTTCTGTCATTTGCAATAAAATTATTTGGACAAAATACGGGAATTTGTGTCAGTAAATATAATTTATCTACTATAATTGGATTTACATACCCCTAAATTCTCCAAAATAACAATTATTTAGAGTAAATTATATTTACCATACCTAAGATTTGCGGTAACAAATTTTACACACCCTACATTTGTGAAATAATTTTTACACACCCTACATTTGTGAAATAATTTTTACCTTACCTCACAATAGCTCTAAGTGTTTTATATCTTACCTGAAGTTTGACGTAATAGTTATTACACACCCCACTTTTGTTAAATAATTTTTACCTTACTTTACATAAATTGTAAGTGATTTTTACCCTACTTGAGGTTTGTTGTAAATGTTTATTGCAACACTACAGCATAACAAGGATGTCACGACTTAACAGAGCAATTTATGTTGTATTGGACGCAAAAAAATTTCGCGCGACCGATAATTTACATAATGAAGCGTTTAGCTAGGAGTAGGGGTATTCTTTATTTATCACTTTTTATTTCATTTTTACTGTGAATAACTTAAATGATGATGTATGAATCAATAACTAGCTATGTATGAGTAGATTCACATTTTGGTGGAAATCGACAACTGCGAAAGTGTTTAGAATTGATCTACATGATTGGCAGTGTAGAGGGTAGTAAGGGAGGAATGAGAGGTTAGAGAAAGTTTAAGGGAGCATGGATGATGGAGACTAAGATTTCATTGTAGATTACTTCATGTTTGGTTCCTAGGATGACATTTCATGACATTCAAATGTTGTTTTGGATTCTAGATCTTCAGTAGTAAAGGTGGATATCGAAGATCTAGATTTTCAGTAACACTTACTGCCATAACAAGTTATGTAAAAATCACTTACAACTATTGTGAGGTAGGGTAAAAATTATTTCACAAAAGTGGTTTGTACAATAATTATTACGACAAACCTTGGGTAGGATAAAAAACACTCAAAGCTTATGTAAGGTAAGGTAAAAATTATTTCACAAATGTGGGGTGTGTAAAAATTATTACAGCAAATCTCAGGTAGGGTAAATGTAATTAATTGGGAGAGACCTAACAAACAAGTGAATTGGTTTGGGTTCGAATCAGGGGAAGATTTGCTCGAGTTGGCATCGGGTCAACCAACTTCTGTTCAGTTCAGGTTCGGTTGAGGTGATGTTCGAGGTTGATTTCCGGCGAGGCTTATTCCGGTTGGTTCAGATGAGATTCTTTCAGGTAGGATTCTGGTTTGATTTGGGGTTATTCAGGTTGGCTCTTAATCTACCCGGTCACTTTCAGATTGCGGTTCGGGTAAGTTTCGCCTTGAATAAGCTTCAGCATAGCCTTCCTATGCCTTTCACACCCATAGCAAAGTAGCAGAAGAACTATTTTTTCATATCTTTCAATAGGAGCACCACCACTCCTCCTGAAAGCATGACCAAATCTTCTCAGTCTATTCTCTCACAACTTATCTTCAATAGAGAGACCACCCTAACTTATTACTGATAGAATACATTGTTCCTAATTATATCCAACTTGGTGAACCCACAAATCTGTCGAACGACTATCCTCATTTCTGCAACATTTAACATTTGACAATGTGAGTTCTCTTAATTACCCAATACTCCAAACCATATAACATTGTTGGTTTGATTACCACAGGATAGATCTGACCTTTAAGCCTAAACAGTATCCTCTTATTAAATAACACTCCTGAGGTTGTCTTCCACTTTTACCAACTAAGCCTAATCCAATGTGTTACATCATGGCTAATATCCTCATCACTTTGCAAAATTGATCCTAAACACTGAACTTCTCCACACTTGGGGTAACCTCCCTCAAATGGTAATAATAATTTGATTAGTGTCTTCCCTATCGACCCCCTAAAATCATACTTCATATACTTCTTCTCCTAAATACTGAAACTTCTCCACCTTTGGGGTAACCTTTCACTCGACTCATCAATCAATATTAAGTCATCCGTGAAAAGGGTAATCTACAATAACTCATCCTGAATGTCCTTAGTCAACACATCCATCTCCATATTAAAAGAAGCGAACTTAGGGTAGACCCTTGATGCAGACCAATAGGAACAGAAAATTTCTTGTGAACCCCACCAAAGTCCTCACATACGCCTTAACATTGCCATTCATGTCTCTAATGGCTCAAATATATGCATATGGCTCCCTTTTGCCTCAAGTTACTCCCACATCACTTTCCTAGGTGCTATATCATGTGTTTTCTCTAAATCAATGAACACTATATGACGATCCTTCCTCCTCACCCTATACAACTAAATAAGGCTACATAAAAGATGGATGACCTTTGTAGTCGATATCTCAAGCTTGAACCCAAATTGATTCTTAAACCCCAACTTGCTCTCTATCATCCGCTCCAAAAGTTACATGATGCAACTCAAAATTTTAATCCCTCTATAATTGTTGCAACATTGAGCGCTCCCTTAATTATTCTTGTACAAAGTAACAATTACCCCTGCCAAGAATATCGTTAACGAGTCTAGCTTGTCAACCAGTGAATACCCGCTTTGCCTAAACATTTCTAAACTCCATTGGAATAACATTAAGGGGCAGCCGATTTACCCCTTTTCACCAACACTTTCCCGATTAGAGTTACACTTTGATATATTTAATTACAAACCTTTCAAGCATAACTTATCCAAACCTAATAGAATTCTCCAAAAAAGCATCCACTCTAAAAACATAATTCCCCAAAAAAGCATCATAACTTATCATAACTTATCCCAACTTATCCTAACTTATCCATCTAAACCTGAAAATAACTTAACCAAAGAACAGCTCTCTTGAAAATAACTTATCTTTAGTTATGTTGAACTTTTGAAGCTCGCTAGTTTTTTCTTTCTTCTTTTCTTAGTTTTTCCTTTTGGTAAAATTGAGGAGCTTAGGTTTTCTAGTAAACAATTGATAATTAGTTTGGTTTCGTGGAAGTTTATGAGACAATAACAATATCTTAAAAGTATGTGAAGAAAGGTGTGAGAACTAGAACATGAAGAACAAGCTTTTTACCGAATGTGAAAAAAAGAACTTCTATATAATCTTATCTTGAGAAGAAAAAGTGTCATTTTGAAAGCTTTGTTGGTCTTCTCTCCATACGTTCTATTGGAAAGACTTAACATCGAAAAGATTGTTAGGTATATGACTTTAGTCATTATTAAGGTATCTAAATATTTGTTAACTTTTAGGAAAAATACTATGTGACCCTATTATCTAGTTGAACTAATTAACACGAAGGCTAGATGTATTGCGATGATAGGGAATTTATATATATAGACACACACACAATATGAAATTGTATGTTTTATTCTCTCCAAATTTCGTAAAAACAAGGTTCATATAATTGGGAGTTGTTGATATATAGTGGTGATCATGGCATGTGTATTGTTGATCCATAATAAGATCTAAGTTTATAAGTTGTTGGTTACGTAAATGAGGATGCTTAGGTGGATGTGCAAATACAATAAAGTTAATATAGTTTAAAATGAAGTGATCACAACCAGAGTAGGGGTTATGACGCCTATAAAGAAAAAATGGAGACTAGATTTAAATGAACTGATTGTGTGTTAATTTCACGTATCAGCTCTCAAAGACAAAGTTGTAAGATGATCAACCTTCCTAAATGCAAAAGAGGATGAGGATCCCAAAGAAAAATTTGAAAGATGTAATTCAAATAGTTATTATCCTGTTGATATGAATGTTATGATCTTACAATTGTATGATCAAAACGTTCCCATCGATCTAACCAACTCCCTTTAGAATCTTATAATTGTATGACCTTAAAATAGTCTATTTGGTCTGCTAATTAATTAAATTAGAGTTATATGCTGGTCAATGATTTTGTATGTTCTTTTAACATTGTTACCCACCTAGACATCAATCACAAGGAATATAACTTACATTTTTTATTCTTATTTATTTATTTCATTTATTTTATTTTATAAATTACCTAAGATTGTACTTTGGAATCTCATATAATAATGACAAGTGTTTTGAAATAATGGAAAATAGAGAATCCCGTACAACCCGATCCCACATTTCGGTGCATCTACACGGTAGACGATCCAAGCTGTTTGATTGATAATTAAATTAACATTACCATTAAAAAGAAGATAAGAAAACTAGTTTAATACTTTAATTAATATACATGCAAAAGGTAGTCATATACTATATTTCATAGTATGACTTACTCTACTTGGTTGACGTTGATCTAACTAGCTGTATGAACAAGTACTGTGATTAACTAACTTGGGATCACCATCACCTACTAATTACGAGTAATTACATTGTATTCCTCTAGTAAATACCTGTGAACTGCTGCACTACTTTCTTTTCTTTTTCTTTTTCTTTTTCTTTTGGCTGGTGCGTCATGCTTGCGTCTACGTAGTGAGGTCATTTAACGTGTTTACAAAGCACTAAAGTTCAATTCATATTCTTTCTATTGAAAGCAGTTCAATTCATATTCTGATATACCCTTACAATAGTATTTTTGGGCCAACAATAATCTAGCTTAGACCTGTCGATCGGGTGAACCAATTCGGGTTTGGATTGATTGAAGATCGGTTCGGGTTACCATCGGGTCAGACAATTTCGGTTCGGTTAACTTCCAGGTGAATCTTATTCGGGTTAATTCGGGTGAAGTTCTTTCTGATTAGGTTCATGGTTTGATTGGGGTCATTGGGTGTGGATCTTAATTGGTTCACTTTTCACGTTGCGGTTAATTCGGATCGGTTTCGTTTTGTGTTGCTTCGGGTTTGGATCATTCATTCAGACGCCAGTTCGTGTTCTGTTTTCCAGTTCGGATCTTTGGTTTGTTTTGTCAGGTCTAATTTGGTTGTTCATCCATGCAATACTATTGTCTTGCAAGTGTAGGGAAAGAAAATTAAGGATCACACTTTAATTTAATTTTTTTTGGATGGAATTTTTTAACTTAAATTTTAGAACTATAATCTTTCTTAACAGAATTTAAGTCTTTGATGTAAAATTAATCGAAATAGCTAATGAATCTTATCTACGGATTAACTAACTATAAGTCATGCAGAGTGGCTAAGTTTGACTGTGGTTCTGGCTTCATTCGTGGGGATCCAAAGATTGTTGAGAAGCGGCTTAAAGAGCAGTGGCGAAGAGATCGAAAATGTTAATTTTAGTGCTGTTTTTTATTTTTGCTGTTTGTCTTGTGGTATGGCTGTATGGGCTCTTTGTTGGTTGTTCTTCTTTCGTTGTGCTTTCCTTTGCGGTTTTCACTTCGCTATTGCTGTCTTTTTAGCCTTTTTAGCTTTCAATTAAAGGGTCTAATGGCCGCAACTTATAAAAAAAAAGTCATACATAAGTCACGATATATAGTCAAATAATTAAGTAAATTCTCCTTTGTAAAACATCATAATAATGAGACAAAAGCAATAAATTGCAAATTCTTGGCACCTACGTTTTTGCTTGCCTTCTACGGAGTACGTACCTTTTTAACAATTTTATCCTTTTCTCATTTCGACTGTTGAAATTTGAACAATATTTTTAGTTATTTAGAATTTAATGGCTGACTCCCTCCTTCAAGTTTGATTTTTCCCTTTTGTTGGGGCATTGATTTGTTGGATTTCTTGTCAATGTTATTTCAAAAAACAGAAAAAATGTTTCAACCAAGCCATTCAAGTAAATAACGTGAGTGTTTTAATGAAAAAGCTTTTACTTTGTTTTCTTTTGAAAAAGTAAGTTTTCAAAATTATTTTGGAATAGACTCCGTTCTTTTGTAAGGTTGATGCGGCGTGATAGGTGAGGAGAGAATATGAAATGTAAAGGA
The DNA here is from genome assembly GCA_029582165.1 of Portulaca oleracea. Taxonomy (NCBI): domain Eukaryota; kingdom Viridiplantae; phylum Streptophyta; class Magnoliopsida; order Caryophyllales; family Portulacaceae; genus Portulaca; species Portulaca oleracea. The sequence continues at coordinate 4,886,617 of CM055883.1, read as the reverse complement.
AAAAAGTGGGAAGAGGGCAAAATAAAAAAATATATTAATAATGATTGTGATATGATGTGGTGAAGTGTGATAGAAATTAAAGAGGTGCGGTGCGGTGTGGTACCGCATCGCATCCTACTGCATAAAAGAACGGATCTTAAATTTTATGGGAGTTAACCTTTTGTGTAATCCCGCTAACACGAGATTTGAGGGGTCCAGATGTATGCAACATTCCTCCATCACTACTAAAAGTGTGTATTACCAACCACTTTTTTCAACCAATTTAAAACGGTTGAAAAAATCAACTGTTTTAGCAACTATTTCATATTTTTCTAATTTTCCAACTATTTTTCTAATTTTAGGTAGGAAAAACGGTTGGAAATTCCAACCATTTTTACTAAAATGGTGAGAAATTTTTCCTGCCAATCTTTTTCCTACTATTCAAAACTGGTTGGGAAAACGGTTAGGAATCCGACCCTTTTTCCAACCATTTTCAAATAGTAGGAAAAAGGATGTTAGGAAAAATTTCCAACCATGTTGGAATATAAAATGGTTGCTAAAATGGTTGGTTTTTCCAACCGTTTTAAATTGGTTGAAAAAAAGTTGTTGGTAATACACATATTTTTAGTAGTGCATACACTGGTGTGCAAGAAGATGTTGAAACAGACCCAAGGATAACCTTTCAAAAAGCAAACACAAACTAAATTGAAAAACCATAACAACTAACACAAAGAAAACAAATCTGATATGTATATAAGTCAAATTTTATCTTGACTGTTCTTTTTATTATTTAGTACAAAATTATAAAATATAATTTTTAATGACAATTTTATTTACAATCGATTAATAGAATATGATCGAATTACAAGTTTGGAGTTAAAGGTATAAGTTCGAATTGTCCCAGTTTTTTAAAAATAAAATTAAATTCAAACCTAAAAACCAATAATTTCAAACTAGCCCTAAAAAAAAAGTCCAAACTATAAATACTAATTCTAAAACAATAAAACTCTAGCAATAGCAACATATAGTACCTCCATCTAAGACTAAGCATGGGTCTACGATTGGACCGAATAGAACTGGACTGAAAGAAGCAATGACCAAATTCTGGGTTTGGACCTAAGTTTTAACCTTTGAATCCAGACCCCGACCCATTTTTAAAAGCTTAGATCCATATTAGATTCAAATTCATTGGATCTAAAATTAATGTTCATAGATTTTTGATATTGTGCTGGATTTTGTTTATAGATTTTTGACATTTATAATAACTGTACAATTAGGTTAATTGTACAATTAGTTTTCTTCACTGGTGAAGATTGTTTTTTTTTTTTCAAAATCCTAAAAAACATTTTTTTATCTTAAAAAGTAAAAGATTGGGATCTTGAACTGAAGGAAGAAATCAAAGATTTGCATCTCTATTAAGTTAAAAAATAATCGTTACTTTTCATCAAAAAGAAAAAAAAATGTGCTTCCTTTTCCATCTGGAGAAAAGAGGACACCTTTTGGGCCAGTTTTCTTTGGAAAATATAGTTGGGCCAAAAGATATACTGGCTCTGTATTTGGCCCACATGATACTGATTCATAGGCCCACATACTATTTGCCCAATTACAAAATTTTGTTTAACCTTTTTCCTTTTATTTGAGTTTGTCTTTCAAGGAAATGACTGTCTATTTGGTGTGATTCATAGATAGTTATTGTTAGCAAAAAATTACTCGGAGGTAACCCAACATTTTGGGGAAACTATTTTTCGGTACCCCAACTTTTCAAAACTCATTTTGAGGTACCGTTACTTTTTGGGTTAGTAATTACTTGGTGCTTTTCCGGCCATCAATTTTATTAAGTGACCAAAATACCCTTGTTCTTCTTCTTTAAGGGTATTTCTTAAAAAATGGAAAACAAGTGTATTTCGATCACTTAACCAAATTGATCACTAAAAAAGCACCTAATAATTTCTAATCCAAAAAGTAAGGGTATCACAAAATCAGTTTTGAAAAGTTGGGGTACCTGAAAAACATTTCACCAAAAGTTAGGGTACCTCTGAGTAATTTTTTGTATTGTTGGATGTGTCGGATCGGGCGAATTCGGGTTCGGATTTGTTCATACCGGGTTTGGTTCGGTCAGGGTTCGGTTTGACTCCGGATATACCTTGATCGATTTGAATCCAAAAAACTAAAATAGCAAACTTACAAATACATGTATGTATGTATCTTAAAAATATATACTTCCTCCTTCCCATATTATCTGTCACTTTAATTAACTTTCTTTTTTCCCATAATATCTGTCACTTTATATTTCCAATAGTGCATTAATTACTAATTTATCAAATTTACCTTATTAATTACATCTTTTTCATCCATTTTTCTTTTTTATTCACATTTTCCCTTTTTTATTCACCATTTTATTCAATATTTTCACATTTCCAATGCACTAAATTAATGTAAATGGGAAGTTTTTTTGGTTTTTTAAATTGTGTCCCAAGTGACACTTAATTTGAGAAGGAGGGAGTACATATGCTCATAAAATCCATTACTTTTGGATTAGAATCCAAATCTCATCCCCCTCACCTGAACACCTATTAATTGGTTTAGTTCTTGGTATCAGGTGGAAGATTAAATCGGGGCCAGCATTAATCCCCTATGAATCTCCTTCTATAACCTTACTATCTTTAGGCATTAAAGTGTTTGAAATGGTGATCTTGTTTTTATGCCTTCATCCAGTTGGGAGAAACCAAAGTTCCCATTTGCTGTTGGATGTTGTCCTCTTCTTGTTTAGCAGCTTTTTTGGTTGCTTGATCCAGATATCTTGTTGTTGTTGTTGTCGTCGTCGTGTGAGATGATATGGATATTATTTCGACTACTACAATGATGATAATGTTTATCAAGGCTGTCTTGTTGGTCATCATCAAAATCCACGTCAATCGCGTAGAATGGGGGAAGCTCTTTGCACCTTCTAGGCAAGTTCTACTCAAGTTAGCTGATTTTCGTCGTTGTTTGAACGCTTTTCTATGTGACATTGTACGTCTCTAAATTTATGTAATGTAACCTTCCTGGGGCTTATCAAATGGAAATTAAAAAAATTAGGGGTTGGAGATATATTAATCATGAAGAAGAGAAATTGGGAAAAGGTTATATTGATATAAAAATATGAAGCCGCAAATCAAATAGGTTATTGTATCTTTCATCGATAAAAATGAAGAGTATGTATTAGATATTATAGAGTCTACCTACTAAGTAAACTTACAAAGATCTTTTTAGGAATCACACATATAAAAATAGAAGATATTATGAAAATATAAAAGAAGAAAACATTAATGTATGGTATATCTACCTAAATCGATAGACCTATAACTACCTAATAAGTTGGGAAGGGACCCCCCCTTGGGGGATGGTGCCATTGTTCGCGTACCTTATAGATACCATTGTCATAAAATGTTCCCGCTACTCCAGAACAATTGTATATAAAATCTATTGAAGTTGATTCTTATAAAGTTGGACCTGCGAAAACAAAATAACTTTTTTAGATACCCAGAAGTAAATAGTCTTATCTGAACTATATAATTTTAAATATATAATATTTACGCACGTACCCACAATTGTAAACCATGTTTTGGATGATGTTAGTTCAAATCTAATATCAACTATGACACTGCATGAGCATGCCAACCAAAGCCATTCAACTGTGGTATCACATATTGTCTTTAAGATGCATGTATAAACTCATTCTTCGAATCAATGTCCAGGAAGTTGCTATGGGGCGTTTTCTTCTTCTACGATGATCAAGATTGTCTTCTCGGTCCTTAAAATTCATGTCAGTGGCGTTCTGAAGACACCCAAGTTAGAGAGTCAAAATACTAAAAGTAGTAAACAAAATTAGATTAATCTAGTAATCTTTCATACCTGCAATAACAAAATTGCTCTTGAAGATGTTGTTAGAATGAAGTTATGTGATTTACCAATTAGACGAAAAGAGCAATACTGATCATAGCAAAGAGTCTCTCTTTTTCTCTTTCCCTTTCTTTTGAGCATGACAAAAAGTATTCGGCTAGATGTATGTATACTCTCTTTCATATTGTATGTCATATACACTTGTGATGAGAAAAGACATCAAAAGGAGCAACAAATATATAGGAGGTGAATGGGGAGAAATTAGGGTTAGGGTTTGTGTGGGATTAGGTTGGTGAGGTGTAAATAAGATGGAGGAGAGGGTAGGGATAGGGAATAGTGTGAATATCTAAGGATGGTGGTATATCTACCAGATTATGTACATGCTCAGTATTTCTAACATTTTTTACTAATTTTTTTTGTTTAGATTTTTAAATTTTCTAATTGTCAATTATCTATTTTTTTATTTTGGTTTGATTGAAAAAAAAATGTGCCTAACCATTAAAATATATAAGTCATTATACGTCATGCCCATTGATGGTCATTAATCTTGCAGGTAATTTCTTAACTTTAACGTTCATCCCACATATAGTTTTAATGGATTAGTTGCTTTTCAAGAAAGTGATTATCGATCTATTTAGTGCCATTCATAGACAATTATTATTCAAATCATACAATTAATTTGGATTTTCCATAACATGCACAATAAAACTTTCCTATATATGCACTCTATGAAAAATATCATTGTAATAAAAATATAGGAATATAGCCTTATTATCGAAATTTAGAAAGAAAAACGAAATATTACTTCAAACGTTATTGTTGAACATAGCCTAACAGTTTTTAATACCACAATTTTTTTAATTACCTTTAATCAAAGTCTACTTTATGGTTGCGTTTGTAAAAGAATAGCCTTATTATCAACAATTGCTCAGTGATGGATCAAAAATTCAAACCAAATTTCAATATGGTTTGGAACTAATATATATATAAATAGCTATTGTATGCTCCTTCCCATCTTATCTGTTACATATTAATGTTTATGAATGTTCTTTGACCGATTTGTTTTCATATAATATTTTATAAAAAGTTACAATATTATATTCCTATAATGGAAGAACAAATCAAATGATAAGTAGAATCTCACTCATTCTTTTCAGATATATATAGGAAAAATAAAGGATTAGATTACAGAAAAGGAATATATATATATATATATATATATATATATATATATATATATATATATATATATATATATATTGTTAGAAGACTTTCATGTAAAAAAAATATTTGCTGTGATTTATACGGTAACAATTTGATTATCTATAATTAAAGTATAAAATTTGAAAAAAAAAACCCTGAAACCTGGGACACATTCATTGGACAAAAGAAGGGACAAAAAAAATACACTTATAGTGGTTGTCAACCATGACAACCATCGTAAGTAAAATAAATCTTACTCATACATATGTCAAGTTTTATCTCGATGATTAGCTTTTTTATTTAACATAAATTGTAAAATATATTTTTTAAAATTTTAGTTTATTTTAAAATATTTTTCAAAATATGCTTGTTTACTAGGCAAAAACTTAGAGTTAAGGTATTTAAATTTTAAAAAATTTCGTAAAATTTTTTTTAATTAAGAAAATACATTTAATAATGTTGTACTAAATAAAAAAATAAATGGCGAAGATAAAAGTTGATACATGTATGGATAAATATTGTTTTCATTGTGGTGGTTGTTTATTATTCTTCTATCATTATTTGTGTTCCACACGAAAATATATCTGTTACGATCTATTTGTTTTTTTAAGCACTATTGCCTTATATTGCATCCCATAAAAATTTTCAACTTCACCAAAACTTCAAATTTTAAAAATCTTTATATTTTGATGAACAAACTTGATGAGTTATAATAAGGACAATAATATGTGTTTCCAGTTAAGATGGTTGATAATATTCCTCTTTCATGTTTTAGGCTACCAAAATAAAATAGAATAGTTGATAAACCTTTATCTTGCAACCATGCATACAGTGTACATGTGTACTATGCATATATTCTTGGAAGATTGGAATCTAATAGACCAAATATTATGTCAATTTTGATCTAACAAACCAAACTTAACTTTTTGTTAATGGCAAACTGTACTTAACTTAGTATTTTTCTTAGTGAACCTCCACCAATTTCCAGTTACCGAAAAAATGACATGGAAGTTTTTTTGCTGATTGAAATGAACCTAATTGAAATGAACAATGTGTTGGAAGTAAGACTCGAGCAACTGTTGTCTGAAGTGACAAGAATGGAAAATGAGTTACAAAGAATGAGGGATGGGAGTCAGAACTTTGAGCGTCTGGATGAAGAAAATGTGAGACTCAGAATCAAGTTTGACAAGGAGAAAAGGAAGAGGAAATCATCTTCATTTTTCTTTTATTTTTTTCCTATAAAACACTCCACATCAGCAAAATAACGCCCATGTCATTTTTCCGGTAACTGAAAATTGGTGGATTTTCACTAAGAAAAATATTATGTTAAGTATAGTTTGTCATTAACAAAAAATTAAGTTTGGTTTGTTATATAAAAATGGAAATAAAATTTGATTTATTAGATTCCAATTTTCCTATAATCGTTATAAGCAGCATAAAATGTTTGGTTACATCGACATGATGTCAGCACCCCTAGAATTAGGATTATAGTCTTCAGTAGCATTCTCTAGCTTGTTGTTCCGGAATAAATTTTATAAATATAAGAGTATAAGCGTGTATCTATAAATTTATGAACATATATATTTATAAAATTATAATTGTACACATGCTCATAATTTGAGAATAGTAAACTCATAAAATTTTAAATAGTATGGTCAAGTTATAAATTAAATTATGAATTCAAATAATAAATATGTATATAGTTAAATAATAAAAATTTATATGAAAATTTATACATGTTACTCATAAAAATATACACATATGCTCACAATATTCATTCCAGAGTAAGAGAATATAGTACTCCGGCAATATTATTAACTAGTGTAGTCCTAGGCATTAGTTGTAAGATTCAAATCGAGGCCACCATTCTCCTATGAATCTCCTCCTGTAACCTTACATTTTTAGGTACTTTTCAATACTATTTTCGACAGATGAAATTACGATATGATGTGCCTCACTCCTATGCAATCAAGTGCTTAAAACAAAATTTGAATTAAAGTACCCTCAGTTAGCACAAATAAGGCAAGAATCATCATTTTTATCTTGGGCTTGTTTTTGGACCCTAACAATATGGTGCCAATCATCACGTGCAACAACTGTCATTTGTTGTTTAATGTTGTCTTCCTCCGAATTTGGTGACCTACTTGTTACCTGATACTCTGTTGATATAGTTCCCCACCATGTTGCTGGTACTATTAAGACGATCAAGAAGATGTGTCGGATGTTGTCTTGCTGGTCATCATCAAAATTCATGTCGATCAGAACCAAGAGACACTTTTATTATTCCTACTATGATCAAGATTGTCTTCTTGGTTCTCCAAATTCATGTCGGTCATATTCTGATTGATGACAACGAAGTTAGAATCTTAAAATAATAATTAAGCAGTAAGAAAAATTAAATTAACTAGGGTAATCATTCTTACATTCGATAGCAATATTGCTTTTGAAGAGACTGTTGTAATAAAATTAGGTGATTTACTAATTAGATGAAAACTAGAGCACTCCCAGCAAAGAGGCTCTCTTTTTCTCTTTCCCTTTCTTTTGAGGATGATAAAAAGTTTCTGGCTAAATGTATTCTCTTTCATATTGTACACATGTCATAGATATTTGTGATGAGAAAGGTCTCGACAAGAGCAACATATATATAGGAGATGTGAAGGAGGTGAAATTAGGATTAGGGTTTGGGAGGGATTAGGTTGGTGAGGTGTAAATTAGTTGGATGAGAGGGTTGAGATAGGGAGTAGTGTGAATATGTAAGGAGGGCGGTTTCTTAACATATTATGCTCATGTTTATTTCTTTCTAACTTCTATTTCTATTTTTTGTTTAGATTTTAAAATTTTCTAATTGTAATCATTTTTTTTTTCATATGGTTTGATTGAATGGAAGACATGTCAAATATTAATTTTATTTATGGTGTGCTAATATAAATTTCGCACATTTCATAGTCAAATTTTGTTCGATTTGTATTGATGTTGTTCTTAGGTTGTATAGGTGCATGTGTGGTGACAAAAGATATACTTCACTGTACAAGCACATTTTTTTTTTTGTAATAATGTTATATATAAACTAATCATATTTGAGAATTACATGCGATTCCTACGTTATAATTAATGCAAGTTTGAAAATATAACTACGATAACAATGAGCAGATATCCATAAGAATATATAATTAGTATTTACATGTCGTGCCTATCGATCTTCGTTCAGGTAGATAAGTTCTTAACAATGGTGTCTATCTCATACATAGTATTAATGGATTGCGTGCTTTTTAAGAAAGTGATTATCAATCAATTTGGTGCGATTTATAGACAATTATTGCTAAATCATATCATATACTTTTCTTGCCATTAAATTTGATTTTCCATGAATTCTACCGTACCCTAAAACATTCCTATGCACTTTATAAATAAAAAAATATTGTTTTAAAATATAGGAATATAACCTCATTGTTGAATTTAAAAAACTAGGGGGTTAATTGTAAGATAAGTATATATAGTAATAAAGAAAAGAACAATGTTTGAAGTAATATTTCATGTTTTTGAAATTCAACTATGAAGCTATATTCCTATATTTTAAAATAGTAATTTTTTTTATTATAAGGTGCATAGGAAAGTTTTAGGATGAAGTCATGGAAAATCAAATTTAATTCTAAGATAAGTATATAGTATGATTTAACAATAATTGTCCATTAATCGCACTAAATTGATTGATAATCACTTTTTTGAAAAACACGTAATTCATTAATATATAAAATAGATATTATTATTAAGAACTTATCTACAAGAATGACGATTGATAAGCACGACATTCAAAGACTTTTCATTCTCATGGATATCTGCTCGTTAGTATAGTTGTATTTTCCAACTTGCATTAATAACGTTGAAATTACATGTAATTCTCACGTATGATTAGTTTACATAACATAATTACATAAAACACGAGCGCATATACTATGATTATATCTTTTCATGCCAGACACATATGCACCATAAATAACAAAATGTTATTTTAGTCGTTTGATATGCCTATACAACCTAACAACAACTTCAATACAAACCAAACAAAATTAGACTATGAAATGTGTGAAACTTATATCACCATGTCATAAATAAAATTAATATGTTGCTTGTCTTCCATTCGATCAAACCATATGGAAAGAAAATTAAATTATTGCAATTAGAAAATTTAAAATCTAAACAAAAAAAAGAAGAAAATAAGTTAGAAAGAAATGAACATATGCATAATATGCTAAGAAATCACACTATTCTCTATCTCAAGCCTCTCAGCCAACTCATTAACACCTCACCAACCTAATCCCACCCTAACCCTAATTTCACCCCCTTGACATCTCCTATATATATGTTGCTCTTGTTGAGGCCTTTTCTTATTACAAGTACAGATAACATACAATATGAGAGAGAATACATTTAGCCAAATACTTTTTATCATCCTCAAAAGAAAGGGCAAGAGAAAAAAAGAGCCTCTTTGCTTTGAGTGCTCTAATCTTCATCTAATTAGTAAATCACCTAATTTTATTACGACGGTATATTCAAGAGCAACATTGCTATCGAAGGTAAGAATGACTATCCTAGTTAGTTTAATTTTTCTTACTGCTTAATTAATTAGTATTTTGAGACTCTAACATCATTGCCATCAATCGTACGTGACCTACATGGATTTTGAGAACCAAGAAGACAATCTTGATCATCGTAGGATCAACAAAAGTGTATTTTGGTTGTTCTTCTTTTGATGATGACCAACAAGGCAACCTTAGTAATCATCGTCATCATTGTTGCGGTAGCAACATGGTAGGGAACAAAATCAACAGAACTGGATCAAGCAACAAGTAAGTCGCCAAACTAGGAGGAGAGCAACCTTAAACAACAAAAGACGGTTGCTGCACGTGATGGTTGACACCATATTGTTAGGGGTCAAAAAAACAAGCCTAAGATAATGATGATGATTCTTGCCTTATTTGTGCTTACCAAGGGGACTTAATTTCGAATTTTGTTTTAGGCACTTGATTGCATAGATGTGAAGCACATCATATCGTAATTCCATCTGTCGAAGATAGTGTTGAAAAGTACCTAAAAAAAACGTAAGTTACAAGAGGAGATTGATAGGGGAATGGTGGCATCGATTTGAATCTTACAACTTATGCCAAGGACTACACCAGTTAATAATATTGCCGGAGTACTATACAATTTTACTTCTGGAATAAATTTTATGAGCATATGTGTATATTTTTATTAGTAGCATGTATAAATTTTCATATAATTTTAATTATTTGACCATATACATATTTATTATTTGAATCTATAATTTATACATGACCATAAATTTAAAACTTTATGAGTTTATAATTCTCAAATTATGAGCATGTGTACAATTATTAATTTTATAAGTATGTTCATAAATTTCTAGATGCACGCTCATAAATTTTACTTATAAAATCCATTCCGGAAGAACAAGCTAGAGAATGGTACTTCAAACTATAATCCTCATTCTAGGGGTACTGAAACCATGTTAGATGTAATCAGACATTTTATACTGCTTGTAAAGAATATGTACACATTACACAGGTACACTTTATGGTTGCAGGATAAAGGTTTATCAAATAATTCTATTTTATTTTTACTTTTATTATAGCTCGTTAAGTTTGTTCACCAAAATATAAAGATCTTTAAAATTTGAAGTTGTGGTATGTTGGAGGAAAGGCAATTTTAGAAGTTGAAAATTTTTATGGGATGCAATATGAGGCAATAGTGGTTAGAAAGACAAATAGATCGTACAAGATATATTTCCTTGTGGAACACGAATAATGATAGAAGAATAACACATTTTTTTTTATCCTTTTGTCCAATGGATGTGTCCAAGGTTTCATTTTTTTTTCAAATTTTATATTTTTATTATAGCTAATCAGATTGTTTACCTTATAAAATCATTTTAAAATATTAATATGAAATAATGACAATGGGAGGATCGGAGAAGCTACGTTAAAGTAAGTCATTCGAGTCGTCACCTCAACAAGGATAAACTCCTCTACTCAAAAGTGGAGTCCGTTATCCTTGTTTATGGGGGGCTCAGTCTTCAAAATCATCCAACTCATCACCTCAATATGGATAAACACCTCTACACAAAAGTAGAGCCCGTTATCCTTGTGTATAGTAGTTCATCGGTCTTGATATCTATAAAAAGACAATAACACAAAAAAGAGACAATTTTTGGCCTTTGGTTCAAGAGAAAGTGTCCAAATTCTCTTGGTTGATCAATAGCAACTCATGGTAATGTCATGGAGTTACTTCGTCGCAAGTGTTTTCTAATGCTCAATGAAGTGGAGACATGCATCCAGTTGGCTATGCATAAAAAATGACAGTGTGGTTAAAATAAAAGGCAGGGAAACATACCTTTGAAATATTGTCATCTCCGGAATCATTATGCCAATATTTAATATATGAGGATAATTGCTTGACACTTAGACAAAAACATTGCTTTCGTTGTCATGGCTTCAAGAGAGTGTAGGGTGCCGATCAATGAGACCAATTAACTATGCGCTTATATAATAAGCATATGAGTATTATGATGATTATAATCGAACCCAACTAGGAATATGAAGATCTTCTGCTGCTCATGTGCGAAAAATCAGCTATGATTAGTTGTCAATAATTAACTCCAAATTTATGGTATGAAGTGATATTTTCCAATCACGGAATGATGTATCAAAACTAAGAGAAGCTGGTGACACATTAGTGGATGATGAAATTGGAAAGCAAGCATGTACTTGTTTCACAATTTTCTTGTAATGGAAGATCATATGCAAATACCATAAAGTAAAACAATGGACCAAGTCAACCGTTTGCTAAGACAAGTTAAAAAAATGTGTTGAAACATCAGTCGCGCACGGATAGGTAATCATGAACGCGACCTAGTCTCGAGGGGGCAATTTGTAGACACTAAAAAAATCAAAATGGTCAAATTATAAAATAAATTAAGTTGATTAGTTTGAACGGTCCAAATTAATTAATTTAGTTTATTTAATTATAATTGGCTCAAGTTGACTACCAAGTCAAAGCTCGGACGACTGTGAAGTTAGAGTCAAACCGACTACCAAATCAAAGTCAAATGGATTGTTAAGTCTAACACAAGCATAAGGCCCGGACAACGACCCACAAAGACTAAAAAGTCAAAGTCAAATAGACTGTCAAGTCAACTTAAGCTTAAGGCCCAGACAATGGCCCAAAAAGGCTAGCAAGTCATAAGCCCAAGAGTGAGATAAGCCTCTTCCTTATAAATAGGACTCTACCTCTTCTCATTAAACATACAGAAAAAAATTTAACTCACAAAAAGTCCAGAAAATTACTCGGAGATATCCCAATATTTGGGGAAACTATTTTTCGGTACCCCAACTTTTCAAAACTAATTTTGAGGTACCCTTACTTTTTGGGTTAGTAATTATTTGGTGTTTTTCCGGCCATCAATTTTATTAAGTGACCGAAATACCCTTATTCTTCTTCTTTAAGGTATTTCTTAAAAAATGGAAGAACAGGGGTATTTCGGTCATTTAACCAAATTGATGATCGAAAAAACACCTAATAATTTCTAACCCAAAAAGTAAGGGTACCCCAAAATAAGTTTTGAAAAGTTGGAGTACCGGGAAAACATTTCACCAAAAGTTAGGGTACCTCCGAGTAATTTTTTGCAAAAAGTCTCTCCCTAAAATAAACAACAAACACTTCAATATGTGTCGTTAGTTCTAAATATTCAACACCCACTTGATCGAGATTCAAGCTCCATCAGCCCTCCTTCAAGAAGACTATAGAGGTTGAATCAGAGAATTATTTATTTGTTCATCTTGTAATGAATATTATAGAGATTATACCCAATTTCTTTGAAATCAATACACATTATATTTGTCCATTTTTTTCTTATCTTTATTTATTTTAGATTCAAAAATTCATGGTTACAATTTTCTTTACAAAAAATGAAAATGACCAATTAAAGTTTCTAAAATTGTCCTCTTTGAAGTATACAAAATACGATCCTCACATTTTGTACCTATATATACATACATATACAAATATCTTCTAACAATAAAAGAACGAAAGTGACAAAATATGTTTGAACCAACTGCTTGCCTAGTAAATTAAACAACTTACTTTATAGTTTGTGTTCACACTAAAATTTATTCTTTTGCCATCGAATATAACAATAAAAGGCTTACTTGGTAGCTTCACACAAAAATGTACTCTTTTGTACTCGAAGGGGCGGATCCAATGTAGGGTGAGTGGACTCAACTGACTCCACTGAAATTTTGGGAAAAAAAAAGTCAGTGGTTAAAAAAAATATAAAATGGTAATATATATATACAAATTGCATACATAGAAATGTCCTTACCTAATATAAAAGGGGCAGTTTTTCCTGCCTGCTTGCTTGCTTGAGTTCACACACGAATTTACTATTTTACCCCTGAATAAAATAATTAATTGGTAAGTTGCCTTTAGCTTGTGTTCACACACGAATTTACTCTTTTACCCTTGAGTACAAAGTTGACTATATATCTGGTTAGGGTAAACACGGGTTTGGTGTATTTCGATTCCGGGTAAATTTTAATCTAAAAACATGACTCAGGTGTATTTCAAATTCAAGTAAATACGGGTCAGATGTTCTTTAATAGTAAAAAAAAATCTTTTTAAGGTGAATACGGGTCGGGTGTATTTTGGTTTCTGTTAAATTTCATTCTAAAAACATGATCAGAGTGTATTTCGAGTTTAAATAAATACGATCAGGTGTATTTCAAATGCAGGTAAGTACGTGATAAATGACTCAATGTTACTTGCAAATGAATAGTCGGCCTTCCAACTAAACAAACGTTTGGCATTTGTAGAACAATTTTTTCATTGTTTCAAGTCACTGTAAATTTATTATGTTTACTTTTCTTCTATAATGACCAGCATAAGTAAACTTGGGATGTATTTATGAATATTTTTTTTCCTTAGTGAACCAAGAGCCACAACTTACAAGATACAAAGTACTTCCTTTGACCTAAATAATTTTCCCTTTTATTTTCTTATGATACTTTGACTATTAATTTTTTCACATTTGATCTTAACAAAACTTGTAATATTATATTTGAGTACAAATATTTTTCATTACAAATCTGATAAAAATAATTATACACAATAACTCAATATACAATTTGAAAAATTAATGGTCAAAATTTAAAAATTTTGACTAATTTATTTGGAATGGAGGGAATATTAGAAATAACCCCGTGCCCCGTCCATTTAACGGGCCTTCTCACTAGTAGATAAAGAAAAGTGGATCAGTGGTAAGGAAGCGACTGAAGACTCCTCTAATCCTCTTTGATTAGGTGCGATTGATTCCGAGTTCGAAAACTGGTGATAGCAATTTTTGTATTTTTTTCCCAAACCCTCTTCTAATTTATTTTTGCTCGACAGAATGACATCGACTTCTTTCTTCTTCTTTCAGTTCCAGCAGTAACCCTATTTCTCTCAAGTCTCAAGTCTCAAGTCTCAAGTCTCAATTAACCACCGTCCGACTCAGTCACCGGCAGTCCGGCACCGAACCCACCGCATCGCCGCCGCCGCACAACACCTTCCAGCGCTGCTCGATCTGTGTGTGAGTTTCTCATTCTCAATCTCTTTGCCTCTCCTCTCAATTCAACATTTTCTTGTGATTTATTATTGTAAATTTACTCTTTAAGTTCTGAATATTATCAATTCATTGTCAATTCTCAATTTTTCATGACATCTCTCAACTCAATTTGCTTGTGGGTAAATTAGGGTTTGTTTACTTTGTTGTTTAAATTGATTTGTTATTTGTTAAATGGGTCAATATAATTAAATTTGTGAATAATTGGCTTGTGTGAATATTGTGAAATAATTGTGAATAATTGTCAAATAAAATTTGTTAATTGTATGCATAGTTTACTATTTTTCAATTTGATTTTGGAGATTATGTCAATTTTTCTTTTGAATACTTACTTGCAAGGTAATTGAATACTTACTTATTGCTTTTTCAATTTGATTTTTCCATTTGGAGATTATGCATAGTTTACTATTTTAGTTGCATTTAAGCTTTTTAGTACTCAATTTTAATTATTTTTAGCAAATTGTTGTTGATTCCACTGAAGTTGAATCCTGGATCCGCCACTGCTTGGCAATGGCAATGGCGGGTAAGACCCAGCACGGCATCAAACTCGCTGTCCACATCATCACCCTCGACTTCGGCAATCTTGTTGCTGTATACTCTCTCTCTCTCTCTCTCTCTCTCTCTCTCTCTCTCTCTCTCTCTCTCTCAATTACCCTCCTCTTTATGATTATTCCCAGTGTATGTTAATGAATTCAGTGTTCCTTGTTGAGCAGAAAGTATGTGAATGTTTGCTTCGAAGAGGAACTCTAACCAAGTCCCAAATTGCTCGCTTCACTCAACTCCCTCCAGATAAAGTTAAGAAAAGTCTATGGGTCTTAATCCAGCATAACTGTGTTCAAGCCTTTGCCCTCGAACAAGATGGTGTTTAATCCCCACTTTCTCTTTTCTTTTTTCTGCTTCCAGTTTTCATCCTTGTTACTTTAAATAACTGCAAATTAACAGTTTAGTAATCTAAATTGGATCATACCCAAATTTGTACTGGAGTGATTCACGAGCATTGGGTGTGGTACGTGCAAGTTTCGTGTATAGCATACGCCGTACAGGGAGTTTTAACTATTGTGAAATTCATGTTGTTAGGGGGTGCAAGAGATGCTACACTGGTAGTGACCAATTACATGGCATTGTTCGACAACATAATCCACCGATTGAGGTTTGCTAAGTTCATGGCCTCTGTGTCCAAGGAACTGGATAAACAAGTTAGTGACTTCGCCTTCGATATTTGGTTTCTTAATTTCTTATGGGTCTGGCTTTTGCCGGCATGGGAGTTCTTGGTCTTGGTAATGTGACTCTGAGAAGTGATTGAGATTTGATTATGTTAACTTATGCTGACAGGGATTGGAGCTTCTTGAAGGGCTGCTGCAGCATGGCAGACTTACTCTCACTCAATGTCTGGATAGAGCCGTTGCTTGTTCAAATGAAGGTAACCATCTTTGAATAGCCATTTAAGTTTTCAGTGCAGAAGGTCTGATGTGAAACTACCAAATTTCGGAATGTATATACATTTTTTGTATTTTGTTTTATGCCAAAGACCGAATGATTCTCATGTCAATGGGCACTGTGGACGGTAGAATACCATATCTGTGGAAAGTACAGAAGGATGCTTTTCTGAAGAATGGAGATGGGATTTTGTTCTTTTATCAAAGGAAGCTTTTAGATACAGTCATTGGTGCTACTTCAATGCCAAAGAAACTATATTCTAGTGCCATTGCCTACAAAACTAAACTCAGATCACTTGATTCATTTGTTGCTGATATTTTGAGCTTTGTTTGTATCTTGATGCAGAATTCAATCTGTGCATACTTTAATTTGAGAGCATTAGTGGGTGCTTTTTGGCAGTGAAATGTTCTCTAATGGGGCAAGCATACTGTGTTTTTTAATAGCATATAGACCAGCAATTAGTTCCATTGCCTTCCCAAGAAGATATGTAGCACTTATAATTTCATGTGATTAGACATATGTTTCATGCCTTGTTGGAATGTTGATGGAAAGGTATTTTGGACCTTTATCTTTGTAGATATAGGGCTACCTGGTGCCACAAAATCATTATTTATGATAGAGATATATCATGAAGACAATGGGATCTTCAAATTTTTGCTGGCTTGAAAACTTTTCCAGAGCATATAGATTCCAAATGCTAAAGGTTGCATTTTCAAGAAGGGGATGCTATATGATTGCGGTTAACTTTTGTATGGTGCATGCTCATTCAATCCTTTTTGTAATTAATTGAATAGATTATTTATCCTTCCAAAACCAAAACCAATAATCCAGAATCCTGCCTATGCAAGGTATGAAGGGCTCGGATGTAGCTGTCTTAATCCTAAATTTTGCAATTTAGAGAGACTAGTTTCAATTGAACCAAAATTTAGAAATCATTTTCTACCTACTACCCAATAGAAAAGAAGCAGGAGGAGGTTTAATGAGGCATTTTACTTTAGTCCATTACAATCTAAGTTATATTTTCTCCATGTATAACAAAAATGAAGCTGATGAAAATGAAGTAACTCTTAGGATATCTTTTCCAAACTATTTTAAAGACTTATGGAAACTATGTTGAGCAATGAACAGTTTGTTTCACTCTACTGGTCTAACTGTTGCCCGAGACACTGGGTCTCATCTCATCTGGTCAGGCCCCATCGTAATAATTTGTTTTCCTGGTAATAATAACCTCAGACTTTAGTAGTCATGTTTTGGCATGTGAGATGTGTGAGGTTGGAAATGCTTCTGATAGGGGTTTTATGACCTAAATAGCAGAGTTTTGTGCGATTAGCTGATAGTAATCTACTCAAAAGATTCATCTGCTATGCTCATGCATAATGCATACATGTTCATTCTCTCTCTCTCTCTCTCTCCCCTCCCCTTCTCTCCTATCCTCAAAGTAGGGAAATCAATGTATAACTTTCCCCCTTCTTTGAATCAGGAAGTAAAACCAACAAAGATGTTTACCAAGAAAGTTTCGTTAAACTTGTGAATAGGCGTTTTGTGGAGCAATGTCCTTCACCAGAACCATTAATATCTTCTGGTCAAGATGAAGCCCCAGCTAAAAAAGGAGGCGGTCGGTCTAAGGTAGTTTGTTAAGGCTGCTGTTTGTTGTAATATGTTTCTCTTCTGTGTGCTTCATGGTTCAACTTGCATCATTTGAAGTTGATCAATGTTTGTTTACTGTAATCTTATCGACTATGGGCCCACCCTTGTATTTAGTCACAAAAGAGATTCCTTGGGTGGATTGATCAATGTTTGTTTATTGTAATCACAGTTGAACAACAGGTCTCTCTCTTTCTCCCCCTACCCCAAAAGTATTAACTCCTTCACGTCCTCGTCGTACTATTCTATGTCCACAGGCACACACGAAAAACAGTGGCAGCGACTATTCCAGTAGATTGTTTTACTCTCCAAATGACAAACTGCGCATATTGGTTATGGGTGAACAGTAATTGATACAAATAAGCGTTCTTTCTCCATTTCAAAATTGTGTCTTGTTCTATATTAAGCTGTCCAATAAGTATTATATCTCATATAATTTTGGCCATATGTTTGTGTCTTGACTCAATTACTTAAATATTTCTTATTTTCCTGGTTAATCTCTGTAACCAACTTGATGTCAAGTTAAGAATATTTTTAAGGTTCATGACGTGTATGCTTCATTCAAGATCTTGGCATTCTTTAGGGCAGAGAAACAATTACATTGTACTTGTACCTGCTCAGATGTATGCTTTCCAGTTCATATTTCTCTCTGTACCTACAGGTTTTTATCAAAGAATTGACCCTGGAAGAACGTGCTTTGGCTGCTGCAACTCCCATGGATGCGGAGAGGTTTTCGATTATAACAAACCCAGAAGTTGATTCTGGAGAAGAAAAGAACTGTGATAAGTCAGCCAGTGCTAAAGTAGGAGACAAGGTTGGTTTCTTTGTAGTAGTTGTGGTGAGGTGTAATAGGCACAGTTTTGACTGAATGCTGCTTTGTTTTGCAGCGGAAGCATGACTCACTGCAATGGGATAGTGAGGTTGATGTAACTGGGGACATGAAAGAGCCACTTTGGCGTGTAAATTTTGAAGAATTCATTAATCGGCTCAGAATGAAGGTAAATGCATGAAGGCTTGGGATGCCTTTGTGGTGTTGATAGCCTCTATCAACCTTTATACATAGTGCTTTCTATATCTAAACTTATCCCTTTTATTTCAAGGCATGTGTTGAGTATGTACGAGTAGAGTATGATACTACAACTGCGATGATTTTAAGTTCCATGTTGGAGGGGACAAGATGCATGGAAAATACAGGTGTTGTGTTCGTAAACTTTTATCTATACTCTTCAATGGCAAAATGCTTGGCTAGTTGAGTCTTGTTAGTCTCTGTTCGATGAGCAAGTTCTTAGCACCGTTTTGGTTGTCAAGTGATTGAATGCCTTTGCTAACTTCTATGGTAGACATTCCTGCTCATTTAGGCGCTTGATTTCTAGTCCTGTGCTATATCCCAGTTGAGAAGGTCATAAGCGTTCTCTATATTGGATTTACAAACAACTCCTGGCGCACCGGCCTTGACCCTCCAGGCAATAATTTCGTGTCCAATTAGACAATGACCAGAATTTGACATCTCCCAATGTATGCATTATGAATAATTGAAATAATGTTTCCAATAACACTCCTCAATCTAAGAGCTAGGACCTTAGAAAGCAAACTTGTAAATGCACCTGACCATAAAAAATCCTTGATGTTGATTGCATTCACCTTCTTGAGAACAAGACTAATGAAGGTGGCATTTAGGCTAGGCACAAATTTTCCCGTAGAATAAAACTTGCTAAACATTTGCATCATATCACTATGAACAAATAACAATATCCCAATAGGTATTAAGGAATGCCATGGTCATGCCATCCGATCCTACAACCTTATCACTATAACATTTAAACAGAGCTTTAGTAGCTTCTTCCTCTCGAAAAGGCAGCTTAATAATCTCCTTATTTGAATCCCTTAAAGCGGAGAGTTGTAGATTGTCAACTTTAGGCTCCAAGATTTGGACCCACAACATAGAGATTTAAAGAAATCATGAATGGAAACCTTCATGTCTCGACACTCTATGTAGTGGATACCATCGACAACCACAACTGTTAACTGATTATATTTTCTATGCAAATTGGCCACCCTGTAGAAGAATTTTGTATCCGAATCCCTCTCTTTGAGCCATAAAGCCCTTGATTTTTGTGTCCAAGATATTTCCTCCATGGAGGCAATTCTTGCTCATTTATCCTTTGCAAGCTTCCTTCACTAAATATCATTGTTTGAAAGAACACCACATTGTTCTAGTGCATCTAAAGAGTTAATAATTTCAAGGAGATTGTGCTTTTGAACCTTGATGTCACCTAAAGCCTCTCTGTTCCAATTCTTGACTGTAACTTTGACAAACTGAAGTTTCCTTGTGATGAAGAAACTGGCAAAGCCAAAAACATGATGCTCTCCCCACTAAGCCTTGAGCAACTCAGAAAAACTCTCGTATTGAAACCACATGTTCTCAAATCTTAAAGGGCTCTTACCTCTAGCCAAACTTGCTAACTTGAACGATCGAAAGATGATTTGACATAGGTCTAGGAAGTCTAAGCTGGCACATATCAGAAAGAACTCTTCCCAAGTAGTTGACACCGAAAAACAGTCCAACCTTGAGCTCACACCAATCCATAATGGAAGATTCATCAGTGACTAAGGACAAAATTGAGAAATGCTTTCATTGTGTTAGATGGACAAACACCAAAGCTTCTATCTTCAGAAGATACACTTTCATTGAAATTGCCTCATAAGCACGAAGGGCCTCACCAACCATGCGAAGTTCGTCCACACCCTTAGCCTATCAAATCTAGCTTGTTGACCATAGACACTTGTGAAAGCCCAAGTGACATGACCCAATACAGCTTGAAAGAAGCAAGTAATAGAAAATTCTCCACAATTGTGGGACTCCAACTGGAACAAACTTTTGTCCCACATCACTAGTATACCACCTGAAGCGCCTGTGGCTTTGAGAAACACAAAGTCGACTAGATGGCGACCTCCCTAAAAATTGCGAACATCCTGCATTAGAATCTCCTCTACCTTTGTCCATTGAATACAAACAAGACCACGCTTCCAATCCCTCAAAAAATTGTTAATTAAGGTCCTCTTTTCATGGTCATTGACACCCCTCACATTTCAAGACAAAGTTCTATATATAAGTAACCAACATCCCACTTGAGGGCGAGTAGGCCCTATCATAGTTCACCATGAACTCAAGCCTCTTAAGCTTCCTTTAATTCCTACAAGGAGGTGTTCTCTGTGCTTTAGATTTGATTTGGACAATCCATGATTCTTCTCAATTCTAGAAAGGAGTTGGAGTACTTCATTTTCATAGCCTATGAATGGAGCCCCGATGCACATAGCAAGCATTTTTGATGCTACTCACTTAGAAACATAGTTAGTGTTAACCTTTTCACTATCCCAAACATCAGCAACAAAAAAGATTTAGGAGAAGCTTGATAAGAAGAGAAATCAATGGCTAAAGGAGTCACTGAAGTGTCAGATTCTATTTGTAGTGGAATCAAAGGCCAGTCGAGAACATCTGAATGCAGACTAAAATCCCTAATCGTTGAGCTAGAACATTATTCTGAGCGCTCAACGCAATAGCATCATTGACCACTTTGCGAGGTACCTCACAGGACACGCTGCTATGCAGATTTAGGCCCCAATCCAGAGGAGACATAAAAGAGTGATGAAAAAAAGAGAGAAAATTTGTTATTGATCACCAATGAAAAAGATGGAGCATTTGCTACACATGGTAACCTCATGGAAGACGAGACATGCATAGCATTTTCAGATTGGAAGGAAAATCCAGTGCCTAAGAAACCAAACTAGTTTCCTGAGACTAACTTCTTTAGCCAATATTGAAGGGAAAGCTTGGGTATTGGTGTTTGTTACATAACTTCAGGAGCAGCAGAGGTCGCCTCATAGGCAGCAGAACCATCAGAGACAATTCCACTATGAACAGACTTCCCATTTTGAGTGATTTTACGATGGTAATAAGCCTGAGGGTTATGAGAATTTCGTGCTCGGTCCCTATTCTGAGAAAACAATAGATTACCACCATTTGGCTGACAGTGCACCAAAAAAAAGACTGTTTTTCCTTCCTTAATTAATTTTTATTTTGTTTTTACTGAAACTGTGAACCATAATTGAACTCCAATATGTTTTTTCCAGTCAGTTAACCAAATTGATATTTCTTGCAAAATATGTCCACGTTAACTGGTTTCCCGGTACAGCTTTTTCCCTGTAGCCTTTTTTGTGTTCCTTTTTTAGCTTTTGTCTTGCAATTGTTACATGGTTTACGTACTGGCTATTTATGATGGCTTACTAAGATCTCTTTCTTTTTATTTGATTTGATTTCATTCATTGTTTTTTTGAGCAGTGTCCATGTCTCTTGAATCTATTTTTGAGGAGGTGATCAAGACTGCAGAAGGTCGCACAATGAACTTGGAGCGCGTTAGATTTTCTCTTGAACAGCTGTATTTTTGCTCTGAATCAGATGACGTATACAGCGTTAGTAAGAGTCTCTCAGTCCCCCTTCCCTAAACGAAAATAAAATAAAATATCTTTTGAAAAAAACTTGCGCATGGATATGCTTCAAAACTCACAGCTTGTCTTTGGAAACGTATTCTTTGCAGATTTGAGTGACATCATCAAGAAGGCTCAGCTAGAAGAGGTCATCTCTATCTCGGTTTATTTATTTTCAGATGCATTTATCTTCAAGATGTTTGAAGAAAATTCTGCGTTTTATATATAGTTCTAATAGATTTCTGAAACAGGTTGAGTCTATTGTGTTAAGGAGGTATGGAAGAGAGGCTTTTAGGATTTTCAGGTCATTGTCAAACGGCCGCCCACTGGATACTGATAAGGTATATAGTTCTAATAGATTTCTTCTCTAGATAGTTCTAATAAATTCTGCTTGAGGTGCTTTCTTCTTTGAAGACTGTAACAGATTTCATTAAGAAATGCAAATCTGTGAGGAAAATCTATGAGACCAAGCATTAGAGCTACAGCTATTAACTGCTAGATAAACCGCAACATGACCTGTGCTGTTACCAATATGCTCAATAAAGAAAAACTGTGAGGATTAAATCTACTGACCAACTCCAGCACATCCTAGACAATGTTAGCTTCTGGTGCTTTCTTGTCAACTAGGATGCCAACTCATATAAAGTATATCCATTTTGATAGATATTAGTCATTTAAAGATTGCGTGCTATTTTGTTTTGTTATTCATAATTTGGGATAGTTTAAGGAATGTTTTTGTTATCTAGACTTGGCTACATTTGTTTGACATGAGGACATGTGTTTGTATTCAAATTGCCCATTTCTAAACATCTCGTGTGCATTTGGATCTAAAGCACAGTGTCAACTTTCTCTGTCTGAGCCATTGTGTTCAGACTCAACATTGGTATTTGAAAGTGGTTTAAATTTCTTAGTAGTATAGGTCCGTGTTAATACAACCATTCAGAGTAGCTAATGCCAAAAAGACCCTATCATCATGAGACTGTACGTTGAGATGTCCATCTACCATTATAATTGATAGAAGCATTGACCACTATTTTTTGTGGTGGATTACTATTTTCTGATTTGATTTGTATATCGCTTATTTGTCATCCTTTTCTGCAGATTTCAGATCAGACATTTGTGGACAAGAAGGAAGCACCATCTATTCTTTACAGGTTGTGGAAAGATAATTATTTGCAAATGGAGGTATCATCAATTCTCTCTTTCTTTGATATGCTAAGTCTTATTATTTTTCTATTGCTTTGAGTTGGGGTTTCTTTGATTCATTTTCAATAATTTGGGGTAGCTGTTTCCTCTTTTAGTGAGGAGCTTGAATTTAAGTAAACCAAGTTTTGTTCTCTTTCTAGCCATTTCAGTGCAAATGACCGATGTATAGTTGAATTACATGCCTGAGTTAATGCCCAAGACTTGTTTTTTTCCCTTGCAGAAAATATCAATAGGGGGTCCTAGGCAAACAGATATCTTTTTGTGGAGGGTAAAGAAAGACAATCTTTGGCATCATGTTTTAGATGAGCTGTACCATGCTGGATATAATTTGTGCCTGCGGATTTCCTACGAGTTTGAGCAAGAACGTGAGGTAATGTTTCGGCTGATTTCCGTTGAAAGCATGCATGGTGTTGGGGAATGCAAAATTTTGTTTCCTTCATAATATTATTTTCCATGCCAATTCAGCCGCTTTCAATTTTGTGCATAAACATAAGTGCTGCATTCCTATTTGAAGTTATTAGCTACTGTCTCATCATATTCAAGACTTCCAAAGGCTTCGATATGTATGATTTTTTTCTTATTTTTGCCCTCATTAGCATAATGTCCAACTTCGCCGCAAGCTCAATATTTGCAGTTACTTTTGCAGGTAGGGCAATAAGTAGTTTTTCTAAAAATCTTCTCTTCATTGGGGCTTGTTTGTTGCTTTCTCCTTAGTTTTTCACTTCTTTGATAATTGAAAGCCTTTTTGTTATAACCTCTCTTCTGTTCAAGAGCTCCCAATTTATGTGGAGTGTCCCAATAGAATAAGAATTGCTTCTTCATGGTATGGTGTTTTTTGATTTTTGGACATTGATCATTAACACGTCTTTTTATAAAAGCACATCTCATACCTATTGTGCCCTTGCGTTCAAAGTTGAATCAGGCCAGATAATTTTATCTATCTCTGTTTGCTTGACCATATTTAAGTTTTTTTTTTTTTTCCAGATACTAAACCTGCCCAAGGACAAACTAAGCGGTGACGTAATGAAGAGACGCGATCACGTCAGAAAAGTAAAGGTCCTCCTGGAGTCCTCACTGATGAAGCTTGATGATGCCATTTTGCTCTTCCATGACTTCCTCTGCTGATATTCTGTGTCTGTGTCAACAAATATTAATATGGGCAGCAACACCATATGCATATATCCCAGAACACGAAACGTTGACTGACACTGTAGTTTCTTTTTTAGGGAGCGTTTGGTTGAGAAACTTTCCCGGGAAAGTGAAAAACTTTCCTGTATTTGGTTCTGCAAAGTATATAGGAAAGTTTTGAAGTGGGACCCATTATTTCCCTCACAAACTCAGTAAAAAGTTTCTCAAGGGGGACTAGGGAAAGTCTTTTCCTGGAAACTACCAAACGCACCATTAATCATTTTCCGTTGCCTACTCTTTTCTTTTTTTTTTTTTTGTCACTATCGCTTGTAAAGAGGCGGCAAGGTTAGAAGTTGCTAACACATCCAGCCATGGAGTGCTATAGTTTGAATGGAATCCATAAGCTTTTTGTTATTTGAGTATTTTTCTCTTTTCTTTTTATGATATTCCCCTCTACTGTCAGCACCCCCGGAATTAGGATTATAGTTTGAAGAACCATTCTCTAGCTTGTTCTTCCAGAGTGGATTTTATAAGTAAAATTGTATGAGTGTGTATCTATAAATTTATGAACATACTTATAAAATGAACAATTGTACACATACTCATAATTTGAGAATTGTAAACTCGTAAAGTTTTAAATGTATGCTCAGATTCAAATTATGAATTCAAATAATAAATACACATATGGTCAAAAAATAAAAACTATATGAAAATTTATAAATACACATGCTCACAATATTCATTACAGAAGTAAAAGAGTATAGTACTCCAGCAATATTCTTAATTGGTGTAGTCCTTGGCATCAGGTGTAAGATTCAGATCGAGGTCAAATTCCCCTATACATCTCCTCCTATTACCTTACGTTCTTTAGGTACATTTCAACGCTAACTTCGACAGGTGGAATTACGATATGATGTGTGCTTCACATCTATGCAATCAAGTGCCTAAAACAAAATTCGAAATTAAGCCTCCTCTGATAGCACAAATAAGGCAAGAATCATCATTATTATCTTGGGCTTGTTTTTGGCCCCTAACAATATGGTGCCAATCATCAGGTGTAACAACCGTCATTTGTTGTTTAATGTTGTCCTCCTCCTAGTTTGGTGGCCTACTTTCTACATAATTCGGCTTTGCTGATGTTGTTCCCCACCATGTTGCTACTGCTACTACTACAACGATCATGATGATGTCGGATGTTGGCTTGTTGGTCATCATCAAAA
This sequence comes from Portulaca oleracea, assembly GCA_029582165.1. Taxonomy (NCBI): domain Eukaryota; kingdom Viridiplantae; phylum Streptophyta; class Magnoliopsida; order Caryophyllales; family Portulacaceae; genus Portulaca; species Portulaca oleracea. Next base: position 4,860,760 of record CM055883.1, on the reverse strand, counting down.
TCCATGTCGAACAGAACCAAGAGAGACACTTTTGTTCATACGATGACCAAGATTGTCTTCTTGGTTCTCAAAATCTATATCGGCCACATTCTGATTGATAATAATGAAGTTAGAGTCTCAAATACTAATTAAGCAATAAGAAAAATGAAATTAACTAGGGTAACCATTCTTACCTTCGATAGCAATATTGCTTTTGAAGATGACGTCGTAATAAAATTAGGTGATTTACTAATCAGATGAAAACTAGAACACTTATAACATAGAGGCTCTCTTTTTCTCTTTCCCTTTCTTTTGAGGATGATAAAAAGTATCTGACCAAGTATACTCTCTTTCATATTGTATGTTGTCATGTTTATATGTGATGGGAAAAGTCCTCAACCAGAGCAACATATATATAGTAGATGTGAAAAGGGTGAAATTAGGGTTAGGGTTTAGGTGGGATTAGGTTGGTGATTTGTAAATGAGTTGAATGAGAGGGTTGTGTAGTGTGAATATCTAAGGATGGTGGTTTCTTAGCATATATTATACACCTGTTGATTTCTTTCTAACTTCTTTTCCTTTTTTTTTAAGATTTTAAGATTTTCTAATCGTAAACATTTATTTTTTTGCATATGGTTTGATTGAATGGAAGACATGTCGAATATTAATTTTATTTATGACGTGGTAATATAAATTTCACACATTTCACAGTAACATTTTGTTTGATTTGTATTGATGTTGTTAGGTTGCATGTATATAGGTATATTAAAAGAGCAAAGCATTTTATTATTATGGTGCATATGTGTCTGATGACAAAAGATATATTTTATAGTACATGCATATGTGGTTTGTGTAATTATGTTATATGATCTAATCATACGTGAGAATTACATGTGAGTTCCACATTATCAATGCAAGTTTGAAAATACAACTATAATAACGAGCAGATATCCATATATGAATGTATAAGTTTTTAAATGTTAGTGCGTATCAATTGTCATTCATGTAGATACATCTTAACAATAATGTCCTACATATAGTATTGATGGATTACGTACTATTCAAAAAAGTGATTATCAATCAATTTTGTGCGATTCATAGACAATTATTGTTAAATCATACCATGTATATACTTTTCTTACAATTAAATTTGATCGATTTTCCATGACCTTAGCCCTAGAGCTTTCCTATGCACCTTGTAAGAAAAACATTATTGTTTTAAAATATAGGAATACAGCTTCATTGTCCAATTTCAAAAATATGAAATATTACTTAAACATTGTTGTTGAAGTACATTAACAAGTAAAATGACATTTTGTTTATTTAAGAAATAGTCACATCATATGGTCAGTTGGCTACATTAACAAATAAAATAACATTTTGGTTATTTACGCTACATGTGTGTCTGGCGGCAAACGATGCACCTCATACTTCATAGTGCATGCACATGTGCGTATGCAAATATATTATATAAAATAGGCAGCGCGGTGCACAAAACGTCCACACTATCGGAGTTCCAAAATCAAACAACTAATGGATGATGGATAAAATGGAAGGAAAAGAATATTAAATATTTTAAAATAACATGCAATATAAGGTAAAAAAATATGATTAGCTAGAAACAACAATATGAAAATTTAAAATGTTGAAACATTGGGTACATGCATTCGACAGAGGAAGAAAAAGAAATAATTACTGGAGAAATTTGTATTCCACAAGGAAATATTTCATGATTTTATGACCTAATTTGTTTCTTTCTTTAAGCAGTAGCGTCTTGTTGCATTGCACCAGAATTTTTTTAAATTTGAAAAATTGTGGATACATATAATTTTATATAGTTTGTATGTAGTATTATAGGTATGAGATTCAATTATATCATTTTTTTTAATTCAATAAACCAAATAATATAATTTTTACACAAAGCTAAAACACTTAATTAGAAAGTTTTTTACCCCAAAGTCCCATCGTTTTGGTTTAAGTAATTTTCGGTCAATAATGCATGCCCAATAACATGAATATCCTAATACTAGATTTAGTAGATTATTCATTTCTTTTTTTATCGATAAAATAACAGTATTCATACCAATACCCGTTCCGCCCTTGGATTTGACATACATAATCACCAATCTTATTAAGGACTGCTTGTAAAATTAATGGGTAAGGTTCAGTAAGGTAAATGTTGGCAATATTAGGTAAATTTTGATAATTTTGAGTGAATTTGGATGAATTTAAGGAAGATAAAATAAATTGAGAAAATTATAAAGGGTTTTTGGATAATAAAAAAATAAAAACTATATGTTGGTGGGACACCACCAAGTGTATGCCCCGAGTATAATATTGACTTGTATTTGATTCAAAACTTAGCATAACACTCCCCTACGATTTTTAGTGAATTACAATGTTTGTCCCAAAAGAATTTTGATTTTTTAATTTCTTATGATTTTTTTTCTTCACTTTTATTTCTTAAAAAATCTTAATAATTCCTCAAATTCTCAAAAAAAATAATTCAAAATTATTTTAGTAACTACACTTCAATAATCTTTTTGGGACAAGAATGCCAAAAAAACACAGACTCCCTTACGATTTTTAGTGTATTTACAACGTTTGTCCCAAAAAAAATTGATTTTTTATTTCTTCTTATTTTTCTTCACTTTTTATTCCTTAAAAAATCTTAATAATTCCTCAAATTCTCAAAAAAAATAATCCAAAATTATTTTAGTAACTATAGTTCAATAACCTTTATGGGATAAGAATGCAAAAAAAAAAAAAACGTATGGACAGGAATGAAAGAAAAAATGTGGAGGTATATTTGATACCACTAGAATACAATTTTTTTTATTTTTAGGACCACCAGAATATATATAAAAAAAAAAAAAATAGGGATTATTACCATGCAAAAGCTGAAAGTAGGGGTTATTATAATCCAATTCTCCTGAAATCTATCTAAAATTACATCTGAATCCAGTTGAATTGTTCAATTCTCAGCATCGGGTGGAAGATTCAAATCAGTTGCCATTTTCCCCTGTAAATCTCCTTCTTTAACCTTATGGCTTTCGGGAACATTAGGGTGTTTAAGGTGGTGGTGATCTTGTTTCTTATGCCTTCATCCAACGATGAACAGCTAAACTTCTTCTTCTACCATTTTTCAACGTTGTCTTCGGCAGATGGAATCACCATGTGCTTCTCATCTATGTGATGTAATTCCTAAGATATCATTTGTTGCTGGATTTTGTTGTCATCCTGTTGTCGTCCGACAGCCGCCTTTTTGGTGTATGGTCGCGCCGCACTCTTGTTGGTTCGTACCATGCTGCTGTTGCTGCTGCCACTCCTCCTCTGATGATGATGGATGTTGTCGTGATGATCATCGTCGAAATCCATGTTAACAAAAAGTCTCCCTTTTTTTCTTGCCCTTTCTTTTGAAGATGATAAAAAGTATATGGCTAAAAGTACTCTCTCTCATATTGTATTTCATATGCACTTGTGGTGAGAAAAGCTTTTAGCAACAGCAACATATATATAGGAGATGTTTGGGGGGGGGGGGGGGATTAGGGTTAGGGTTAGGGTTAGGGTTAGGGTTAGAGTGGGATTAGGTAGGTGAAGTGTAAATGAGATGGTGGAGAGGCTTGAGATAGGGAATAACTAGTGTGAATAGCTAATGATGCTCATATCTATAATAATTGCACATTTCTTTCTATCTTCATTTCCTAATTTTTTTTTAATTTTACGTTACTAATTGTTATAATTTTATCTTTCATTTGGTTTGATTGAATAGAAGACATGTGCCTAATATTAATTTAATTTATGATGTGATAGTATAAATTTCACGTAATTCATTGTTAAATTTTGTTTGGTTTGTATTGATGTCGTTGTTATGTATATATAGTTACATCATACGAGTAAATTAAACAACATTTCATTATTTATGGTGCATGTGCATCTGGCAATAAAGATACACTTCATGGTGGATGCACGTGTGTGTTGTGTTTAATTATGTTATATGAACTAATTGCACGTGAAAACTACCTGTGACTTTCACGTTGTCAATGTAAGTTTGGAAGTATAACTACGATAACAATGAACAAGCTAGATATCCATAAAACTATTTAAATTTTTAAATTTCATAATCGCCAATCGGCATTCAAGTAGTTATGTTATGAACATCAATGTCTACCTTACATAATATTAATGGATTACGTGCTTCAAGAGAGGGTTTATCTATTTGGTTAGATTCACTGGCAACTTTGGTGAAAATTACAACATATATTTTTCTTATAATTAATTTTGATTTTTCCATGACATCTACCCTAAAACTTTCCTACATACATGGCTCATAGAGAGAAGTATTAATGTTTTAAAATATAGGAAAATAGTCTTCTGGTCGGATTTCAATCAAAATAAGTGTCCAATCAAATTGTGAAATATTACACGACACATTGTTGCCGAATAGATACTAACATTAGAACACTACGACCTTGTCTATAATTACCCTTGGAATGGATTCTACGTTACATTTGAGTTTGTAAAAGAAAGGGAATTAAGTGGACTCTGGACACCATAACCTTGTTACTTTTAAATAGTTCACGGTCCTTCATATCATGTTTTTATTGATTACATCTAATATAATATTTACCAATTGCAATGTTGTATGTCGATATAGTACTTTCTATAATGAATTTAATAATAATAGTTTTATGGAATATACAATTACATATGTTAATAAATTAATTATTAAATTCAATATTTAATTGGCACGAAAACTGTAGCAACATTTTTGAGGAGGGATTAGTGCGCATCTTATTAAAAGTAGCCATATATTGACGTAATGTCTCATGTCTTCCTCCCATTGCCATTATTTTATATAAAATATTTTTTTGAGAGGTTATATTAAATATTTTAAAGTGATGTTATAAGGTAAACAATTTGACTAGCTATAATAAGAACATGACAATTAAAATATCTTGGACTCATCCTTTGAACAAAAGAAGGATAAAAAAATAATTACTATTCTTCTTTTATAATTTGTGTTTCACAAGGAAATATATCATTTACGACCTAATTTGTTTTTTTTGGGCACATTATATGACATCCTACCAAAATTAACATTCGTCTTGCAGAAACAAATCAAAACTTGGCCAATGTGATATGGAATGGGGTTCAATTTCACTAGGGCTTCTTTATGCATATGGAAAATGAGCCTAGGAGGTGGTGTATCCATGATATGGTGTATCCAAAAAAACATTCTCTCTAAAAACATAGTTCCTAAAAAAACATCATAACTTATTCAATCCAATCCAAACCAATCCAATCCATCCAAATCTGATTTCAACTAATCCAAAGAATAGGGCTAGTTTTCTTAAGTTATCTTGCACAAATACATGCCTAAAAAGTGGGAATAATTTGCAAGGATGTTCCTTCAACTTAATTAGTAATATTAATAAATTCAACCCTTATTTTTGGGAGTTAATATTTACCCATTCTTACCTTTTTAACCAATATAATTTAACAATTTTTATGGCAACTTTTTGGGCAAAATTAGAATTATATATATTTGTTAAAAATGAATTTCTAGAGTTGAGAAAATGAATTCTAGTTTCTTGAAATGAATATCTAGGTTTGGAAAATGAATATTTGACTTTGACAAAATGAATTAGACTTGGAAAAAATTAATATTGAGTTGTCAAATTTAAATATCATCATCAACAATGATAAACCTCAAATTGTCCCACTAATGCGATGTCTGATGTGATTTAGATGTAGGTAGTCTTTCCCTCATGCACAAAAATGCATGAAGAGTCAAATTTAAATATCATTACATTAAATGAAAGTGAATATTTAAAAAATCGAAGTCAAATTTAAACATCATCATACTCAATAAAAGTGAATATTTGATAAACTGAATGTTAACACACACACACATATATGTCTATGTGTATATATGTGTGTGTGATACAATATTATTTTTTTTCAAATTTAATTCATTTGGAAAATTCAAATATTCATTTTCCAAACCTACATAATCATTTTATTTTAAGAAATTATAATACATTTTCTAAAATCTAAAAAATCACTTTTTATTAAATATATATAATTGTAACTTTGTCGTAAAAATAGCCAAAAAAGGCATCAGAAAATTTGTTAAATCATTGAAAATTCTGTATTAGATATGATACAATGTATTGTGATTAGACCTGGCAATTCTCGACCCGACCCGGAAACGCGACCCAAACCGACCCGCAAAAAGTGGGTTTTGAACACGAAATTCCGACCCGGGACCTAAAATGACCCGACCCAAAGAACCCGGTAAAAAGCGGGTCAAGTCGGGTCAGGTTTGGGTCAACCCGTTGGGTCAGACACTTTAATTTTAAGTGTTTTGTCTACTTTGGTCTTGTGCAAAAAAATGGGCCCATTCCATGAAAATTAAGGCCCAAAAGTAAAATATTGGGTGGTTTTAGAAAGCTATGCGTAGAGAGAGATATACAAATGAAATAATCAAATAACAAATGACCAAAACAAAACCTAACACTGTCACTCACTCACTCTTTCAGTGAACCCTCAAACTCCTGCAGTCCCGCCTCTCTCCTCTCTTTCAGTAAAATAGTGTATTATTGTCAAAGATCAAAGTTCAGTGCATTATTGTCCAATACACCAAAAGCTTAGTGTATTAGCATCCCAAAACCCTATATATTTCATAAGTATTGTTATTCGTGATTGTTGACGTAAACCGCATAATACTTGTAGACTTGAAGATTGTTAAATTTTGTCCATTAGGTGTATAATAATATGTCACTACAACTATGACATATCATGTTGGTCGAACTTGGAATGGAATGATACATTACATAGGCGTCTTTGACTAATTATAATCAATTTTATTAGTTGTAAGTGACTGAGAAAAAGGGCGGTCATGACCCGTAAACCCGACCCAAACCGCCCGAAACCGGAATACACCGACCCGTATTTACCCGAACCCGAAATACACCCGACCCGTATTTACCCGAACCCGATATACGACCGACCCGTAACCCGCCCGCCCGCCCGTATTGACAGGTCTAATTGTGATGTATCTCTACATAGAAGTGTTACAATATTTTACATTTTTTTTTCCTCTCCTGAGATTCACAATTAAGATTATTGTTGTTAAGCATTTAACCATTAATTTAAGTTTTTGTTTAGTTGAATCTAAAATTATAAATACTCGTGATTTTTTTCTCTACCATATATGATTTAAAATTTAATCTCTCCTAACTAGAAATAATCGTGATTTAATTCTCATATGGAGAAAATGGGGCAAATTTTGGGCCCAGTTATTTGAAAAATATCATAGGCACAAAATCTCTATTGGGTTTAAATTCAGCTATTTCAGCCCAGTCTCTAAATCTCACGTAGCTTTTCCCTTTTTTTGGAATTTGTCTCCCTAAAGTGATCAGGCATAAGGCAACTTTAAATTTAGTTTGAAAATGATAAGCGGGTTGAATCAAGATGGTTATCAATCATCCCATCGATATGGAGAAAATGATAAGCATGATTTTTTTTTTTCATTTTTATTACTTAAAAAATCTGAATAATTCGTCGAATTGTAATTACCAAATTATTTTAATAACTATACTTCATAACCTTTTTGGGGGGCAATAATGAAAAAAATAAAACAATGTAGGGCAGAAATGAAAAATAAAAAAATGTGAATGTATATTTGATACCACTAAAATGTAATTTTTGGTTTTTAGAACCGCAAAATACTAAGAAAAGGGAGAATCACTAGCATATACAAAAGCTGAAAGTAGGGATTATTAGAATCCAATTTTCCTAAAATCTATCTAAAATTACATATGTCTCCAATTGAATCGTTCAATTCTCAACATTGGGTGGAAGATTCAAATCAGTCGCCATTTTCCCCCTATAAATCTCATTTTGTAACCTTATGACTTTCGGGAACATCAGGGTGTTTAAGGTGGTGATCTTGTTTCTTATGCCTTCATCCAACGGTGAAAAACTAAAGTTCTTCTTCTACCATTTTTCAACTGTTGTCTTCGGCAGATGGGACACCATGTGCTTCACATCTATGCGATGTAATGCCTAAGATATCATGGGGTACTGGATTTTGTTGTCATCTTGTTGTCGTCTGACAGTCACCTTTTAGCTGCTTGGTCGCGCAACGCTCTTGTTGGTTCATACAATGCTGCGGCTACTACAACTGCTCTGATGATATTGATGATGATGATGGATGTTGTCTTGATGATCATCGTCGAAATCCATGTCAATGGTGCAAAGTGTAGGACATTGGAACGAGATTTCTGCACTAGCCGCCATTGCAGACGATCCCGGCCCGTACCACCCCTCAGATGACGGTGACGAATGGGTGTACATGATGGCGTACGGATTGTGTACCCAGAAACCGCCTCCGTGACTGAAAAACTCCGACATGTTGGCGTACGGTTGTAGACGATCAATCCCGGTCCAAACCAGTTGACCCTTTCGGGACATGGTCTTGGTCCGGTACCAGACAGTCTCGTTGACCTTGAGTACTTTCATGTCAAGCAGCAATGATAGGATGGTCAACACCATCATTTGTTGTTGGACATTTTTGTCCATGTGTTGTCGTCAGGCGGCCACCTTTTTGCTGATTTCGCGCGCCGCTCTCTTGTTCGTCCGTACCATGGTGCTGCTGCTAGTACGGCTCCGACGATGATCATCATCATGATTGTTATGATGATCGTCGTCGACATCCATGTCGATGGTGTAAAACGTAGGCTGCTCTCTACACCTCTTGGACAGATTCTGTCTCAGATTAGTCGGAATTTCGTCGTTGTTTGAATGCGTACGCTTTCGGTTTGACATTGTATGCCTGTCAGATGGAGAAAAAAGAATCAGGGGTTGGAGATATGATGATGATGATCATGATTCATGAATAAGAGAAATCCATAACGGGTTAGTGTATTGAAGAGTTGTACTAATGTAAAAAAAATAAAGCAACTCTGAATATTGTACACAATCTTAAATATCTTAACGGTACAAAATATATTTTTACGTACCAATAGATGAAATTGCTTTTTATGAGCTTGGCGGCCAAAGCAACTGTTGTATTACATGTTGCCTTTATTTGCATGTTTAGGTTCATTCTTCGAACCAATGTCCGCGCAGTTGTTGTGGGACGTTTCCTTCTTATACGATGATCAAGATTGTCTTCTTGGACTTCAAAATCCATATGTATCGCCTTGTGATTGACAACCATGTTAGAGTCTCGAAATACTAAGAAATAAGCAAAATTAAATTAATTGGGTAGTAATTTTTCATACCTTTGATAGCAATGTTGCTCTTGAAGATACCATTGGATTGAAGGTAGATGATTTACTGATTTGATGAAAAGTATAACACTGATCATAGCAATTAAGAGTCTCCCTTTTTTTTTTGCCCTTTCTTTTGAGGATGATAAAAAGTATATGACTAAAAGTATTCTCTCTCATGTTGTATTTCATATGTACTTGTGATGAGAGAAGGCCTCAGCAAAAGCAACATATATATAGGGGAAGGGGGGATTAGGGTTAGGGTTAGGGTTAGGGTTAGAGTGAGATTAGGTAGGTGAGGTGTAAATGAGATGGTGGAGAGGCTTGAGATAGGAATAGCTAGTGTGAATAGAATTTGCACATTTCTTTCTATCTTTTTTTCCTTTTTCTTTTTTTTGGGTTTCATTACTAATTTTTATTATTATTATTATTATTATTATTATTATTTTCATTTGGTTTGATTGAATAGAAGACATGTGCCTAATATTAATTTAATTTATGATGTGATAGTATAAATTTCACTTACTTTGTTAATTTTTGTTTGGTTTGTATTGATGTCGTTGTTATGTACATATGGTTACATCATACGAGTAAATTAAACAGCATTTCATTATTTATGGTGCATGTGCATCTGGCAATAAAAGATACACTTCATAGTGGATGCACCTGTGTGTTGTGTATAATTATGTTATATGAACTAATTGCACGTGAAAACTACCTGTGACTTTCACGTTGTCAATGTAAGTTTGGAAGTATAACTACGATAATAATGAACAAGCTAGATATCCATAAAAGTATTTAAATTTTTAAATTTCATAATCGCCAATTGGCACTCAAGTAGTTATGTTATTAACATCAATGTCTACCTTACATGATATTAATGGATTACATGCTTCAAGAAAGGAATTATCTATTTGGTTATTAGATTCGTTGACAACTTTGGTGAAAATCACAACAGATATTTTCTTATAATTAATTTTGATTTTCCCATGACATCTACCCTAAAACTTTCCTACATACATAGCTCATAGAGAGAAGTATTAATGTTTTAAAATATAGGAATATAGCCTTGTCGGATTTCGATCATAATTAGTGTCCTATAAAATTTTGAAATATTACACGACACATTGTTGCCGAATAGATACTAACATTAGAACACTATGACCTTGTCTATAATTACCCTTGGATTCTACGTTACATTTGAGTTTATAAAAGAAAGAGAATTAAGTGGACTCTGGGCATCATAATCTTGTCACTTTTAAATAGCTCACAGTCCTTAATATCATGTTTTTATTGATCACATCTAATATAATATTTACCAATTGCAATGTTGTATGTCGATAATGAATTTAATAATAATAGTTTTATGGAATATACAATTACATATGTTAATGAATTAATTATTAAATTCAATATTTAATTGACATGAAAACTGTAGCAACATTTTTGCGGAGAGATTAGGGCGCATCTTGTTAAAAGTAGCCATATATTGACGTAATGGCTCCTGTCTTCCTCCCATTGCCATTATTTCATATAAAATATTTTTTTTGAGAGGTTATATTAAATATTTTAAATATGATTTTATAAGGTAAACAATTTGAATAGCTATAATAAGAACATTAAAATTTAAAAATCTTAAAAAATCCTTTGTACAAAAGAAGGATAAAAAATAATTACTATCCTTCTTTCATAATTTGTGTTCCAGAAGGAAATATATCATGTATGACCTAATTTGTTTTTTTTTCCTGAGCACATCATATGATATCCTACCAAAATTAACAGTCATCTTATAGAAACAATCAAAACTTAGCCAATGTAATATGGAATAGGGTTCAATTTCAATAGGGCTTCTGTATGCATATGGAAAATGAGCCTACCAACTTTTTACAAATTGGACAATAATAATCTCTACTATCAATTTGTATTCTGGTAGTCCAAAAGAAAATAAAATTGTATTGTTGTGGGACACCGTCGAGTTAGAAGATAGTGACTCGGTGGTTTGCTGACGTGGACCAGCGAGAGTGTGTTTGTCCAAGAATTCGGACCATCATAACATAATCAGTTATAAAATGGGACCACTAAAATAAAAGTTTGTCAATGTGACTACTAAAATACAATTGCAATTTAATAAGACCACTAGAATACAACTAAAATAATAATTTCTTGGTTTAACACACTCTCGCCGATACACGTCAGCAAACCACCGAGTCACTGCCCTTTAACTCGGCGGCGTCCCACTGCAATACAATTTTATTTTCTTTTGGACCACCAAAATACAAATCAATAATAGGGATTATTGTTGTCCAATTTGTAAAAAGTGGGATTATTATAATCCAGTTTTCCTTTACCAAATCCTGATATGAAGTGTATCCATGATATGGTGATCCACATTAGTTTTCTTAAGTAATTATCTTGCAGAAATATATGACTTAAAAGTGGGAATAGTTTGCAAGAATGTTCCTTCAACTTAGTAATATTAATAAATTTAAGCCTTTTTTTTGGAGTTAATACTTACCCACCCTCGCCTTTTTAACCAATATAATTTAACAACTTTTCTGACAACTTTTCGAGCAAAATTGTAATCATATATATTTGGTGAAAATGAATTTCTAGATTTGAGAAAATGAATTCTAATTTCTTGAAATGAATATCTAGTTTAGGAAAATGAATACTTGACTTTGACAAAATGAATTAGACTTGGAAAAAAAATCAAGATTGTGTTGTCAAATACAAATACCATCATCACCAACAACAAATCTCAATATTGTCCTACTAATGCAATGTCTGATGTGATTTAAATGTAGGCAATCTTTCATTCATGCACAACGATAAAAAAAAGAGTCACTTAAATATCATTATATTAAAAAAAATTGAATATTTGAAAAACAGAAGTCAAATCTTAACATCATTATACTAAACAAATGTGAATATCAGAAAAAGCGAATGTTAACTCGCGCGCGTGTATGTATATATATATATATATATATATATATATATATATATATATATATATATATATATATATATATATATATATATATATATATATATATGTATATATATATATATATATGATATTATTTTTTTTTTCAAGTCTAATTCATTTGGCAAACTCAAATATTCTTTTTTTTATGAGAAAAACTCAAATATTCATTGCAAACCTACATAATCATTTTAAGAAATTATAATACATTTTCTGAAATCTAAAGTACATTTTTAATAAATATATATGATTGTAACTTTGTCGGAAAAGTAGCCAAAAAATGATAAGTACGTTGAATCAAGATGGTTATCAATCATCACATCAATGTGATCATATATATAAAATTACCTATTTTTGTCTGATGTTGTTAAATTATTGGTTGTCGATATTTATTTTGATCCATTTGTAAAATCAATATGTGAATTATAAGTAGGGGAAGCGGATGATTGTTCAAATGACAATTTTGTTCGGTAAATTTAGCCGTTGCTTAGCATATTAATGCGAATTGACATATAAAGATATAGATAATTTCCAATGATAAAATGTTCAAGGGTATTTTTTGGCCAAAAAAATATGAAACGCTACTCAAGATGCTAAATGGTAATACTAAATATTAACTTTATTACCGTTTTACCAAACGCTATTTGAAACGTTAAACGCTTCCTCAAACGTTAGCTTACCGAACACTAATATGTGGTTAGAGTTTTGACTTGGTCAAAATGCTAAACGCTACCTAAACACTACTGTCGAACTCAGTCTTAATATTTTCAAGTTAGCTACTAAAATCATTGACATATCGGCTCAACTAGGTTAATATTTGTAGGATTTACTCTAGTTCATCTCTTTTGTAGACTGTGTTTAAAAATATTAGTTTTTCAACTTCAATTGAGGTGAACTAAATTAAAATACTTCATTAAACCTCCTATGATTCTTTTCTATGAAGTGGTGAGTAGTAAACAGTTTTTAGATCTTCGTCAATTGGAACCAGTCTTTTTAAATTGTAAAATTTAAGGGTAACATAGCTACATCCGATCAATCCCTATCTCGCTTGGGCGAGATTTTAAAGTATTGGTTACTCTAATTCATCTCTTTAATCGTGTGGGAATGGTGTATTGGTTTTTGTAAATCATACTTTTTATACTATGGAGGACCTATCTAGGTCATCCATATGCAATTTAAATATTAATCTTCAACTCATAAATTTATGTAACAAATAGATAAGTTCTCAACTTATGAAATTTGCAATAGTACTATTAATAAATTTATAATGAAACTTTTTAACATCAACTCCTTGATGGACCTATCGCCTAGGTATATACTCTAAAAAGTACTATATAAAAATTATTTCTCTTATAAAATAACTGCTTCTAAACATATCCCTCCCATGTAAAATAAAATTGACAACACTGTACCGATCAATCAACTATGGTCTAATTGGTCTTCCTAGCTAGTTCCTACGCTATGTTTCAGGCTTGCCAAATTCAAAACAAGTTAGTTGATAGACCTCCATCCTGCAACACTAAATTTGTATGTACGTATTTTTACAAACAATACAAAATCTATCTGAAGTTACATGTGACACGACTGTGTGTCACTCGTTCAGTCCTCGGCATGATCTGGTGGAAGATTGAGATCGGCCACTATATTTTCCCTTTGAATCTCCTCTTGCAACCTCACGATATTTGGAAACATTAGGGCGTTTAAGGTGGTGATCTTGCTCCTTATGCCTTCGTCCATTTTTCAACGCCGTCTTCGGCGGATGGAATCATGATGTACTTCGCACCTATGCTATGAAGTGCCTAATTAAGATATGACAAATTAAAGTTCAAAATTAGCATTTTACTTTACTACTTCTAGTGACTTGTTAATTATCCTATAAATTAAAGTTCTCATTTATGAAGTCATGTATATGTACTTACCGATTCAAGGGGATAAAGGAGGGGCTTACACATCCCTTATTCCTCGACTTTTTGGCCGTGGCTATGAAGGGGATCTCTGCCAAAGTTGGTCCTTGTGAAATTGAAGTCGGCCCTTGTGAAGTTAGACCTGCAAAAGCAAAATACCTTTATTATGGAGATCAAGACGCAAACCGTCTTATTTCAACAATACAAACCATATGTTTATGCACGTACCAGCGGTTGTAAACGACACTTTGGAGTATGTTACTCCGGGTATGCCTACCAAAAGATGTTTTCTTCTTCTACGATGATCAAGATTGTCTTCTTCGACCTCAAAATCCATATGAATCGCCTTGTGATTGATGACAACCATGTTAGAGTCTCGAAATACTAAGCAATAAACAAAATTAAATTAATTGGGTAATAATCTTCCATACCTTTGATAGCAATGTTGCTCTTGGAGATACCATTGGATTGAAGGTAGATGATTTACTAATTTGATGAAAAGTATAACACTGATCATAGCAAAGAGTCTCTCTTTTTCTCTTGCCCTTTCTTTTGAGGATGATAAAAAATATATGGCTAAAAGTATTCTCTCTCATATTGTATTTCATATGTACTTGTGGTGAGTAAAGGCCCCAGCAAGAGTAATATATAGGGGGTGTGGGGGGAGGGGGGGATTAGGGTTAGGGTTAGGGTTAGGGTTAGGGTTAAAGTGGGATTAGTAGGTGAAGTGTAAATGGGTTGGAAGATTGAGATTGGGAATAGCCAGTGTGAATATCTAATGATGGTGGTATCTAAAATAATTGCTCATGTCTTTCTATCCTCTTTTCCTAATTTTTTTTTTTTTGTTTTAGATTTTTAATATTTTTAATTGTCATTATTACTGTTTTTCATTGTCATTATTAGGGTTGAGATAGGGAATAGAAAACATGTGCCTAATATTAATTTAATTTATGATGTGGTAGTATAAATTTCATTGTCAAATCTTGTTTAGTTTTTATTGACATCATTGTTATGTATAGATTCATTAAATGTGTAAAATAGCATTTTGTGGTATGTGTACCCGGCGATAAAAGATACACTTTATAGTGCATGCACACGTATGTTCTGTAAGTACGTTATATACACTAATTGAGCGTGAAACCTACACTGTGACTTTCGCGCGCGATTATCAATGTAAGTTTGAATGTATGACTACGATAATAATGACCAAACTAGATATACAGAAAAATATTTAAATTTCATATTTGTCAACCGTCATTCTTTTATATAAGTTCTTAACATTAATGTCTATCTCGCATATTATCAATCGATTACGTGCTTTTCAAGAAAAGGATTATCTTTTTAGTGTGAATCACACACCATTATTGTGAAAATCGCTATAGATATTTTATATAATTATTTTGAATTTTCCATGACGCCTAACCTAAAAATTTCTTACATACGGAATGTTTAAAAATTTACAAATATAGCCTTGTTTCTGGAATTCGATCAAAACAAGTGTCCAATCAAATTATGAAATATTACACGACACGTTGTTGCCGAATAGGTACTAACATTTGAACACTAAAGGCCCCATCTATAGTTACATTTGGATTCAACATTACTTTTGAGTTTGTAAAAGAAAGGAAATTAAGTGTGCTCTAGACACCACAACTTATCCTAATGCTTTTAAATAGTTCATTGTTTTCAATGTCAGTTTTTTTATTGATTACTTCTCATATAATATTTACCAATTACGAAATTTTATTTGCAGATAGTACTATCTATAAATGATTCTAGCAATATTAATAATTTTATATAATATATAATTATGTTTGTTAACAAATTAATGGTCAAATTCAATATTTTACTGACATCAAAACTATAGCAACATTCTGAGGAGGGAGTATTTTGACATAATGTCTCTTGTTTAAAGTAGTCGTATTTTGACGTAATGTCTCTTGTCTTCCTCGCATTGCCATTATTTCATATAAAATATTTTTTGAGATGTTATATTAAATATTTTAAAATTATTTTATAAGGTAAACAACTTGATTAGCTATAATAAGAAGATGAAATTTTTAAAAAAGAACTTGGACACATCCTTTGAACAAAAGAAGGACAAAACATGATTAATATTCTTCTTCCATAACTTGTGTTCCACAAGGAAATATATCCTTTATGACCTAATTTGTTTTTTTAAGCACATCATGCATCATATGACATCCTACCAAAATTAACATTCATTTTATAAAAACAATCAAAAATTGGCCAATGTGAAATGGAATAGGTTCCAATTTCCCAAGGGCTTCTTTATGCATATCGAGAATGAAATTAGTATCAATGTTTTTACCAATGACTTTTGTACATAATGTTTTTAGTTTTCTTAGTTATCTTGCACAAATACATGCCTAAAAGGTGGGAGTAACTTGCATGGATATTCCATCGGCTTAGTAATATTGATAAATCTAACCCTTATTTTTGGACGTTAATATTTACCCGTTTCTACCTTTTTAATCAATATAATTTAACAACTTTTCTAGCAATTTTTCGGGCAAAACTAAGAATTTCTAGATTTGAGAAAAGGAATTCTAATTTCTTGAAATGCATATCTAGGTTTGTAAATGACTATTTGATTTTGACAAAATGAATTAGACTTGGAAAAAAATCAATATTTTGTTGTCAAATTTGAATATGAACAACAATAACAACAAACCTCAATATAGTTCCATTAATGCGATGTCTGATGAGATTTAAATTTTGGCAATCTTTCCCTCATACACAAAAATATTTGAAGAGTCAAATTTAAATATCATTATACTAAATAAAAGTGAATATTTGAAAAATTGAATGTTAACACACACACACATAAGAAATTTGTAATGAAACTTTTTTAATAAATACTGATAAATTTCTCTTTAAAATTAACTATTTGACGGACCTATCACCTAGGTATATACTCTAAAAAGTTCTATATAGGGAAAAAAATTTCCCTTCTAAAATAAGTACTTCTAAATGTATATCCTAATGCAAAAATAAAATTGACAACAACACTGTATCAATCAACTATGGTCTAATTGGACTTCCTACCTAGTTCCTACTCTATGTTTGAGGCTGCCAAATTCAAACCAAATTAGTTGATGGACCTCCATCCTGAACCACTAAATTTGTATGTACGTATTTTTATAAACAATACAAAATCTATCTGAAGTTACATGTGACACGACTGTGTCACTCGTTCAGTCCTCGACATGATCTGGTGGAAGATTGAGATCGGCCACAATATTTTCCCTTTGAATTTCCTTTTGCAACCTCACGGTTTTCGGAAACATCAGGGTGTTTAAGGTGGTGATCTTGTTCCTTATCCCTTCATCCAACGGTGAGAAACCAAAGTTCTTCCTTTGCCATTTTTCGACGGTTTCTTCTGCAGATGGAATCACGATATGTTTCACACCTATGCCGTGGAGTGCCTAAGATATGATCAATTTCAACATTATATAGCAATTTACGTGACTAATTTTGACGACTTGCTATGCAAAAAAAAGTACTAATTTTTGTCTAGAAGTCATATATATGTATGTACTTACCGATTCTAGGGCAGAAAGGAGGGTCTTACACATCCCCTTGTTCCTGGATTTCTCATCCGTGGCTATGAAGGGGATCTCTGCCAAAGTTGGTGATGGCATTCTGCATGTTGACAACAAAGTTACCATCTCGAAATTCATGGCAAAAGATGAGCATTTATTAATTAGATAGTTTCGAGTCTATTTACTTAGGTAAACTACACAATTTTTTTAGGAACCACACAAATGAAAATAGAAGACATTAAAAAAATATAAAAGAAAAAAATTGTTAATACTAGTTCTTAGACCCGTGTGACTGTACGGGGCGCAAGTAAACCATACATATTGTTAAAAATATTATCGAGATGATATTTAAATGAATAAAGAAAAAGACAATAATGTAAAATAAAAAGAATGTTTTTCTTATTTAAAATAATAAAAAATAGTGCATAAGAAAAAAAGGAAAAGAAATAAGAGTCATTAATACAAACATACACATTAATACACACATTAATATTACATGATTTTTTTTTAAAAAGTCAAATAGATTAATTATAAATTTCCCAAAATACTCTCACTAAAATCCACATATTTCGATCATCACTCTTTGTACCTCGCAATATATATATATATATATATATATATATATATATATATATATATATATATATATATATATATATATATATATGATATGTTATGTCTACATAAATAGGTAAACTCAGAAATGCGTACCTTATGGATGCCACTGTTACAATGTGTCCATGCCACTCGAGAACAGCAGTGTAAAACCTATTGAAGTTGGTTCTCGTGAAGTTGGACCTGTAAAAACAAAATACTTTCTTAGAAATTCAGATGCAAACAATCTTATCTTAGCGATATAAAACATTTGTTTAGGCGTGTACCCGCAATTGTAAACGACGCTCTGGATTATGTTACTACGAGTCTGCCTATCAACTATAGCGTTGAAACTGCTCTCCATGAGCTTGGCAGCCAAAGCAACTGTAGCATTACATATTGCCCTTGTTTCCACGTCGTTTGAGTTCAATGCAGCCGCGTCTAGGTCCATTCTCCGAACCAATGTCCACGAAGTTGCTCCCGAAATCGGCTTGGTTCTCCCCACCATCTGCTCTAAGTTGCGATGCAACTTTTATCCACAATGAACAAGTCAGAAACATACAATAATTTGTACTAAGAAAAATTGTAAGAAAAATAAAACAAAGCATATATATATACCTCAAAGCATGTCGTCCCACAAAATGGTGTCATTGGGGGTTGCATATGTGCTTGGTCCTTCGCATCAAAACACTGCGAATGATCTACGTACAATGAAAGACACACACGTAAACAATAAATTTAGACCTGATAAAACTGACGCGACCTGAATAACCTACTAGAATGAATCGATCTAACCCAAACTTGAAAAGCAAAGAGCTAGCCCAAAATGAACTTAGACCCAAAGCTGTTACGATCCAACCAAAATTTATAGAACTAAAACTAAGGGGGTGTTTGGTTATCCAACTTTTTGAGTAGCTTTTAGCTTTTTTTAACATTGTTAGCTTTTTTATCAAAGTCAACAACTACTTGAAGTGTTTGGTAAGTAGCTTTTTACATTAGTTTTTTGGACCTAATAAACTAGTTTTTGAAAAGTTACTTGGTGAAGCCTTTTAAGATAGTTTTTCACAAAAAAACTATTTTACTGAACATTTTTCCTGCAATTGGCTAACTCAAACAGCTAAAATCAGACAACAAATCCAACAGCTACCAGCTAATTGCCAAACAGGACTTAAAGCAACCCAAAATCAACCAATCCAAACCTTGTTGACCAGACATGGTCCAAACCAAATCAACCCAATTTAAACCCGACCACAATGACCCAATTGCAAAATCTAGAAATTAAATCAAATGAGCAAGTCTATTTTGTTAGAGAAATAGCAGCTCCAGCTAAACTTACATTTCTTCAAGCACTGGAAGCAGGTTAGCAAGATGTCGGAAGAGTCCCCGAGATCACAGTACTTGCATCTACAATACGGACATAGCCACTCGCCTCGTGGCACATCCTACACACATTAATATTTATCGAGGTAAGACTACTCATAAGCAAACCGAACAAATTAATTAATTGAATACTTAGTACGTAACAAAAAAAAATGTACATACATACCTCGAATCCAAGGCACTTCTGATGGTAAGTAGAGGGACACTTATCACAGCATATCAAGTCCCCTCCATCAGCACAGATCAAGCAAGAGTCATCATGATTGTCCCGAACCTTCGGCCGCCGAACCACGTGGTGCCAGCCGTCACGTGCAGGGACCGAGTGCCGGTTCCAAGCCTCGATCATGCACGTGACCAGGGGGACATTCCCCCCTCCGCCGACATACAAGTTGGCGTACGGATTCCGTTCCCAAAACCCGCCTCCTCCGTGGGTGACAAACTCTGACACGGACACCGGAGCGACACTTTCGCAGCAGGCGCCGTGACAGACGATCCCGGCCCGGACCAGATGACCCTTTCGGGACATGGTCTTGGTACGGTACCAGATGGTCTCATTGACCTTGACTACTTTCATGTCAAGCAGCCAAGACAGGATCGTCAACACCATCATTTGGTGTTTCATTTTGTCGACGTGTTGTTGTCTGGCGGCCGCCTTTTTGCTGATTTCACGTGCCGCTCTCTTGTTTGTCTGCACCATGGTGCTGCTACTACTGCTGCTCCGACGGTGATCATCATGACGATGATTTTTATGATTTTCGTCGATGTCCATGTCGATGGTGTAAAAAGTAGGAAGCTCTCTACACCTCCTAGCCAGATTCTGCCTCAGATTCGCCGGAATTTCGTCGTTGTTTGAACGCTTTCTGCTTGACATTGCGTCGCTGTCAAATGGAGATTGAAAAAATAATAATAATAATAATAATAATCAGGGGTTGGAGATATGATGATGATGATGATGATGATGAAGAGTTGTATGTAGTGATGAATGTAAAAATATGAAGCAGCAAATCGAGTATTGTATCTTGGATTAAAGTCAATCTGATTTATTGCCCAGATATACAGTTAATGTTTTTGTTGTATGAGCGGTTATTTGGCTACCATCATTAAGCTAATAGTATGATGATGCATAGTACTAAATTTAATTGTTACATGAAAATCTTTAAGCATTGAAATAATGAGATGCTATGGAGTTAAGACAATAAAAAACGGTTGTCTGTATAATTTTTATAGACCATATGATCAAAATGTCGAAAATTATATGATGTATATATGATTCAATACTTGGTTCAGCCAGATAAAATAAATAAATAAATAATTCAAATAGCGAAAATTAATTTCTCATTTAATACTCAATGTTTTTCTGATACAAAATAACTAAGCATAAATTTATAATTAATTGCAATTACAATAAAAAAATAATATGAAACGGAGGGAGTAAAAAGGGGCTAAGGGCCTTATATTATAAAATTTAAGAATTATTAGTTCAGACCCTTTTAAACTGTTATTCACTAATAATGGGTTTAAAAAATATATAATAAAAGAAATTTTACACTCATGATTTACTCATTGTTTTTCTTTTTGGTGCTAAAAAGTTCAAGAGATTTAGATCCAGAAAAACATTTACCATTTTTCTGATGGAAATGATTTTGGAGGCCTACAACCCCTTCCCTTTGATGTCCATAATTTAGACTATAGAAAATAGATATGTTATATATGCAAACCCTATTTCAAGAGGCTAATGGTGAAAGAGGGTGGTGATGGTTATGATAATATATATGCAAGGTTTTTAGAAGACTTTCAAGTAAAAACCAAATTGAAAGCAAACACATATATAGATCTCTGTAGAAGGACAAGATTGACAACAAGTGCTCATGTACCACTTGATAGAAAACTAGAATAAACATTAATGAGCAAGAGCATAAGATCTTTTCTTTCTCTCTTTTCCATAGAAATTGAGGGAGCATCAATGCATATATGGTTATAAAACAAGTAAAATTAAGTGGAGCAGTTATAGTTTACCTAGATCTTTCGTCGGAAGGTTTTAGTTTGATAGATTAAGTCGGAAATTTTAACAGAGAACGCTGATGAGTTTTAAGCAGTCTGGGCGGCGATTCCAAGGTTTTCAGTGAACCCTAATGTTGATTTAGGTTAATGACTGTTGTTTAATTTATATTGGGTTGGTGAGGATCGATGTCTATCTATAAAGGTTTTCAAAAAAAATACATGGCATCATTCTACTAAAGTACATTTCCTGTAACATGTCTAAACAAAATGAAGATCTTATCTACCCTTTTACAATATACATCCCCAATTATTTAAATGTTATTTACTTTATACCTTCGTCGTTTTAAGTAGTCTGGGCGGCAATTCCGAGGTTTTCAGTGAACTCTAATATTGATTTGGGTTAATGACAGTCGTTTAATTTATACTGGACCGGTGAGGGGGATGTTTATTGATAAAGGTTTTCAAACAATTACATGTTATCATTCTACTAAAGTACATTTTGTTTACAATACACATGCCGAATTGTTTAAATATTATTCACTTTATACCATAGTGAAATAGAGGTAACGACAATTTGGTTATAAATGACCATCTTTACCAAAATTATTACCAAACTTTATATATATATATATATATATTTTAACTCGGGTAAATGGGAAGGTTCACCCTCTACAGGGTAAATGATGAGGGGGACCAACCTATGGTTAACAATCTCCTCTCCAGGATCAAATGACTAACCAGATGGGACAAATTAAAAAAAACAAACAAACTTAAAGGTAATTCAAAAAAAGATGGACATTTGCCATGTAATAACATTTGAATTTTGGTAAACTCCCATTAGGCTTTATGTTTTCTACTTATTGGCTGGTTGGTTGGACTTGGGTATAGAATCTATATGGGCTGCTTGAATAAAATGATTAACAACAGTCCTAAAAAAATTAATATTCAAAATTCATTAAATTTTTTGTATTCTCGTACTTCTTTATATCTCATAGAAAAAAGAGAAGATTTTTTTGTAGAATATCAATTATTTTCTTCATTAAATTGGTAATATGGTTGAAAGATAATTGGGCTGATTATCCTTGGACTAATTATGAATAGTGGACTTCCTCTTTCCCAGGCCCAATCCCATTTGAGATCCAAGTCAGCATAGTCCAGCCAGCTGCACAGGTGGCCCGTAGCCCGTAGGAGCCCTTTTCTCTGCCCTTTTTTTTTCCTTTTTTTTTTGGTTCAGTGACCAATTAATTTTCAAGTGTAGGTGTCCAAATTCAGATGTGGGTCATATTATGAATTATTAAATGTGTGTTTGATTAGGATGAAAACCATTTTCTGGAAAATGATTTTTCTATTTTTTGGTGTAGATTTCATTGGGACTGACAGTAAAAGAAGTTGGTGGTTGTTATATCCATAAAGTTTGGGTTTTTAGAAGACTTTCAAATTAAAAAAAATTAAAATTATATATATATATATATATATATATATATATATATTGTCAAAACCCCATGTATGATTTTCCCCCTTGTAGATGGAAATCTAGAGTAGATTGGCAACAAGCACTCATATGTCATTCAATTGTTGAAAGAAAATTAGAGAAAACATTAATAACCAAGAGCATAAAACCAAATTAGAGTTGAGATCATTTTCTTTCTTCATATCAATAGAAATTGAGGGTGAATCAATGAATATATGGTTATAAAATAAGGGAACTAAGTTAAGTGAATATAGCTTACCTAGATCTTGAGTCGAAAGTTATAAATGTAAAAGATCAAGCCTACAAATTTAACAAAGAGCGTTGATTAGTTGTAATCAATCGAGACTGCGATTCAAATATTTTAATTTCGTTTAACTCCAATATTAATCTCAGTTAATTGAATGTCTATCATTTAATTTATATTGGGCTAATGAGGAAGAGCTATTGATATTTAAACATAAAGCTCATCATTCTGCTAAAGTACATTTCTTTCAACAATTAAATAAAAAACAAAACGACGACTATATCTACCATATTATACACTTATACGATATGGTATACATGTCCAATAGTTTAAATGCTATCCGGTCTTATACCAAAGTAAAATAGAATAAAATGAATTGTTGCAGGGAAAAAAAAGAAAAGAAAAATTATTTAGAGTCCATATGCCCTTAAAAAGGGCAATAGCCCCTTACAAAAAATAATAAAAATAAAAATGATTAATTTAAACCCTTGTAAATTGTTATTGACAAATAGGTTTTTCAAAAAAAATCAATTATATTTATAAATGGGTGATTTATTCTTTATTTTTCTTTTTGACAATAAAAAATTTCAAACATTTAGATCTATAGAAAGATTTACCTTTTTTATTAAAAATATTTTGGAGGTTGATGGTGAGAGTGGTGGTGGTGGTGGTCACATTCATATATACAACAAGGGTTTTTAGAAGGCTTTCAAATAAAACAAAACCAAATTGAAAGCAAATATATATAGATCTCTTGTGAAAAAAGGCTCATGTACCCAAACCAACCAAATGGACAAGGTTGGCCATAAGTACTCTTATATCACTTGATAGAAAACTAGAATAAACATTAACAACCAAGAGTATAAATAAAACCAAAGTCGAGGATCTTTTCTTTCTCTCTATTCAATACAAACCGGGGAGAATCAATGCATATATGGTTATGAAACAAGTTAAATTAAGTGGAATAGACATAGCTTACCTAGATCTTGAGTTTGAAGGTTAAATTTTGACAGATCAAGCTTGAAATTTCAGCAGAAAACGCCGATGAGTTTTGAGCAGAATGGGCGGCGCTCGAAGTTTTCAGTAAACCCTAATGATGATTTAGACGAATGATTGTCGTTTAATTTATAGTGAACATCTGAGGAGGGATTTCTACTGATAAAAGCATTCAAAAAAATATAGGTCATCATTGTATTAAAGAACAGTTCTTTATCAGGTGTATTTCTTACCATTTTAATGTTAAAGCAATTAAAGTGGAAAACCAAATGACGTTCTTATCTGCCCTAATACATACCCAATGGTATACCTGTCATCTACTGTATAGCATAATAAAATAGAGGGGAACACAATTTTGTTCTAACTATTTTTATTTAACTTTTTTACCAAACCTTTTACACGCGCATATATATATATATATATATATATATATATATATATATTAACATTTGCCACGTAATAACAATCGAATTTTGGCTTTATGCCTTTCTACTCATTAGCTCCTAGGATCGAAGAGGAATAAATAAGCAGAGATTAGTGATACTTTGATGGAAAATTAGATAGTTATATACTGTATTTTTGAGGGTTTAGATTGTGGCAAGTTGTACTTTGAATTTATTTAACAATGCACCAAAACATAAAAATATTGGATTTCAGTGTACCACCACCGAGTTGGTTGAAACCAATTCAGTGGATTGTCTATATGCCACATGAAATTGCACTCTTAGACCATCTCCAGTGATAAGTTTAAATTCGACACACTGCTGACATAACATGGGATGAGAAATTGAGAATGAAATGATGTTGTGTATGACATTTCAGTGGTGAGAATGAGACTTGACTTATGAGACTGACGATGAAAGTTTCACGAGACAAGTTTAATCGTGGGTTTGTCACACTAATATTTTAACTCTCTTGATAAGGGTCCACAGATTTCACCTCATCCAAAGTCAAACTCAAACTTATTATTGTTGGTGCTTACACTTACACTAAACTTATACTAAACATGTACAACTATTTAAATATTCTCCACCTTATAACAGAGCAGTAAAAATACAATTTTGTTCTAACCATGGCCATCTTTACCTCTTTTTAAACCGAAGCTTACATATTTTTTTCAAAAAAAATTAACATCTTCTACAAACATTTGAATTTTTGTTAATTTCCACGAGCCTTTATGCTTTTCTGTTAAGGGTGAGCGGTTTCGAGTATTTTGTTCTAAAGTGAGAAATCATATCCTTATTTGTTAGGGCAAATTCCTAATTCTTTAGAAATCTTACCCTTATTCAAGGTTCAAATTCTAATTACGAGATATCTGTCAATTATAAAAATTTTATTTTTTAACATATAATTTGTTTTGAGAAATACTAATTTTCTACTTAATCATGGACATATTACAAAGATAAGAAGAGCAACTAATCTTGACAGCTTCCATTTTCGATTGAGAAAGCGGCAGGCCCAGTGAGTTCTCCAATAGTGCACCGAAATGGGGCCGGAGAGTCGTTAGATCAGTTAAGATAGAATGGAACTGTCTTTGATTGAGATTGAATATATATATATATATATATATATATATATATATATATATATATATTATAAAGTGTTCCGTGATTTAAGTAAGATTAGATATATGCTTTTCACATGCAAATATACGAAGTGCTTCTGGACAATTGAGATTCAGTATCCGTGAGTAACCTAATGCATGTGCCTTTGAAGAAGAAAATGAAAGAAAAACGAACAACCACGTAACCATGATCATACGACTCCTCCTACTTTTCGATTGCAGACGTTCTATAGGCAATGCTAATCTCGATATTTTTGCCATATTCACCACACTCACCCCTATTTTCTATTTGTTAGCTCCTAAAAGATGGAATATATAAGCCAATATTAATGTGATACTTGGATGGTTGCTTTGGACTACTGCCTATAGCCCTAGACGGGCTACTTGAATACAAATGTGCAACAAAATTCTTAAAAATTAATTTAAAATTTTATTTATTTAAAAAATTTTACTTTAGTTACTTATCTTCAGATTTTTTTTCAGGAATGACAAATTTTCTCCTCATTGATAAAATAGTAAAAATAGTGGAAAAATAAGTGGGCGGATTATCATGGGCCTAACTATAAACCAATGGCGGACTAATTCCCCATTAGCTGGCCCAATCTCATTTGTGGCCCAAATCAGCTCAGTCCACCCTACACTGACAATTGGCGACAAATAATAATCAATATAATATGTTCAACACTTCTAACCCCCTAAGTCCCTAACCAATGCTCATATCAATGTTAAATATTAATGGCAATAGTATAAAATCAAAGTTGAAGATCCTTTCTTTGTCTCTTTTGATAGAAATTGGAGAAGAAACAATCCATATATGGTTAAGAAACAAGTCAAAGTAAGTGGAAGTGATACGGTTTATCCATATCTTAATTCGGATGGTATATTTTTGAAAGATCGAGTCTGAAATCTCAATAGAAAAAGCTGATAAGTTTAAAGTAGTTTGAAACAATCAATACTCAATGACCTTTATTATTATTTTAGATTAATGATTGTCGTTTAATTTATATCGGGCTGATGAAGAGGAATGTCAAAGTAATACTATCAAATTTTCATAAAACAAAGTTCATCATTTTGCTAAAGTAGTTTTCTCTTAAGGGTGAATTTATTACCATTTGAATGTTGAAACAATTAAAATGTGAAACCAAAAGACAACCTAATCTAACTTCTTGTAGCATGCACCATACATAGACAATTGCCTTTCATATTATGTATTTTTCATTGAGTTAACTCGAAACTGATTTGAAACGTAATCCGAAAAGTGAACTGGTTAAGATCCATACCCAAATGATCATAAATCAAACCAAAACCCAATCAAAAAGAGCCTTACATGAACTAGCATGATTAAAAGGCACCTGAAGTAAATGTACCCGATGAGGAACCATCTCAACGAATAACTTAAGTTGCTGGTTGTATGTAGGCCCAATGATGGTTTTTATACTCTAACACGCTTCCTCACGCGAATGCCCTTTGGGCTTGAAACATGGATGCTGCAAAGGTCTCATTTACCTTGTGCAAATGATATGAGGGTGTTGAGATTCGAACTTGAGACTTATTGTTCAGGTCTAACTCTAATATTATGTGGAATCATCTCAACCAAAAGTTTAAGCTGATGGTTGTAGGCCCAATGATAGTTTTTATACTCTAACACCTGATACGGACCGAAATTCATGGGTTTGATGTCAACCCAAATCATACTTCAACCGACCTGAATCCGAATCGATTCACCCGACTGCAAGGTCTAATATAAACACTTTTTATTTGGGCCAATTAGACCTGGGCATAGAGCAGGCCGGGCCAGGTCAGGCGGGCCGAAAATTTGTGGCCCGCCGACCCGAGCCCGGCCCGTCCTTCGGGTCAAGCAATGTCAGCCCGAGCCCTGACCCGGCGGGCCGCGGGCCGGGTCAGCAATTGTGCTAATTGGATTTTTTTTATTGAATTCTCCATACATTTTAGACCTAGACATTGAGCAGGCTGGGTCAGGCCGACCCAATTTCTGGATTTTTTTTTTCATTTATATTAGTGGGCCGGGTCACAGATCATTGGGCCAAGCCCGAGCGCGAGCCCGAGCCCAGCCCATCCATTCTTCGAGGCCCCGGTCTTTTCAGGCTGGGCCGGGCCGGCGGATCCCGACGCATTGCCCAGGTATAGGGCCAATTGACCAGTTAAAAAGTACAAAATATGAAAGTTGAAGCAACAAAAAAGACAGAATAGTGGTGGCGCCAAAGAATCCAATATCCCCGGGTTCTTTAAAAATTCAAAATTTTCATATTCATTGGAAAAACAAAAGGTGGGTGAAGTTCAGGAAGCAAGCTCGCAAAATCCCACATCAACTCACAGATAATCGCAAACAATTCACCATGAACGACCCAAATTCTCAGGTAAACTACCCACTTCATCATCTGCTATTTTTTTGTACCAAATTTAGGCCGACTCTTTCTTCCTTACCCCAAATTTATCAAGTTTTCATTGATGTTCCAGGTCGCAAACTCTTCACACTCGCAGTCTTCGATAATTTCAGGTTAGATCTTAATTTATGTCAACTTATTCAGCAAAAGTCTCATCTGGGTCGATTTTATTTGTTCATAATTTTTCTGGCTGTATTTTTTTGAACGACAATGTTGAGAATTTTAGTTGTTTTTGGATTTAATTTCATATCAGAACCTCCTGATATCAGAAATTGGTTCTCAAGCTACACTTACCAGTCCCCAATATTGGATTCGAATGAACTTTTGGGGGATTTTGGAGGAGTCGATGAAGAAGATAAAGATTTGTATGTTGAAGATAGTGAGAATGAAGAGGAGGCAAATTGGGGAGATTTGACAAGGGTTAGAAAATCCCAGCAAGCTAGGGTTTGTGATCATCATGTTTCTCCTGTTGAGGTTGTTATGAAAAAGTATTGATCAAGGCTACGGAACGGACACAAATCTGAGTCGTGGACGGACCACTGCCTTGAAAGCGATTACGGCTCGACCTCGGTGCCAATCGAAAATGCCGGTCGCTCCCCAAGGTTAACTCAGATAACCTTTACACTCGTGCACTCGAGAGTAGAGGCTTGGAGTATGATATTCTTATTGCCCAGAAAAGAGAAGAGGAAGAAGAGAATGAGAGGTTGATAAGAACTGACAGCAAGCAAAGGCCTCAACTTATAGAAGAAAAGAGACTATTTGAAAACCGAAACTGAAGACAATGGAGTAAAGACGGGGAGGAAATCAAGGAGATTAATGAGGCATAAAATCAGGAATTAAAGGAGGATAATATTCCGGTCAAAGATTCCAAACGGCTAGATTATCCGCAAAAAGATAAGCCCGGCTCAAAACCATCAACCCACGGCGCCAAATTTCACGGACGGACGGCGGCGGCGGCAATGTGGATGCCCAAGTCTAGCCTCCACCATAACACCACTCACAAGCTAATACACCATTAGCTAGAGAAGAGTGATATATAAACCACAAACAAACTCCTTATTCCTCCTATGTGGGACAAAAGGGAGTGTGGAAAAAGAAACAACTCCCTTCCTTGTTGCCATTAAACACCCACTACCAACAATCCCCCACTAATGGCAAACAAGGACAAAAAACAAGAAAGAAAAGAAAAATGGGCAAGAATAGGTCAGATACTTACGTCGATATCTTTCGATTTGAATTGACACATTAGTGATGTGAGGCAACAATCAATGATCTAGTCAAGTGGACTAGGCCTTGAACTTGAAAGACCTTAATTGAGACCCCACAACACATATCAACCACGAAGAAGAACATACTCGCGATAGAATACACTTGCGCTTTAATGGCCATGCTCACACCTTGGGACTCATAAGTGCTCTAGAGAGACAATCTTAGTCTCTCATAGAAGGCGGCCAAACCTTCACACTTACTTAGGTAATTCCATCAAGTCTATCTCAATATAGACCACCGCAGAAAAATGGCTATGGAATTATTAAGAGCATGATAGCTCAACCTCACACACAAAAATCGGTGAATCCTTCAGTACATCTCACAAGCACCCCCCCACAACGGGCGTGGATTCATTAAGAGTATATAAACTCATCCTTAAAGCACTACCTGACACCATAGGGATAGGAATGTAGTGCATTCAAGATTAGTATGGTTTCGTTTGACCACGTGGATATCCACCATACCTCTTCAAGCCAAAACCATAGGCTTAAGCCCTATTCCCCTCGATGCCTCGAGAACAACTCGTCTGGTTAAGCCCTTAGTGAGCGGATTCGCCAAATTCTTCTCGGACCTCACATAATGCAAAGTTATTACACCTTGCTTCAGCAAATTGCCTCACTGCACCATGTCTAACACGGATATGTCTCCTCTTTCCGTTGTAGACACTGTTATGTGCTACTCCAATTGCTGCCTGTGAGTCACAATGTATAGAGATAGGAATCTCAAAGGGCTTCTCCTGCAGGTATGTCCGCCAACAAACCTCTAAGCCATTCTCGCTTCGACCGCCATCTCAAGAGCAATAAATTCAGATTCCATGGTAGAGCGGGCTATGCAAGTCTGCTTTGACTTCATGAAATAGCCCTCCACCCAAAGTAAACACATAACCACTAGTAGTCCGACTTCATCATTATCGAAACCCGGTTTGCATCACAATATCCTTCTACCACAAAGAGAAACTTATGAAAGTGCAAACACCAATCCATAGTACCTTTAAGATACTTAAGCAAACGATAAAGTGCATTCCAATGTTCTTTACTAGGTTATGTGTATAACGACTCAATCTACTTACAAAGATAAGCAATATCGTGACGAGTAAAGTTCATCAAAACATTACACTTCCAATAATTTTGCATACTCAGATTGAGACAGCAGAACCATTGTTCTTCTTTAAAGATATGCTAGGATCATAAGGGGTTCTCACAGAGTCACATCAAAGTGGTCGAATTTCTTTAATACTTTCTCAACATAATGTGATCGAGACAACGAAAAACCGTAACTAGTCTTCGAATTTTAATCCCTAAGATCACATCACTTTCACCCATATCTTTCATCTCAAACAAAGAAGACAACAATTTCTTAGTCTCATTAACCACATGCAAATTTGGACTAAGGATCAAGATGTCATCGACATATAAACATATAAGCACAACTGATCCAAACATCTTTGAATAAACACAAGAATCACCAAAATTTGCCTTAAAGCCATTTTCAACAAGAGAATTATTAAACTTCTCAAACCACTGTTTAGAGCTTGCTTAAGACCATAAAGGGATTTTCTCAATTTACAAACTTTATCCTCCCGACTGGGACTTCACACCCTTCAGTCATCATATAAATTTCTTCCTCTAAGTCACCATTAAGAAAAGTCTTAACATCCATTTGATGCACAACAAGATCAAACAAGGCAAACAAAGCAATCAAAGTTCTAATGGTGCTTATTTTGGTCACAGGAGAGTAAGTGTCAAAGTAATCAATCCCTTTCTTCGTCAAAACCTCTAATGACAAGTCCGGCCTTATATTTATCAATTGAACCATCGACCTCGCTTCTTCTTAAAGATCCATTTACTACTAATAGGTCTACAACCCTTAGGCAACCGCTTAATTCCCAAGTTTTATTAGACTCTAGAGAATCTATCTCACTTTTAATGGCCTCTTTCCAGAAGGTTGCATCAACAGATTTAACAGCCTCATCAAAAGTTTTCGGATCTTGCTCAACAAGAAAAACAGAAACAAACTCTTCAGACACAACATCAATTTTGTATTCTTCACATACTTCCACCATAAAAGCAGTAACAAAGTCACGACCAAAATCAGTTGAAATCCTTTGTCTTTACTTCTTCTAGGTTCAAAGTCAACATCTCTAGAACTAGAAGCAAGCTCACACTTTCATGCATAGCATTAGGCACAAAGAAAGCTCAACAAAGAGTACAACATTAGGCACAACATTAGTACATCCTTTTTCAATGGAAAACATGCTCAAAAACACAAAGATTCTATATTCGTAAATAGAATAATCACTTAGAGACATAAAGCGATATGCAAAGACTTTGTTTGAGCATAACCAATGAAAACAAAGATCAAAGGTCTTAGGCCTATGTTGGTTCGCTTATGACTAGGCAAAGCTACTTTAGCCAAACACCCCCACACTTTCAAATAATTTAGATTGGGGCATACCCTTTCCAAAGCTCATATGGAGTCCGGTCTATTTTCTTATGGGTACTCTATTAAGCACAAAACAAGGCATAAAACAGCTTTCCCCACATATTATCGATAGTCCGAACTTAAAAGCATAGCATTCATCATTTCTTTAAGGGTACGGTTTACGCTCACTACACCATTCTGTTGTGTGTATAAGGGGCGTGGTCTCATGAATTATACCATTTTTCTCACAAAAACAACAACGAATTTGAATCATACTCACCACCCTACGACCTAAGTCTCTTGATCTTTACGCCTAATTGGTTCTCAACTTCGCTTTATACTTTAAAAACATTTCTTCAGACTCAACTTTAGACCTTAGGAGGTATACTTTTGTATATCTAGAATAGTCATCTACAAAGGTGATATACCATTTTTTCCCTCCTTTGCTCATTGTGTTCTTAAAGTCTGCTAAGTCCGAATGAATAAGGTCAAGCAATTCTGTTGATCTCGTAGTTACAGATTTAAATGGTTTCTTAGCAAATTTAGCCTCAACACATACTTCACATTTAGTGCAATTTTCTGTGCTAACATTAGGAATTTGTTTCATATTCTTCATTATTTTAATGGAAGCATTGTTTAAATGTAGAAGTCTCCCATGCCATAAATCAACAGACTCATAATATAAGGTATGTACATTTCCATTAGCATCGAAACAACATTCGAACATACAAGCCATTGCTAAGATACCCTTCCCAACAAAAACCCCATTACGGAATAACAATTTTTCCAACTTTTGGTTCACCTCAAATCCAAAGAACATCAAGTAAACTACTGAAACCAAATTTCTACGAAGGGAAGGAACAACAAAGACATTGTTCAAACACAAAGATTTTCCAAGTAAATTTAAGGAGAACTTTTCCTTTACCCAACACCGCGAAGTAGCAAAGATTTCCCATGAACACTTGTTCACCACCGTAAACTTCTTCAAAATCATGCATCGTCCTTGTTGGTGCGAAATGCCTCGTTCGCGCATTGTCCGTAATCCACTCGGTGTTGTTGGTAACGAGATTGGCCTCCATCAACTGCACGTAACACCTCGTAATCCTCGGTCAGTTGGCTCGCCCAATCAGCAGGTTGTGTTGGGATTTCATCGGTTCCTTTCTCTGCTTGCATTGATACGCTTTGTGTCTGGTTTACCGATATGTAACAATGCACTACGACTCGGATATCTTTGTTAGGCTTGTTAATCTGCTTCTGACGCTTGATTTGCTTCTGGTCCTTCTTATTTTTCCCTTTGAACCTGTCTCTGCTAGAGGGTACAG
The DNA here is from genome assembly GCA_029582165.1 of Portulaca oleracea. Lineage (NCBI taxonomy): Eukaryota > Viridiplantae > Streptophyta > Magnoliopsida > Caryophyllales > Portulacaceae > Portulaca > Portulaca oleracea. The sequence goes on along the minus strand of CM055883.1, from coordinate 4,827,380 downwards.
TAGATTCAACAATGTTAGCCTTAATAGAATTTAAAGAGAGAGGTCATCTTATCTTTCAAACGATTAGCCTCTTCATCCTCTCATATGATCAATTCTTGAAGGGTGAGATCCTTTTTCTTGTGCTTTAGATGATTCATGTAATCAGCCCAGGACGGAGGGAATTTCTCGATCAGAACATTGGCTTGCAGAATCTCGCACATCTTCATCCCTTCACCCAGAACTTCAGCACACAGGTTCTCATATTCATGAACTTGTTCCATGATTGGCTTGTCATCCACGACCGAATCGCAGCCACTTGCCAACCACGTACTTCTTCTTTCCAAAGATCATCGCATTTGATCTCCGCTTTCTTCCATATGGTCTTCGCCGATTTGAAATTGACGAACAAATCGAGCAATGGGTTCGGCTATGTTGTTGAGGAGATGACTCGAGCAACCTTGTTGTCTTTCTCCAATTTCTTCAACTCACTTCATCGCATCTTGACCGAGTCTTCGGGGTATTCTGGATCACCCGGCCTCGAGCATCATCTTGGCGTCGGATGAGGAGAAGACAACACATAATCGATCTCCAATTGCTCAAGACAGAAGCAATTTTGAGACCAACGTTGTAATTGGTTCCATCAAGAAGATCGAACCTATAAATTTAGAGAGGGTTTTACGGAGCAACCATTGATCGATTAATCGCCAAATTGTTATGAAAAGTATTGATCAAGGCTACGAACGGACACAAATCGAGTCGTGACGGACCACCGCCTTGAAAGCGACACGGCTCGACCTCGGCCAATCGAAAATGCCGGCCGCTCCCAAGGTTAACTCAGATAACCTTTACACTCGCACTCGAGAGTAGAGGCTTGAGTATGATATTCTTATTGCCCTAAAAGAGAAGAGGAAGAAGAGAATGAGAGGTTGATAAGAACCGACAGCAAGCAAAGGCCTCAACTTATAGAAGAAGAGACTATTTGAAAACCAAATCAAGACAATGGAGTAAAGACGGGGAGGAAATCAAGGAGATTAATGAGGCATAAAATCAGGAATTAAAGGAGGATAATATTCCGGTCAAAGATTCCAAACGGCTAGATTATCCGCAAAAAGATAAGCCCGGGCTCAAAACCATCCAACCCACGGCGCGCCCAGCCCGGACCGGCCGGCCGGACGGCGGCGGCACGCGCGTGTGGATGCCCAAGTCTAGCCCTCCACCATAAAACCACTCACAAGCTAATACACCATTAGCTAGAGAAGAGTGATATATAAACCACAAACAAACTCCTTATTCCTCCTATGTGGGACAAAAGGGAGTGTGGAAAAAGAAACAACTCCCTTCCTTGTTGCCATTAAACACCCACTACCAACAGAGGTAATTGGCTGTCCTTTGTATTTTCTGGTTCTCATGATAGTATACTATTTGTTATTGGACTGTTTGGTTGTCATCTTGCAATCTATGTTGTAGTAATAGTAGTATTAGAGAAAATATTATCTTGTTGGTGGGTGTTATTGATGGAGGAAAGGGTAATTGTTTTGTTAAACACACTAACACAGACATTTCGGTCTATTCAAGTGTCGAAAATCATGTTTTGGCCAAAGAATGTATTTAGCAGCAAAGTTTAGTTTATGAAAGTTAAACTAGAACGACATGGATTACCTTGTAATTACACTTAAACATGGGGTAGAGTTTTGTGCACCTAGATTTTCCCTGATACTTGCATCTAGCAGTAGCAGGGATTGTGCTTGTTGGAATAGTTGTTATCATCAAGCTTTGTTGATTGCATGATGGTCATTGTGCTGCAATATATGATATTTGCTTACTAAAATGGCTCAGATTGTAACTTTGCATAGATGTTTGACACAAAACTGACTAATTGAACCTAGCTCAGCATCTAAGCCATGAACTATGTTTTGTTGCAGGTGCCTGCTGATGCTGATGCTGATTCGCTTTCACTTGCATCTGGTTTGTACTTGTGTTTCTCTGTGAATAAATGTATCCTGTGAAAATGGAGCCAAATGGAGACAACCAACTTAATACTGTGAGCTAATATTTGTGCATTTCAGAGCCTCCTGACATCAGAAACTGGTTCTCAAGCTATGTGTATGAATCTCCAACATTGGACAGTGATGACTTTGACATTTCAATTTTAAGCAACAATGATCATGACGACGTTCAACAGTCAGACAAAGCAAAGGAAAAATGCTCAGAGGAGTGTAAAGCTAAAGATGAAATACTCACACCCTTGTGCAAAGAAACAAGTATAGATGATTATGCTACAAATACAAGATCAGTCAGAGTAGACAGCAACAAAAACTCTTCGCCGATTCGGGTACTGTCTCCTAATGAATGTTGCATCACCCAATTTGATAGATTTTGCTGTAATTGTTGAGCTGTTGTATTAAACTGTTTATGCAACCTTGTTGTGAACTCTTTAGTCCAAATTGTGCTTTGAACAATCCAAAACCCATATGAAGATAGATTTATAATGAACAATCCTAAATAACCCATTTTCCTGTTTTCTGTTTCATAGGAGGATGTTTCAGAAAGAGATAAACTCGACGAAGCGCCAATATTGCATAATTCAACATCCTCAGCGACGACCCCACCGAAGATTGAACACATCAAAGGAGGTGAAATCGAGTCTGAAAAAGAAGGCATTGTTTCTAAGAGTGATTCTGGGTGGATTTTACCCAAACAAAGAACAAGGGAGCCACCCACCAAAACCAGCAACAAAGAAAATGCCCAACATTTGGCTTCACTGAACATGAAAACAAGTCCAAGGATGAACGACGAAAACATACTCAGACAAGAAGAACACGAACCGAGCAAATGCAGTAATAATAGAAAGGCCCTCAAGGAAAGGACTAACTTGGTTGATTTTTACAGCAAAATGGAGGTGGCTGGGAAATGGAGGTGTCCACAGAGAAGTAAGCCTGACAAGGGACCTCCTATGAAGCAGCTGCGGCTTGAGAACTGGGTGAAGAAGCGATCCTAGAATCGTCTTCCTGAAGGTCAGCATACAATGCTGTGCTGTAGTGTAGTTTCATATTTCTTATTTCTTACAATCAGCATCTATCTCAGATGGGGGGAAAAGATTATTTGTATATGTTGTGATAGTAATACAATGCTGTTTGGGTGTTGTATTTTGTACAACTTTGTGTCTATTGTGATTGCCAACTTTCGCAGCCTGATTTTGGGACTAGGAAATGAGGTTAAGTCCCACTCCCGGTCCGTTGTTGACCAAGACTTCATTTTTAGTCCCACTCCAAGTCCTGCTCCCACCGGGAACAGGATTTTGGGACCGGGACTTGACTGGGATCGAGACGGGACCGAGATTTTCGGAATTTTTGCTCACCCCTAGTGAAAACGATTGAATAATCAATTTATGTTCAATAACTCTAAGCTGTATCAGGATGATTACGGGTATATCTACTCATGAAAATGAGATTTCAAGGAGATATCGGTGGGATAGTTGGAAGTTGTTCAGTGAAATTATTCAAGTTTCAAAAAGTGGTGATCTATCTTGTGGATTCAGTCACCGACATTACCAATATATAGGTCTTGTTGATATATTGTGGCATTAGAACTTCGAATAGAATGGTACATTACATAGTATCTTTGGCTAATTACAATCAAGTTATTAGTTATTAGTGACTAAGAAAAAGGGCGGTCATGACTCATGACTCGTAAAACGGACCTAAACCGAAATATATTCGACTCGTATTTATTTGAACCCAATATATATACACCCGACTTGCATTTACATGAATTTGATGGATACGCCAATTCAAAATCGACCCGCCCGTCCAAATTGGCCGGTTGAAGAAAAACTATAATTTATCCAACCCAAAACTAAACCATTTTTTGTTTTGTTTTGATATATTATAGTTTATCTGCTGTGCAAGTGTGCAGTGTTTGAGAACAGAAGTAAGAAATGAAAAAGAGAGGTAATTGAAAAACAGAATAGTTGAAGTGCCGCCCCATGTGAAGGCTGTCTCGTCAATATTCAGGCAACCCCTATTCTTCCCTAACTTGGAGTTTTCATGGGGATATTTATTTTTTAAAAAAAAAAAATTGGATTTTGTTGAGAGACTCAGGGCGACACTTCAATCAGGATCTTTACTATATAAATTAAGTGAGGTTTCATCTTAAAACCAATTAGTATTAAGATGAGTAATCTACTTGATTTATATACTATATTTTGTCCCTTATCTTTTTTGATATGGGGTATTTTAATATTTTTCTATTTTTCATTTTTTACATGTCAATAATTTCTATTTTTTTTTAATTCTTAATCTCACCCAAAATAAGTGGGTTTAAAATTGGAATCAAAGTTTTGATAGAGGTGCATGTTATTCTCATGCATATAAAGACTAGGCACAAAAGGACTGAAAAAGGAGAATCTGCCCCCAATCAAAGTAAAGATAGACATATATATGCTAATGCTGGAGATTTCCTATCCTCCTTTTATTGGCAATAGCTGTAAAGGGGCAGAACAAGAAGAAGACGAACAAGGAGGAGGAAAGGCAGAAAGTTGGGTTCACAAATAACTAATTATAATAACACAAGGGAAAGGAAAGGGAAGATTGTAACGCAAATGCGACTAACTACTTGGATTGCTTGATTATGGTAATTGGTAAACGTTCAAGCCTTCCTTCCAATTAACACCTAGTAATTGGATCATTTGGGTCGGGTCAGGTCAGGTCAGGTCAGGTCAGGGTTGGATCCATATGTGTTGCGTCAGTTTAGGTCAACAAAGTCTGGGTGTGGGATGGGCCGTTTTCGGGTTGGTTGATTTCCGATTATTTTACCTTCTGTTAGATAAGATTATCTTTAAAGAAAACAAATAACTTTGGTGAAAAAATTATTTGAATCTAATTGGAAAGGCTTGGGTCTCCTCTAGTTCAGGTCCATTTCAAGTTAATTAATTTTGGCCTTTTTGGATCTGGGTCGGATCAGGGTTTGGGTTGATGATTCGGATCAAGTCAATTTTGCCAGGATCAGGGCAAACTTGATCAATTATTCGGTATGCTTGGGTTTGGTTAGTTTCAAGTCTTTTTTTTTAGTTAGAAAGTTGTTCTTGCTTTTTTTTTTTTGGGAATGAAAGTTGTTCTTGCTAAAACAAATGAATTTAGTGAAAGCAAATATGAGTAGTCATTTCGGATAAGGTTTATTTTTATGTCATTTGGACCAAGTCAGTTTTGTTAGGTTTACGCTTATCTTGAATTAGGGTTTCTTCTAGTGATAAATACTTTTGTAGGTTCGTTCTCAAAGTTTGGCCTTGCATCCACTTCATTTATAGTCGGGTTCAAGACTCGATTGTATACGTTTAATTTTCGACTTTGAAGATGTGACAAGTTCTTTCGTTATCACTTACTCTTGTGAAAACTAAAGTTAGGAGGAACTAAGGCCTGGCCCTGTTTCTTTTCAAGAATCATGGCATACACTTACTGCATGATTTGCCACAACCCGCTATATTTTACCGCAAATGATTACTTTTCTATCTCCTCACTTTTCTTCTCTACTTTTTACATTCTCTCTCCTCACACACCCCACATACCAATAACCCACCACAATTCCACCATACTCGCCACAATTCCACCACACCATTCCGCAAAATACCGCATAAAAGAACAGAGCTTAAAAGCACAAACATTAGACATGATCATAGATGTTTTGTCCATATTTTAACAATAATTAATTTATAAATAATTAAAAATCAAAATTTAATCAAACTTACGAATATTTTGAGACGGAGACAATACTTTGAAGCATACAAGACTTTTGCCTAGTCACACAAGTGTTTGCGTCCTCCTAGGTTAAGTTATGGTTGTCTGTCTCCATGACTGTACGTTGAGTTGACCATGACAATCTTAAGTTACTCAGCAAGACATCGACAGGAACTGGACTTGATTGTTTCAGGTTGAAGCTAATGCAGAATTAAGGAATTAATTAATTAATCAGCCATCAAAAATATCATTAACTACTGTGTGTGTCATACTACAACGGTTTCTTCCACTCCTCCACTTGGGAGTTGGGAGTGGGAATCTTAAAAAGTTGATAAAAGTGTAAGAAAAATATAATAAAGCAGCTGCAAAAGGAGAATACCCTGGAATTGGTCATCTATTAATGCAACCTCCCCTTTACCCTCCTAATAATATCATCAATAATTATATTTCATAGTAACGACAACAATCTCAAATAAACAAATTTAAAACAAGCCAAGATGTACGCTCTCACACGGCTCCTTTAATATAATATATTAGTGCTGCCTATCATACCAAGTTAAGGCCGTGTTCTTTTCTGCGGTATTTTGCGGTGCGGTGTGGTGGTATGGTAGGGTGTGGTGGAATTGTGGTGGGGTGTGGTGGAATTATGGTATGTTATTTGTATGTGGGGTAGGTGGGGAGAGAGAATGTAAAAAGTAGAGGAGAAAAGTGAAGAGAGAGAAGAGTGAGGAGAGAGAAAAGTAATAATTTGTGCCAAATTGCGGTGAGTTGTGGCAAATTGCGGTGAGAATAACAGGGCCTAAATAGCACGGTGTTTATCAAAGTTCAAGACGAGTACTGCTCCCGTCTGTAAATATTTGTTCTTTTATCTAATTTTTTTTTTATCTTAAAATATTTAGGCCATGTTCTTTTATACATTATAGTGCGGTGTGGTAATAGTATGATGCAATAGAATTTGAAAAAGTGCGGTGTGGTAATAGTATGATGCGATAGAATTTGAAAAAGTGCGGTGAGGTGTGATAGGTAGAGTAGATGAAGAGAGGGAATGTAAAAACTAAATGAAAAAAAAGTAAGGATGGAGAAAAGTAAGAAGATATATTGATAATGATTATGGTAAAGTGTGATAGAATATCTGACTAGAGCAATAGGGTGTGGTACTGCACTTGGATAAAATTATAAACTGTCAAACTAAATTCTCAATATGCATTGATATTCTCAAATTAGATAGATAGATAAATATAATGGGACAGAGGCATGAGTAGTACTCCCACCGTCTCAAATAAATTGTCCATTTTACTTTTACACGCTCTTCAATGACATGCTTTGATTGTTAATACTTTATATTTTATCTAAATAACATATGTAGTATTATATTTAAGTAAAAATAAGTAAAAATATTTTTCATTACAAATCACAAAATTATAAACTTACATAATAAATAAATATATAATTTAATAAATTAATAATGTTTTATTAGTCAAATATGGACAAATTATTTGAAACGAAGGGAATATTAATGATAAACATCTTGCCGCAAAATGGTTCTTAACCATCTTGCATTTTTTCAAAATCACCAATAAATTTAAATGTAAGTGTATTTAAATCATTTTAAATGTATGTTTCATTATTTTTAGGGTTACTATAACTTATAAACAATTTAAAAATAATTATTTATTTATATTTATTTCATAAATATAAAACTATGTATAAAATGTGTATTTTCTACTATGATTGATAAATTTAGACAATTATTATATTTTTGGACCTAACTAATAAATATTATATTATTATAATTAATAAATATATATAATTATTAAAAAAACTATTAATAAAAATTACAAAAATATGAAATATGACTAATTCAAGATAATTAAGAACCATCTTGAATCAAGATGGTTAAGAACATTCAAAATGGTTATCAGCGTCCTTTTTCCCCTTTCATGGAAGTTGAAAACCAGTATAGGCTCCTATTTCCCAAAAAGAATAAATAAAAAAACAGTGATAACAGCAGTGAGCAGCAACAATTTCCTATAATTCCGAAACACTAGCTTCGTTCTCAGCTTTCTCCCACAAAAGAATCCCACTAAACACTACACAAAACCCTCTCTGCCTCCACCTTTCTTCCCCAAGTTCCCCCTCCAAACACCCCTTTCAGAGCTCTTCATTCATCTGTTCATTCATCTGTGATTCCGAGCTTTTCCACAAATGGGGCTTTGGAGAACAAAACCCCTCCTTCTAGCAACCACATTCCTCCTCCTAATGGCGAAACAAGCAACATCTCTGGGCATAAACTACGGCCAAATCGCAGACAACCTCCCCACCCCAGACAAAGTCGTCCCCCTCGTAAAATCCATCGGAGCAACCAAAGTCAAGCTCTACGACGCCGACCCAAAAGTCCTCAAAGCCTTCGCAAACACCGGCATCGAGTTCATGGTCACCCTCGGCAACGACTGTCTGTCCGCCATGGCCAAAGACTCCAAGCTCGCTCTCGACTGGGTCCGGAAGAACGTCCAACCATACCTCCCTCGGACGAACATCACCACCATTTTAATCGGCAACGAGGTCTTAACCTACAACGACACCTCTCTAACCACGAGCTTGGTCCCAACAATGGCGAACATTCACAACGCCCTCCAGACTCTAAACCTCGATCGGCAGGTGTACGTCACGACGGCCCATAATCTGGCCATTCTAGAAACTTCCTACCCGCCATCGTCGGGCAGGTTTCGATCAGATCTTGCCCCGGTGATGACCCAGATCTTGAACTTCCATGCGAAGACTGGATCCCCTTTTCTGATCAATGCGTATCCGTATTTCGCATACAAAGCGAGTCCGAAGCAAGTTTCGTTGGATTTTGTACTCTTTGACCCGAATCAGGGGATTCTGGATCCGGGTTCGGGGCTGAAGTATGACAACATGTTGTTTGCGCAGATCGATGCGGCGTATGCTGCCATGGGAGATGGGTTTAAGAATAAGGTTCAGATTCAGGTGTCGGAGACGGGGTGGCCGTCGAAGGGGGACGAGGATGAAGCCGGAGCTACGCCGGAGAATGCGAAGAAGTATAACGGGAATTTGATCAAGATGATCAGGCAGAAGAAGGGGACGCCGATGAAACCTGGGTGTGATTTGAATATTTTTGTGTTTGCATTGTTTAATGAGAATTTGAAACCTGGGCCGGCGTCGGAGAGGAACTATGGGCTGTTTAAGCCGGATGGTACGCCGGCGTATTCGCTGGGGTTTCCGACTGTGCAGGCCGTCGGAAATCTGACTTCCGGTGGTCAGACGGGTGGTGGGAGTGGCGGTGGTGGTGGTGAGGATGATTCGCCGTCGTCGACTGGGTATCTCTCCATTTCTTCTGCACAGGTGGGTGTTATTCCTTGTTTTGGTGGGTTTTCAGCGGCATTTTTTGGTTTGTTGTTTGAGCAAGATTGCAAGATTTGGTAAAAAATGACCTACCCAAACTCAAAAACGTGCAAAAATAATTCACCAAAGTTGTTCATTTTTAGCAATAATCTATAGGACAAAAAATAAAGCTACCGAAATTAACCCAACCCAAAATGACCTAACCTGAACTGGAACCGGAACCTCATTGACCTAACCGGAATGGGTCCAACCTGACCCCAACTCGGATGACCCAATTAAGCTTTTTCAGTATTGAGACGATTGAATGAGTTTTTTCATGCCCTTATTTGTTGAATGCTTGATTTGTCTATGTTGCTATGTTTCTGGATACGGGTGTCGGACTCTTGCTAATTTTCAAGGAATTTAGACCCCGTTCTTTTTAAAAAAAGAATTATTTGGTGTGACTTGAATCAAGATTTGTGAATGACGATTTCGTTGTTTTTGATCAGTCTGAACTGCAGGGAAGACATTCATCAGTCGGGCTGGTGCTCGGGTTCTGTATACTGCTGCTGATGGTAACAGCTTAGAATCGACAAACGGCGAAAATGGGTTGAGAGATGAATACAGATGAGTAAAAAAAGTAGAACATTTTGGGAAGGAGGATGGCTTGATAGTTAGGCAAAGGTGGAGACATTTGTGGGATTTTGTTGTTGTAACTTTGCTTGTACGCAGCTATCTATGTATTCACTGTAACCCCATTTATACTCTCATTCATATTCTTTACTTTTGCTTTCGGACAGTCTTCACTTCTTTTCTTTTGCTCTGCTTCTGCTTCTGCTTCCTTTTTCTAAATGCGTCCCAGACAGATATGTTGCTTTGGTGAAGGCGTGCCGCCCCCACTATCAGGGTTTTTAGCACTTTAGACCAGGCAAATATAGGTAAATCGCTGCTGTTGCTATCGAGTCGACCAAAGTCGGGCCTGGTTTGGATCAAGTGAGGTTCTGAGTCGAGGCTCACTTCAGGCGAGTCTTATTTAGGTTGGTTTGGGTTCGATTTGGTGTCATTTGGATGCAAATCTTGTTCGGCTCACTCTAAATTGCGGTTTGGATCGGCTTCGATTCTCGGGTTATCTTCAGGTTCGAGTCAAGACGGGCCAGAACCGAATTGAACTCCAGAGCCAGTTCTACTAAGCTTTTGTCCGGGTTCAATAACACACCATTTAAAACAGTCATTTCTCAACAAACATTCCCTTTAAGAAGCTGATGCAAAGGGGCAGGCACAGTTAAGGACTGAAGAATAACATATTATTTGATTTAAGCAAAAGCCTAAAACGATGCGACTACCCTTATTTCATAGACAAAAGAAATTGATGTAATACAACAGTTGGCAAAGGAAAATACAGTAGTTACACATCTAAACATATCCTCGAACAAATCTGACTCTTTCAAAAGTCACCTCGGGAGACGGCAGTAATACTAACTGCCGCCCGAGCCCAAGGAAAGGGGATAAATAATAGTAATAATAATAATGCTACTGCCAAAATAATCACTTCACCACAAACATATACAAAGGTGAAAAGGCTGACTCGAACCTAAAACCTGGATCACTGCAAAATTTCACCTTCGGCTTCTGTAAAAGTATCGATACCTATCTTCCTTCATGTCTCGACCATTCATCCATGTCAATCATTCTCGCTACAGCTGATATCTGCTTGTCTTCTGTCTGTCTTTACCTGTGTCAGGTTTCTCGTCCCCCATAGCGATGATTTCTCGATGCAGCTGTGAGTATGAATATTATGTTCATTCAAGCATCATTCATTCTGATCCATCATGGATGCTTCTCCAGCATCGGGTCTTGCACCTGCTCTCACCCTCCGGTAGAACAAGACGTACGCAGCTGATGTCCTGATTTCTGACTCGTCTACCGGAGAAACGTGACTGTCGTCAAAGTGATACCATTTTTCTTCATCGATCAACTGCATCGTCCCACAATATAAACACTCTTAAAATATTTTTCAGAAAAATTTAGAGTTCTGGATTGCCATCATCCATACTTAGTGGTAGTGGTAGTCGAAAGATGGCCAAAGTAGAAAGTATTGTAAACCCAAAACCCTAAGAATTAAAAATCAGAGGGATAGGAGCTAGTGTTTACCTTAGCATATGCAGTGTAGTGTCCCCCGCCAAGTCCACCATAATGGTTGCTAATGGCATACAACTCGTATGTATAAGAAACATCATTGGAAGGATCTTTGAGCTTCACATATTTGCGTAAATCCAGGTTGTGAATTGGGAAGCTCACGAACGTATCGAGCTTGTTCTTGAGATATCTGCTGTATGAAAACCGTTTCAGGTGAATGACGAGTACTTCTGGTAGTCTCCAGAGATCTAGCTTTTTCGTAGCCTGCCTATGTTCCTTGCATCCGGGGCAGTACCTGAAATTTGAATTGAATATTGTGTATATTTATATCTGGATAACTAACCGATTCTAGGGTTTTGAAGCTTTTTACGGAGAATTGAAATCCTACCACATATCATCGGGCCCAAGAGGCTCTTCCTTCAAAAACGCGTCCAGGCACGAAAATAAAGAAACGGCTTCTTGGCGGGTTTTCTTTGCAGTGAAGCCGGACTTGCAAACCTCGGGGAGATCCTCCAAGTAGCTAATATCGTAGAGCTCGTGTTCTTTGTCGGTCCACATGAGGGTAACCCTCAACATGGGATTGTTTCTGACATAGTTGTCATCAAGTTGTGCGCCCATAGAGCCCTTTTCCTCGGTTAGGCATAGCTGGTAGTTATAAGTGACCCCATTGTTTTCTGCTTCTCCGTCTTCAGGAGCATGGCCGTTTTGCTTAGCACCAACATGTGCCTTCCTTAAAGGGGAGAGGATCTTCTTGATGGCCGCATCAACATCAGCGACACTTGCGGGTCCCTCTTCCAAGTAGGTCACAAGTGGCGTTCCTAGAAGTTTCCTGCAAAGGGGTCCAATCAATCAATGGACGGACTAGCTCGCATATACGGCAGAACCACTGAAAGAAAGAAGATGATACTCATGATACGAGGGTTTTTAGAAGCAAAAAACTCGGAACTCACATCTCTTGGTTTTGGTGAACTATCTCCAGTTTCTTTAAGCCGATCCGTTTCATTGGCACTCGATATGCTACGATATGTTCATCATCCTTGATAGACAACAATGATTCCAAAGGCATCTCCAAATACCGGTAAATTTTGTGATCATAGACCTGACAATCACCTCAAATCAGCTTAAGCCAACAAGATGTGTCCCACATAGGGCTATCAAAAATCAGGGTTTGGGTCATTTCGGGTCGGATGAATTAGACACCGCATCCAAGTAGGGCTGTCAACAGTTCAGAACTTCGGATGCGGGTCATTCTGGATCCAGACGAATCAGACATCGGACGAAAACTTTGATGTCCGATACCTAGTCTTTTTAGGTCGGACAATTCGAACAAGCCTAAATTCGCGTAAAATCAGGTTCAGACAACAGAAATATGAAAAATATTGTGTCAGAAGTTTCGGTCAATAGGTCAATGTCAAAATTCGAACGAAAAATCTATGACTGTATCCAATCTTTTCCAGATCGAACTGCACTGAACTTCATATTCAGGTCGGCCCGTTTCTTGACAGCCCTATGTCCGATACAATTTTATATTGGGTTTTCCGACAATCCTGACGAACATAAACTCGAGGAAAAAAAAAACTTGTGTCCATATTCACAACCAAATTTCCAGGCCGACCAGTTTTTTGGCAGGTCTATAGATGCCCACACAACCGAGGAAAATAGGAATACAGACATCTCTGCGTACCTCAGCAAGGAGGAGCCCCTCATCATTCCTGAGACAGCATGCAGTACTGAGTGCCTGGATAAGATCTCTCAAGGCGCCGAGTTTCGGAACAGTCACAGTAAATGGCATTGGAAGCCCACAGCCATCTCCATAAAAGACGGTTACCGTCATTGTCCGGTTGACCGATGAGGGTATGGGCAAAGTCAGGTACATGAAAGGGTCAAAGGTCACTGAAATCTTGCTGCAAACCGGACAAACCAACGTAGACTTGTATTGGCCCTGTTGTCAATTTACAATCATATGTTGGAATGAATAGGTAAAAACTGAAGTGAAAGCGCCTCATAGATGTATCTTGAGACATAAAATTTTGTGGTGACTCATATAAATATAAAGGTAACTAATTTATTTTAAGTGACTGACACAGATAAATTATTAGTCAGATTCCTATTAAAAACTCATTCTAACGTAACTTATTAGTCATATGCCCCCTGAAAGTAGTCTGTCTCAACCATTTAATATTTATCTCCCTGTTCTAAAAGCGAGAAAAAGGCTGATAATATTTCTTGTTACTATTCAACAGCATTAAAACTAGAAAGATGGAATGATACAGATAAATTACCAACCTGGCATATATCGACAATAATTGAATCATTCCTCGCTTTGTGATTTTTCCAACACTCATCTGCATATTCCTCATCAGGACGGCCTTCTGAATCCTTCATCTCAATATAGGGTTTTTGCTTAACACGATTCAGGTCCTCATGCAACCCATCCAACAAGAACGCAAGGAGTTCCTAAAATATAGATCATAATTCGGCAAAACATCATGCTTAATTGCTTATCATAAAAGAATACTCATTTGAATATTATAGCTGCCACCAAACAGCATAAAATCCCTGCAAATATTTGAATAACAAAGGGGGTATCAACCTGAGAATCATGTTGATTATAACCACTGAACTGAGGGGCAAAACGGGCAAGTTTCCCCTTGAATACACGAGGCGCAATAGATGTGCGACCAGCGGACCACATGTTCCTCAACAAATCACCAAATGCGATGGCAAGCTCCCCCTACACAACGGGATACAGACACAAACATGCTTAACGTTTTAAGTGTCATCAGAACCTCGAAACAATGCTCAAAAAATAACACCAAAAGCATGTCGGGGGAAATGCAAGGGACGGAGCATACATGCATCCCTAGTGGGTTTTGCTTGTTTATCTCATCGGAATAATCTTGTAGAAAGTACTCCACAAGCGGTGCAGTGTGGACCAAACATTGAAGTGCGCTGTTCATAAAGCAAGTATTCCCGAGATTTTGCAATCCTGCTAAGCCTCCCTTCTCCTTCTTTCTTGAACTACCGATGTTACCGTGCCCGTCAGCCACAATATCAGTTGAATTAGAACTAACTCCTGGGTAACTGGAGGTGTAACCCGATGAATAACCATTTGATACGGCCGGGCCCCCACCGATCGCCACGGAAGACCTTGATGGCTCCATCGGCACTAGGGCCAGTTCATTCCCGGTTGATCTAGCTTCCATACTTGAAGCTGCTCTTCCATTAGCTTGCAACTCCAGAAGGATCTGAAAATGTATGTCAAAACATTAACAAATATGCATGGTTCACGACATGTGTTAAGCGGACACATATGGCCAAAGGCTGTACGAACTTGACCGTAAAAGTAATTACAAAAATGCCCCAGACACATGAAAATTTCCGGTCTTTGCGGGCAAAAAGGGAAAAAAAAAACAAGCGGATACCATTACATTCTAAAATATCTTTGGTATTCATCATGCAAAAGCGAGCAACCTATACTACTCAATCCAACAATGCTGCATGAGGAGGTGAGCTTCATGAACATCATCTGAAATCACCATGCAATAAAGTTTATCCAAATTCATTACAATTTGCTAGTTCAAGTAATAAAATAACGCCTAGATAGTTTATACTGAGAATTACAGTTGCATGGAGTGTAAAAGGAGAACAGAACTAACATGTTGATCCATCTGCAAGTTAGCATCCTCCAGTGTCTGCTCCGATGGAATTAGCGGAGATTGTTTTTGCTTATTGAAATAATCAAAAATACAGACCTGCTTCACACAAAAACCAAACACAAGAGCCACTTTAGTTGAGCAAAGAAGCTTCTTTTGTAAACATTACAACAAAATTGTATCAAAGAGTCTGGGCACCTTGTCCTGCTCGAGTCCTTTGAGTGCACAAACTTTCTCATAAAGCTCGCGTATAGATGCCTAACCATCATAAACAATTGTTTACATCAGCATTGTCAAAAATAAATATATAGTGGCATGAACTTAGAAATGCATGAGAAAGAAAACAAACGATATTTTGGAAATATAAAAATAAATGGGAAAATGGATAGTTAAAAAAGATTATTCTTTCAACTTCGGCTGTAATTTACTAAAGTAAAATGCCTCACTCAACCTCCTATGCTTCTTTTCCACAGAGTTGTAGGTAGTGAACGATTTCTAAATCTAAGGTCAATCGGAGCCAGTCTTCCGTAATTGCAAAATTTAGGGGTAAGACACTAAGACTGCTACATCCGACCCCTCCATACTCTGCCTGGGCAAGATTCCGGAGTATTGGTTTTGATTTTGGTAGTGATAACGCAGGAAGCGTTAATTCTCAAGATGCAAGAATGGGAAAGAATGATTAACCATCTTTCACTAAATTAAGGAAAGAGGAATGTTCACATTAGAATACCTTCTTACTTAATCTTATGACTGATTGGCTGTTGTCCCTGGAGTCTGCTAGGACAAGACATAAAGGAAAAACCTCAACACTAAAACTTTTGTACATGGCGCCTTGAGAAATCATCTTTCGAGGCAGCGGAGGTCCTCCTTTGTACCTATGAAATTGATACAAAAATTTTAGTAAAAATTTTAGCAAGAAGAGCATCTGAAAGTAAAAGAGGGGAAAGACATCACATAACCAAGGAACCCAATAGAAACAGCCCGTCATACTATTGTAAAATCAAACTCTAAGATTTCTCTTCTATGAAAAACCATGAAAACATATAGCCACAACCATAGTTCTGTACAACAAGCAAGAATACATAACCCCAGAAAACTGAATGTCCCAAAATAACATCAAGTAATTGGAAACAGCAACATATCATAATAAATCTCTTCAGCAAAATCAATTCCAAGGCCAAAAAAAAAAAAAAAAAAAAAGCTGCTGGATTGATAAAAGAACAATATCAAAAGAGAGATATTTGAAGTGAACCGTCAAGAAACACGACATATAGGTAAGGAATCATACCATTCAAAAAGCTTATTCCACACTGCTTCAGGGACTAAAACGTAATCTCGCCCTTCCTCCAATGTCCTAATAATATCTAGATTATCAACGTCGCCATTATTTGCATCTGACACTAAATCAGAGTTGTCAATAGGCCCTGGCTGATCAATTCCATCTGGTTGTTCAGGTGAATGTTCAACCATCGCACAATCATCATTGTGTCCGGTATACTTCTGCCAACGTGTATACCACCTGCATCCCACCATGCCCCATGCCAAAAATGAATAAATAAATAAGAGGCGGAGAAAAAAAAAAGAAGAAACATACACAAATCCAGATAACTAAACCCGAATGTTCCATCATTAAGAGACAGCAGACTTGATTGTACCGTTGGCAGTGTAGTAACAGTTGATTCATTATTGTACCAATTATTGTCCAGCAATGTTCAGATAAAATTCAGACAAATCTATGAGAAACCCCAAAAAGAATATCAAAGAAACAAATAAACAAATTTCAGTCTTATTTATAGGGATTTTCTCCAGAATGAGCCACGACATTTTGAATCTTGCCTAATCAACTTGCGTAGTCCGACCGAAACAAACTAGGTACAAAAACACCAAATCTGAATCTGGCCTAAACATATTTTGAGATATCAAGATGCACTCGACTTATTCTCCAAGCAAAGAAGCTTAATTATGAGCCTCAAATAAACTACGAACAAAAGGAGAAAAATATCTGAATTTCAAGCATTCTTCAACAATGTCCAGTTTAAACTAAACACTACAGTAGGCTTAATGTTTGACAACTCCATTCAAAGCATAGCTACATGACAAGCCACTCATATACCTTATTGCAATGAGACCATCTCCCCAGTAAACCCCCCCCCCCCCTCTCCCCCAAAAAAAAAAAATTCACTCAGGCTTTTTAATTTAACAGTTTACAAAGGCCCTCAACTGAGGTATTTGTTTACGTAGATGTTCTTTTCTTTTTTAGTTTTTATGCAAAACCCACTTCATGACTGATAGCAATGCCACTATTCACGTTCGTTATATTTTCTGACACTCAGCTTTTCAACTTTCATCTAAAATTACCAACCTTACTTAATCCAAACCTCGCCTTACCCCTCTAAAGAACAAAACCAAGATAGTCTATTTACATTTCCAAGCCACAAACACAAATCCCTCCATCCCACTCAACGAAGAACTTAACAAGAAAGTATGCAACTTACTTTCTGATAGAAAAACCATAATGATGACATACATAAGCTTCATCTAGCAAAAAACATAAGTTCCATCTCCGGACTGTCGTTGCCGAAACTTCTACCCAAACTAAAAAGGGGGGATCGGTACACGATTCCATATGGCATTGCTTCTATCACATTTGGTAGAGAAAGCCTCACATGATAAGTCAGGAGATTTGGTAACCAGGCATCACACATGCCTTCAATCCTCACACATGCACCAGCATATGGAACCGTGTTAACATAACTAGGCTTCTAAAGACATAGAATAACCAACTAACAAAGAAAAACAAGCCAGAATACAACTTGCTCCGGCGGCAATCACGCTTATTAACCCATATTATCATTGAAATCTTACTCCAAGCTTCACTGTGATAAAAATGGGCAACACCAAATAAGAGTTCTACCCAATGCTCTATTATTTACCATCCCCAATTTGATCTTGGGCAAGGGCAACTACACAGAAATGCACATAAGAAACAAGGAAAACCCCAAAATCAAGAAGCTTCTTCCTTCAATTCAAGATCCAATCTCTGCCCTAATCTTGAAAAATCCTAAAATTTCCAAACACCCAAATGGGCATTAACCATCAATCTTGTAAATTATTATCTATAGAAGGGGGAAAAAACCCACATCAAATAATCCAAAACCATCAAGAACCCTTTTCGATTCTCACCATCAAATCCCTCCCCTAACCAACGACAACCCAAAAATGGGCACTAAAATTGATCGAAACCCAGAATCAAACATCAGAACTTCTGCATCGTAAGATTACAGAAACCCATTCAATTCAAACAATCATCACCAAGAACAAGAACCCTAACATCAAAATGAAACGAATTCAATACAAGAGAGAACAACAATCAATCAATCAATCAATCGATGAAAACCCAGCAAAGGAAACAATCAAACAAACAAACGAACCTTGTGGAAAGAACAAAGTAGAAGTTGCCCTCGTTCAAATTGGACTCAGATTGATCTGACAACTCCTTGACGATGCGCTTCTGTTCATAAGGAGGGGGTGCGATGTGACTCGTCGTGCCGTTCGCCATGACTCGGCCTGACTCGGACTCCGGAATCGTCATTGTGGATCTGGAAATTTGGTTGCAGCAAAGACAGATAGACAGCATTCCCTTCCCTAATTCAATTCTATTAAAATAGGTATCCTCCCCATGTTTGTCTTTTTTCTTTTTCTTTTTCCTTTTTTTTGAGAGAGGGGGAGGAGGATGCACAAAACTGCAAATTTTTTTTGGTTTTTTTCTTTTGGGAAGGAAAGGAACTGTGGTTTGTGTGTGTTGATGGAATTTGTAAAGTGGGGGAATCAAATTTGAAGTCTAATATTTTTTTTTAGTAATTAATATGGCAAGAACATGTCACATATTTATATTTATATATATTCAAATTTTAATGATTTGTGAATAATTTACAATGAAGTTAGCTTGTAAAATTTATTGTACAATAATATACTATAATTTGGGTTATTGAATTATTATTACTATCATTTCCATATCACTTCATTTCATGGTAGTATTTGATTTATAGATGATTTTAAATTAATGAAAAATGTATAACTAAGATGAAAGTTTATTATTATTACAAAATAGTATCAAGGGTCCAAAAAATAATTTGCATATGTGGCATGGATCCTACCAAATTAAAGCAAGACAAATAAAATGACAATACAAGGAAGACACTTGAATAAAATTGTGATGATTGAAAGTGCACAAACTTTAGAAAATTAATCATTTACGTTATAATTTCGAGACTACCTAATAATAAATAAATAAACTAATAGCATAATTCTAAATTTACAGTATAAATGTTGGAAGCAACCAGGGCTACCAAAACATTAAAGATTAAACAACAAACGCCATATAATTTCGAAATGCTTTGTACTAAATTTGAATCTGAGTGTTTATACCTCGTGGAATCTTAGAATATGCTATTTCATCAACAATGTAATGCGTGCTCTTGTAGATTATCAATTAAGGCATTAGATTTCTTCTTGATTCTCCTACTTCATAGGATAGTATTAAGGCTCTGATTTTTTATCATCTTACGATTTTATGATTCAAAATGTTTAATTTGATTCTATTATTTACATTACGATCCACGATCCTAAGTGGGTTAATTCTGATCCAACTACCCCATATATTTGAGTTAGGATCCCGATTCTAACAACCTTAGTGGTAATGGTGCGGTACGATGGAATTTGAAAAAATGTTGTGAAGCGTGGTGAGTTGTGGTAGGTGAGGTAGGTGAGCAGAGAGAATGTGAAAAGTAAAAGAGGAAAGTGAGGACTGAGGAGAGAAAAAAGTGAAGAGATATATAGGTAATGATTATGGATTGGTATGGTGAAGTCTGGTAGAAATTAAAGAGTGCGGTGCGATGTGGTACAGTACTGCAACCAACCACATAAAAGAATGGAGCCTAAATGGTGACTTAGGTTGTGTTCGACAATAACGTTTGTGGTAGCGTTTAGCGTTTTGATCAAGTCAAAACTCTAATTGCATAAATATTAGCGTTCG